>NC_051175.1:121395865-121995865 GCF_013339725.1 Rhipicephalus microplus | reverse complement strand
GTTCGTTTAACATATTTGCGTGACGCTCCGTGACTGTGTACCTTATCTTAGTCCGTGTCGTATTCGCGCCTTACACTTGAAATAAGCAATGAGCGAAGTCACAAGTGAGATTCGAGGCCCTCGAGTACATATGAAGATTAAGCAAATCCATGTACTACCCATCATTCGCACGTTCGCTGAACGATCGTGGCGCCAGAGTCCCCTCTATTTAATTTTAGGAAACGTGGTCACCGTAACCGTATCCTTTAAGTGAACTCTGACGCTAGTGTCCCTAACGCACGGCGCTTCAGCCAGCATGGGAATCATCGGTCGTTCATGCATTTGTCTATATTTCGGCTCCGTTCGACTCCGTGTGGCCCGAAGCCGCTTTATTACAAGAAGTCCAGCAAACGTTCAGCAGTTCACCGCCTTAACATGGGCTCACTAATTCAAATCTGGTCGCAATGTTCACAACTATTTATTATTTTACCCGAAAGAAATGCCGAAGCACAACGATAAACAAAGCCACGAGCAGATTCAAAGCCTCATGAATACTAGGCAATTAAATCCGTGCACAGGTATACCTGTCATTCGCGTAGTGGGTGAACGATCGCAGCGTCAGAGTGCCCGCTAGTAAAATTGTATTAAGCTGTGTGGCTGTAACGACTGACGATTTACGTATAATGTCCTCGAAAGCCGAGCTCACAACAGTGCCGAATTCGATTGTGCGCAACAGTTCGAATTTCAGGGTGCGCGGGACTAGAGTTCGTGCATGAAACGACTTATAATATTGACGTTTGGCTGTCGCCGCTTGGAGTAACGCAGGAAAAGCACGAATAAATTTGCAAAAGAAGAACCAAGCAAAAATACGTATGAAATAATGAACAAAATAGGAAGAAAAAAAAAGAAGTCAAGTAGACAAAGCAAAAACGCAGAACATACTGGAAAAGAGAAGGATAGATAAAATATAGGAGACAAAAAAGAGATAAACCGAAAACAGAAGGCTGCGCGTGCACTTCCTTCATGCTTGCCCCGCCGCGGTGGTCTAGTGGCTAAGGTACTCGGCTGCTGACCCGCAGGTCGCGGGATCGAATCCCGGCTGCGGCGGCTGCATTTCCGATGGAGGCGGAAATGTTGTAGGCCCGTGTGCTCAGATTCGAGTGCACGTTGAAGAATCCCAGGTGGTCTATATCTGCGGAACCCTCCACCACGGCATCTCTCGTAATCATATGGTGGTTTTGGGACGTTAAACCCCACATATCACTTCCTTCATTCTTGGCACGACTATATAACACGAAACTGCCTGAATTTATTATATTTTTTTCACGCGCGTTACTACAACGCTGCCTTGCATTGTTCTCGATGGCAATGCTTTCAAAGTGCCCTAGGTTCCCTCGAAACTAACTGGTTTTGCTCAGTGCGAGAACTTGTCATCGCGTCTCGTGGTATGGTAACACGCTTCGCCTTTTTTCTTTCCTTCTTTCTTTCTTTCTTTCTTTCTTTCTTTCTTTCTTTCTTTCTTTCTTTCTTTCTTTCTCGTTGACGAAGTAAATGCCTGTAATTGCGACGGTTTCACGCATGTCCGCGGTGGGCCTGCTTCGCTGATGGTTGAATCGTGTGGTCAGCTGCCCTCGAGGACCCAACGTTATGCCACTGTGCCACGTACGGCAGCAGAGGTCAAGTGAGGAACGCTTTCTCACCGCAACGATGTGTGCTTGGCCGGCAGTGGCCACCGACTGCGCGTGCGAAGCGAGTGAAATACGAGTAGAAAAGATGCGGGAACACAGCGACCCCCAGTGGACGCGTCCCCAAAGGCAATCACACCGTGACCTCTCTGGCATCCCACACGATGCAGGGGAACAGAGTCGTTGCTGTGTGGGCTACAGCATGAGCGGCTCATTATAACTTGTTGGGCTATAGATGGTAACTCCTCCCGTGGTTAGAGCATCTTGTGAATCCCTCGAAAAACACTCGTCATAAGTATATTTGGCATCGTGATCACTTCATTGGGCCTGTTGGCGTCTCCTGTCGTTGGGCTGCGTAGCGCAGTCACGGTCCACCATAAAAACGGTTGTGCTCCACAAATGAATCCCACTTCTTGCTAACGGTCCACTGAAGATTAAAGTGGCAACTGTTTACCCAAAATATAGCCGACGACGTTAGTGAAGCAGAAACATGCTTCATTACATGCACTGAAACCGGGCATGCAGGGAAGATGGGTGAGTGGCATTGCGACACAGTCTTCCTGCGGCTTTAGTGGAAACACCCTTCCCTAAACTTACGCCTTTCCTCAGTTTATTTCTTTCATCATATTGGCATGCTTAGTGGCATACCGAAATCCTCTAATGTGGCCGCTCAGTTTAGGTTGCATGATAACCATAACTACTCGGCTGTGGACCCGCAGGTCGCGAGATCGAATCTTGGCGGCTGCATTTCCGATGGGGGCGGAAATGTTGCAGGCCCGTGCGCTCAGATTTCGGTTAAAGTACCCCAGGTGGTCGAGATTTCCAGAGCCCTCCACTACGGCGTCTCTCATAATCGTATGGTGGTGGTTTTGAGACGTTGAACCCCACATATCAATCAATAAATGATAACCATGCACTATATATACTTCAGAGCCACATGGACTCCGTGCACGCGCAGCATATAAACGCGTGGAGGTCTGCCAGCGCGTTTATGCGCTCGCGGCGTGCGAAGGCGTCGAGCCGAGCACCTCGTCGTCGGTGACCGCTCGAGTTCCGCAATTAGCGCGTCTAATTGGGTTACGAATGCTCGCAGTGCGAAGTCTGACGGTGACCAGCCACGTGCGTGACGGCGCTTCACGTTGTTCCGCGAAGCAATTCTCATGCGCTAATGAAGCCGTTTACGTCATGATGGCCTGCTATAGAACAGTCGGTCCCAACATCGCCCGATTATAGTATACTGGAGGTCATCTTTCGCACAGGGAACGGCGGCGAAGAATAAGAAAGAAAACACGGGACAGGCGCTGACTCGAAACTCAATTTTACGGGGAAAATACAAACATACTTTTTAGGGGTGAAGCTTCTTCGGGTGTACGTCATTCTTTTCTCTGTGATAGTGTGTTGTAGTAGCTACCTCTAGTGAGTTTAAGAATTGCTCACTATAGATGGCGTCGTGTGTATATGTCAGGGGGAAAATATTACTAGATGGCGTTACTGGTTTTCTTATAGTAGATGATTAAAAAGGATAGATGGTGCTGCTATTATATAATAAGAAATTCACAACATATTTACGGAGTCAATGTTGGTGAGTGGGAGCGAAGCGTCCATCCGGCCGTCCGATGCGTGCCGTAGTGTGGTAGGAGGGGACAGACCGACAGACAGACGGACGGACGGATGGATAGACGGATGGACGCTTCGCCCCACTCATTATCATCACTCCGTGAATATGCTGCGATTTTTTTTTCATTTTGATTTACAGAATGCTGTCAGCCCTTCATGAGGGTTATTACAGGAGTGGAAAAATGCATTGTACAAGCAAGGTAATGCGATGGCAATACAAGAACAGTACGAAAGATTAAAACGCATACAAGAGTAACGACAGCATCACGTGCGAGCGCCACAATCGTAGGAATTGCCAATGTATGACAGTGTATTGCCTACAAAATCAAAAGAATAAAGAAAATAAAACGTTTGAGCGTGAATACTTTCACATGTACGCAATTAGTTTAGCACGCTGATCTAAGAAGCACCAACACGAGATCCTCAATACTTCCTAGAGTTTTTTTTTTAATTGTTGGCTGTGCTACGTTACTTAAATTAAGCGTATTCCGTTTTATTATTACGCGGAAGAAATATGAAAAATGGAAGGTATTGTATTGCAGGAGGATATATATATATATATATATATATATATATATATATATATATATATATATATATATATATATATATATATATGTATATATATATATAGTAGGGGGTATTTTCGGTGCGCTATTCCTTTTTCTGTCATGATGGCTCAGACATTAGTTTTAAAGTGGCCATTCAGCAAGTGGTACAAAAAAAAACCTTAAGCCGTATGTTTTCACTTTGTCGCGGTGCTCAGGATAGCTCTGCTCGGTGAAGAATTTTGGAAGGGAAATTCGTTCGCTCAAGCTGTTTGAAGACGAATCTTAGTGCCTTGCGCTGTACGTTCTCGAGCATAGCTATGTGTAAGCGACCTAAAAGATAAAACGACAACAAAAAAATATAAAAAACATGACAAGTTGCGAGTCAGTTGGCGATGCTCTGCATATACACCAACTGGCTCAAGCGTCCTTTCTTATGTATATAGGCTTTCGGAAGCGCAATATTTGCACTACTGTATGCAAGCATTGGGATCTTTCCCTCCGATCTTTCATATATTTCAGCCCACTGAGTGCATTGCCAAGTTTCGTTGGGTTGCTTCGCTACGATAATTTTCCTATTACAGATGCAGTCGAAAGCTGTAGCGTATATAGTCCATGAATGTGCCATCTGGTCGACTACGAACTTCTTTGCATCGCGTCGCAAGAAGGCAATCATTTGTGTCACCGGGTAAAAAAACGAAGCTAAAAGAACGAGACAAGATTGTTTTCCAACGAGCATTGTCGAAATAAGTTGCTTACCTGAGCAGTAATGAAGCACATCGGGCATAAGGAGACATGGCTCCATCCCACTGCGTGCTTTCGTTGAATAGCTCACAACACGCTAACAACCGCGCAAAGGTGCACTGCTATCGCGGCCGCAGCTGATCTCAAGATTGTCTGGCTCGAAAGAAGTGTTCCCAGATGGTACCGAGCTCACAAGCAATCACAAACGAAACGAAAAAAAAAAAAAGTGGCGTGACATTAGCGAAGAGACCCAAGAGAAGCGAAAAATAATGAATATTTGCATTCTTCGAAAAATTTTCGCTTATAACAAAATAACCGCTCAAATACGAGGTGTATAAAAAAATCGCTTCAAGTTATTTTGTAGAGAGAAAATATGCGCAACTGTGCATGACAGCACATATTTAATTTTTTTCTGATCATCTGCAGGTGTCCATTCGATTGAATGCACGTTTTTCAGTGCATGGTTATAGTTGCTTGATAATTCTTTCAACGTACGGGGTCTGTTAGAAAAGTATCCGACCTTTGGTGGAAGAAAAAAAAAAACGGGCACAATTGGAGTGTTTGAAACTTAATCCCTTCCAAAGTAGTCCCCCTTGAAAATCCACTCACTTCTTTCAGCGGTACTGGCATTGTTGGAAGCATTCGGAGAGGGCCTCTTTTTGAATGGTGTTTAGCTCAGCTAATGTCATCCCTAGTCTGAAATCACTCTCTTTTCAATGTCCTCTTGAGTTTATGAAACAGCTAGAAGTCGCAGGGGGCCATATCAGGAGAGTAAGGAGCCTGTCTAATTACAGGAGTCTGACTTTTCGCCAAAAAAAGTCTGAACAAAGTGTGAGGAGTGTGCAGGAGCAAAGTCGTGGTGGATGCTCCATTTTCCTGTTGAGCACAACTCGGGTCTCTTGCGCCACGTAGGCAACGGAGGACATCGCTGTGTCTCTTTGGTGAATGTTTGACCCTGTGCTGCGTACTCGAGGAGTGCCACACCGCGGGAGTTAAAGAAAGCACTCGGCACCACTTTGACATTGCTGCACACTTGGCAGGCCCTCTCTGGTCCTGGTGACGTGGAATGCTTCCACTGTGACGACTGGGATTTGGTTTCTGGTTCCTATATACTTGTGCACCAAAGACCCTTCACCAGTGATAATGGTGTTCATGAAGTTAGGGTCACTATTTCGGAAATCGAGCATGTGCTGTGAGACTTCAACGCGAAGGTGCTTTTGCTCCATCGCGAGCAGTTCTGGCACGAATTTTGTCACAACTCTCTTCGTGACCTAATCTTCGGTCATAACGGAATGTGCAGAAAATGTGCTGATGCCCACCTTTTCAGCGATTTTTCGGATAGTCACACGATGGTCCCGCGTCACCACAGCGTTGACTTCGCGTTTGACCTGGCCATTTCGGCATGTTGATGGCCGACCGGAGCGTGGCTCGCTCTACACCGATGTGTGGCCGTCTTTAAACCGGTTGTATACCCCTCTTTAGTTTGTGTGAGGCTCATGGCTTCGTCACCGAAAACCGTCTTGATCTTCCAAATGATTTAGAATTGGCTGTCGCCCAGTTTTTGGCAAAATTTGATGCAGTAGCGCTGCTCCAGTCGCTCCGTCATTTTCCTTGCAACGAAAAACCGACGAGAGCACTGCTCACTCAAACGCTGCGTCCCAGCGACTGGCGCCATTGGCAAGTGGGACAAGAATTCACGCATGTGCACGAACGTTGAAGGTAGGCTGATGCAAGCGCGCTTGTTTGAAATCCATCAGGTGCTCGCAGAAAGAAAAAAAAAAAAGGTCTGACATTTTCTAACAGACTTTGTATGTTTTACTTCAGAGCTACTCCCAGTCATCGACAAACACGCTATTCGTGTAAGTCATGATCACTAATGTTACTATATTTCTTTGTGAAATTTGCATATAACCCTGAAACGTGACAAGCGACTGGAAGATTTGACAAACTACTCGACCAAAAAAAAAACCACAAATCTGTTTGTTATAAGAACTGCGGCAACTCTGCTGGGAAAGAACCCTTCTTTCACAGCGCATCTCTCGCATGCAGTGCCCTGCGCTCAATGAAGGTACGCGACCCGGGAATTTGCTTTGTAGTGCCGCAGCGTGTATTTAAACGCGTCAGTATCGATTTTAGTTGAGAATGTATACGCGCGTGACTTAGTCATCCCTGTTTGTCGCATGCGCACAGACCACAGCACCTTTGCGCGAGAGATAAGCGGCGAGTGTTGGTGTGCATTCATGTATACACTCGCTCCTGCGGGAGAAAATAATCCGTTCAAATGATACGGGAACGATCGTCATGCAAACCAAGAGGGTCGTTGTATCCATTGCTTCTATGCGAACTCGCATTGAGTCGAGGTATTTCCTTGCAATATGGTTTGTCGTTGCACGTCCCGAAACCGCGATATGAGAGGCGCTGCAGTGGAGTGCTCCTCGACATTTCGACCGCCCGGTGTTCCTTGACGAGCGCTGACAGTGCGCGAGCCTCTGACATTTCGCCTCCGTGAAAGTATACGACGGCCGCCAGCGGGATCGAACCCGTGACCTTCGGGCAAGCGACGGAGAACCCCGACTGGCATGCCGCACCATCGTGACGCGTGCGGGTACTTCCTTCTCGCTCGTGCAAAATAGCATTGAATGCATGAATAACTGACGCGTGATCAAACTTTGCCGCCTGTTTAGGCTAATTGTTCGTGACTGTCACCCAGCTTGTCCGTTAAGAATACTAGGTGCCATATAGATTGTTACTGCATTCTACGTTCGTCAGTTTGCGTACGCGAAGTCGTCGATTCCAGAATTGTTCCAGAGGAGTGTGGTCCTTCGAGTGATTGTGGTGCTGCACTGCTAACCTGAAGGTCGCGGGTTCGGTCCCAGTCACGGCGAGCACATTTCGATGCAGGCGATGTGGCAGAGAACCGTCTACTGTGTGATGGCATTGGACAACGTTGAAGAAGACCAGATGGTCGAAATTTCCGCAGCCCATGGAGGGCGTCTCCCATAATCGTGTCGCGGTTTTGGGGCTTAAAACCCCAGATATTACTGTCCAGATGAAGGGGCGCCTCCGTGGCGAAGTAGGGCTGACCAAGTGGCCGACAACGCGCGATGCTGGGCGTTTCTCCCCCGCTTTGTGCGTGCGCAGAACAACAAAACGGCGTCCGCGTATTCCAATGGCGAGGCGGTGGCGCCTGCGACGGCCTTGGTCGCTCAAACGGCCGATCATTTTGGCCGATATACACAAGCAGCGCGTGGTTAGTCTGCCACCAATTACTCTTTTTTTTTTACAGGTGCCGTTATACAAAAGACGGCAAAGCGAGCGGCCCCCTTTTGCGCACCGAACCAGGTCCCCTATTGTCTATTCCTGACCGGCTAGTCACTATACATCTCCACCCAGGCTCGTTTCGCTCCCGTCTTTCGTTGCGCGAGCCAGTTCTTAGCGAACTTTATTTATTTCACACAGAAAATCGCCGCTCTTTCAACTACGACGAACCTTTGTTGTGTATTTTGCTGGTCGCCTTGGGGCCGTTAACTCTTTCACAGACCACCTGTGAAGAACTGTTTGTATGCATGTGTCAAATTGATACAACGTTACTTTAAGACACTGAGTATTCTTTTGCAAAAGAACAATGTAATAATAGGTTAATATACGTATATCATAACAAGTAATCCCAATTAAGTTGTATTTAAATATATCCTATAGCTGAGGCGATTGATTCTCTGTTTTCGCATGAGCAGAATCGCAGGCGCGAAACGCAGTGCAAGCTCATTTTAAGTTATGCCAACTTAGAGCAAAAAAAAAATATATACCTTTCTCATGACTCATGCAGAACACGGAAAGAATACTGATACAGGACAAGGGCTACTAGCAGTTAGTACTTACTACAAAAAGCCTTCCTACATATTGAGACAGTTTTTTGTCCTTTGTTTAACCCGCGCCATGCAGTATTTAGGATAACTAATCAACAAACAAATTTTGTTGAGAATTTCGTCAACTACGCCAGAAAAAAAATTTGTTAGGTTGCTTCTTCTGTACACTGAGTGGCAAACGCGCTGGTATTTGGCACCTTAATTTTGTATTGCTCGCGAAAACAAAAATAGCGTTCAAGGCGTTGGTATACTGCAGCTTGAGTGCCAGAACAGTGCAGCGGCTGGGAGCTTGCCCCGCCGGGCAAATGCATCTTCGTGATTATTATTATTATTATTATTATTATTATTATTATTATTATTATTATTATTATTATTATATTATTATTATTATTATTATTATTATTATTATTATTATTATTATTATTATTATTATTATTATTATTATTATTATTATTATTATTATGCTATACTGTCATGATGTCGGGATAGCCGGCTCTAATGTAGCGTATTCCTTCCTATATTTTGCCAAACATGAATAAAAAAAAAACAATGGCAACAACAACAGTATAAGAGCCACGGTCTGTGCGCTCACGTTTTGCGAAATCGTGCTGCTGGTCAATCAACGCAGAAAAAAACTATGACACGAGAACGTTTGCAGACGTGTCTATGTTTCCTTCGGTGGCGTCACGGCGAGGAGACGGCGTGGCTTGCTCCTAATGAAAGACGGTATTTATCCGTCGCGACATCAGCACTGAGGGCGCCCATTGATGTTTAATCTTCACTATTTTCGGGGCAAAAAAGAGCACGGGGACAAATGAAAGCAACACAAGGATCAGTGCAAGCTAACGATTGGTTTACTTTGCGAAAACATCGATCCAACGGACCTTCGATCAACTCCAACTGATCGAAATTCTTAATTTTTTGTGCTTTTGTGTCTATCTTGTACATTACTGTCATGATGTTGGGATAGCCGGCTCTAACGTCGCCTACCTTCCCAAATATTACAAAATATACATAAAAAATAAATAAAAAAACATTCTACGGCGCACGCACTACAAGCATATGGTGACATACCTTAAAGTAATTAGTGATAACAGGAGCGAAACTTCTTTTCCCAGCAACGCAACAGGTTGGTGACCAACACACTTTCTTTTTTTTTTACGTTATCAATACTGAAGGCTTTCGCTATTTCCCGTAATGGATGGATGATGGATGAAAAACTTTATTAAATGGATGAAAAACTTTTATTATTTCCCGTGAGGTTCAATAGATTGTCCGAAGAAAACATGGTGCGCATGCGCAAACATTGCAACGCAGTGCAAAATGTGTACCTGGGTGACCTTTCAGTATGGACATGTCTTTCCTTAAACCTTTGTGTTTACATATCTGCCGTTCTGTCTCTTGTACACATGACCGCGCATTATAGCAACATTATCCTTTACTCATTTAACAAACTGGTGCTTAAGTTTAAACTCTTCCTGCACACCTTTTGTGTGCTATAGACTGGGTGTTTCGGTACGCACGAATGAACGCAAGCTGTCGTAAAAACGAGGTCGGCAATTCGAAAAGCTAGACTCTTTGGCAATTTCAAACAGGCACGGGGCCGAAAGGGTGAAAACAAACAAACAAACAAAGAAGAAAACGTGGTAATGCAAGTCGTATCGTCACGACTTCGGCAGCGCGCCAGCAGGGCCAGCGGGCATGTGTTCTTCGCTTGTATGCTTTCCACGCGTGGTGGCTGATGAAGTGGCGGCAGTCGATGCGTGGAAGAGAAACCAGGCCTCGCTTATCGCCTGCGTGGAAAGGTGCGCCGCAACTCCTTGCGGAGGACATCTAGGAGATCTGATGAGGCCTATCGGTTTTGCAAATGTCAAGGTATTGCGCAAAATGACGACACGTATAGAGTCAAGAGTTTGACGTTGCATGAGCTGAAACACGGTCACTGACTGAGTCAGACGAAATTATCTGACGCTTCACATAACCACGTACGACTTCCTTGTTCACTGAGCTGTACTAGAAGTCGGCAGTTGATCATTGACAATGAATTCTAGTCCAGCTCAGTCAACAAGCAGGCCGTGTGCGGTTCCGAAACGTCAGATCATTCCGTCAGACTTGGTCGGTGACCGTGTCTCATCTCGGAATTAGACACCGAGACACGCTATGCCCCAAGGTCGCAAGTTTGATGGTAACCGCGGGGCCGCGTTTTGGTGGAGGCTAAATGACAGAGGCCCATGTACGTCAAAGAACGCTGGATGGTGAAATGTACAGAGGCCCTCCACTTCGGCGTGCCTCTTAATGATGTCGTGGTTGAGGAGTACTTTAGGATGTCGTAGTTTGGGGTAACGCAGCCAAAACCACACATAGCGTGAGCTATCCGGGTGTTAAGGAGAAGTATGCTTCCTCTTTTTCTTCGAGCGCCTATAAATGAAGAATAAAGAACTATAAAGGACAACAATAAAGGAAGCAAGAAAGAAAGAATAGAAACAAAGGAGGATGCCCACTTCCCTCACTGAGACGCAAGTAAAAGCTGTCTTAATTTTTTGCTACACGATGCGCTGCTTGCAACTCGTGTAGTGGAGGAAAAAATATGGGTATTTAAACATCGGGTAAAGGAGTCGGCTCACACTGGACACAAAACACCCTGTCAGATGAAGGCAGGAAAGGCGTGCGGACACATTCGTGTCCCAATTGCCTCACTGTCATGAGACAGTGTCCTTTTTCGAGCGCACATGTCTGAGCTGCGGCATATGATAAAAAATATAACGGGTTCGAGTACATGCGAAGTCCCTGCGGCGTATTTCTAGATTGCCATAATTTTTTTTTCCCCTTAAAACTCTATAACTGTGCTATTTCAGGCGTTCACGAAGCCACTTGGCCATTTTCACGACGTAACTTCTTCCGCAGGAGAATGGAATTCGGTTAACAGTTTTGCATTGGACTTTCTTATTCCTGGGTTAAGTGGCGAAAACGTGAAACACCCTAGTGTTAAGCCTATATTTCATTTCGCACGTCCGTGAAAGTCGTACAGGTGACGAAAACGCTGCTTGCAGCTGCTACGTTTACGTAGTCGATGCGCACCCTCAGCGACGTTCTTGACGTGTGAAGGTTAACGAAAACTTCAGTTGGAATGAGCTGCTGCATCTATAAGAAACAGCTGTAACAAATGCAATGCATTATTTGACAGCAGGTGTTTGTAAAGGCCACTCCGATTGCGTAAATGCTTTATGGTGCCCTGTTTAGACGCTGGCTGTATCCAGGAAACCAAACAAAAATTTTAGGTGGCACTTGATCAAGGGTGTAAGCAATAAAAATCACCAGGATTGCGCGTAACGTGCCGCACAGTCACAGCGAAAGCATGAAGAGCGGCCTTTCAGAGCCTTCTTCTAAACACTGTTTGGGTAAATGCTGGAAGCACACTTGCTGGGTACTCACTACGCTATAAGTAATCATAATTATTGTGTAGTGGGCCGGCATTCACTACGCTGTCTTTCGTCATTCTTCAGAGAAGTGTGGTATCTGTATAAACACTTGCAACGTATTTTGTGCGAATTTTGTGTCGCTTTCAGTGGCTGACGACGATGAACAATTACGCCTGAAGTGGGTATTTGCCACATTTAATATGTGATGAGGAACAAGGTTTTGTAATGTAATGGAGCATTGGACGACCCAGTCGATACGAGATTCGCATTGTGTGACGCCTGGTTGTTCGTTTTCTGTTCTAAAACGCTTTATTACTCATATTAGCGCGATTCCTTTCGCGACATCAAGCCTGCCTAAGGCAAGTTCGCGAAGGAATCCTAAGCACTGGCGTGGCTCAGCCTTCATGCCGGTGTCCTGCTAGTTAAGACGTGGATGTCTGACGAAGACCTATTAGTTCCGGGGGGTGATCACTGCTTTTTGTGTCGGAAGCCCGAAACAATTGAGCATGTTTTTGTTGATTGTCGGGGCGCGGTGTTCTTCAGGGATGTCCATTACACAAAGGACATTAAAGAAATACTTCCCGCTAGACGCACGGGGAAACCGTACCTCGCCATTGATGATTAGGTTGCATTTCTGGTATAACATCGTCACGCTGTTGGCTCTGCATAATATTTGAAGGTCGCGCATGGCTATACGTTATGCCGATGTCGATGCTCGACGAGCTATTGATTACTTTCAAAAGTCCTTAACTTCGTTACTGGAACTGCTAAAAGTGCAAAATGATAGGCCTGATTCAGTACCGCTCATGGAATAACTATTGTTCATGAAACAATTGCAGAAAATGTGTTGTGTTGAAAACTGTTGAAACACTGAGTTAATTTTCTTAATTTTCTCCTCCTCGACTAGCTTCACACTAGCTAAGGAGGGAAGATGTTTGAGGTTCGGAATGGGTCCCTTCGATGAGTCGAGTGCACTGTGGCAGTGCGAAGGAAGAGCTGTAGTCCGGTGAAGAGACGCTTTATTGCAGCCTCAGGCGTATGCCCGAGTCCAAGGCCGAATTTCCGCTCCCGAACCATGTGAACGAAGGAGTCTCCTTTCTTTCCTGCGCCCGCGGGTCTTCCGCGTTCGCCTTCGTGGAACCGATCAGCTTTGTTAGTTTACGGGTCGGGAGCTGGCTCCGCGGTCTGCAGCAGCCGCATTAATTGCGCTACACACAACGCGCCGGTAATTGTTGCCTCATACTAACTCACTGCAATAAAAAAAATGGAGTGGCTCATTGGTAGAATACTGGGCTTGCACGCAGTGGACCCGTGTTCGAATGTCACTATGTCATCACATGTCTTTAATGTTTTTATTGGAGGTTTTTTTTTTTTTTCATTTCGTGCGATAATGGCTGCGGACACGGGCGGCGGCGACGGACAACTACGGCGCTGTGCGTGACCCGTGTTGTGATCTCATAACAGCTTTCGCCGTAAAACTTTAGGCGAAGCGGTAGCGATGCTGCAAAGAGCGCAGCGCTTGAGAAAAGCTTTTCTGTTAATTTTAGACTACGTTGAAAGGAGGACATTACTGTATTAACTTAAATACGTTATTTCTTTTACGAAAGATGTGGTGCCAAGTCGTACTAGTGGATTTAAAGGTGCGCTCTGAAGTTATTGACCGTTGTATAAGTGCGTTTGTTTAAGACCCGGTAATCATAACAATGACTGGTTTCCAAAAACTGCGATATTATTATGAGATACGCCGTAGGGGAGGACTCCGGAAGTTTTGACCACCTGGGACTTTACGTGTACCTATATCTGTAAGTACAACCGCCCAAATCATGAACTATCGGGCGCAGCGGTGATTTTTCTGTCTGTCAGCACCATATGATAGAATGCAAGTGTCAAAAAAAAAAGTTTTGTGGGAATGTGCTTTGAAAAGATGCACTTGTCGCCACCCTTTTTGGAACTTAGTTCAGTCATATCGCGAAGGTACAAAAAAAGAACTGCCTCTCGTGCATGGTATAGTATCAATTACAAGGACCCGTGGTCGGAGGTCAGGAACACGACGTTTACTCGATCACGGCTAGCTCCGCATTCTCACTTCCTTCTCTTTCTCTACGCCTGCCGCGCCTACCCCCAAGCCCCCATCTTTATGTTCAACATCCTCCGAGGGGGAAGGAACGCATGACACAATCCATGCTGTCGCCAACAACATGTACAACACTTGTACCGAGGGTCCACCTTGTGGTCAGTTACCAAACGTAAAAGCAGGCTCTAACCGCTTCGTCCCGTCCCTGATGCACACTGGGAAAGGTGCTCTCGTACAACGTCAATGACGCCTCTGTGAGATGAAGCCTTCTGATGCGACACGGAAATGATGCGCGCGCTTCCATTTGCGTCGTTTCCATCTCGACGCGGCGTTGCGGCTGTACTGCACGCTAAGGTTCTGCTGTAGACAGCAGCGTTTTAGAGAAGACTCCATGAAGTGCTTAGATACCTGCAGCGACGTTTCTTGCGGTGTTTCCAGCCCTGTGCCTTGCTCTCGCTGCTCTGCAGGAATATTCTTGATGAGACGCTTGCGTGGCTGGATTACGCGGTGGCGGTCCTGCTTCGGCTCCTTTTTCAGAACCCCCAGGTTCGCTTTCAGAGGCACAAGCAGTGTGTTCACTTTTGCTTTTAGGCGGCCATCGTCTTTTTTGGTCACAGCATCAGCCAGTTCTTCGAAGCTGAGCGAAACCGACTCCGGAGGTCCACGCCTCTCACCCAATGACAAGAACCCTATACGGGAAACACAGGACTTCTAGCTTCTCCGCCGAGAAGATCGAAGGAGCTATCATTGGGCTAGCTGTCAGAAGGCTCTTCTCTGGCACCCTTCACCAGTCGGTTATTGCCAGAAAGCTGTTCAGTATCGTTATTCTTGTCAAACATGCCACATCTACCGATTCTTCGACTTCCTTCGGCCTGTTCAAGTTTGGCAATACCATGATCCTGTGCTCTTGGTTCTTCCTCCAACTTCAAAGTACTGCCAGAATGCTGCAGTGGCAGTTCGAGATCTGCAGTGACGGTTCTACACTCTCACACGCCGTCAATTCTAATGCTGTGTTATTTCCTTCAACTTCAATCAAACTGTTTTCATGTATTTGTTGACCTGCGGACAGACTGCTTTCGTGGTTCAAATCTGAGCTTGCAGAACATCTCGTGCATTTTTCGTTGTCTTCGAAGATGCTGGCACAGGCCTCGGCGTTTCTGCAAAAACGAGGTCGCTTGTAGTTTCTGATAGTATCTCTGACGTAATCAAGAGGCGGACAGCGCGTGCCACGTAGATGAGGGCATTGTCCGCGCTCACTCAGGAAATACTGTCCATCATCGATTGCATACATACTCTTTTCACGGTAGCGTGCAGCATCCTCGAGTTCCTGGTCAACTGCCTCGTTTTCAGTTACGTCGAGAATCTGCTTGTCCAACGGGAGGAGCTGATTCTCTAGTGATCAAAACGGCGAATTGCCTGTTCACCTCGCGTGTTCGGTGTTGGAGTCCCGCACTAAGTCCTCTCAGTAGCGTAATAATTCGTAAGACGCTGGCCTTGACAGTCTTACGAACATTCCGACATCGTAGTCCCGGACATGGTAGTCCCGGAATGACCACTTCCCGGGTTTCACGGCACGAACTATGATGTGGAGAAAAGGACGAGCCGCCGTCCCCACCTGTTGACTTCCTCTTTCTTGCTAACAGTAATATAATTTCCCCATGGTGATAATGTAGCTCCTCGTCTTCTACGCAATTCGCAACAGTAGCTTGAGTTGGGTGACTGTGTACCTGGTCTCAAGCATTTTAGCTTTTATCGAAAATGTGGCAGGGCTTCGATCGCGTAACCTGCGGGTTGGCTTGTCGAGCATCATAACCACTACAACACCGCGGCAAGTCGTAAGACACAGCAAGTGAAATCTGTATCGCGCGCGTTCGTTGACGTTAAAAAGCGCTGTTTTGTTGGTTGCCTCCAGGGCGGAAGTGCCGCCGACTTCCTTAGCTCGATTGTTGTTAGAAAGAGCGCAAGGCGACCCTAGCTGCCCGTGGCGAGCAATTTGATGACCTCTTCCCCTGGTCAACTGCAGCGTGAGGCCGTCGCGACGGGTCAGCAACGCGTCGTTTGTGCCCCTGCAGGAAGTGTTCTCACTCTGCGTGAGAACACTTCCTTCTCAGTGCTCATGCTCATCGCGCTGTCGTGCACCGATATCTTGTTCCTCCTGCTACGGTACGTCTGATGTACGAAGACCGGCCATTGTCCCTTGGGCTCGTTTTCTGTATTATACACAAGCAATGAAACCTACAGGCAAATAATGGAGTGATGACATGGTCAGGATCAGTAACCTTAATTTTTCCATAAAATCAAACTTCTCGCTGACCATTTGATCAGCGCATGATTTCACCGGCTAGGTCAAGTGAAGTTAGCACGTGGGGTAGCCACATTCGCGTCAACTCCTGTTAATATTGTTAACCACCCTTAAGCAAAACCACATGCAGTTGAAGCTGACCGTGTGACGCGGATATAACACGTTCCGGACAGCGGGAAGAAAATTGATGTCACTCATGGGAAGCTGCGTGCAAAATGACGACCCGCATAAGCGCATTCTCGTTGCCACTTTTATTAAACGAGGTCGCTCCGCCTCTCCCTCTTTCTGCTCCCTCTCCTCTTCTTCGCTTTTGTGTAATGAACGGAACTCACGAGGGCAGGGATGCTCCACCATTAAAGCGCGCTCCAGACGATCCGGGCTGCTATTATCCGACGGCCCTCTTTTTTCTGGGCCCCCTTCATAATGGCGGCACCTGTGTGTAGGAACGCCGCCGTACGCGATAAATCGTCACCACGCGGGCGCGCGCTGCACTGCAGCGCCGCCTGCGCATTGCTCACAGTGGGAGGAATAATATTGCGAGAGGCGCAATCTGAAGTTCGTCTCGAGACTGTTAATAATGGCTCCTTTTGCTCGCACGCAACGCCCCTTAAAGACGTAGGTGCGAATTGGACTCTGTTCCAGATCTGGGCGGCATCTGGGCTATCCCGAGAGAAGAAGATTCTCTCGCCTCAACTGCGAACCTTAAGTTAGCTCTCCGAGGAACGCGATATGTACGTGCGCGTTTTCAAGATCGCTTGGAGGAGGCCGGTCCACACTCGAACATTTGTGCATTATGAACTGGCTTCCTTGTTTCCCTGTCTATTGTGCTGGCAGTGGTGGAACATGAGGGGGGGGGGGGGGGGTCTGGTAAATGCAATTCCCCCCCCCTCCAAGCTCACCTACTTCTTGCGCAAAAACTTTCTTGGACAAAGGGCGGAACATATTCGGACAGGCCGTGCGCGTTTCGTCCTTTGTCCAAGAAAAGTTTTGCGCAGGAAGTAGTTGACCATGAGGTAACAACTATATCGAACCCACACCTTGTTAACCATGCCTCCCAAATTTTCTGTCAGCACCCCCCCCCCCTTCCTTCAGTCCTTGTCGTCCACCTTCTATATTCCCCAATTAGTAAAACTCTCGTAACGATAGTAACTATAATCACACAAAATTCAGGACCGTTTGGTTTTACGTCAAGCAACAGCTCCCCTCTTAATATGGACATTAAATTAATACCATATTTTGTAAACAATAATCGGGAAATGTTGGTATGATTCACGATTGCAGTTTCACATACAATCTCAGGAAAGGGGTAAAGATTACCTTTCGCTTACCTCTTAACACCCCCTATACTGCATACATCTTTTCTCGCCGTCTTGATAGCGCTTAGTATTTACTTTTCATATTTTTCGAATTGTTGTCAACTGTTTTCATAAATTGATTGGCATTATTTTTTGTATAAATATTTCCTTGTTGCGCATTATTTCTGTATGTGTAGAAGATAAATACCTAACTCTTTGTTTAATTTATTGCCCATTCCAGACATTTGCCCATCTTTCTTGTTGTATCGTTCCATTATGTTATAACGTAGTTTTTCGGATTTCCACTTCCTAGCACTGTGGGAGGCCGTTACGAGGCAGTTGCATCTGCCTTCAGCTCCTTCATCACGGACGAGTGTCTAAATAGGTTCCAATGAAAAAATGAGTGGCTGGATTCGCCCCTGTCTGCCGGTGGCGCGTGTTTATCGAGACGTGTTAATTTCTGACACCTTGGGTTCGCTTTGGACTCTTGAGTTCGGCAGGCATTATCAGAGACGTGGGTATGAATTTACTCATTTCCCTACATTCACAGCGTAGACTCGCGGTAAAACGAATCGTTGAATCGTTCGCAGTAGTGATGTATAGCGCTCACAGTGCTCGTGCGCTGAACCGAAGGTCGCGGGTTCGATCCTGGCTGCCGGATTACAGTGTAGGCGAAATACTAGAGGCCTGTGTACTGTGCGACGTCAGCGCACGTTAAAGAACACCAAATGGTCGAAATTTCCGGAGCCATCCACTGTGGCGTGCCAATAATCATATCATTGTTCTAAAAACCCCAGTTTTTGGTATGTACGCTAACGCGAATGTGTAGCTACCGGTACTAGGTACTAATTTGTACCTAGCGTGTCCCGTATTTCCGCAACTACCACTACCCGGCTGCGGCGGCTGCATCTTCGATAGAGCCGGAAATGCTGTAGGCCCGTGTACTCAGCTTTGGGTGCCCGTTAAAGAACCCCAGATGGTCGACTTTTTCGGAGTCCTCCCCTACGGTGTCTCTCATAATCATATGGTGGTTTTCGAACGTTAAAACCCACACATCAATCAGTGAACTACCACTAGGACTACTAGGTAGCACTACTAGGAATGATGACTACTAGGTACTGGGATAACTACTAGGCATGAATTACTATCGGGAACGAGGCTCGACTGAGTTGCACGCGCAAGTTTCTAAATGACGATATCCTCCCTGTACACCAGAGCATAGCGAATGGAAAGGTTGCGTACATAATAAGCCTTTTATTTCTGGGCTCTCATGCAAATAAAACCTCTCAGCCTCCCTTCCGCACTCACCTAAGACAACTGGAAGGCGACAGTCATCATCTCGATTGTCGTATTATAAAGGAGCAAGGAGGAACCTGAGACGTGGCTCCACGTGCATCACTGCCAAGCGCCGTCTTCATTTTCTTCCCTTGAGGTCATAAGAGGGCGCCGCAACGGCATCGTGGGGCGTTATGTCATATGACAGCACTCCATTGGTTGGGACATCATGCGGCCGTTACCATTTTTTTTTTTGCAATCTGAAACGTCGTTATGACGTCACATGGTTACATCACGGGATGATGACTTTTTAGATGCGAAGCAGTTTTTGCTGGGGGCTCTGTCCGTCCGTGGGCGACCGTCCGCTCCTCCAATGTGCATGCACCAATTCTCTCCCTCTCTTCGCCCTGAGTGCGAGGAGGTGGAGTAGAGAAGGTGGCAGAGAGCGCTGCCTCCGCTTCGTTTCTGCTCTTCCGTTTATGTCTGTGCCACAGCTGTGCGCTCGTATATACGTAATGCTGCGCGTGCTCGCTCCGCTGCACTCTCCTAGCATCTCTGGGTGTTCACTTTGAGGCACACACACACGGTGATACACACAATAGGGAGGGGGTAATATACACAACATATACACCACTCTACAAAAAAGATACTCGGGAACATACAAGTGGAATCACACAAGTGAACACCAGTGCTGCTTCGCATTCGCACGTGGCCCGTGGTGATTTTTTTTTCCCCCATCGCTCGCTCCTGACGCCGCCAAACTGTTGGCGCCGATGGTCAAATTTCTCGTTTGCGAAGACGTATAAGGCCTTAATAAAATAGTCGACCCCGTTTCGGCAAAACTAAGAGTGGTACACAGTAGCGGAAATCGAGCGAGAACTCTCGTTTTAATTTCCGTTGTCTTTTTCTGCTGGTTCACTATCGTGAATGAATCTCTTCGCTGTTTCCCCTTTGTCCGCGCTGCGTCCTTGGTCGGGCGACCGTGACAACCGAGGCTGACGGCGACTGTTTGTTTGTCGCTGCTCGAACGCTCCTTTCGCGCGGCAAATCCGTATAGGAGGCGTGTGCTCGCCTTAGGTCGCATTGTCGTCGTTCACGGTCAGCACGCTAATTGCCGGTGCAGCTTAAGCCGCAGTACCGATCGGTGCTCCGCATTGTATGGTACGGGCGTGCTCGATGTCGAGTCGCTGCCTGCACTCGTTTCACGGCTAGGTGTGGCATCGGGGAACGCAAGGGCGCCTGCAGGGTGGAGCACGACGGCTCGGCTCGTGTGCGGATGATCGAGTTTTCGAGCGCAGCCATTGGGCGCCCATTCCTGCGTGGAGCGGCGTCGCGTCGCCGGCGTAACCGATGTGAAACAACAAAAATGCTCAGAATCGAGTGGAATTTCTAATGGCTTCGTGGCTGTCGAGTATTCTGCCTCAGAGTCACGATGGTGCTTGAAACTCGTTTGCTGAAAAACCATACATGCGTCATCTCGGGCAAGGCGTCGCCTTAACCTATATATCATAGCGTGGCCGCAGAGTAAATTATAATAAGCAGTCAACACACAATGTAAATTGTGCAACGAGTGTGTCGTTTAATGCACTCACTGCAAATGTGTGTGTGCTTGGCCATAATTCTTTATCGTCATCACCCACATGCAGCATCAACAGAGTGCACGTCAATTCTTAGATGCCTGGCGGGTACATCTCTTATCCGCAGAAAGACGAATAATGGCGCAGTTGGTGCTGCCCTACTTTATAATGTTTAATATCTATGGCGTAGTCTATTCGTTGCGGGAAACTATAACCTAAACACACTATTGCCCCAACCGCACTAGCCATTGTCGTAATCGTCGGAGAATATTTATCCGGAGCTCTCCACTTCGGTGTTTATCGCGCATGAAGAGTTGCTTCGCCGCTTCAACGAACAGCGGTCTGAAGCGAGAGCTATGGCGTCGTCTTTAAGCTGCGGGAATCGCCGCTCAAGCTCTCGTTCGGAGGTTTTCCATTTGGTTAAACACCGTGACTTGTCGCTTCTTTCCGTGTTCCATCTCTGCGAATTCTTTTACCTTATATTGAGCTGCGTTTTTTTCTGTGTAGAAAGACCTGGCAGATTCGTTCCGTCGTTTATAGCCATGCTGACCCCATGCCACTGGGAACAAAACTTAAGAAAAGGTTCGTTGTAAAGTTTAAAAGGCGACCTCAACTCTTTCCTTCAGAATGAACGGACGGCGACAGCTCCAGCAGTGTCGTTTGCATGCTTCAGTGCTACACTTGCCCAATCGCTCTAACCGAAACGCCGTCAGGTCATGTTTTCCTTTGAAAAAAAAAAAAAACTTGAGACCCCTACACTCGAGTCTGGACAAACAACTTATCATGACTGAGATGTTCGTGATTACCGCTTTATTGGCCAATTTAACAGTGTTCATTCCTGCATAAATGGACGCATTGGACGCGTTAATTGCCTTTCTTTCTGCTCAAAAAGGTATATCAACGGAGGATTTATTGTCTTCATAAGGACCTGTCTTCCAAACCTGTGGTCGGCACATTTTCTACCGACCATTGTGCCGGCAAAACGTGCCGACCTACGGCCATCACTCCAGCTTCGACTATGCGAAGAATAAGCGGCGAATGCATTGCCGAAGTTGAGTCCAGCGTATTCGATTCGACTGGTATTGGCCTGCCGTCCACGCGATGTGCATTGGCACAGAAGTCTCAAAGGGAGCCTTTCCTGGTGTTCGCCATGCAGGCCTCGTCACGTAGAATCTCGTTTGTGCTCGACCGAGCCACGAGCCTTCGAGTGCGGTGTGATCAGAGCGCTCGTCGTGCGCGAGCCATCGTCCCGGAGACGACGGGCATGCTTGTCCGTGTGGCAGCAATTGGCGGCGCGCACTTGGCCCCGTTCTCCCTTGACCTGTGCTCTCGGCGTGGCGTTATTTTCGAGGCCCGTCGACCCCTGCCACTACGTGGGACGAGGCGCCATCGAACCTGCCTCCGCAGTGGGCCCTAATAACAACCCTATTAGCGAGGACTTCCCCTCCTCCCCCCTGTGAGAGTGCGCATGTCGATGTCGACTGCCTGCGCGGCATCCAATCCTTCGGGATGGCGTGTCACTGGATGAGGTTTCTAGTTGCCATTTGATGGTCGGTAAAGTCCGTAAGTAAGGTTTGTGTGGTCGAACCAATACCTTCAGACAAGTGGGCTTGTTTTCTTCAAGGCTAGAACGAGAAATTAGAACTAATAATAGAAAGAAGGCATAAGTCCACTTGTCGAACCGCAGGCCAATTAAGTCACACAACCCCTGTTTACGGATTTTTCTCATCACGAGCTTCCATCTCCGCCTTTTTGCTATCTATTGCTTCTTATATCAGAGAGGGCGGGGGAGAGATTAACGTCCCAAAACCGCCATACGATTGCAAGAGAGGCCGTAATGAAGGGCTACGGAAGTATTGACCACCTTCAACGTGCACCCAAATCTGTGTCTACGGGCCTCTAGCATTATTGGCTGCATCGAAAAGGCGTTTTCTTTTTGTTTTTTGTGTGCGCATTTGATTGCCGGGTGCAGGTGAATTGCCTCTCTCGTATACACATAACGTATTTTTTAATGACTCAATTAGTTTTGCCTCGTTACGTACGCAAATCAAGCATTATACAAAAAATAATGTGCAATGAAGCTGGGCTCGCAACACGAATGGTTTTCATACAAATTCTAGTCGCATATCTTTTATTTTATTTTACTTTATTTATTCATATCTTTTGAATACCCGTGAACTTTCCAGCAGCATGAGCGAGCGTCTTGAAAGATTTTGATTTCTAGAATATTACAGGACATCCTCTATTCAAAAAGCTTTCTTTACATGCTCAAATTGCTGAAACGGTAGTTATTTGCGTTTCAGGTGTTTTAAACAGCCTGAGTTGCCGTATATGCTTCGTGGTGCAGTATACGGAAACTGAAAGGTGCGGTGTTGACTTCTCACCGAAAATAGCGTACAGTGATATTGCCATGCGCGTTTCTTTTTTTATTATTCGCTTATCGCTCACAAAGCTTGTCAGGAATGCTCAGCGCAAACTGCCCCTCACTGTTCGAGAACGTTCGCCATCATTGTTGATCGTTTTGTTCATAATGCGTGCAAGACGCGAACATTCACGATTATCCCAGAGCTGGAATATTCGGCGGCTTCGCCGCTATGAGTGCCAGTGTGTATCGCTGTAATCTGACTTTCCGTTTACCGGCCACAAAATCAGTGAAGTAAACGCTCTAATTTGGTACCTACAATCTTCTCCCTTCATCGACTTTATGACCCCTGATAGTATAAAATGATATTGTCACATCCAGCGAAGCCCCTAATTGTAGTAGCAGTAGTAGCCACAGTAGTAGTCGAGGGCTGTTATTGTGTGTAGTAGAAGTAGTAGTAGTAGTAGTAGTAGTAGTAGTAGTAGTAGGTATACTCTAAATTATTTCTTGGAATACTAGAAAAACAACAAAGGCAAAACGTGTTTCACACGCCTGACAAATGACTCTGCGTTGAAGTACGCCATAGGTACACATTTTGGCACATACGCTCAAACAACAGCAGCAACAATGGCAACAAAAAAAAACATTTTGACGTATCATGTAACTACATGAGCGCTTACAAAGTTGTGCCGCAATCAAAACAAGCAACACATAGCGCGGATACACAAGTCCTACACATATAAAACATAAACATGAACAGAAACGTCAATTCATCGTATAACGACATGAGCAATTAAAAAAAACAGTACTTATCTGTGTTTTTAATTTAATTTTTTAATTTGAGAAATCACGAGACACTATAGTACGCGCTCTGTGCGGAATCATTGGCGGCATCATCTTGTGGCATAGTTTCGTCTGCGGGAGCCTGAGGTAGAACGCGAGCAGAAAACGATCGTATAGCGGTGACTTTCAAACGGTGAGCCGAGTTGACCACCGATGGCGCCGCCCCACGAAAACGAGACAATACCCCCCCCCCCCCCCTCTCCACGCCACCCAAGCTGCACGATCGGCTGGCCCTGTTTCATTGTCGATACGATGGCGGTACTACTCCATGCAGCACTCACCGTGCTGGCCAGCCGCCTAAATCCGTGCAGCGCACCAGGAGCTTGGCGCGATGCTGAGAAAGCGACTCTACCTTCGCTCTCTCGGGCACAGATGCGAAGTGTGTCGATGTCTATGCATGCACAAGGCATAAGGAAATAATTTTAAACGAAACAACAGAGAAGGCGAAAAGGTGGGTGGCATGACGAAGACATCGATCCGCGAGCTCAGAACTTCCAAATCGGTGACATTTTCGTGCGGCTTGGATCACGCCTTCGTGAAGTTCGTGAAAATGGCCGCACAGAAGACAAAACATTCTCTGCGAATTGTGTCCCAATCTTCGCGCGGAGTGCCTTCTTTAAAGGGGTACTGACAACGTTTTTCGAAGGCGCGTTTATACGCCAACGTGGTGCGATTAACATTGATATAACAATGATAGGAATAACATTGAGAGGTCGGAGGACGACAGCATGGTTAAGAGAACACACAGCAATTGCAGGTATCTTAATTAACATAAAGCAAGGACCTGGCTTTGTCACGCAATGCGTATAACAGACAAGTGGTGGACATTAGGAGCGACAGAATAGTCACCAATGGATGGGGAACGCAGTCGGGGCAAAGTTAGATGGAGTGGCGAAAATTAGCCTGGGATGTTCGCAGGGGTAAACTGGAATAAGCTGACACAGGATATGCAAACTCGTTGTGAGAGGCCTTCGTCCAGCAGTTAACTAAAACAGGCTGAGGAGTACCATGATGATGATAAATCTCCTGTATACAGAGGCGCCTCTGAGCTAGTGAGACTCAGTAGGTGCCGATAAGCTATTTTGTTTTGACATTAGAGTCCGTTTTCTCATGGCGCACCTACATACGTCGACACTAGCTTGACGTAAGGCTTCAGTACGAATGCTGGTTACTTCATGCAGCAGTCTGTCTGGTCGTGGTGACGTCAAATGGTGAAACTTTTCAAATGGCCACTTGTGCGTCACCGACGCAGCCACGATACGGACTGGGCATGGAAGCGTCACAATATCTCGTGCGAGCATGTGACGTGTTGTGACGTCAGGGTACAGTAAGAACCGAAACTTGCTTTTGGAAACACACTGTAATTACCTCTTCCGGGTGAAGCCACGCTTAGCTTGAGCAAGCTCATTTTCTAGGCTCTTGAGCACAAGCATGCACTGGGTCAAGTGCTTTCATATTCGTAGCGCAAAACGGAAAAAAGACGGAGACACAGATGGAACACATAAACAGGACGGACGCTAGTCCAACCCTCGCATCAGGGTCAAGGCTGGTTCACAACAGCTCCCCCTCTGAGTCAATTTATGAGGCAGATTTCGCCCGCCCCCCTTCTTAGGTAAACCTATCGTTGGTAGCTCCACCTAGGGTTCCCTATTTAGTGACTCCTACCTAATAGAGTTACTGTAAATGCAACTTCGCTACCATATACAGTTACTGTGCTACCTAAGAGTGGGAGGCGCCCCACTTTGAGGTAGCGCCCCCGCCCCCTTTCCAGCAAGCATGCGCCGGCCAATGAATGCTCTTAAGGGCTTGGCCTTCCATTTGACGCAACAAAACGTCGACTGAAAGTTTTCGTGTCGGTACTCCTTAAAAGAAAGGGAATGCTGTCGCGGCATAAAACGGCAAGTCCTACATGCCTCTTCGCCCATCTTCTGCTTTTGTGTGTGTGTCGTGCCCAAAAAGAGAAGGGTCCCGTTGTGTAGCGAATGCGGCGCGCGCTCCGGCTGCACGCTCCCAGCGCAGTCGTGCCGCCGAAACTGGCAGCGTGGAAACCGGCGGCCGCTTTTATGGCTGCGGCCGCGAGAATCTGGGCCGGTCATCGGCGCCGGCATCGATGACCCGCGGACACGTGGCCCGCCGAAAACAAAGGCGCGCTTTTCCGCGCGACTAAGATGCATTTCTCGCTTTCCGCGCCGTTTTTGCTGGGCGCTTCTGCGCGGTGCGTGGGCATTGCGGTGCGCGTCGAAAGGCTGAGCGGACGGTTCCGCCAGTTTGAAAAAACTAAGAGTGCGTGGTACACACGGACGAAAAAAAAAAAACGAGCAGACATGTATACACACTCACAGCCACCCCTTACTAGCCTCTGAAAATACAAGAACGGGCTCACTATTCTCGTTGCGTTTCTGGCACACTTCGTGACTCAAGAGCAGTGGTTCCCGTGACGTCTATACTGTACATACTCTCTATCGGTCCTGCATATACGCGAAATATCGCGCGTGAATTGTCTCCTGCACAGTTCTGCCGTGCAGCCGCCCATCCGTTCTTCTCTGTTTCGCATGACCATCGCACGCAATCGACTGATTTCTCCTCATTTTCTGTTTCTACGTCCGCAAGCGATGAAAACGGTGTGTAGCCGACGAGCGCCAAATCTTGACAGTCTCAACTCGTAGTGTAGACATTGTATTTGTGCTCTTGAAAAATTAATGGCGGGGAAGAAGAAAACCGCTCTCTCGTTTTCGATCGCGGGGTGGCAGCGGTCCTTGAACAAAAAAACAAAACAAAACAACAGAATGGGCTATTTCGGCAACTTGTTAGGCTCAAGTTTACCGTCAAATCTTTTCCATAGCGCTCTGTTCGGTTTCTTTGCCCTGGAAATTCCCCGACTATTACGATATACAGGCTGATGCGAATTCTGTGCGCAGCTTCGTGTTGGGGCAACTATGTTTGAAGTTCCGACTTTCCGCGAGGTATCGCCACAAATCGACCCGCCACCGTGGGGCACTCGGCTGCTCGCGGGATCGAATCCCAGCCGCATTTTCGATGGAGGTGAAAAGGCTCGAGGGCCGCCCCGCCGCGGTGGTCTAGTGGCTAAGGTACTCGGCTGCTGACCCGCACGTCGCGGGTTCGAATGCCTGCTGCGGCGGCTGCATTCCCGATGGAGGCGGAAATGTTGTAGGCCCATGTGCTCTGATTTGGGTGTACGTTAAAGAACCCCGGGTTGTCGATATTCCCGGAGCCCTCCAGTACGGCTTCCCTCGTTATCATATGCTGGTTTTTGGGACATTCAACCCCAACAACTATATTATTAGCTATACGCCATAAATCGTAATTTTTATAGTGTAGGAAAGCCTCGGCTTCGCGATTATTCGTCTTTCTGCGGTCTGATGATGACGACGAACAATTATGACTAAGCGTCTTGCAGCAAGTGGGAAGCATTAAATCGCGTAGCTGTTGTCCAGTAAGCATTATGTGATGACTGGTTGTTAGTGTACTCTCCTGCCACGCCATATTACATAAGTTAACGTGATTTCTTGCGCGACCAGACGCCTACTTTCGAGCACCAGCGTGGTTCCGTTGTAGAAACTGCCCCGCAGAGGACTTCGGTTGAAGTCCCATTCGATCACGGGTATATTTTTCAGGTTTTATTTTTTTCCATTTATCAGTTACGCCACTGAGGGCAAAAATAAGCGATGGCACCGGCGACGCCGCTCAACGCAGGAACGGGCGCCTTTTTTAGTTGCGCTCTAAAAACATCGCAGTAATGAACTTGAGAGGGATCGCCCAGAACAACTCGGACATGTACGCTGCGCTGACCTACATCGGTGAACAGAATTCGTGCGCGTGGCAGAAGGGTGATCCTTAGAGCTGGCGCGCCGTGAACTGAACGACGACAAAAAGAAAAAAAAACAGCCAACTCGTTAGCGAATTACCCTGACTGAGTTATTTGTTTTGTTTGCCACCGTAAGAAACCGCGCTGGAAGGGGAACCAGTCCCGCAGGGGGCGAACTCGATGAGGCAGAGATAAATCCGACGGCTTCGCAGATGCGCTTGGGCTGCGCGTGCATGCTGGATGGATATAAGCTCAACGAGCCACGCCCCGTCGGCTGATTCCTGAGGCTATTATGTACGCTTTATTTCGAGGGCAGTTCTTACCGCGAAAGAGATATAGCAGTATTTGGTGGCGCGTCCGGTCGTGTCTTGGAAGCTTTTTTTAGAGCGCAGATTTTCGGCCCTTGTTCGTGTGTTGATTTGAGTCGTCACTGGTGGTGCTACTGACAGACATGAAATAGTAACCAATAGACCCGAAAGAATGGAGTGCGAAAAAAGAAATACCCAGAATCGAGTAGGATTCGAACTCGGGCCTTGTGCGTGGCAGTCGAGTGTTCCACCATAGTGACATTCTGGCACGTGCTCGTAACTCATTTTCTGAAAGACCCTATCTAATGGCGTCATGTCCAACAAGGAATCGAGTTAATCTATGTGATATAAAGTGGCAGGAGAGTAAAATAACAAGCATTCATCAACGCTCATTGCACAACGACTTCGTAGTTTAGTGCTTCCCACCCATTGCAAGATGCTTGGCCATAATTCTTCGTCTCATGCAGCGTCAACGAAGTGCTCATAATAGCTTACAGATGTGTAGCGAGTACCACGCTTATCCATAGAAAGACGAATAATGGCGCAGTCGGTGCTGTCCTGCGAGACAAAAATTATTTAGGGCGTATTCGATACCTTGAGGCAGCGCGAAGCTGCGCTCAGAATTCGCCTTAGGCAGAATTGTAATCTTAGGTAAATTTTGTATGTTTGTTTCCGTTTGTTTTGTGTGTGTGTGTGTGTTTTTCGGAAGTCCTCCTGTCACCTCTAAAGGTGCACCACTTGTATAAAAGGTTCAAGAATTACTTTCTGGTGGTGTCCCTCGTAACCGCATGGTAATCTTGGGACGTTGAACCCCACATACTAATCGATTGTTTTCTGGCTCGTGCTCTACTAGAAGCCTTGTTATAGTCTACGAATAATACAAAAATGATGTAGTGAGAGCTGGCCTACTTAATAAACATGTGTGCTTAGAATTCGCATCATAGGCAGTATCGTAATCATCGGTAAACGTCTTGTTTTTGTCGGCTTGCGTATATGCATGCACGTCTTTACGCAACCGTTTACGTGGCTTCAGTTTGCAGTCCTGTTGCGGGACGCCCTCCTACGGCGGTCTGCTGAGGCGCCGAACGCAGATTAAGTTGGGCAGCGAAGCGTGCGCGAGTATTTAGAAGCCGGACTTTTTAAGCGCCCGGCTGCCGAGAGATAAGACACCACCGCGCCCCCAAAACAACATTCGAATCACGCTTTGCCTCTGACGAGGCGCGTGCTCGTTGCGGGGCGCAGGATTTTATCAGTGGTGGCGGTATCGTAGGCCCGAACAAAAATCGTGTTGCACGCAATCGAAAGCTGCTCGACTGATGGAGCCTCGTCTATCACGCTCTGACATGACAGATTGAGGTTGCTCGCAAGAACGTATGCGCAGGCATGGGTACTATACACAAGATACGTTACAGAATTTCCGGAGCCCTCCACTAAGGTGTCTCTCATAATCATATGGTCGTTTTGGCACGTTAAACCCCGCATGCCAATCAAATAACACACTTGAGGGAACTCTGTCTATGGGAGCCTGAATGCATGGTGCTTCAATACGGTAGCTTCAGCAAGCATGGCAATGGTGGGTTCCACACAGATTTTTCAAAGCTTCGTTTCTTCCGGTTCCGTTTGGCTTTGGCGTGGTCTGCGCTTGGCCTCTCCGTCATATCGTTATGACACGAAAGTAAAACATGCCCTTAAAAAGGTACCTTCAGGCTGTACATTCATATAGGAGAGTTTGCAAATTTATATTGCTCATAGTTGTCCGCCACCGCCGCAAGAAAATGTACAAGCTGTAGGGCGCTACTCCAGCCTTTGGCGGTATAGCCTACACATTTTCAAAAAAGAAAAAAAAAACGCCGCGCAAGCCAGGCACTTCTTTTTTTTTGTCTTTTTGAAAGGTGTACAGGCTACCGTCAGTTTCACAACTTGCTGCTCTACGGTATGTTTAACTTGTATGTGATGGCGACATCCTTCAACATTCTCACTCAGGAACTATTAAACTCCTGCAAGCTGAATTGAATGTTGTTGATAATGCTAAGCTAGTTTTTGTTTAAACCGTCGTATAACATTGTGTTTTTGTTCTTTTCTTGTTTGCAGGTGAGTGAGTGTTGTCTACCCTCCGGTGGTGTTCTGGATTACGTGAATACAGTGCAGCTCGCAGCAAGCCAAACGTGCGTTTGTGTTGAATTTTTAATAATAATTGTTAGGGTCTAACGTCCCGTGACCACCATATGATTATGAAAGCCGCCGTAGTGTGGAGCTCCCAAAACTTCTTTTATTGGGATAGCGACTCTACGTGACAATTAAGAGTTTTCAGCGAAAACTATAGAAGTAGAGGTTGTGCTATGCCTGTAGATATGGAAAGAGGGTCGTAAAAAATATTCCAGTGCAAAACATGTCCTAGAAGTTTTTGGCCGTAAACCGTGCCCACCGCCTGCAACCGCCATTTTCTCATGACAAGTGTGACATCACTTGCAGCAATGAACGGAAGCGGCGTCTTCTTTCTGCCACTGCAGATCGTTCAATTTCAGTGCCGAAGTTGAAAAAGCTAGAATATCTCGATTCCAGGCGCAGCTGACCACGGAACTTGGGCGGAATGCAGACGCTTGCACAGCTAGTCACGGCTCGCGAGTCGCCCGATTCTTAGGCCGCTCGCATGTTCATGAAAATGGTTGTACATAGTGTACTCGACCAAATGCACTGAAATTATACCAGCTTATTTACGGATGCACAAGGATTAACCCACATAACACAGCCTATGACCAGTCTATTGTGAGCTGGAAAGTTATGTTGCCGGGCTGGTGTCTAGGTATGTTCATGTTTAATTATATATGCTTGTCCGAGTTGAGTGCAATAAATGACATGGACAAAAAAAAAGACCTTCGTGGAACCGTTTTCGTGAGCAGGAGCCGGTCCGAAATCACTAGCCTTATCATAACAGCTTTTCAGTTTGTTTAATTATCCGGTAACGCAAAGGCGCAGCGTAATACCGAATAGTCTCTGCCGTAGCTAGAGATAGAATAGAACGTTTATGATTATGATTTTCTTCGCGAGTGCATAGATAAGTGGCTTCTTTGCTGTCCCCATGTCAAGTTGTGCGATTTATAATGAGGGTAAAAACAACTAAAAAACCCGTAATCTATATACTCCGATATCCTAACAGCGCCAGTCCCATATGGTCCCTAAGCCTACAGCATACAGATCAAATGCTTTGCCGTGTAAACTTCATGCAGGACGTGAATCTGAAATAAACAAAGGCTTCATCTATAGGAGCTAGCGAGCTGCAGAGGGCATGACGGCGATTTGTTAGATTCGAGGTGGACCGCAACCGCTTTCGGCGTTTTACGCAATCCATTTTGCGTATAGTGCTGGCCAGACTAGACACTTCCATTGAAGCAGGACTAATCGATCTTTTCGGCGACGCCATGCGTTATCAAAGCACCGTTGTCTCTGTGCACGGAGCAATTGCATTTTCTGCGCATGGAGTGTTATAAGTTTTTATTTTAGTCGCCTATATGAACCCTGTGTCTCCTAGAGGAAATCCCGTCTTGGTATCAATGGTGATATTGTTTTTTGAATAGTGTTCGTTTGACTGACGGGCGCAAAATATCATCGACAGGTAAATGAAGTAAACCATTGTTGTTAGTTATATAGCGCCAGAGTGTGTACGTCTCTTCTTTTTGTGTTTGTCCTTTAGCGCATTCTAAACTCGTATACATACAAGTATGACTCAACAACGGACCCGCATCACCACCTCGTAGTTGAATAATAAATACTGGTTTTCGACAGCTTTCAAAGGAGAATAATCTGGTTTTGAATATTTTAAGTGAATTTCTAGATTAAACATTGGTTATGGCGATTGTTAGTAAATGGATTTGTGTCAATTTCGTGTTAGATTCCTCGAACATCGCGACAGCTTATTTACTATGCTACACCAGTTGGCCGAATTATGAAGCTGTGCTGATATTATGAATGCATAAGGCAATGAGGTACCGCAATTTTCTATTTCAGTTTCAATTTACTGGCTGCATTTGCATCAGTTGCAAAATGCTTCTATAAATCCGAAGTTCCCTGACAGTAAATTCTGATTTTCGAAGCAGCATCGCACAGAAGGGCAGAAAACACGCACACATATAAAGGACTCAAGCACCTGCAACGCTGCACTGCAACTGATAATTTATTTTCGAAACACCCAGCTTATGTACGAAAACACGCAGATGCGCACTGACAGCACTGAAAAACGATGAAGGTCTAAAAAAATAAAAACAAAAACACGTACGTGGTACTGATAATTTGCTACAAAAAACAGTTATCTGGTTACACACCAAGGTATCTGCGCGCATTTTGTAGAGAATGGTCCATGTTGAACAGGAAACTCAATTAAAAACTATAAAAAAACAGAATTCAAAAACCGAAAAGACAACAAGAAATAGAAAACCAAAGAGAAGAAAAGAAAGTTGCCCAGCTCCTCTCTTCCTGTATCCTTATAGGGCGAAGCTGCGTTTTTTTTTCTTTTTTTTTTCAGTGAAAGTTGCTTTGTGCTCACGAGAGGGACCAATTTTGGCGCCACAGTTGCCCGCACCGCTGGTCTCCGTAACCGCTATCGCGCGAAATAAAAAAAAAATGGAATATATAAAACATACCCCAGGCTCGAATGGAATTCGAGACAGGACCCTCTGCGCGACCGCTCAGTATTCGACTACAAGGTCGCCCCTTCACTTGAAATCTCGTTGTAAACTGACCCTACACAGGCTTCATGTTGGTTAAGGAATCGCGTTAACATGTGTAGTATAGAGCATTTCAGAACCGTAATGTAGAAAAAGCCTGCGTCACAAAATGTGTGTTGCGTGCTGAGTGGGTCGTTGAATGCTTCCAAACCATTACAAAAGCTAAGTCATAATTCTTCTTCGTCATCAGCCTCAGCATCAACAAAGAGTTTCACAGGTGTGTAACCGTTACCACATTTCTGAGAAGATTGAATAATACTAATTTAATAGTGCACGCTTTTTTTCCTTCACGAAAACTATGATGATTTATGGCGTAGTGAGTACCACGTAAGTGTACTTGTGTTACATTTCCCAAGAGTGTTCAAAAAACTACAAAAGCGGCTCTTCCAGCTTTCGCTGCGTCTGGGCTGCGCATCCCGCTCTAGCTTGGTGGATTTTTTTTTCTCTTCTTTTTCTTTTTCGCTCGTTAACTAGGCAGCATCCGCCAACCCTGGACTCGCAGAAGCGGGACGGCCCGTTCGCAGCCCGCGAAAAGTATGGAAAAGCGTGGCTCCCATTTGCCCCACATGGAGGTGAATTGGGCGGGCATTGTTCTCCGCAAACATCGTGTTATCGCCGCGGCTAAAAATGTCCGGTGAGTCGGCCCGGAGCAGGCGCTTTTTTCGGCTTGTTCGTCGGCGAAAAGAAAGGAGAACCGCCGTTGCCCGTGTTCACACAATGGATGCGCTGTCTTATCCTGAACGCGCGCCGCTCTCACGGGCCCTCTTGGTCAACGAACCAAAAGCGGTCAGTGTATGGATGTACCCCTTTCCCTCCGTATTTCGTGTCTCTGGACACATGCGCGACTGTGCAGTGAGCGGAAAGCTACGTATATATGCCGTCGCATCAGGAACGCCTGCTTTGTGGACGCCATAGAGTTTCTAAGAAAACTTACTTGAACGAACTCCGGCGCTGTGACCGTTCGGTCACCATGAGGATGAAAGATCATCATCGTCGTCGTGATCATCAGCCCGACTGCGTCCACTGCAGGGGCCAAGATCAGTCCCATGCTCCCCCAATCACTCTGGTCCTGTGCTTGCTGCTGCCACGTTGTACTCACGGACTTCTTCATCTTCTATATATAGCCTCCGTGCTTGCGACTTCCAATGCACTCGTGGTTTGTTAATCGTTGTGTTTCGGATTAATAGAATGGATCGTTGTGAGCTTCGTGAGCTGATTTGATTTGGTGAGACTCAGAAGGGTAGAGCTGGTGAAGTGGACCTTCTCTGAACTTCGTCTTGCCACACGGAGCCTGCAGCCGCTTTGACGACGAACGCATGTAAAGGCCGACACACGCGCAAACGGCTTCTTGGGACGAAAAACCCGATGATAGTGATAAAGTCTACTACTAAAGAAAACACTACTGCTTGCTGTGAATAAAAGCAGCGTAATCGTGAGCTGTTGGTGAGCTCAGATGACGCGTTCCATAGTTTCGTGGTAGAATTGTTGGCCACTTGCCACTCTGGCTTTGGCACCACTTTCACGCCCCGAACTGGGCCGAGGAGTAATCTAGCAAATGCACTAAGAGGTTAAAGAAATTAAAGCACAATGTAAATTTCAAATTGTGTTCGGGGAAAGCCTGCGGTAATTCTACTGACTATGCCATGTATTGTGTGTGTGTGTGTTTAGCGTTCGGTACAGGGTTTGGTACCGAGAGAACATGGTCGTAGGCCGGATTTTCTCTCGGTGGGTGCAAACCAGTGTTGCTTCGCGGCTAAGGGAGGAAGAGAGCACTGGTGTAACTTGGGTGAGGGCATGTTCAGATGAGTCTTAAGAGGGGCAGGTGCCTTTTTGCACCCCCCCCCCCCCCCCTCTTGCCGACGCCCATGCTGGGGAATACAAATTCCTGGGCCGCTTCTCCTAACCGCTTGCCCTCCTTTTGTGAAAGACCATCGTGCTAGCTGGTTTCGGCTCAAGCCGCAAATGCTATTTTTCGTCGAATATAAGCACTACGCATGTTATTAATTCATGGTTAGTCGTTACTGTTAACACTATTATGTTTGGCTGAGCAAGGGTGTCACGATATCAAATGAAATTTACCAGGATGTTCAAGTTCAAATGAAACTAGTGACACATTCGTAGGTATGTATCATGACGCGGACAGAGATATCTGGGTTAATTATAAGGTTAATCTTAATGGTTCCTGACAAAAAAAACACGTCGATGCGACTATAGGAAACTTAGTGTCCAATAATATTTACAACACTGATGCTTACCAAGAAAAAGTTGTAACAAAAAGACGCTCTTGGAGCACTGGCTGACCCGGAAAAGTCGCCGAATCAAACTCGTTGGCGACCCCGCCGTGGTGGTCTACTGGCTAAGATACTCGGCTGCTGACCCGCAGGTCGCGGGATCGAATCCCGGCTGCGGCGGTTGCATTTTCGACGGAGGCGGAAATGCCGTAGGCCCGTGTGCTCAGATTTGGGTGCACGTTAAAGAACTCCAGGTCATCGAAATTTCCGGAGCCCTCCACTACGGCGCCTCTCATAATCATATGGTGGTTTTGGGACGTTATAACCCCACAAATCAATCAATCAAACTTATTGGGCCTGCGAGAACACTAATTTTTCTTCGCCGAACGCCGACAGCTTATCATGCCCCTACTAAGATGGCACCCACCATTTATTGGTGGGCACGGCTTCACTCCTGGTCAGTAATTTCCACTCTAGCATGTGCGTCAGTGGTCGGTGACCTTTGGCGACTCGGGTAATTTGGCGAGTGCATATAAAACTCGAGACACGTGCAAGCGGCTTCTTAGGGCGAAAAGCGCTCAATTGTGTAGTGTTGGTCAGCGCAGACGACCCACTGCGCAGTTCAGTTTCGTGGCTTGGTTGTTGGCCAGTTGTTGTTTCTGGCCTTGGCACCACTTTCGCGCTCCGAACTGGGCCGAGGAGTAGGCGACCCGCTTTTTTTGTCTCGCCCCCCCCCCCCCTTCCCTCCTCGTCCTGCTTGTGGGCGCGTGAAACAAAAAGGCAGCTATTCTGGCTCAGTCTGGCCACGATCCGGCTTTTGTTTTTTCCTGCTGGCCAGTCGACCGGTCACTGAAGACGCGGGGCCAATTCTTGGGGAGCGAAGCCTCGTTTGTCCGAACCGAGACGATATGTGTACACACACACCACTTGTTCTTGTATCAACCGAGAAAGAATGGAACAGAATGGGGCCATGACACCCAACAGCTTGTGGTGTTTGGTCATTGGTAGAGGATCTATTATACCTTTACAAATATGAAAAGTAGACTGCAAAAGAATAATTCAGTGCAAAACAAGCATTGAAGTCGTCGGGTGTAAACCCCACCCACCGCCAACAACCTCCATCTGTCGTGGCGCGTGTTACGTAATATGCAACAAGGAGCGGAGCCGTCGTCTTCTACTAGTGTTGCGAGCCCCAAAAAGATCGCCCACAACCTCCCCTGAGTAGTGTGTGAGGATGCCGGGAGTCAAGTTAAAGCTCTGTAAAGAGGTGATCGTTATTCATGGCTACGTCCATGGCTGTGTTCATGGCTGCGTTCATGGCTGCGCACACAACCTCGTTGCAAGCCCTTGCCTCCGCCGCACTCAAGCTCATGTCTTCGTTCATACTGCTGCGCTGTGTGTGTGTGTGTGTGAGAGAGAGAGAGAGAGAGAGAGAGAGAGAGAGAGAGGAGTAAGCGTTTATTTTATACAGAGCAGTGCCGCGCCGCTAGCGGTCTCCACTGATGCCACAGCGCGTGCCAGAGTGGAGTGAGCGCTCTATCGCAGAGCCATCTAGTGGGCACTCCAAGAACCAGCGTGGCTGTGGCGACGGACAAGGAACGAACCCCGACCATAAACTACCCCTATTTCAGGCGCAGCTCATCCCGAAACAGTATCGCTCGCTGGAATGAACAGCTCGCGCAGCGGGCTGCTTTTGCGTCACCGCACGAGAATTCACCAGTGTTGCCCTACTCTCAGCGCGTTCGTGTGTTTATCAACACTGCCAGTGATAGATTAAAGGCTCGACCAAATGTGCAATACTTTCGCCAGCATGTTTGTCAATGCACAAGGAATACTCCACATAACTCAAATTATCATAGAAAACTGGGTGCAGTGGCCCCTTTAACCGTTTGAGACGCTGTGTGCAAAATTGTGCACACCACATGTTTTTGCTTTGTGTACGAACGAATGGCTACAAATGAACCAGATATATCAACCGGTGAATGACGTAAACCCCCGCTTAACCAATTCGTCTTTATTCAACTTAATTTTGCAGTCGTATATAACACATCTGCTGAAGGTATATACCACCTCGTTCGATGTGCCGTTTTATGCGAGTCAGGTGTGAAGTGTTATTTAACCATAAATCAACTTGCACAATATTTCTAGCTTGAGATTTCATTCTAATAATGCCATGACGAAGCATCAAGGACTTCAGGGTAAATATATATTTTAATTACAACTGAAATAGTAATTATTGCTGTGACACACATAAATTAACATATGACAGTTCTGTTGCAATGAACTATTGAGTGCCTTGAACTAACCCTGTATCGATTCGACACACTTACAGACTGTTCCTCATATATGTGGCGTCTAAAAGGGTTAAGGATGCGTCACAGCTACGATGTCTGTTTCACTGGTCCGATACACGGTATCTGACACCACGGCTAAGCTGAAGGACGCGGGTTCGACTGCAGCCGCAGTTCGATGAGAATTCAAGGACGCATGTGTACATCATCATCAAGACGCCACGGTAGTCTAGTGGTTATGGCCCTCGACTGCTAACCCGAACGTAGCGCGATCGAATCCCGACCGCCGCGATCGCATTTCCGACGGGGGCGCAAATGCCCGAGACCCGTGTATTTAGATCTAGGTGCACGGTAAAGAAAAAAAAAAAACACCAGATTGTCGCCGTATAGTCGAGGGCTCCGGAAATGTTGACCCTCTGGGGCTTTCTCAAGGCGCACTGACATCGCCCCTGACTTCCACCATTTCGCCTCCAACGAAATTCGACCGCCACGGCAGGGACCGAACCTGCGACCATCGAGATCATCCGAGCCCCGTAACCACTGATCCGCCGTCGCGGACGAAAAGATTCCTTCCCTTCTGTACGCATCATTTTCTTCTATTCCGATCCTTCTCTGGTTCTTCGCCTCTCAACCTCCCCGGACGCGGATGCAATAAAATAGAATTTTCCGCGTTCCGGTGGCAGCAGATCGCTGCATTTGTTATTTCGCTTAAAAGGCTGGCTCTTCGCTGATACTAGTCTCGCAGTCCAGGCCTCCGAGGTTCGGCACGAGAGAGAAGGAGAATGCCCGGCGAATGTCCAGTCGCGACCTGTTTCTTGAACCTCGAGGAGGTCTGTGCTGCTTCTTTGCGAGATTGGTTATGTTTGAAAGCGTTCCGACCGCAGCGGTACACCCTCGGCCAAATATTTAGCCATCGTGGATGTGTAGCAGTTTCTTCTGTGTATTTTGGCCATGCCACTGAATTGATCGAGTTTCAAGAAAACTGTGCACAAGTGTTTGCCCACAAAGCACATGTCCGCGAAGCAATAGTTTGTAACTTCTTTCCATAGTATCGCGCTGAGAGACAAAAGTGGCCGCTGTGCGCAATAGTTACTGCTTTGGCTTCGATGGCTTTAAGCGATAACAATTATAGGGACACTCTCGGCATTATCTTGACACTGGCGTCGATGACCGCCATCATTCACTGTATATATATATATATATATATATATATATATATATATATATATATATATATATATATATATATATATATATATATATATACACGTATTGCGAAGAAGAAGATGTGCCTGCAGCAAGCAGCATCGCCAACGCCCGGCTCTCTCGGCTCGTGCTTCGGTTCCTTGCTGTGCCGATCGCAGTATCTATAAATATGAAATCGCAAGAAAAATAATTCAGATAAAGACAACGGCGCGTGGAATTGAATGTCCGAGCTCTTGCTTTTGAGTGCGCGGCGTTAGCCACTACGCCACGAAGGAGCACCTTCTTCAACGTTGTAATGGCAAGCTGATTATTTCTACCACTTACCGCTCTCGATGCCGATCTCGGAGGAACTATTGTGTTTTCAGAATTACCAGCGAGATGGCGCAAAGAGCGCGCGTCGCCATATCGTCACGATGCATGCTCATCTCCCACGCGTATTCTTTGCCCCGTGGAGGAGGGGGTTGGGGGGGGGGGGGGGGGCTTAGAAGCTCAAGCGTGCGCGCGTTTATTTCGCGGTGGGGAGAATCGTACGCCTTGGGCGTTCAGCTGAACGATTCTGTTGATTACCGGGTGCGCAAAGGTCATTGGACTCGCTGCACAGTCTCCGTTTGCGAAAAGGGCGCGCTTTTCAGACACAGTGATGTAACAACTTATACTCTTATTCGCCTTCATCTGTACATGTGAGTACCTTTCGTGCGCCATTTGTGTGTGAGTGACGCGTGGCACGTTTATATCTGCTTGCTATTCTTCGTGTTACATTCCAATTTGTTGCTCTCGCATTCGTTGCTTTGCCTTCGCGTTAGAGCTGTGACTTTTTTGATGGCAAAGTCCGTACACACCTGAGGTTGTGTGCTCCAGCTGGCGTTTCTACAAGTGGGCTTGTCTTCTTCAAGGCTAGACCAGAAGAACACGAGTTCACCTGTCGAAATGTGCGCTCGACCACGCTACCGCAGCTGCGTGCGGATTTCGTCATGGCAAGCTTTCGTCCATATTTTCATTCAGCAGCGCACTACAAAAGCGAGCAGACTGATAGGTCAACGAACGACAGGGCTGCTCGACGTGGTCCACCGGCTTCCGCGAAGACAGCGCCGCTCCTCACCGCGTAACTCTTTTAACCTCGTAAGCAGCTTGACTTTACGATAAGCCCCTCTGTTATAAGTGCCCATTTTGGATGGCCGACTTTGTAAGATGGACAAAAATTCATGCTCAAACACCTCTTTCACAATGTTTTTTATGGGAGCAACAGGCCTAAGTAAGGAAACATATATCCTTAATTCTACTTGTAGGTCAGCCCGTTGCGATCATTATTTAAAGGTCAGAGAATATAGCAGTGGCATTAACGTATATCAGCATTCGTTTTTTTTTTTTCCAAGAGCATGTCATAATTGGAATAGTCTACCGGAGGAGGTTGTCTTTTCGCCAATCAGTTCCTTTGACTGTACCTTTGCTGAATTCTGTTCCAGTAGGTGTAGCTTCACTTCTACACGGCATTAATATTTTGTTTGCCTTTTGTAGTTATACCGTAATGTACTTGTTCTTGGTTTGTGTGAATAGTTTTCTTTAGTGATCTGTTCAGAATGTACACATGTCACGTCATCTGTAATCTTAACGCATTGCTGATCTTGTCATGTTACCTCTTGATGCTGTATACCACTTGAAATGTATTCTTTTTTACCCCCCCCCCCTCTTACAATAATTCCCATTGGGTGCTGTAGGTATCAGAATGAATAAATAAAATAAATAATAGAGTGGAGGTACATAATACTATGCTTATTTAATTTCTTTGGACTAATTATGACGCGCATGACAATTTCACACCATGTGACTAGATACAGCGAAGTGATTGACTCGATGTTCCAGATTTAAGGTTATTCCACTCGGCGCTGCGACTTACCACTTTTTTGTTACTTTTAGGCGTGATTTAAAGATATAAATTCTACAGACGCGGAAAGGATGTTGGAATCTGTCACTATACTTAGACGGTCGTCTCCAAATCTATATAGATACGCACTTTCTGGCCATGCATGCAGTTGTCCGTTCCTTTAACAGGCCATGCGACCTGAGCCTGTGACGTCGTGCCACCGCCGTACAATTTGAATGAAATGTGAAGATTTGAATTGCTTTGCGTACGTGCCGTTATACTGCCAGAGTCAGCGCTTCGCCGCCGTTTATTTGTTTTCAGCAACATATACACCGCACCGCTTCGCTGTTCCAACTGTTTTCCCTGCAGAATCTGCCAGAATCGAAAGTGAAGCTCCCCGACTGACGTCACCACGGGACTTTTGAGTTCTGGTATACATGACTCCGAGCTGTTAAGGTGCAAGTAAACTATCCCGTTTTTGAAGGAATTAAGCCCCACATATCAATCAATCAATCCTAAATCATTTAGTGATTTGAAACACATGTTCCTTGGCATCATTGTCTGTTAGTTCTCATTTTCTTTATCGCGCGCCTATCGTACTTTTCGCTTTGTCTTTCATCTTTCTTCCCGATTTCCCTTTTTTTTTTTTTAGTGCGGAGTGGCAAACCGGATGCCCCAATTTCCGGTTAACTTAGAAGTGTGGCAGCTTGGGCCAGTTGGTATGACATGACGATAGTTACAGCGCGAGAACAGGACGACGACAAAGAGACCTCCCTGTCTTTCTCTCATTTTGTTCTCTCTCTCTTGCTATAATGTGTCATCTTGTTTAGGCGCTCGTGCTTTCAGGTTGTTTCGTCTAAATATTTTTGAGTGGATGTTTGTGCAGTTCAAAGCTGCGTGTTCTGTTGTTCTTATTTTGTCTGTAATGAGTCGCCAATTAGTTTTTCTTTTTCGCTATGTATAGGGTGGCTGTTTGGTCTTATCGGTTTGGCACCGTACATGGTGGAAGCGCGCAAAACGAAGACAGAGAAGAGGCTTGGCGCACACGAATGCGGGCTTACAACAGTATTTCTTATTCGAAAACAAGCAACCATTTATGTAGCTACAAACTCGGGACATGTGTGCTGCATAATTTATCAGTTAGACCCGCCTCAATGATCTCGCGGGTTCAGTGACTACTTCACCCACTTTTAATTATAGTATCTGATGTTTCACGTCCCAGAAATACGATATCATGAGAGACGCCGTATTGGATGGCACCGTAAATGTGACAATATGGTGTTCTTTGACATGCACTGTCATCGCTCGCACTGCACACGGGTTTCTACCATTTCGCCTTCGCCGAAGTGCAACATCCGCAGCCAGCATCCAACCTGCGACTCGTGGTTCAGCAGCAGAGAACTATTAGTATACCGTGGCTGAGAAGCCTTGAATAGAGTTAGATGATACGAGCGCCCGTCCTGTCTCTCTTTTTTGCTCTAAACATTTTCCCGTTTGCTTCGTTTGTTGACTCAGTTTTGCTGTGCTTCCGTTGTTATCCAACAGGTTACGTGCTCATCTGCCACCACCCTTGAATCCTGCTCCACGGCGTATTCTCGCGGAGAGATGAGCGGGCGAGAAAAAAAAGTAAAAGCAGCGCTTACATAACGAGCTCACACGTAACAAGGGCCCCGCGTGCCATGCTTGGCTTGTCATTCAAGACGTACGAACCCGAATTGCTTTGTTTTCGGGCTTACACGGCCCTCACGACGACAACGTAAAAGCGCCTACGAGGAAAGAAACGCCGCTCCGTTTTGCCGAGCCTCTTTTTTTCTTTCCCCGAAAATGGAACGCATGCGCCTACACGCATGAAAACTTACGCGCGTAAAAACGCCGCCAAAAGGCTATAGAATAGAAAAAAAATGAAAAGAGAGACCAACGTGTAATGGTGGCGTCTAGTGCCGAACAAATGGTTTCAGAGAACGAAACAAGCCTGTATCCGTACGCTGCTCACTGCCCACAGACGCGCGGCTGCTGTTTCATCCTCCCCCCTTTCTCCCGAAATCTATGCAATGCCATGGACGTCAGACGTATTTTTTCAGTCAGCGGCGAATGACCTATTTCTCAACGCTTTTATCGGCTGCTGTGTCATTCGTGGTCCACCGTGGTGCATTACGGTGCTCGGCTGCTAACCCGAAGGTCCTGGGTTCGATCCCGTCAGCGGTGGTCGCATTTCGCTGGAGGCGAAACACTAGGGGCCCGTGTACTGAGCAATGTCAGCGCACGTCAAAGACCATAAGGTGGTCGAAATTTCCAGACCCCTCCACTACGCGTCCCTCGTAACCATATCCCGGTGTTGGCTTGTGAATACCCATATATTATTATAACTGTGTCGTTAATTAAATTTCGTAAACACTACGCAATCGCCAGGGAAAATTACCCAAACATCGTCGCTAGCTTGAGTATCGTAGTTCTCGTCTTTCATTGTAAAAAAAAAAAAATCGCAGCATATCAACGGAGGGAACGATGATGAGTGAGTCGAAGAGTCCGTCCGTCCGTGCGTCCGTCAGTTTGTCTGTCTGTCTGTCTGTCTGTCTGTCCGTCCGTCCGTCCGTCCGTCTGTCTGTCTGTCTGTCTGTCTGTCTGTCTGTCTGTCTGTCTGGTGAACACTCCAAGTACCGCCATGTCGCGTCTTTTTATCATATATTTATTATGTACAAGTACCGCCATCTAGCGGGCATTCCAAGGACTAAACGAGAGGTGGCTACCTACTACTGTACTACGTACATGGGGGACGCACGACCCTCGGCTTAAGGAGCTTCGCCCCTAAAAAGAGTGATAAAAACAAATAGGCCGTGTATCTACGTGCGTGTTGCGCTGCAAATGTCGACAGACTATATAGTCTTCTGTCAGGCGGTGCTGCGTTAGGAGCATATACGGTAACTCAACGCTGTGTGAGATTTCGGCTCCATCTGGCAGTAATGACTGGAAACAAAAGCTTGTGTAGAGCGCAGGGCCACTGGTAGGTGACAGCAACGGATCGTCTTAGTGAACTGTGGGAAACATCCGCTTTTCATGTATAGCGTCGCATTGGCAATGCAGCGTAAGAACCACTAGGTCTTTAGAATTACGTATGTATGCATTTTATAGTAAAGAAACACACCACCTAAGAACGTAGCCACCAGATCAAGATGGCTGGGCGTTGAGCAAAACTTTCGCTGAGGGGGAGGGGGGAAGGAGTGCCTTAAGTGACAGACCAAAATTTCTGCGTTTACGTGTCCAAAGAAAGACTATCGTGTGCTTGTGTGCCGAGTGTGCTTGTGTGCCGAGAATTTTGGCACTACCAGTTTTATCAATATTTTGGCGCGAAGCACTTTAGAGACCAGGCTTATGCACAACATTGGGCAGATACCACTACTCGCCGAATCAAGAGAGGGATTATGGTTATTAGAGGGAAAAGATAAGTGAGCCCCGTAACTGTCTGCATCAGCGTGCGACACCTCAACAGTAGTTCACAAGGGATGGCGTTGAGAAGGGAGTAAAAGGATAGAATTAAATGTAGAGAGAGAGAGAGATGCGCAAGGACAGTGAGCGACGACATAAAAGAGATAAAAAAAGATGAGACATAGTCACAGGAGTATGAGGACGTGCATCGCTTGCGAGAGCTCTTGTCAGCGACAGGAGATGGCGTATAGGGCTACTCGAGATCAAGAAGTCAACCCCACGTTAGTGGAACAGTCTTCCCTACATATGGAACTGAAATCTCCTCGCTGCCCCCTTTTCCTCCCCTTTCCGTCTGTGTGCCGGGAACAGCACCCCAAACCTTCCTTCCTGTCTTTCAACAGAATCACCTGTATGCAAGTAAGAAGAAGTACCTTAGGGTGAGCTGTTTTCCGACGACATTAATGGAGCGCAAACACCCTTCAGCCCGGTTCCAGGCTATAGTGCATCATCAAAGAAATCTCTCTTAAAGCACTGCATGCTTGGCCGCTCTTGTTGGTGTAGCTGAAACACCTTGCCCTACGTGCTTCGCCCCTCCGCACTCTTTTTGTTTTGTTCGTGCTTTCTTTCCTGCTCCTCGCTGAGTGATGAGGAGTGCACAGTATTTGGTGAGAAACCAAATACAGAAACGACACCTCCGTTCTGTAAGGCAACGCGGTCGGTCTCCTTTTTGTTTGCCTTTCGAGATGTACTAAGCGTTGGTCACCGAGATTGAAAATTATGATGGTCCTCGCAAAAACTTTTACAAAAAAGTAAATCGTTTGAATAAACAAACCCCATCAATAGCGATAAATCTTGGGCCCATGGCCAAGAAGAAGTACGTGTACAAAACACTGCTGTGCCCGCAGTGGTGAAATTTTCGGGGAACCGGAAATATCACAGAAGTACTAATATGACTGGCTAAAATAGTCATGTGTTTTCATTTTAAGTGAGAACGCTTTGTGAAAATCTAAATGTTGCAGTTACAATGCAGCATTTAAGAATCAATTTACATGATCGGCCTTGAAAACATTTTAGTAAACTTTTATGATTTGTGTGCACATATTCATTGCGTGAATGCTTGTGTTTTGTCAATCTATGTGTTGCGTGGTCAGATATTTGCATTGAATAACTGAGCGTGTGTAGTGTACAATGGACCCTTCGTAGTGTGCTATGCGACTACAATTGTTGTACGAGAGCAGAAAAGCAGCCGGAACCACACATCGTCACCAACCTCTCCTTACATGCACTTAATAATGGAAAGGGAATACCTGCCTTCGAGAGAACAACATGATGCTGAACCTGTGGTAACATAATTGCCAGGTTCGCATTTTATAAGTGGCTGTGGACCTCTTTGAAGTCGCTTGTCGCGTTTTCTGGGGCTTATTTGCGTTTTTTTCTAGCAAATATAGTAATTTTATTCGTCATCGCGTTCACCAATAGTACGTTTGTTGTTCACTAAAGGCGCGCTTGTCGATGACATTCAGGAGTTGAGTTTCCAAGTCAAACGTCGTACGTACGTTGCGTATACCGTTAGTCATGCAATGGCTTTCAACCGAATGGTGACTCTGCTGGAGACAATCTTAAAAAGTAACTGTGTACTTTTGTTCATAGTTGCGCATATTATTGCTGAAAAAAAAAAGGAAAACATTTTCACCTTCCTTTTCCCAGTCGTATTTTTCAGTGACTTTATTTTGTACCATACCTAATATATTTTGAACAACAGAAAATTTATTGTATTTCTGCTTCTTTTACGCTTCTTCGGGATAATCACGCTGTTTTTTTTTCTCTTTATTTTTACAGTGAAAGCTGTTACAGAGATCGTAAAATGAGTCGCGTGCACTGTAGCTGTCCGCCACCGCCGGTGGCCGTAACCGCATTGGCCCAATAACATATTTACATCGTATGGTGCATTACTATTGATGGTATTTTTGAACGGTATATAGGAACGTAACACCACGAGCTGTTATTGGAAATTCTTTTTGCCAATTACAAGCTTGCCAGGCCAGTTTGCAACTCCGTTGCAAACTGGCTTTAGGCAGGCTTGATATCGGAGAAAGGAATCGGTTTGGTATGACTAATAAAGTGTTTTATAACAGCAAAGGAAAAAAAAACAGGCGTCACACACTGCGTCATGGAACGGTCCAACCTATTATAGAAGCTCGCACAATTCTCCATCTTCGTCAGCCACAGCATAACAAATGCACTAAATTCCTTGCAAATATGTAGCGGGTACCCGGCTTCTCCGAAGAATGAAGCATAGTGAATGCCTCCCTACCAAAAAAAAACTTATAATGATATGTGGCGTAGTCGGGACCCTGCAAGTGTGCTTGCTGCATTACACAAAGGTGCTTTCGCTGTGGCGCGTTTCGCACAGGCCTGGCGGTTTCCTTTTTTGGGGGGAGGGGTAGTTTGTGATGATTATTTGCTTGTTAGCTCGGCAGCATCTGGCAACGCTGGTCTCTGAGCAAGGAATGCGAGGCGGACCCCGAGCGAACAACACGACGCTGAACCCGTTGCGAGAAAACGACGATGCGCTTCGTGCAGTGAAGCTGCGCCGACGCACTTCCTTGTGGTTTGCGAGACCGCGTCGGGCTTTTCATGGCGTGGCTTCGACGAAGAACACGGTCACTTCTTTCATTTCTCAGCCACTGGTGGAATCGTTCCGTTGGCGATTGTAAGTCGGCCAGAGCGGCGGAAGCTTTGTATGAGGTGCACCCAAGGAGGTCTTAGAAAAGAAGAAAAAAAAATTGCTGGAGTAGAAATTATTGCCCAGGAGTGAAAAGATGGCGGTTGCAGTCGCCATCTTAGTAGGGGCATTATAAACTGTCGGCGTCGATGATTGAAACAGAGAAGTCTATTGCGTACTAGTAACAACAATTCAGGGTAATACATCTGTCCGGGGTAAGGAAGCGTTTTTCTCGCACGCTCAACGAGTGCAATGTGACAACTTTTCCGGGTTAGATACTGCTCTAAGTAGGCCTTTGTGTTACTAGTTGTCCTTAGCAAGCTTTGAATTCTTGGCAAAATTTAGTAGAGATTAAGCCACCAATACTCCTCTTCGTACGTTACTTCTTCGAGAACAGCTATATTTTATTCTATAATTAACGGAGCATTCACACTAGCAGATCAAAGCCACTTGATCTCTAAGTGGGCACCACTAGAAAAGAGCATGTCTCCGAGATCATTGAAGGGGAAGAGCTAGATACGCTTTTTCTGCGAGGCATTGTGGGAACTTCGACTGCAGCGATTTTCAGGGCCGAAGCTAACCGAAACCGAATGCCTGCACAACGAAAACATTTGTGTAAAAAACCCACTTTATGTGTACATCAAGTATATGACAGCACAATACATTATCATTTGCGTCGTCCGTCCGTTCGTTCATCCGTCCGTGCACCCATGCCCCTGTCCGCGCATCCTTGCTTTTATTGCGATATTGGGAGATAAGTGCGCAAGTCACACGTCTTTATCTTTGTTTGATAAGGAACTTGGTTTGCGTGGTCTCCGGCCTGTAAAATGGTAAATTGAAATGCTGAATACGTTTTTGCTGTAGGATGAAGTCATCGGGCATGACGCGTTTAAGAACACCAGAAGGTCAAAATTTCCGGATCCCCCCGATACGGCGTCTCTCATATTATTATTATGCTACAGCTGGCTATGCTACGTGTGGTTCTGCCTGCGTTACGGCAAGCTACGACGACAGTATACGACAGCCAATGTGCTCCGTACTTGAAAGCAACGACTGACAGCAGACTGAGCGCGTCATGCCGTGTTTTGACGACCTTGTGCAGCATCGCGTGCCATCTTGTGCTTGGTCCGGTGCGTGGACTCCGCTGAAAGAAAGAAAAAAAAGAAGGTAATACGTGACTCCACCGCGGATTTCGATGCACCCGGATGTACGCGAGGCAAGGCATCATCACTTGAGTGCGCTTGCAGCTGACCGCTGTTGTGCACGCCGTGCTTTTTCGGTACGCTTGGCAGATATCGCTTTTTGTGTCCATTCACAGAGCAGCGTGCATATGCAGCTCGGTCTCGTGAAAGACACACCGCGCCTATGTCTGTTAAAAAGTGCTCTCGCTCATAGTGGCGCCTATTTTTGCTGTACGAAGTAATTAACGTAATCTTTCCAGCACCCCTGCATGTTTGAGTGACATTTTTAATAATTAGGAATAATATCAACAGTGAAAAAAATTTGTCGAATTTCCGCTTATTTTGGGCTTCTTTGCGAAAGTTGCCCCTCTGTTTTTCTGTAGAGCTTGGGGGGGGGGGGGGGGGGGGGGGTTAATGATTATTTTCTTCTTAGCTGAGCAGCGTTTGGCAACTCTAAAAAGTACTGCACATCTTTCAGCGAAATTCAAAAGATTTATGCGCATGCTATACGAGGAACATTAACCGCCGCAAATAATCCCAACCACGCTGTGCTTCATAGGTTCATTTCAATATATTTTAAGCCTGTAAATACCTTGTTTAGCTTGTTAAGCACAACATGAATTCGAACTAGCAGACAAGAAAACATAGGAAAGTATATGGCATCTTATTTGTTGTAATTGTGAAGAAATTAAGTAAAGTAGATGAAATAATGAGTCCCGTACTTGTGAACGAATGTATTGTGTAGCACTCAAAACTAAGTTTTTCCGTTAGCTATGCACCATCTCATGGGATTTCAAGTTTTATTAAATCAAAACACACGTGTGCTTTTTTTTTATTTTGCCCCCATTGGAATGTGACCGCCGGTGGCCAGGGCTCGTGTACCATTCAGGAGATGGATCAGTGTTGCCACGTTGATAAAGGGTTTGCATCGAAGGTCTAGAAAACGTTCTTCTCGGTGCTTTTGTGTAAACGGGCGTCCTCAACCCACCCTCCAAAAAGGAGACCCCCCCCCCTCGTCCCCCAATCGGCCCCCAGAAACGGGGAACACTTCGAGCAGGCAATGTGCAATATATATATATATATATATATATATATATATATATATATATATATATATATATATATATATATATATATATATATAATATATTGTAAGTTTTGTGGCGTCTCTTGTCGATACCACAATTTAATTTTGTTATAAGACACAGCGCAGTGGGGTATTGGTTTTAACAAGTTGTCTGAGGTTCTTTAACGTGCACTTAAATCAAAGCACACGTGGGCTTCTTCTTTTTTTTTTCTTTTCTTTTTTTTTTTTCAAGTTCGCCCCTGTTGAAGCGTAGCCTCCGTGGCCTGGACGGGTGTTCCATAGAGGATTGACCAGTGTTGCAGCAAAAGCGAGGAGTGCGGCTGGTTAGTTTCGGCTTTATTTTGAAACATCGCAAGTTACGGACACAAAAGAAGACTCGACAAAGCACGAGCGCTGTCAAGACTGTCGGATTCGTGATATCGACGTCAACGTGCATAATAGCGCCCGTATTGCGAAGTTTTTGTGTTCGCTGTATCGAAATATATCGGCGTTGCCAGGCTGACGAAGAATCTCGGAATCGAAGGTTTGGAAAAGTTGTTCGTTGCGGCGCTCTCGTATGCGGGCCTCTTCTGAAGAGCGGAGCCCCCCCTCCTCTCCCCCGGCGAGGCAGCCAATGGGGGCGCGCCTTGTAGTGGCCGGTCGAGTGTGCCGGCACAACAGGTCTCCCCTCGGCCAACCTGTTTGAGCCGGGACGCCGGTGCGAGCGCGTCGTCCTCTCGAGTGCAAGACGGCGACGACCTGTGTAGTGCTCACCTGTGGATTTTGCAATAAGGATGCATTATTGACTGCGCTTCGGGATTTGCACACAGGTAAGCCGCGCGGTTGTCGTCTCGCTTTCTGTCCTGTGCGATGAGTGCGTTTCTCCACCGGCCACGGAGGTCTACTGGTGATGGTGCCCGACGGCTGCGGTGGCCGTATTTTCGATGAAGGCGAAAATGCTTGAAGCCCGTGTGCTTAGGTTCAGATGCACGTTAAGAACCACAAGTGGTTTACATTTTCCGGGGCCCTCCACTAGGGCGTCTGTCATCACCATAGCAAATAGCTTTAGGACGTCAAACCCCAGCAATTTACTCAGTCTGTTTCTCTGTGAGAATTTCTCGCTTCTTCACGCTGAACGGGCTATCGGTCCATCGGCCGTTTTCGCTTGTCACAGCTCAAGTCGAACACGCGCGACACGAGAGCTGCTCTCTGGTTGAAAAAGTCGTCAGACGTAAACCACCGAGGAATACGGGGCAAAGACAAGAGCGTGCATGAGTCGTTTGTGCTGCGATCAGTTTCTAGCTGCTGCACTGAAAATGACAGATTGCTGTGAAGTGACGTCTGTTGTGTTGTTTTGCTTGAGTGACTCGGTACATATTGCGATGATCTTTCGTGGAGGGAAGTTAGTCGCAAGTGACGCTCTTTTTCCTCACGCCCGTTTTTCTCGGCGGTTTGCGTCTTACATTTTCTCGAGAGATACACCAACTAGTCTCAACAACGATTTCTTGCTCTGTGGTTGTTGAATGCCCGGTTGTGCCAGGCTGTTCGTGTCTGATATCCCCTTGAGGCGCGAATAATTATGCACTGTCTACGATTGTGTCCAATTCACATGTCACAATTTCAGGACATTCCACATTACATCCAAGTCATTAAAATGAAGTACTGTGTTTTTATGTAACTTTCGGTACTTAAAAAATAAGCATGCAATTAAATATTCAATTCAGTTATTCTTCAGTCAGACAAACCACATTTTGACCTAAGCAGAATTGAATCATGAACTCTGAATGCCTGTGCATTTAGTTTTCGGTTGCGTTCATTCCACGAAAAGCAAACGGATACTTTTTGGCGTTGGTTCAGGAACGCGGCACGTCGAGTGATCCTTGGAGCATCGCGGGGCCTTCACCAAAGCTGACAGCCATACGCCGCTCACCGAGGTTTAGTCACGACATGCTGACTATGTAGAATGTTCGATTCGTCTGATGAGCAAGGTATCTAAGGTATCTTGCTCTCTTTTGATACGCAAATAGCGCAAACAAGTTGCGTGCACAAACGTAGCCACCGCAGCTGATGGGAGTATAACGCATGATATTTACGCCAAGATGCGTTGGAAAGAAGCTAGCCCATTTTTGTCGATGAATGACGAACTGCGGAGCTTATAGAAGCAAACGTTGTCTTTCTCAAAATCTTACGTACTTTTAAGCGAACTAGTGGGTTCCCCTCTCTCTTCGAATAAAAAAAATGGCTTGGAATTAGTGGGTGCATTCGCAGTCGTTAAAGCTACGCGCAGTTGTCAGATTCTAGGCAGAAGTAGGTTCAAATCGCGCGCGAGTTGACGGAAACCCGTCACGTAAAAGAGGAAGCAGCAAGACGTATCAGTGAAACGTCGGTGACGTTGAACGTATCAGAAAAGAGACTGCGCATGTCTCTGAAGTTATTTCTCGGTTCGTGCTCAGTCTAACTCCTCGGTTGGAAGTACCGCCTGTCCTTGTCGTTATGTGTTTCTTTATTCTACGTTTGTGTTATTTCGCGGCTAACGTATGCCGTTAAGCATGCGCCAACTAGACCACCAAAACAGTCTTGAAGCAGTTGTCATTGCCGATATACGGCGGATCCGCACGAATGTTCTTCACTTCAAAATCGTTTGCGTCAGAGTGATCGGCACAGATTCTAATAAGCGAACTTGGGATTTTTTTTTCTTTGACAAGTCGCTTGTAGAATTTTACAGTCGCTCTTGTATTTTTCTAGGGCTTGTGAGCATTTTGCCCGCACGAATAGTGACAGTGACATTCGCCAACAGTGCGTTCAATTGTCGATGACATTGATGAAGTTTATAAGTTCAGGTAACCAACAAGTAACGTTAATTGTGCACTGGCAAACGTGCGTTCAACCGAATATATGGAAACAATGTTTTCGTTTCAGGTCGCGGATACTTTTTCTGTACAAAATATTCAAAGCGATTTTTTTCAACTGTCCTTCGTGTTTGAGTGGCACTTTTTTTTTAAATATATGTACGAATATCTTGGAGGATTGGGAAATACATTGACGGGCTGCTTCTTTTGGGCTTTTCCGCCAAGGTCGCATCGCTTTTTTGTTGGGGGGGGGGGGGGGGGGGGCTTGTTTTGTGACGGTATTTTACTTGTTAGCTCGAAAGCATGTGACAACTCTGTTTGTACCATCTGATGCTCGTTCCACATGGTTGACGCGGCCGTTATTGCGCGCTCTTTGGCGCCTTTTGTTCGTAACCCACCGGTCACCATCGCTATATTGCTCTAATATGGTGAAAAAAAAATTAAGGGCTCGATTTACTCTGTCGGATACAATAATAATGAGCACTAATGAACAATCAGTAATATTTAACGTAAACGTGTCTAATGTGATCGTAGTAAACGTAGCTAATGCTAATATTAAGTAGCCAATGTTATCATTAGTGATTGTTTACGTAAACGTGAAGAAACTTGGACGACAAGATAGCTTGCCGCCGCAAGAACTTAACCTGCGACCTATAGGAATAACACGTTTGCGGCTCTCTACCAACTGAGCTAGCTCAGTTGGTAGAGAGCCAATACCAACTGAGAGCTCAGTTGGTAGGGAATATACTGCGGCGGCCATCCCCCCTCGTTCACTACATGGGGTGTATACGTGAATTCAAACCCGTTAGTACAAGTCAGCTCCGCTAGTAGCCATGACGGCAAGTATGGAGCACTCTTTTTCAATCCATAGGCAGAGTGTTCCACACTCGACTGCGGTGTTGGTGTCACTGTAGGCATGCCATGAACTTTCAGTTGTGTGTAGCTTTCTGTGAAAGATTTGCCCTCCTTCCGGACTTACGAACGGGAAGCTTCCAGAACACTGTTTCGGGCACGAGGGTGCGTGGAACGAGGCAAAGCATTCGCGGTGGCTCGCAGCACGATGTCGTGAGTCTCCTGGAATCGGGACCACGGAAAGTTTGTTAACTTTTCTGCCTCCTGCGACCCTCTCGTGCAGCGGCTCGCGTTGAGTAAAGCCAGGTCGATTTTAGGCGCCACTTGTGCAAAAACCCGCTGGTTCAAATTCGCCGCTCAGTTTGATAGGCAGTGTGTATGCGGAATTATGGCGGGACGAATGGAAACGCCGCGAGTGATGACTTCCGACTCCCCTGTGCGGAAGTCGTGGTTGATCATGAAGGCATATTCGGGGAGATTTTGGGTCTTGAGGGAGGCAAGCAAGAGCTTGCTGTCTCTTTGCTTCATAAACCATGTTTACTCATTAAGAGGGCGACTCAAGTTAAGCACGTGAATTCAAGAGATCGTTTCTTTTGCTTTTTTTTCAAACAATGTTAATGAGAGCCAACAGACAATGATGCCACGGAAAATGTAGGGGATGTTATTAGAGTAATGTAAACGCGAAGAAAGAAAAGTGGACGAAAAGATAACTTGCCGCCGGCAGGGGATGAACCTGCGTCCTTCGCATCCGATGCTTTACGGCGGCGGTCGCCCCTCCGTCCACTTTACAGGGCATACATGGGCCGTCAAACGTGGGAGCGTCAGTCAGTGTCATTACGGTGAGCGTGGCACACTCTTTTTTTTTTCTGCTTGCGGGCGTCATATTATTACGAGCTGGCAGCCGACCCATTATTAAAGCATTACGTCTGCCGGAACGAGACTCTGACTGAATAAAATAAGTTTGCCGTTTAGAGCTCGCTTAGTTAAGCGTGCATTTTTCATCGCTTTCTATCGGACTGTTAAATGAACCGGGGCGCGAGAGGCAACGCTGAAAACAGAGACGTTATAATTTGATTTCAACGAAGAAAAAAACACATTAGTTTCTGACTACAAAGCGACACGCACCTGCTATTTTTGAGATCGGAAGCGATGCTTGATCACGTGGGACAGACAACATTGGCTAATTCTTTCTATTCGTTTGAAGCCACATGTCGCAAGTAATACCCACATGGTGCCAGATAAGCCACGCTGTGGTACGCTAAAACTGATAGCAGTACTATTTTAAATTTTTTTCAGATACAAAGCAATTCCGCCAAATAAAAAATGTTAAAATTTTAAAACAACTGCAAAACGACGCTAGAAGCGCTGTGCAACAGTCAACTTAGCCACCAGACGGCGAGTCGTCCCGTACGTCCCTGGAAGAGGCGCGCTGTGATTGGGACAGGGCCTTTGACGTCGGCGGGAAACTGAAACACCAGAGGGAACGTCTCATCTCGTCGTCTGCTGTGGTTTTGAAGTTTCGAGGCCTTCGTCACCGTGCGCCGATTTTGGTAATTCTTATTGCATTTGTCTTAGCATTAAGTACTACATGCACTTCCGTGCTGAAGAACTTCTTTCTTCTACCGAAGGTATGCCACGTCGACGGAAACGATACTAACAATATTACCGGCCTCACTAATAGCGAAAACGAGCTAGTAACGATGGTAATAAAGGGCATAAGGACTGCAGTGAGTGTGACTGGAAAATTTTACGAGCGACTCGGCGACCAACGATTTTCAAGTCTGCTTGAACAGGAAACTCCGCGTCAGTGTGTCGTGCTTTATGGAAAGAGACCTCCGGGGTATAGTGGGCCGCCGCTTCTTTTGCGGAGATCCTTGTGGTGTCGTCCTTGTGCGTGCGTGTAAACGGTTACTCCGTGTTTTCTGCGGATTTCCCACGGGCTGCCACAAAATGCACATGTTGCCGTCGTCCTGCTGCCTCCCTAATGAGGTCCGCCAGTGGCATGCGCAGTGCGCCGAATAGCGACGAGGAAAAACGCGAGAAACACGAATAATACCCAACGCTTTAATCTCTCTTTCTTTCTATACTATCGCTCGGGCTTTCATTTATCCTTCCGAGTTCTTGCGCGATATTAGCTCCTCACGAATGAATGAAAGGGTGAATGAAAGAACTTTAAACTGAGTGCGGCAGTTTCTTTCGGGCGAGGAGCAGGGTTGGGAGGGAATTAACCCTTGTCCCGTTACACCCTCGGTCGACGATGGTGGCGGCGCCTCAAGTGACGTCTCGAACTCCTCGGTCCTGGGTGGCATCTTTGACTTGCCGGATGGGCCAAAGCTGATTGGCGGTGATGCCATTTTTAAAAGCGAAGCGGTTTGGTTCATTGTTCGTTCTTTCAGTCGCCAAACTTTTATTAAACAGAGTCCTGTAGCCCGCGGTCCTTCCAGACCGAGACGGGCCGCGTCCACGTCGGATACCGTCCGGTCGAGCCTTGTGGCACCATTGTGGGCCCGTAGCTGATGTTGATCGCTTGAGACCGTCTTCTGCTCGTCAATATAAATGGGTACGCACCCCAGACAAACTATCGTAAACGTGTGTATAGTACAGAAACCCCACTAACTTCCATTAGAAAAGGAGGACGTTACCAACAAGTGGCTCTGCGAAGACTGGAGGCAAAGGCGACTGCGAGAGCAGGCCCCGAAGCGATGGAAGGCCCACGACGACGTAGCCGTGCCGTGTCTCTGTGTGGTTTCGCTCGAACCGCTCTGCGCTGAGAAACAACCGAGCATCACCTATAGCTGAAACCTGGCAACATCCTAACCAGATTAGTCTTCAGAACCTTCCAGCCTCACTGTTTCAGGCTTGCACGGCTTTGCGAAAGCTTCACCTTTCTTTTTTATTTAGGTTACTTTCAGTTTTTGTACGATTTCTTTTTCGTGTTGCATCGTAACAGTCGTTGATATTTTCGTTTCATTCAACTTCTAAGTTGCTTGTTTTTGTGTACATGCACATCGAAGCCTACAAATGGCAGAACCGAACAAGCGCTTTATAGGAAGGTTAATCGAAAAAAAAAAATAAGGAGGCAGGCGAACGGGAAGCCTCTCGTGAATGTTTGAAGGAGTGAAAAAGTGCGCTTATCGCAGAAACTAATAACCGAAAGTAGAGCTTTGCTAACAAAAGAAAAGAAGGGCTCATGTGCATAGCTGTACATTTAATGAAGTATTAAGACGTGATACGGCAGTAAAAGTCGAAAAAATCGTGCAACAAGAGCCGACGTTTCGGCACGAAGACTGGCCTATGTACGTTGGAGTCCCTTTCCGACGAAGGCTGGTCTCCCGGGCCGAAACGTCGTGTGTTCATAATGGCGCAGCGCTAGAAGGAACAGGGACTTTAGCAGAACGTAGGAGAAGGCGCTGCTAGCAACTGAATTTTTTATTTAGAAATCAGCACTTTTTAGCCCCATTTTAGAAACCAGCACTAATAAATCAACCCTAGACAACAGCAATTTAGAAGTATGCACGAATACATAAAATAAATGTTCTTCATTGATAAAAAAGCAGAAATGATCACGTGACCACAAAATAAACTAAAAAACAAAAGATACAAATGGCGCATGCCTTCCTTTCTAAAAAAATCAACCTATAGGAAAGCAATAATAGGCGAGCAAAACGTACGCGCACACACGTACGCGCCTCTTTCTGAACCAGCATGCACCCACCGCGCATGTAAGTGTACAACATGTAACCACAGTACTTGCTATACTGTAAGCGCCAATGTGGGCCTTCGTTGTTTTGTGTCATGGATGTGCTGCTTTCATCGATCAAAACGTGAGGAAGGCGTTCGTGGGATGTAGGCTACGCAGATTTCTCTGCCCGCGGTTCCCGCTAGCGTTTTTCGTTCTTTTTAATGTATAGCAGAGGAAACTCCCCGGTATCCCCAACCGTCTCGAAGAACGCACGCACCAATGCACTCGTCCCCCGCAACTGCACCCCGACAAAGAAGTCTGCGGCGGAACTGAAGGCAGCTGGTCCGCTCCCCGGCGCGGTCTCCACCTGTGCCGCCACTGGTGGGAACCGCTCTCTTTTTGGCGAAGCTCTTCACTCTGTTTGCTTGCAAGCCATCCGGATATCCGGACGCACTCTCCGTCTCTCCAGTGCCGGAATGCACAACGCCGACCAGCGAGTTTTTTTCTTTTTTAACGCTTACCGCTTCGCGCAGCTTTGTCTCAGCGTGTTGCCATAGCTGTAAAACAGCTCGGTTCTGTCTCCTCGCCCATTTTTTAATGAGCGTGACGCCAGGCCGAGCGCGTCCATACCGTTCCTCGGAGCGTGCATGATTGTCGCGCACCCGCCAGGGTTAGTGCCGGATTGATTGGCGGGACTTTCGGCACCACTTTCTTTCTCCTCAGGACCTTAATGGAGTCCACACTCTTTCACTCACTAGTGCTCGAATGCGAACCCGCAGGTCGCGTCCTTTCTTCGGCGGCTGCATTTTCGATGAAGGCGGGAATGCTTTTTAAGCCCGTGTAGATAGATTTAGGTCCACGTTGAAAAACCCCAGGTGGTCGAAATTTCCGCTGCCTCCCACTACGGCGTCTCTTATAATAATATGGCGGTTTTGGGACGTGAAACCCCGTCTGTTATAACTACATGGCATTGTCGTGCGTCGACGGTGCTTTAGATTGACCGAGCATGAGAACGTGTCACCCTGAAGCATATGAAATCCGCCATTACTGCACAGCGATGCCCCTGGGGTTTTCATTGCAGATAGTCCCAGTTTTCACGCCAGTGCAGCTGAAACACTCTGCCCGACATGCACTTACGTCACGACTTTATCGCTCACAGACAACGCCGCCGTATTTTATGCGACAAGGGCTCGAAGCGACATCTCGTTCAGACGCACGAGAGCGCATAGCACAGTGTTGGTTGGATCGCAAGAACGTTACAAGCGACGGTCAGCGTGTGCAAAGGACGCGTCATTCAGGAAGTGATGACGTCATCACAGGGCATCGTCGCTCGCTCTAAGGTGGGCGGACACAGTGCAAGACCTCGTGAGTCGCATAGAGTTTCCTGCGGTATTCATTTTAGAGGATACCATGGCACTGCGATCGTTCAGCCACCATATATTGGATGGGAAGGACGATGGGGTAGTACACGGATTTGCCTATAGTCTTCGTCCTGTGGACGCACTTGTGGTTTCATTTATTATTTTGTTTTGGCGTTTGTGTCGGATAAAAATTGCGGGATTCTTAAGCTTTGCTTTTAAAAGCTGAACGCGATAGTGGCTTCTGTCCTTGTAGCGCGTAATACGTGGCGTTAAAAGCCAACTTCGGCCATTTTTTGACCATGTCAGGATAATGGTGTTTTTATGTTCGTAGACACTCTTCTCACGCGCACGATAACTGAAATGCTCAGAAAAATAGAAAATAATTTTTAGCTACCAAAAAACCACATTACCCGAAGCGAAACCCAACCGAGTGCGCTTCTACGTCTGACGTAAAGGTTTGCCTGACGCTGCAGGAACCTGGCTAATTGCTCATAATGCCCGCCAGATGGCACTACCTGTCCACGCTGTCCGCGGTGATCGGCTAAAACGCTTACGCTGTTATGATGAATATATGGCGCATCGTGTGTGGCTCACAACGCAACACCACTTGGCACCTATCGCATGTCCACTAACACGGAAAAGGAAATCGAACGATCAACCAAGGAAGATCCGGCCAAACCCACACAGTCCATAGCAGACAAGCGGAAGCTGCAGTGGCACATCAGTTCAATCACTACCACTTTCCAAAAATCAACGCCGCTCGAACAATGTTGTTTATTAATTCTGGCAAGCGAGTTGAGTGTTTGGAGGCAAGATATAAAGTTCATTTGAAGAGAATCTGCGAAACTTTCAAGCCCGCTATTGGTATATGGTGCAAACGTGCAAATAAACGTGTTCAGTTAATTTCATTGAGATCCGTTGGCCTCGAAAAATTGCCGGATTTGGCCCTTAAGGGAACAGGCGCAGTAACGTAATAGGCCTTGCGTAATAGGTGAATGATTTTAAACCATGAAGTAATTGTGATAATCACATGTTCTGACGCCCAAATGGAATTTACGCTTGTACCACGCATTATTACTGCAATGTATGCTGAATTGTGAAGCATGTATACATGACAATCTTTTTGTGGAGCACGAAAGTTACTTTCACTGCATTTCCAAGCACAGAAAGGTATTAGATGCGAAGCAGCTCTTTGACTAGCCTGTTTAACGCTCTCCCTTAGTCTGCACCGCACTCCTCTGGCTGCAGGTGTTGGAACGGTGCCAAGTAGGTCATGCCTTCCCTCCCACTGCGCGCGCGTTTACATCACTCTCTCCCTAGCCTGTCGCCGCGCGTCATCTCTGTCGCTTCACCCTCTCCACCGCTCGCAACGTTCGAGCGCACATCTAGCAGTCTTTTTGCGATAAAACTTACAGGAAACCCAACCAGCCTCTCGTGTCTTTGCGTTTCAAACCAACGTTTACTCGAGTAAACTCTCCACCTAGTTTCGCTTCAAACCGTTCTTCCAGCACCGCGTCGTCGCCCGTTTCAGCCGGGTCAACGCCGTGCGCACCGCTGCTGCTTCGCATTCCATCAGGCAGCCCTTCGGGAAGATGGTCCATAATTGTTTTTTCACTGTATTTACAAGCAGACGCGTGGCTCTGTGGTAGACCATCTGATTGCCATGCAAACGGCAAGAACTTTTTATCAATAATTTTATTTGCATCGTTGATTTTTTGCTCACGCAGAAGATGATTTTTCGCTTACAACCAACGACACCGACGCCGGAATTTCTGCAAAACGATGTTTTTGACGTTATCGTGTTAAAAGAACGAATCCTTGTGAACTTTGTTCGCCGATTTGAATTAATGAGCCAGAAAGGGTTAAGATACTGAAGGGAAATTGCAGAACATTTGCTAAACTTCGTCTCGCGACAGAGCAGCTTCAGGCCGCACGGAGCCAAACGAAGCTGAAAGAATGAAGATTAGGCAAGTTCGTGTACTACTCATCATTGCCGGGCTGGCTGAAGCGCCCTGCGTTGCAGAGTCCCCTCCCGCAAATATTGTAAGAAACGCTATGGCATAACGCTTCAACTTCGTCCGATCGCGGTGGCAGTTGAGAACAACGTTTGCTGCGGAATCGAGCCGAGCGGTTTCCTTGAGAAGGTGCAGCTTAACTTTTGCTGCTGCTTGCGCAAGTAGAACTATAGTTCACTCGCGATTTCTCGCTTTGACGCTTAAAAAAAAAAGAAAAATTCGCCGATGATGCTGGCTAATGCACATTCTGAGCGCAGTTTCCTGTTGGGGCAATGAAGTTTGAAGTTTTTGGCTTTAAGAACGTAATTTTTTGTTAAGTATTGACAGCACCCATTGCACCATTATATTTGTTTCTGCGGATATAAGCCAGGGACCTGCTACACATCTGGAAGGTGTTACGTAGTACGTACGTGCACTCAGTTTATGCTGCATGTGGCCGATAACGGATGAAGAATTGGGGCAGTACACTTTGCTGTAGTGAAACGCATTAAACGATGTGTAGCGCAATCTGCATTTTGTGATGCCCGATTGTTATTTTACTTTTCAGCCACGCTATATTACGCAAGTTAATGTGATTCTTTGCCCGACATGACGCCTGTACAGAGTCCTTTTGCTAATGAGTTTCAAGCATCATTGTGGCTCTGTGGTGAAATACTCGAGTGCTACGCCGAGGGTCCGGGTACAAGTCCTATTCAACGATGGGTTTTTTTTTTTTTTTTGCTCATTCTATGTATTTTTAATGTCAGTCGTTTACGTCACCGACGGCAACGGCACCGCGGCTCAACGCGGGAGTGGTCGCATAAGTGCCGTGCTATAATACAAAACTACAATAAAAATAACAAATAAATAAAAAAGCGCGGAGAAGCGCGACCTCCGAGTTCGAATGACGAGCGTGCCCTCGCAGGCATCGCCTCCGAAGAATGGAAACAAGTAGGCCACCGTTGCGTAATAAATTCTTGCCCGCATGAATTTCGCGCTCTGTGGATGCGTGTATGTGGCCGCTCCCCTTCGCTATTGCGACGCTCAGCGCCCGGTGCGTTTCTCGAGGCCGCATAGCGCTGATTCTGTACGCAAGAAAATCCTCGAACCCTGCACTTCGCCTTTACATATGTGCATATCCGAGCTTTGTGCGAAGCCTTGCGCTGTTCCGTGGGAATCACACTGGGCCGCTGTAAATATCGGCCAAGGGATTCAATTCAATGTTTATTTGTCTTTCGAATGAAGAAAGCAACTGTCACAAAAAGCTATATACTCGAATGAAGTAAAGTAGCAGGGCTAGTTGGATCATACTCATCACGATCAGCGCACACAAAGGACAAAAAACACAAGAAAGTGCACGACACAAGCGCTGTCTCGCCCGGTTTTAGACCACTCGTGCCTCATCGAAGAAATCTCTCTCAAGGCACAGCATGCTTTGCCCAGGTTGCACTTTAGTCGAACTGAAGCGCATTTCCCTACATGCATGCTTCAGCTCCATGGAGTTTCTGATGTTGTTTTGTGCATTATTTGTGTGTAGCCAACGCCTCCTTTATTTCATCCAATGCCATGGTGCAAACGCGCGCTCTTCAACGGGAGCCGCCGGTCTGCCTTAGTTCGGAGAATGGTCGTGATACGACGCCACATAAAGGGGTAGGGCTCCTGCATCACACGTGCTTTCGAGCACTTTCCCCACAGAGACGTGATAGACGCGTGTCCCTCTCCGATATCACACGGCTGTCAGATTTGTTCTTTCATGCTTATTCTATGTGCCTGGATGCAACGCCGCCACCACCTCACACCGCTAATTATGCGGCAGCGTCGTCGTGATGCGTCCCCATTGGTTGTCCGCATAGCGCCACGAACGGTGACGCGCTATCTCAAAACACCGTATTACTTACAGAGCCAGCACGACCGCCAATTGTGATCGCGAGGAATGCAAGACGCCGTCCCGCAAATCTGCACTCAACTGAACAAAAAGATTACTTTATATTATGCCGGTCGTGGCACTGCATGAAGCGCCATCTCCCCTATGGCTGCAAATCACACGCAAAGGCTATGCGATGGGCGAGAGCATGAAAGGGCTTGAGGAGAGGGTGGGTAATGGCTGGTATTGATAAAATAGAGGAGGCGCTGGTGTAGCAAACAGACGACCACTTCACTGTGGAAACGCCTTCTGCCAGCGTTTTTCTTGTTGTGACGTGTTCCCATTGTACATATACATGTGTCCCTGACTGCGGGCGCTCACGGGGCGGAATAACGCCATCTGAGAGCTGCGCTTTGTAATCCTGTAGTCACGATCTTATTTAGGGCACTCGGTGAATGAATATACTTTGCGTATGCGGCCTGAGACTGTGATAATGACAGGCATGATTTCATATATATATGCGACACATACGCTGAGGTTTATTCCGTATGTCTCTGCAGTTAACCAAAGTTCGATGCTACGCCCATGAATTGAACTTAGACTAATTGTAAACAACTTCTCTAGAATCGTGTCTATAGGTTGTCCTCTATAAAACTTTTTTTGTGTGTGTGGCGTAAGAAAAGCCGAGAGAGCAACATCGACGCACTGCATGGAAGTGCCGTTTTCTTCGGCGTAAACGGCTTGTGACCGAGAGGAAACCGAGCTTGGGAGCTTCACGATGCCAAGAGGCTCGTTGTCGTCAACAGAAATCAGTTCTCTCACCGCTTACATTGCTTTCCGGCTTGCCTGGCGTCCTTCTGTATACAGCAGTCCATGTATATATGTGTCATGTAGGCTACACAGGCGTATAGGCATAAGGCCATATATGACCAAATAGGCATTTGTCCATACATGTATTATATGGCCGGTGCACTGCAAACAGGTCATGCCTGGAATACAGAGGACGATATCGTGGGCGATTTCGATATGCTTGATCACAGCCCACAAAAATGTCTTGACGCGGATGGACAGAGTATAAGCGTCTCTTCGTTTGCCACTCAGTCAAGTTCTTGGGCGCTGTGATAGCATCGAATGTGTTGTTGTTGAAGGCAAGCACTACAAGTTATATGCAACATTCGTTTTTCAGCTAAACCAGTAATGAAATGAAGAGCATATGTGTTCACCTGGCGCCAGGGGCAACATGTGCGTATTACTGTGAGTCGTTCTGTTATTACTGTTATGCCTCTCTCAGCGCAACAGAAGCATATATGGACAGAAAAGAAAAGCAATAAGACACAGCGCCGTCCGTGTCTAACCACGTTGCGCTGTCCGCCGCTGTAGTGAACCATGCAGTTAGATAGCGCGGCTGCTGACCCGAAGGTTGCGGGTTAATGGTAGAGTCTGTGTGGTTGTCTGTGCACGTTCCCACCTGGTCGAAATTTCTCGAGCTTTCCACGTGAGCGTCGGCCATCATTATATCTTGATTTTGGGACGTAAAATCTCAGATGCTATAATTAGCCTGGTTGCGCTGTTATGAAAATACCCGCAAATGGGAGGTGGGAGCCGACTTTTCGAGAAGTGAACTTGTCTTCTTCAAGGCTGATGTAGTTATTCCACGGTGTTATTTTGTCACGAACTTCAATGCCTGACTCGCGATTTTGCTTCAGCGTATTTCCTGTACGGAACTAGACAGGCAGTGTTTCAGAGTCGCGTTGGTCTCTGCAGTCTTTGTTTGAGCGCTGTTTTATATTGTTATCACGTATTTGCTAGAATTGGTGTGAATGGCTAGGAAAGTGAAATGAATTGAAGAGCGATCCCAGCTTTCTCTGTCGTCATATGCAGAATATCTGTAAAGGCACGTGCGTTCCTTGCATTTGGGAAAAACAACGCCAAAGGCGATGAAACACAAGCGCTGACAAAAAAAAAATAATTAAGGCAGCCTCGTGCCAAGCTCGAAGGAAGTATGGAGCTGGGCAACCTTTATTGTTTTTCTATTTAGCTGTCTCGTCTTTTTTTACTCTCTTTGTTTATTTTTCTCGTGTACAGTTTTTTTGCCTTTATTTATATTTATTTTTATTCTTTATTTGCTTCTTTCTCTTTCTTGCTATTTTCTTCCCTTTTTTCTTGTTATCTGGCTTAATATCTGTCACTTGCTTCTTTTTTTCACCATTTTCATACGTGGTTTTGTCTGCATTGCGCTATGCGCACTGGCTGATGTTCATTTTTGCTGCTGATGACAAGCAGGCACCCATCCGCACGGTACACTACTATATACGCAATGTATCCCGGTTACTGCATCAGGAACTGTCAGTATTGCCCGGACGCGTATACCACACCCACGTATACCACTTGGTACGAGACTATTGAGACAACCTGAGTGTTCCGCCCATGGACGAATACAGCGTACAAGAAAATCTAGATGACCAGTGGTTGGCGTGGCTGACTTCGGCAAACCCTGAGGACCAGCTCCGGCTGCTGGAAGAGGCTCGGGCTTTGGCATCTAGCCATGGCTACCAGGAATGAGGAAGTCACCCACACCCAACTCTGCAGGCGCCGAGAACGCGCACCTGGTCGCAAACATAGTTTAATTCTCTCTCTTCCTCTGCTGATGAGAAGTGATTCTCATCGAGGCGCTGGAAGGGAAAAAGAAAGAAGTCTTTCGACAAATAAAGTTTATGTTCTTCTTCTTCTCCTTGGCGCAAGCGTGCCCGCAAAGTGAACACTTGGAGCGTCACACCAAGGAACAGCCCGGACTCCTCTAATGTTCTCTGATCTCAATAACTTTGGTGACATTGTTGTGCGTGAATCTCTTCGCTCGTGCTTCGTCTATCCCGGCGCTTTCTTTTTTTTACCTGATCGCGAAAGAGGGGCCACCAGAATGACGAGCCAGACTTTCGCAATTTACATTTTATACGTTGCCTCCATGGTTGCCTCTGTGCCGCAAGGGAGCCGCCATATTTGCTCGCAAAGCCATGCACTGTCGCTCGGGTACGGCGCCTCGGATCACACGGTCATGACGAAGCCATGACCGTGCGTTTTATGGTAGAAATGCTGTTTTGTTATACGAAGGGAAACACTGCTGTTAAAAAGCATTGTGTCGTGTAGCGAAGGCTCTGATAGTTTAGCAGAGCGGGCTAGTTGATTCGTCTCAAAGGACCACTGACATGTAATTGAAATATTTTCAGATTTTGTTTCCAAGTAGAAACATGGGAGTCCAGAACCCTAAAAACAGCATCGTAGCACTTGGCAATGCACTGAATATACCTTGAATGCATCTGCCTTAAAAGAGCACTTTTGGTTTCCGTTATCGACAGGAAAACTTCTTAGTGCCGAGTCAACACAAGTCTGCCGTCACGTGAAGACTTCGGCTCGCGACATACCAGCATCAGCTATGTCATTCGCTGTCAGTCACACGTGGTTCACGTAAACGACGAGGAGTGAATGGTCGGGTAGAGACTGCGACAGCGATTAAAGGCTCGCACACTTGGCGAACACCGTGAACTATGTTGTCATGGATGAGGTCCATTGCGGTGGGGTTGGCTTGCGAAAATTTTAAAATCAAAGTAACATATTTTATGCGCTTTGTTTGGCTCTGGTGTGGGGAGAGTGTTAATATAGCACACTGTGGAAACGCAAATGTTCCTTCGTGTCAGTACTGCTTTAATCATGTCAGTACTGCTTTAACAGCAGCAGGCGGAGCTGGTCTCCGAGATGTAGCATCGAGGGTTGCGCATCTGGCACGAGAGTCGCGTCCGCTGCTTCGACGATTCGGGTGGTCAGCTCTTCGAGGAAGCAGCCCACTGCGGCGCATCTGTGGGCGCTCCTTGGGAATAAATGAAACGTAATGTGCGCTAAAAATACGCTCAGCCTGTTCCCGTTTTTTTCTTCTCTCGGCAGACGACCCTTTGTGATACGAGGACGCGCTTTAACACGCACGGCGGCGCATTTCTGGAAGTTCAAACGCGCCGCCGCGCTACGTGAAGCGTCTTTGTGAGGCACTCGGAAGGCCCGCGACACGACCAGGAGAGTCGTCTGCGTGGATGTGTTACACTCGGCGACAACGTTTCTTTACAGCACTGTGAAAGCTACAAAATCTAAGTGCAGACCTCCTACTGTGCCTGGAAATACTATTTCACTACAACGATAATTTCCTCCTTTTGCCTCACTTGCGTCTCTCATAATTATTTGGTGGTTTTGGGGAATAAAACCCCACAAAATACTCGATCATTTTGCCTCGATGAAATAGATTTATATGGGGCGCAAACATTTGCGGGAAGTCGCAGGTAAAATACAGTTATTGTTTGCTTTCGAACATTAGTCTTTATTTTTGTTCTATTTTTTTAGATGGCACCGCCTTTTCCCCACTCCCGTTGTCCCATGTTAACATGCCGTCCGGGACGACCACAAACGGGCTGTTTAGTTTTCCCAGTGAAATATACACTCGCAATACGAGGCTAAAATGCACCCTGAAGTGTTTCTCTCATTCTCATTTTTCAAGCGCGTCAACGTGGAGAGTGAGCATAAGGCAAATCGGCCGCACTTGCGGAGCAACATCGATGTGTAGAAGTTCCGCCTCCGTAGCCAATTTCTAGATAAGTTATTGCTGACAGAAAACAATGAACCAAGTGCTGGGCCTTCTGACAAGACTCTTGTCCTCTTGATTGAGTCAATGGACGCGCGGACCCTTGATCTCGCCTTCCGCTTCCATGTTAAGGCTTGCCTATAGGGCTGGTCGGGCTTTCGTCCGTAATGTTTGCTTCCATGTTACAGAAACGAAAATTAGTTTAATGGTACACTGAGGGTCTCTATACTTAAGAACGCTATACTTGTTAAATTTACTAATTTAGTCCTAACTTCGATTGTCAGGCCTCTCATCTTTCTTCGAAGGTTTGGCGTGCGTTCGCCATCTATCTCTTCCACGGTCTGCCTACTTCTCAAACACATCAATTATTATTATTATTATTATCATTATTATTATTATTATTATTATTATTATTATTATTATTATTATTATTATTATTATTATTATTATTATTATTATTATTATTATTATTATTATTATTATTATTCGATGTGTTTGAGAAGTAGGAAGATCTTGGAAGAGATACATGGTGAACGCACGTAAGACCTTCGAAGGGAGATGAGAGGCTTGACAATCTGCGTTTTATTTGTGGTAACAATTATGTTGGCCAAGGTGGACGATACCTCATGGTAAGCTCCGGGAGCATCATTACAGCGTGTCATAGATGAGCGGGGAGTTGTCAGAGATGACAGACTGTTCACTTGTGAGCAGAAGTAAAAATCGGCTCCACCGCGACATCTTTGAGGCTAACCCCCGTATTCAGAAACGCTCCTCGACTCGAATTCCATCCTTCACTCGGCTGAGTTGAGCACTGCGCCGCTGCTCAACTGACGCTGCGCTTCTGAAGAATCGCTGCAGACTATTGCCGATATGCAGTGACTTGTTCCGCTAAGCGATGGCGCTCAAATCGAGTTTTTCAAGTCGAGGAGAGTCCTTGAGTGGAGGAGCATTTGTGAATACGGGGGTTAGTGCATTGATAGATTAGGTGACGCAAGTGTTTCCAGGCCGTCAATTGCTCTTCTTAAGGGAGAACTATGTTTCTTGCGTCGGCACAGGAACGTTGTGCAGACGGCGCACGCATCATGTGTCAAGGGCTTTCAGCTATATATGCGTGGTTGCTTGTTTCCAAATAAAATTCGCTCGTGTGCGCAAAGCCTCTTATCTGTCTTCATCTTGTGCACTTTCGCCCTGTTGCGTCAAACCAGCAAGCCCAAAAAGCCATCGTCGTGAACTTGGGGGAGAAGGCGAGCTCGGCGCTTGACGAGAGACAAACAAACAATGTGCGTGTCAGGTTTCCACGCACATGATTCACTATAAAGGGGCACGTTAAACTCTATCGACTACTCTTAAAAGAGGAGAGTTCAGTGACATCTTCTAGATTTGTTGTCGTCCGTGGGATTCTTGGCTCAGTTGTGCGATAGAAACTAGTCCACCTGTTTGCTCCCTCAAACGATCGAGTCACACATACTCTTTTTTTTGTCTATTTTATGGATTGCCGCCATACTGGGCTGTTAACATTTGTGTTTTGCATTTTGAACAAATAACCGTACAGTGTTACGGTAGACGCATACGCATGCAAACAGTTGGATTGGTGCATGCCATGTTTCAGGGCCTCATTAATTTACGTGGCGATATACAAAAACCAGGAAACATCGACTTAACAGCACAAGATGGTGGTAAAATAGTGAATGAACCTCGTGTTTTTAGCTAACGCTATGCATACGGCCACGGCGGTGGATTGTGGTCATACATGCATAACCACGGCTGTGTTCGAGTGCCTGTTGTCTTCTTGAAAGAGGAGCGGGACGAGTACGCTCTGCATGGGTGCGGCATTGAGTGACCGCGTTTAGAAAAGTGCAGTCGGGATCGAGGTACTCTTTCAAAGTCGAATTTTTGCGTGCAGTGCACAATGGACGCCACTGTTCCGAAAGGTGCTGGTTCCATAGTTGTCAGATGCTGCTGAGCTAACAAGTACATAATCATCATCGCAAAAGAAACCCCTAAAAAAGCGGCGCGATCTTGGCAAGTATGGTCTTAAAAAAGCGGCCATTATTTTTTAAAAAAGCGGGCATTAACTATAATAGAAAATGTATCTCAAATACGAACGGGTGTTAGAAAAATCGCTTTATTGGTGTTGCACTATGAAAATATACGCATTTATGCACTAAAACACATATTTGGATTGTAACATTGGTTCCAGGTAGTCACCACTCTGTTGAACGCACGTTCGTCCGTGCATTATTAAGGTTGGTTTGTTTATTCCCCCAACGTACGCTTGACTTCAACTCTTAACTACTCAACCTTATCGACGAACGTGCTATTGGCGAACGACAAACGAGCTTTTCGTAAGCGTGATGATCACTAAAATAACTGTTTGCTGAAAAAAACAACGGAGATGGTCGATATTATTAAGAGCCACGGAGTCTCTCGCTTTTGGTTGTTATAAACCACATAAACCAAACCGACCATACCGCACAAACATCACACACTTCGGGCTTGTTGACGGAACATTCTTCCAGTGCTGCTGAATTCGTCTACGACTGGAAGACAGCGCAGAGCTCTCGTCATACGGGTGTCGGGAATGTGTGCTATGCTCTGATGTACGACCACATCGCCGGGTTAAAATTCGGGTGGCAGACAGAACCGTGTTCGCGTGCCCTCACGTGATTCGTGTGGTAGATACTTGTGTAACTTAAAAAAATAAACTTCTTTATCATCTTTAGTACTACATTTATTGTTGGAACATATTTGCTGTATTTTTGTGTGAAATGAACGCTGTTCAACATTTAGTTTCGCTGTTAACCATTCTGATGATGTATTTGCATACTTCAATAATCTTGCCCGTCACGGTTATGGCGCTCGGCTGCTAAGCTGCGGCATTGAATCCTGGCTGCATCTTCGATGCAGGCAAATAATTTGTACGTGCACTTGAAACTGTCAAGAACGTTAACGGTGTGTTAGTGCGTTACGTGTTACCAGGCTTGTAGCCAGAAGGTGGCGGTGCGAAATACGAAGGAAGCGGAGTGGTTTGCGCAGAATAAGCAATGAAAATAGGGGTTTTTGAATGCTCCCGAAACCTGTGCCCCCCCCCCCCCCCAAAAAAAAACGAAAAAAAAAGAATCCTGGCTATTGGCCTGGTGTCCACGAAATTGAACTGACGGACTGGGTGCCATGTTTCCTAGATATTTGTACATACGAAATGCAATGCGGGGACGAATGTGTTAATGATGTAGTGCTGAAATATTTAATAAGAATAACTCATCTGTGCAAACTGACTTTCACTTTCAGCTGCCTCTTTGCATATATGAAGGAAAGAAGTGGAAATTTGAGGGCTCGTTTGTTTTTGTCAGGCGCAACATCAATGAGAAGTGACAGACATTGACGCCATGGAAAGTAGATGGAATGATATTTGTAGTAATCGTAATGTATATGAGAAGAAAGAGAAAAGTGGACTGAAGGATAATTCGCCTCGCTTAAGACGAGTGGTTTGCCCTCGCCGGTAGATGCTCCCCGGCGGGGCTGCCCGCCAGAGGTCATCGCCGCCGTCGGAACCGGTTTCACTGTGTTGACAGCGGGATCCCGGCGTCGGCGGCTGCTTCCCCCACTTTTGCTGGCACGAGTGTGGCAAAAAAAAAGCATTTGTCATGGCGGCATTGTGCGCCTATTTTGAGTATGCCACGCACACAAGTGTTAAAGAAGCACTGACACGCTTTTGAGTGAAAGTGGACGTTTTCCGTTTCCTCAGTAAGCAGTGTTGACGCTCTCCACGCACCAGAGTCTGACAACACTTCGTCACAGAGCAAGCCATCCCTACCGCAATGGCCCCGACGAATCATCCTAGTTCATTTGAGTTCTGATGATGCAAGCTGGCGTTTTGCATGCAGCCTAAATCGCAGGAACAACTGTCGGCGTCATTTGACGACAATTTGCTGATCGTTTTTTACGGTCACCACAAGCAAATGACAGATCTGCCGCTAGCACGTCGCCAGTATCTGTGACCCCGGGACGTCACAGTCATAACACGTCACTGAGAACCCTCTTGATATCGAAACTGAAAGTGTTTATGTCGTGGCTTTGAAAATTAGGCTTGATTGATTGATATGTGGGGTTTAACGTCCCAAAACCACTATATGATTATGAGAGACGCCGTAGTGGAGGGCTCCGGAAATTTCGACCACCTGGGGTTCTTTAACGTGCACCCAAATCTGAGCACACGGGCCTACAGCATTTCCGCCTCCATCGAAAATGCAGCTGCCGCAGCCGGGATTTGATCCCTCGACCTGCGGGTCAGCAGCCGGGTACCTTAGCCACTATTTCGCCGCGGCGGCGCTAAAAATTAAGCTTGTGCGAATGGTGAGTTTTAGGTTCCAAGCGAATTTGAAGCAAATAGTGCTTTTGGTCGAATAATTTGGAATGGAATTCGAATAGTATATGTCACATGTTTAAAAGAAATTGAGCAAATCTGTCATGACCCAACTTATCTGCTCAATATGTATCGAAACAAGGCCTGTGTAAAGGCGTTTTCGTTTTTTCGTTGAATAGCAGCAAACTTTGGCTTAAAGGTAGAATGCAAGTGATAAGCAGTACATATGCGATGTCTTAACATTTTCTATACTTCGAGCATATAAGCTGGAATGTCATGCTTCTAAACGTCAAAAATGATGAATAGATGCGAGGATGATATGTTCATTTAATCTCGAAGTGGGGCTTTGCTGCAGTGCAGATTTATAATAATTAGTTGTTTTCACGGCTTAGCATTGTTTCACTGCAGTGAAACAACTTTTACAGAGTTTACACGCGGTTTAATATTTACTTTTTTTATTTTATTCGCAGTACTTTACAGCTCCCTCGAGGGGCATTGGGTAAGGGGGTGGTACAGATAATACGATATATATATATATATATATATATATATATATATATATATAACGTATTATCTGTACCACCCCCCTTATTCATTCCAAATGAATTTAAATTCGGGTCGAAGTGAATTTGATTCTTGTGATATATTCGATGTATTCCCAGGTTCCCAGGCACCCGAATACTCATTTTAGAGTACTCCCTTTTCCCCAGCGAATGGTAGCTAACTTCCCTGCCTTCTCTCTTGCTGTTCTTCCCCAACACCAGTGTTTTCTTTTAGAGCTGCAATGAAAAAAATATATTTAAAATTCTTGTCATTTCTGTCGTAGCTTGGCGTAATGTAGGAAAACGCGCGAATAACAGCACAGCCATCTGTTCAGCGTGAGCGCTCGCTCGCCCCGCAGAGAAGTCTTCTTGTTCTTCGAGCGAGGCCTTGACGACAATATCAAGGGCGGACTATGGCTAGCGAAGCACGAAAACACAAATCACTCATCGTTTTTAAAAGAGAAAGCGAGTGAGAAAGGTAAAAAATAAATAACCGAATAGAAGAGGAAAGAACCTGGCAAAAAATGGAAACGATAACAGGGAAGAAATGGAGGTAGAAAGGAAAGCCGCAGAGAAGGCTCCGCACTTTTTTTGGGGGGCTACTAAGATTATTATTATTATTATTATTATTATTATTATTATTATTATTATTATTATTATTATTATTATTATTATTATTATTATTATTATTATTATTAACTTGACGCCAAACTGGGGCGTCACTGGGGCGGGCGGGCAGGCAGGCAGGCAGATAGATAGATAGATTCTGTTGGTTATTATGCCCCAGAACTACGATATCATTACGTGCAACAGCTCACCACGCCGTAGTGGTGAGCTGTAGAAATTCGGACCGACTCGTGTCTTTAACGTGCACTTATATTGCAAATTTACATGGCTTCTACTATATTGCCTCCATCGAAATGTGATTGCCGCGGCCGGGATCGAACCCGTCGCCTTCGGGTCAGCAGCTGAGAACCACAACAACTGCTCCAACGCAGTGGGCTCTGAAAACATCTAATCTCTCTTCTATATGCTACTGCTGCTACTGTGTTTTTCTTCTGAACAGAGGGCTCATGTTACTCGGTGTACCTTCCTCGCAGATTCGGGGCCCAGCGCGGCAAGGCTGGACCTTAGGCAGAAGAGCGCGGCCGCCGACAACATGGCTGACCAAGAAGACCAGCAGCTGATCGGCTTCGACGACAGTCCCGTGGTCCTGCCGACCGAGTCATCCAAGAAGGTCGCCACCGCAGCGCCTAGCGAGGCCGAGCAAATCCTCAACACCCTGAATGCCGAGAAGAGCCAACTGGCGGGGGCTACCACCACCAACGGGCACAATGGTGACGCCGTGGTCTCCACCAATGGCCACAACGGCGACGTCGCACCCAACACGAATGGGCACGACGAACATGAGAAGACGCTCAACGGCCACGTGCCCAAGGCTAACCACATTGAGGCTGGGGAGCCCGTCTACACCGAAGTCCCAGAGGACAACATCTACGAGGAAGTCATACCCATGCAGGATAACAAGCCTCAAATCTTGCCGACTGCTCAGGTGACTCGTCTTTTCTATTTTGGTAGGGAATAGGACAACTGACATTGCCAGAAGCAAAGCCTCCGAGATAAAGGGGTGTTTCGCGACTTCCCTTCTAGGGGAAGGGCGCATGCACCAGGACATTGTTTCATTTTCCTGTGCAGCCCTCTGCCGTTTATGGCAAGGAACGGGACAATCGGTACTACCAGAAGCAAAGCCTCGTATATGAAGGGGCGTATCACGACTTTTCCGCTAGGGAAGGCGTGCATGCATCGTGGCACTGTAAGAAAGGCGAATTGGGGTCACTGCTGTTTTCACAGTGTGCATTCAACCCACACTTGGCACGCAAGACGGCATCAGCAAGACACATAGGATTACAGACCACCGGAGCTCTCCAACTCGCCTCAACTGGCGTTTCTCAGTCCCAAAATTTAGGCTCACGAGGACCAGGATCGTAGTTATGAAGTGCATGCAGTAGTAAGGAAAGCTGAGCTAGCTTGTGTACGATCACATTGTGTAATGCCGCAAATAATTAAGATACAGGGACACAGGTGCTAACTTCACAGCGACTCCACTAATGGAATACTAGTTTTCCCATACCGACTTTTTTTTTTAGCGACGTTTAGTTTTCGGAAAGACGACACACGCAAACAAGTGGTCATGCTCAATGACTGCGTAGAGCAGGACACACGTAACCAACTTTTCACTTTTCCATTTTACAGCCCTTAGACAAGCAACCCCAGTTCCTTTTCTGACAGGTATAAAGATGCATGGGTAGCTCATGCATTTATCTCCCAATCTTGTAATGAAAAAAGAAATGCATTTCCGACCTCTATAGGTGCTTTATTGTCGTGTTGAAATAGAATGGTTGTGTCATCAATCCATCAAGACCGAGTCCCTGTCAGTTATTTGTGCCATTCCATGGTATAAACAGGTAAAGATTGTAAAATCAGGGGAAGCGGGGCCAGTTTCAGCAGTGTCACCTGCATACGCCATTGTGAAGGACGCTTTTTTCATATCTCACATATAGGTCCTTTCTCCAGAGGATTTGACGTGCAGGTTTAGAAAAGCGCGTCGCCACCAATTTTCACAATGACTAAGTTTTAGAGGCCAACTCTAAAAGATGGAATTTTCTTTACATGATGATGTTTCAACTCACAGCGACCGCAAGAGCTTCCGCACAAAAAAATAAAAATGCTTGCCACCAGTACAGTGTCGATTATAAGAGAAAAGGGCAGTTAATTGCAGTAGGCGACAAAAATCACAGCTTATCCATGCCGTGAATAATGATGAGTAGGGCGAAGCTTCACAGGGTTTCATCGGTAAACCGTAAATCCGCCCGTCCATCCGTATGTATGTCTGTCTGTATGTATGTCTGCCCGTCCGTTTATGGAAACATGTCGAATGATGCGAGCGCCATCTAGTGATACAAATACTTCGCGTACTAGGGTACTATGGCAGACAACTACGGCAGACAAACCTAAGGAGCTTCGCCCCTAAAAACTCACAGGAACCCTCGTGCATTCACCGAAGAGGACTCGAAGGTGAAAGGCATTTTCTTCACCTCCTTCTCAGTAGTAGATGTACTCTACAAGGTAGCAGAGAACACAAGCCGTGGCTTCACGTGCACGCCCCACTGCCAAGCGCCGTGTTCATTCTCTCCTGGCGAGGTCACGCGCTCTCAGGTTCTGGTCGCCTCCCCAAGGACGACGCTACAAGGGCATCGTGCGTGAAGTCCCTTTAGTCGTGTAGCGTTACGGCGCATGACCGCATGCTTGAATTTGTGACGTTCGAGATTTTCGCTTGCTCTAACGTCATGATGATGTCATACGGTGACGATATACATCATGCGATTGGGATTTTTTTTTTTTTTTTTGCATTACACTTCCCCGACGCTGCGGGACGGTCACCGCCAACGGTCGAACATCCCGTCTAATTAGGTGCAGCATCCTTCCTCATGAACAGCTTGTGCACTCATGATCACTATAGAAGCTGCATGCACAGAAAAACAGGATAGTGCATGGCGGCACTAGCACTGGCCGAGAACGGACGGCTGTATTTAGATTTGTATTGCTAGCGGCGATTGTTACGTATAGGAGAAAAGTGCACGATATTGTTGAACAGTTATTTATTTGTATGTGTATATATTTCATGCATCGTGGCAAATAGAAATCAGTTGGGGGTCAGCGCTCGCGTTTGCGCCCTTTCCATCGTTGTCTTCTTGCGCAGTTTTTTCGTTACAATGCTGCCAAACCAACTAGCCCACATTATCATCACGCCTTAACAGTCTGTAGCCAGGTTTGTCTCTGGCGTCCCGTATGGTCACTTATGTTGCTGCAAAGAAGCGCACTGAAGTTCATTTCTTCACAAAACGTCTTGCTCGTGCTTGTAGAACCATCTAGCAGAATAAGTTTCTGCTAGACTTAATGCGACTTTATTCTTCTCGCAGACAACCCCGACAGAGAGCACGGGTGTCCTTTACGACGACTCATCGCTGTCCAGCGAAGTGTCCGCGGAGCTGTCTCCACCTCCCTCCAACATCGGCGACTGCGGTTCCAACGGCACAACCTTGTCTGACCCCGAATGCGACGCTGCTATGGCCGAAGCGTCAGCGCCGGAGTCTCATTCCGACATTCCTTTCGTCGTCGTCCAAGAATCCACGCCTGTGGACTCGGAACAGTCCAACGACGAGCAAGACAGTGCCTCGGAGGCCATCACGGAGGTAGCAAGCGATGTCGAGCCGGTAGTTGTCGAAACTACTAGCTCGACAACCACTGGCTCGCCAGCTTCAGATGAGAGGCCACCCAATGAACATTGCTGCGATGCTCAGCCAGTAGTGTTGGCCGGGGAGTCGCGCCTTGGTGACGTCGAGTCTGAGTTCACGAGGGTCGACGACGTTCAGTTTGTGGAACCCGAGCTCGCGGCGTGCTGCTCCGTCGTCTCCGTGACCGACACAGAACCTGCCGTTGAAGAGTGTAGCTGCAGCATTGAAGCAGTGACGCATATCGGGGGCACCGATCCCGGCATTGAAGAGACGTCTGCACAGGAGCAAGCCCTTTCTGTAGAGCATGAACTGGTCCACGATCCTGCAGAGTGCCAAGATTTTACTAAGGAGGCGGGGACTGTAAGTGGTCGCGCATATTTATCTTGAAAAAAAAAAGTGCTGTAGCTTTATTTATTATTTATTTACTTATTTAGTCACGGAGCTCCCACAGGCTCCAGCTGGAGTATTGTGTGAGGGGGTGAGGAGTTATTCAGTGCATAATCATATTATGCACTGTAAAAGCTTTCGCAAAGGTTTCTGCCAAAGAACATTATAGTTTTTACGGTGTAGAAGAAGCTCCTTCATGTCTTCTTCAGCTCTCCAGATGAGTATGTAGCACTGTCAGATTTCCTTGTTCAGTGTAGGAAGATCTTTGTAGTATGGTCAGCCTATTATCGTAAAATAAAAGCGCCAAATGACGGACGAACACAGAGACACAAACAAGTGCCGGCTTCCAACTGGTTCGTTTTCAGAAACAGTATTTGTAGCACTGACACATCACGCCGATCAGATAATTAATACAGGTCAGACGTCCAGGTGCCTCAATTCTAGATTATCTGAGCACAAGCACAATGCTGAAAAATATAAACAAGGTTGTTCTCGCTGCGGGTGCATTCCGCTGTATGTCGGGTGGAGTGTCCTTTCTGAAAACCGGGAGCAGATCACGCGTGAAATCACAGAAATGGACTTAAACACTGAGCTCTTCTCCTTTAAAAAGAAAGAGTTTCTGCGCATGTTGTGATTATCTACTTGTATGTGTCAGTGCTATGAAATCGGCGCTTCTTAAGAAATAAACCAGTTTCGTCTGTCTTGGGGTGTCTGTGTTTTGCGCGGTTATCTTACGATCGTGAATAACCAACTAGCCCGATTCGGCGCCCTTGTCAACCTATTAGTTATGTGCGCAGGCGTCCCCTGCCTGTGAGCAAGAAGAGCGGGTCGCCGAGCCACCTCCGCTGCCGACTGTGAGACACGAGTCGCGTCACCTGAAGCAGAGCGTCGAAGACAGCATCGTTGCGCGCGAGATTCGGGCCCAGAAGGAGCGCGAGGAGATGATCGCCCGGGAACGAAAGCTCGCCCAAGAAGCGGCGAGGCTTAGCTCTGCAGCGCCCGAGAAACCATCATGCGACAGAGCGCCAGAGACGCCCAAACCTGCGCGACTCACAGCGCCTCAGCTGTCTATGGCATCGGCGACGTCACCTCCTAGCGTTGTCTCCAGTCCCGCACCGTTCCCCGCTCCCATCGAGAAGCGGTTCACGTGTCCGTCCGACTCGAAGATTGCCGACGAAATCCGGGAGCTCCAGGAGCGGGAAGAAGAGCTGCGGGAGCTCAGGGAGCGCCTGCACATCCAGGTACGGTGTTTCATAATCGAGACTAACACAAGCGCTGTCTCCGAGTGCGCTGGGTGCTATCTTCACGAACTAGCCCAGTCAAAAACCTTGCGTTTCAGTTGGCCAGCGAGTGACGCAGGCGGCAAGGGTACATCAGAACAGCATAAAACGGTAGGAAGGGGAAAGCTTAATTTGCTGTATATGAATAAGAAAAAGAAAATGAATTCGTAAACAATTGCGTGCTGATGTTTTGGCTAGTGGACTTGCCTTCTTAATTCAGGGCTATAGAACTGATTTCCTTAGCGCACGCCTGTACACGCTTCCTACACTCTCCTCCAATCAGTACGAAAGAGGGGGAGGGTGTAGCTGCAGGTGGGGGCCGTGGAGGAAAAACTTTTTCCTTCCTCCATGGTAGGGGCTTTAACTGTGGTAGCTGTGGGTGCCTGAGGGTGCCGCTGTGACGAGTTGTGTGAGTGAAGAGGGAAGAGTTATTCCGTGAATTAAAAAAAAGAACTAGGGGGAGTGGCTTCAGACATTTCGCTGAATCACAGTTGTCAAAAAGAAGCACCACTACATAATGGTTGGTTAGAAATTCCCAATAGGGGCCTAACTCTCATTGGTTTTTGTTGTGTATTAACCATATTGAATTCATTTCGGAGCCCCCTTAGACACGTTTATACCTGCTGGATGGAGTGTGTTGTACTGTTGGACTTGTACGGTATATTTCCTGTCCCCTGCGTACAGGAAGTTGGCTTGAAACATGCAAAGTTTGAAATCTCGGAACTTTTTTGCATTAAAGTGCGTGCCAATCCTTTCGGAAATTTCTTCGGCGTGTCTGCGCCATTATGTATCTTTTAATTTCAAAGCATATTAATTCTCGGAGATTTATCTCAGTCAAGTCATGCAGCCTTCAATGGGCATCGTGTCGACATTACGTTCGGGCTCAGTGTGCACTACTCCGCGGGAGCGCATGATCATGTGCACTGTAAGGTTGTACTGTATTGACATGTTTATGACTCATAAAGGGAGGGTTTGGCCGTTTCTGCGAGTGCAGGCCATCTCAACTTGCTTTCATGCTTTACGCTGTCGCGATATCACCTTTGGAAACGATAACTGCGTGTCGTCCTTGTTCGACGCCAAACTTCGAATATTTTTTTTCTGTAAAGCTTCAGTAGAAGGAGGGTGAAATTAAGTGATTCGGAGTGATGCGCGCTCATAGAGACAACCATATTTTCTCCCGATAACTTGAAAATATGCCACTATTGGTGCCACTGTACAGCCTTGCAGGGGCCACACACTTTGTGGGGCATAGCTCTTACTGTTGGCGATAATACAGGCCAAATACAGTGCACTCCTTTCCATTTCGGTCATGACGAGGCTGCTTCTCTCGCAGAGCAATGACCACCACAAGTGCAGCGAGGTTGGCAGCAGTGGCAATGAAGACGGCGTCGCTGTCAATGACGTGTCCAGCCCGGTCGCATCTGTGACCTCAAGCAGCGGACTGTCTCGGACCGTGAGTGTCGAGTCGATTCCTCCGAGCGGCTTGACTTTTTTCGGACCACGCAGAAAAGAGAAGATAACAGTACGACCCCTCTCGGATGCCACAGAAGATTCAGTGCCGTCCCCGACTTTTGTTTCGGGCGAGTCGCCGATAGAACGTGAGATACGGCTAGCACGTGACCGGGAAGAGGCCCTCAGGAAAGAGAAGGGGCTGCTGGGACAACTCCAGGCGGAAGGATTCATCAAGAAGGGTGAAGCGGCCTCTCCAATCAAGGGTGCTAAGGTCGTCCCTGCGTCCATGGGGCTTCGCGGAGTCAGCACGCAAAAGATCCTTGCCACATCCCGAATCCAGCAAGAGATCGAAGAACAGACGCAGCGCGAGATGGCTCTTCGAGAGTCCGGACACATTCAAACCATCTCACAGGAGAGGACCGACTCCAAGGTGACCAGGATAGGAAACGAAACTGTCGTCGCGTCACCTTCAACGCCGATCGCCTCTGCTACGAGGAGAGTGGCACCGTTCGAATCGTCTCTGCCTAATGTTGAGATCTTCGAGAAAACTCCAGCCCGGGTCTCTTCTCCGACGACCTCAGCCTGCGGTGTCGCCTCGGCTGTGGCCAAGGCAGCCAACGGCCACGTTCACGCCAATGGTCACGTTGTGGTAGCGAAGGCCTCGCCCGTTGCCAATGTTCGCGGGGTGAGCATGCAGAAGTTCCTTGCAAGTCGTGGCAAGGAGCTGGCCTTCACCAGTCCCCCATCACCTCAGAACGGCGACAAGCTGGAGTACCGGGAGCTGAAGCCTCCGCAGCTGCAGAAGGGCGCAGTTGATGCCGTCCGCAAGGGCCTCGTCACGGCGGAGACGAAGATCCAGGAGGAGATGCGTGCCATGAAGGAGCGCGAAGAGGAACTCAGGTTAGTTTTCTCCTTCCGAAAAGAAGGGATGGCCCAAGGAAGTACATAAATGTTTGAGCATCTTCATTTGTTGGTAGGCATTTGTTGGCAGGCATTGCGGTGTCTTGACATGCTTCTTGTGAGCGTGTTTGCACACAGTGTCATTGGTGTGCCAAGTGTAGGTCTATACGAATAAAATACTCTCCAGCCAATTATAGTCCATAGTATTGCATCAATTTCGACCATGTCCAGGCTATCAACAAGGAAAGTAGCCACACGAAAAGACAGTCCCTATAGTCTGGAAATATTATCCGCTCAACTGTAACCGAGTGTATACATGGGCACGTTAAAGAACCCCACGTGATCGAAATTTCCGGAGTCCTCCACTACGGCGTCTCTCATAATCATGTGGTGATTTTGGGACATTAAGCCCGACATATCACTGAATCGATTGTATACGTGCGCGGTGTATGGAACTAGTGGAGAAAACACTGCAGCAACAAGAACGGCGGGAAGAAGGATGGTGGATAGGGTGATACCACCAAAATAATATGTCGCTAGCTGGCCAAACAGTCACCCCTGTAGAAGGGGCCGAATATGTGCCGAAACGTCGGATCAGCTTTTAGTTTTTAAAATTTATTTTTAGAAACTCTGGACTAAAAGTGGCTGGATAGTTTATTTTATTCGTATGAATTTTTACCCAGCCAGACAGATCATTGTCGAATATGTTCCCCTTTAAAAAGCTCTCTGTTATTCCAAACTGAAAGTACACTAACTGAAGCGATTCATTTGCTGCGCTGGTACTGCCTTGCCTCCCCCTCCGCCTGCTTCATCTCTTACGCTTTATATGCGCGCACACAAGCCTTCAAAACAGAGGGGCTCCCCTTCTCGGTGCAACTGCGAGGTATTCCCCTGTTTCGCTGCATCTTTGACCAGTGCAAATGCTTTGGGAGGCTCAGCGTGGTGTGTCTTGTGTGCCCCCGCATTGTTATCTCAATAGCAGTTGTGTAGACACTCATGACGGGTTCGCGCCGTCGCGATGACAAAATGGTCCGGGTTTTTTTTTATTTCCTTGAACATCCCAAGCGATTCGCTTCAGGCACTGACTTAATTTTATAATTGTGATAACAATGGATCGACAGTCTCGGCTGGTTCTTCGCCGCCGCCACCGTCAATCACCGTAGATGTATACGTATATATGCATATATGAAAACTCAAGAAAAAAATGGCCCCGTATTTGATCTGCATGTTGCACTGCAAATGTCGTCGAAAGACAATAGTCTTGCATCTGGAGAGAGTGAACAAAACGCTTGTTTGATGTTCTGCGCAAAAACCCCAGGTGGTCGAAACTTCCGGAGCCCTCCACTACGGCGTCTCTCATAATCATATGGTGGTTTTGGGACGTTAAACCCCACATGTTATTATTATTATTATTATTATTATTATTATTATTATTATCATCATATTCTGCGCTAGAAAGTCGGTGAATGGTATTCTGGAGGCGCTGCGTCAGAGTGCCTCGAGCGGGCATCAGAGGCGATCGAGAGCATCGAGTCACGTCACACGTGAGGCATGAGCGCTATCTGGCAGTTATCTTGGAAATCGAAGCGCGCAGCGTGCACGCCAGTCTTGGAGGTGATAAGGGGTAGAACGCAAGGCGACGGGTAGGTGCCACCACCGTGCCGTTTTAGCAAAGTGTTGGAAACTCTGGCCTTTTCGTGCAAGCATTGCATGGTCAGTGCAGCGTTATAAACGCTACGGTCCTTAGAATTACCTATGTCTTTTCTAGTATAAGGTACACATTCAGATTATTGACGTGTTGTTATAGTGCCTCAGATATGTGCAATAATTGCTTTTTAATTGACAATCGCACAAGTATGAACGCTGAATCTTGAGCAATTTGGTGGGCGCTGCGGATGGGGTCGTCGGTTCGTGTTATCGTTAGGTGCCGTTCAGACATTAGAATATTGTTAAGGGTGGACAAACAGACAAATGGACAGCCAGACCAAAATTTTTCCGTTGAAGGTCCCCAAAAAAGACTGTTTTTAAAACGAGCCCTTTAATTTACATGTTGTTGCGGACCGGCGTCTCATCCGACGCTTCCCCACTGACGTGGGTTGCAGAGACGTCAGGGTTAAGTCAGATTCGGACTCCTGTGGTAGCATGGAGCAACTCCGAGTGGAGGAAATGATGCTGACAAGATGGAGAAACGAAAAATAAATAGGTTTACTGGCACTATTTACAACTATTTAGAGCATAGGAGTTTAGAGTTCCGCAAACCACGAGCGCGGTGGACGAACCATTAAACCATGGTTCAGAGCGACGTCCTGGACTTTTCAGCGTTGTTTTAAGCCCTGTTGGGCTCCTCCTTCATGATTGGAAAACCAATCACACGCATGACACCACCCACCATGGCATCAGCCAATAACACATAGTTGCCGAATAGCCATTGCATTTTATGGCGCAATGTTCTTCTGGTCAATGTTCTTTCACTGAAGAGAGAAAAAGTGTGGTCCTTCACGGAACAAGTTGGCGGATGAGTGATCCTGCCATCTTTCCCTGGAAGGGAAGCAATGGATTAGCGACTTAATCGCTTTGTCATGACCTGCGCGGTCGGTCGGCCGCGCTGTCTCTCCAAACAAGCCATCATGGAGGAAACTCCTGTAGGGGCATTGGCTCACGGACCGTCGAAGTTGCCACTTTCCTATACCTTTGTTGCTTCCCGCCGCTTGACGCTCGTTCCTAGAGAAAAGCATTGGAGTTTCAGGATGTGGGAACGCGCCTCGGCTATGCCCCTCATGGACAGCATGCTGTCCACGGACGAGAGTCACAACAATGTGTCTTCGATAGTGCAGCCCAACCTTGCCCTTCCTCACTCGGACTCACAGCTCGATCTGATTCTCAGTTTTCCGACCTATGCGCGGTCTCAGTGATATATATAAGGTAGCAATCCAACTGTATCTTGCTGACCCTGACAAGTGCTTGAACATTCTTCTTTCTGGCAGACGTCAACGCCTTCGACTTCTCGGCCAGCCCAACCTGGGTTTGTTCGAGGGAGGCACATTGGTCGACGCGGATCACGCCGTTGATGCTGGAGAGGCACCCGCCCTGCACTGCGTTGCTAGTGATGCAAGCCTTCTGGAACATGCCGCTACCGGTGGATCCCCAGAGGCCTCCAGCGTACGTGTAACCACGTTGTAATGCACTTGCTCTGAGGAAAATACGTGAACGAGTAACGAAGCAAGAGAACAGGATAGGCGGTGCTCAAACCGTTTATTCTCGCAAAAACGCGTCAAAGATATATGCGAAAAATTGAGGGATTCTTAAGCTTCGCCTTTAAGAGTTGAGTGCGATAGAGATATCCTGTCCCTAGAGCGTACTTCAATCACTTAGTGCATACTTTTTACTGTATGATGTTATTCGAGAAGTTTAAATTGTGAATTACTGCAATTTCGTCGATAAAGGTTAGTGGCTTGTGTCAGTGCAGTTATAGCACATGGCCGCAGTCTGTGTAAAGAGTAACATGCTTTAAACTACGAGCACTTATGCGCGTGAAGTGTTTTTGAACTTGCTGTGAAATCATTACGTGTCTGAAAGGGCTTTAAAAGATGAAACAGTGCTAGAACAGGATGGAGATGAGAGCACCAACTTGTATCCGACCTGTTCCTGTGCTGTTTCTTGGTTTGAAGTTGGTGTGTACCAGCCAGCCCAATTCGATACACTAATACAGTCCTAAAAGAATGCGCGCAGTAACGCCAGTGTCTTTGTAATGAGTGACTGGCTTCAAACCACGAAGCCCTTTCGATAATGACATGCTCTCACGCCAGATTTCAATGTACGCTTGTACCACGCAATATTATTGTGATAATAAACGTTTCATTGCAAAGCGTGTACATGTGCAGGATGTGTGTGTTTGCAAACCATGAAAGCTATTTCCCCCCCCCCCCCCTGCATTTTCGAGCAGAGGAATTTCTTTTCACTGTATTTGCCAGCAGATGCGTGGCTGTGTGCGAGAACACCTGCTTGTCACCCAAATCGCCTGTGCTTCAATCAGGCTTGGCAATTTTCATTATTTACCTTATTTGCATCTTTCTCGATTTCTTGGTCACGGTCAATGACGCCGTTGCCGGAAATTCTGTGAAACGAGCTCTTTAAAGGGCCCATGACACCCAGTTTTCACAAATAGGCTGGATCAATTTTAGCGAATTGGGTCGAACACTTAATTTATAATTGAATATTTTTGTAAACGCGCGAGTGGCCTAGGAGTCGGGCAACGCTGGTGCTCTTGCGAGCCGTGACGTAACAAAGAGCTATAGCTGTGCGGGGTGAACAATGTTCCTAGGTCAGTTGCGCGTGAAATCGAGATATTTCATCTTTCTTCAATTCTGCACGAAAACTGCATGATTTGGAGTGGCTGAACACGGTAGATGACGACGTCTTCGCTATTTACAGTACATGACGTCACGCGTGACTTGGCAAAGTGGCTGTCGCTGGCGGTTGGAGGAGCTTGCAGCCGGAGACTTCTAAGGTGTTTTGCCATGAAATATTCTTTTACAACCCACTTTCTTTCTCTTAATAGGCATAGCAGACCCTCTAATTCTAGTTTTCGCTGGGAAACCTCATACTGTTCAATGTCCTTGTCAAGGTCACTTTAACGATCTTGCCTTAAAACCTTGAAGATAACAGGGAAATTTGTCACAATGTGATGTTCATGAAAGCAAGTCATCTTGGGGCGGTCATGTTCTGCATATGTAATGTTACGCTGTTGTCAATAAATTTAAAAGCGGCCTCACTGAGAGAAATAGATGCCGAGCTCACTTGATTGCGTGATGTAAACGTCACAAAAGATCCGGCAGATCCCACGCACCTTGGGAGTCGGTGTAATGCGAAGCAGGCAGCGGCATACATGTAAGTCGCGGCAAAAATGCTATTCATGTAAATATTTTGACGTTATCACCTGATGTGTATCCCGGCTGCGGCGGCTGCATTTCCGATGTAGGCGGAAATATTGTAGGCCCGTGTAGTCAGATTTGGGTGCACGTTAAAGAACCCCAGGTGGTCGAAATTTCCGGAGCCCTCCACTACGACGTCTCTCATAATCATATGGTGGTTTTGGGACGTTAAACCCCATATATCAATCAATCACCTGACGTGTATGTTGGTCATACGGTCACTAAGCGTAAAAAAAATTTTGGTGTCTAGATCAGAGCACGTCTATCTCGCACCCAGGGGCACAGGCTCGCAGCGGCATGCTCTCGCATGCATGTGCCATCTTGTTTCGAACTGCCAAGGCGTGTATCTGTAGCGCCAAGTTAGCATGGTGAGCGGCACCTCTGGCTCTTTATAGGATACGGGAAAACGCCTATTCACGCTGCTCCGTCTTTCAAGATGTTGTTTGGGAACCACTGCACCATCTTTGGATGCAAAAGAAAGCGGTGCAAAAGGAAGATATTACTCGGCACTGTCTGTGAAGATCACAACACGACGCGGTAATCGTGCCTTTGCGGCGTCCTCACTTTGCAGAGATTTCTATCCGCAACGAAAAATGCCACCGCTAGTGGATAATTACAAACAACAGGAAAAACTACGAGCCCCAGTAAAACTGTGCGAGTAAGCACGCTTCGTTAATTCTAGCAGAACAACAAGCATTTCGCTATTCACAGCAATTACTTGCGTGCAGTATGCTGGTAGTGTGCGGCAAAAATCACTGCTGTACACTCTCAATTTTCGCAGACTGCGTGCCAATAATAGAATATATTACGATTCACACCGATTGCCTACGCACGCAGTGCGCACGCGTAGTACAATTGCAATGGCGTACTATCGCGATGCAGAGGAACGTGAACAGTGGAGAGCCTAGCTTTCGACTCAGTCGAACTGTCTTGAGTCGCTAGGCAAATCTGCTTTCAGCTGGCGTCACCGTAACACAATGAAATGTTGCTCCTGCTGGAACCTTCGCGCCACGTGTGTGTTTCGAATATCAGGCATGACGGTCCAATGCTAAGCACATGCGATGCATGACCGCAAGCCGGAGGAGGATTTCAGCGCTACGGTGATGCCGCCTTACAGCACTAGTTTTACCTCGTTACAGCTAAGGCATGCATGCTGCAGTTCGACTCAGTCAAAAGCAACGCTTCCTGCTATTCGCGTTTCTTTCCGTCGTGATAGTACGTACTTGATGAAGCTGCTTCCGCAGTCTGGAATGCACATGCTGTAGACATTCCCGAGTGTCGAGGAAAGCATTCTCGACGTTTTACAGGAAAACAGCAGGAACTTCTACGAGATGTAAAGCGCGAGAAATGCTTATAGCCTTACTCGGCGTAGGAAGCTTCGCATTTGATTTGCAGAGCATCTGCTCACGAGGCAGTTCAGAGTGTTGCTTCACCACTCTTGGAACAGATGGCGCCACGTGCATTCTGAATATGGTAGCACGCATTTATGCATATCAAGCGCGCAAAACGTGCATATCAGCGTGCAAAACGACCGCAAGCTCACTTTAAGTGTGGCATGTAGATGATCATGTCATTCATAGCATGCAATTAGTTTTTGTCACGTTACGATGTGACAGATATGTTCATCATACAGTAACGCTGTGCAAAAGCAATTTTAGTGTAGATCCAGTGATTGAATTGGCAGCTTGCGCAGCATGCACGTGTCATCATCCACATGACACGTTTGTCATTATTTACCTTTTACCACCTGTCGTATATGTTCGTCACACATTCATATGTCACCAACGCTAATTTTGGTGTATATCAGGTGAGCGAAATGACCACGAGCTCACCATGAGCGTGACATGTGGATGATCATGTCATGCATGGCATGTAGTTCTTTATTTTCATGTTACCACTTGCATATATAACGATGTTGCGTCATATAGTCGTCATATACTCAAATGGCGCAATACCAATTTTAGTGTAGATCGAATGAATTAAATGATTACAAGCTCACTATGTGCGTTACATGATAGTCATGGCACACATGACATGTATATCATTGTATACTTGTTGCCACATTTCATACATGTTCGTCATACAGTAATGTCCCGCAACACCACTTTGGTGTATATCAAGCGAGCGAAACTACCGCGAGCTCACCTTGAGCGTAGCATGTAAATCATGCTATGCATGGTATTCAAATCATTATTTTTTTATTACCACTAGTCATATATGAATAAATGTCATATGGTGACGGTGCACAACGCCTATTTTTTGCTGCATCATAAGCAAGCGAAATGTGCACGAGCTTCCCATTAGCGTGCACGTAAGTCATAGTGCACATGACACGCATGTCGTTATTATCACGTTACAACATGCCGTATATGTTCGTCATACAAATCACGTCGCACAATACCGATTTCGATGTATGTGAATAGGTTTCAACCGTAAGCTTGCCATGAGCGTAACATGGAAGTCATGGACATTACATGCACATCATGATTTTCATGTCACTACCTGTAATTTATGTTATTGTTACGGTCACGTTTGTTGCCTACCCTCTAAATTAAACGGCCGCGAGAATCCCGAGACCATGACATGTAAATAATACCTTACATGTGTGTCATGACTGCACCTTAAGACCTGTCATTTATGTTCGCCATACACTCTTGTCATGACATACAAATTTTGGTATATATCAAGTTATTTGAATAACTTGTCGCCTATGGAACAAATATGACCGCTGTAAATTCAGCCCACTGCCATGTATGCCATAAATATCTAACTTAACAAGACCTCTTGATTTACCATGTAATAAGCCTTGTAATAATCAACGAGTGAACAGTAAATGCTATAAGCTTGCTTTCAAATTCTGTTAAAATATATTCTTTCTGCTGAAGCAAAGCTAAATCTGTTGACCTAGTTTTTGAGAACTTAAACTGATGGGGTACGTGTTACACTGGAGCTTTCGACAAACTTACGGAACCTATGAATTGCTTTTTCAAGAAACTTTGAAAAAATGGGTAATATTGGTACTGGGTAGTAATTGCCTAATTCATTTTGTTTCCCTTTTTCGAGGAAGCACTGCCACTTTCGTTTTTTGCTTTTTATGGAAAATGTTGATGCAGTATTAAACATGTCTGCAAGGACTGTTGCGATTACAGCTGAAAAAAATTTCAAGAGCTTTAACGTAGCAGCATTAAAGAGCTCGGTTTACAGAAATTCTGGCGTTGGTGCCCACGTCGTTGGTTGTGAACGAAAATTCATCTTGTTTGTGACCGAAAAATCGAGAAAGATGTCAATAAATAAATAATAAAAAAATTTGAACCCAGGTCGTCTGCGTGGCAAGCACATGATCGACCAAATATTCACGATATTTGTTTAAACTGCTTTGAAGAAAAAAACACTATATGAATGTCCTGTTGGGGGGAAGGTGTTGCCTTAGCGTATTACATATTGCGTGGCAAAAGTGGGCCGGGCGTCAAAATATGTTGAAGCAGGTAGCGCAAATGAACCAGCTATCCGTTCTCGTAAGTGTCAAAACATGTGCAACCAGTGTGCGTTTTAAAGGCTGACCTAGCACAAATGCTTGGACACATTTCATCATCATCAGCAGCTGATGCTTCAACAAAGTGAACAGCTGCATGTATATTGGTTCGCGTGTTGGCCTACGGACACGCCGTTTGCAAGAGGAATACGTAGTTATTGTGTAGTGGGCACATAACAACTGTGCTTGCAGTGGGCGTTTCGGGGTAGTTTGAAACAGCCAGTGTCACGCACACAGTTATTCGTTTTTTTACGACGTGCACCGAGAAGCGAAGCAGGTTAGCAGCTCAGAAGGCGATGCGCGCTACGTCCAATTGCGCTATCGCATTCCGCTCTTGAAGACGAAGCTCAAGCGTCGACCAATTTTTATTGCGATTGCAATTATATGGATTTTCGATGTGTTTCTGACGTCGCCGTCACATCCCGTATGAAGTATAAATTTGTAAAATTCCATCGCATGTTCTACCCGTAGTTGATAGCGCGCAAGCGGGGGTGACGAATGCTGTTGAAGCAGAGATCAAACAAGCCGATCCACCTGCTTAGCTCCGACGGTAACATGCGCTAACTGATAACAACCCCCTATCTGTTAGATCGGCCGTCTCAAGCAGAGAGGAAATGCCCTGCTCGTGTAGTTAACGAGCATGAAAAGATGTGAGGGCGTTGGGAGGAAGAAGGATGCTCGAGCAGCTGCAGTGAACTTTGATTTTACGGGCGCGGTTACGTGCTATCTCTGTGGTCAACAGTGGCAGGTGGCTCTCTGCGCTCTCAGCGCGAAGAGACTGTATGAAAAGTGTCCCTAGAGCGGCCGTGTTTTCTTACACCAGTGTTTTGTAGAGTTGCGCGAAATCGGACCCGAAAGAGTTGGCTACCTGCCTCACTTCGTATAACATTCCAATTTATTGCTATCACAACAATAGCTTCACCAGTGTGGTGAAACTGTGACTTTTTATTTCTATTTCGTTGATATGCGTAAAAGTAAACATTACGTTTTTTTTTTTTTTTTTTTTCAGCAGGCGTCCAACAGTGTCCCCCGGCGCCGCAGTGCCCTCATCGCACAATGGGAACAGATGATCCACAGCACCGACGTCGCCAAGTCGTAAAAGAAAGAGAGATTGTCATTTACTTCAGTATGCATATATATGTATAAAGGCCGATAATCTATTTCTGCCAGCCCAGTGCGACGCACAGTACTTCAGATCGTTTTGTATTTTGCCTTAGTGAAATCTTTTCTTTCTTTTTTTTTGAATGGGTGTCTTTCAAATAATGCTGCACCTGTGCTACGAATAGTGTTTGTACACAATGAGCTGGTTTGCATTGATGATTTTGAAGAGCAGCTTACTCAAGGAATGAAGCAAGAATGAAGATGTGAAGCGTCATCGTGATTGGCAAGAAAGTGTTGTTGGTTTGACATGTTGCTATTTTCTAGTGCAAAGAAGGGAGGGCAGAAGTTAATTTTCTCGTATTGTACGATGCTAGGAGATCATACATACGAAAACCACACCTGGTTTAAACCCAGCGCGTGCTTGAAGGCCCCAGTGTAGTCGGTCTCCACTATGAATTCTGCCCACATCAAGTGGGCTCCTCTGCAAATAGTGGCCTTTGTAATTTGGCTCCGCTAGAAATGTGTGCTTACGCATTGGAAGTGGTAAAGCATCATTTAATGAGCATTTTGCTGAAATAGCTTTCCAAATCAGTTTAGGAGAAACTGCAACATTGCGATGTTGTCACATCACCGAGACGTGTTGTCCGCTGTCAACTCTTAGCCTTTGATGGCGTACACGAGCAGTTAACCTTTGTTGCATTCTCCAACTTCAAGAAGCCGACCCACGATACTTTTTTTCTCTCTTTGTATATTGCGCTTGGCGGTGAACATCCAGTGGCAGAATCGAACGCTACGCAATGATCTGGTATGCTCCAAGCAGTACGACCTGTATGGCAGATGCATGCCTGCGACTTTCACCGTTGCCACATCTTGCAGCTGTGTCATGCTTCGCAGTCGCGACTGCCACCGAGTGCAGGGGCGTAGCTTTAGATACACGTGGCATGATGTAAGCTTTATATTCTTAACATTAGGCACCGTGAGGCACACGAATGCCACCCGTGCTGATAATTTGTGTTCGCAGAAGGGTGAAAAGTGATATTAAAAATGTAACTAATACACACATACACATATATATATTTATATATCTTTGTTTTTGTGGTTAGGACAAATATATTTTGTAGAAACATACAATAAAAATGATTTCATAGTCAACCCGTTGTGTTATCGTGCCAGTTTCGTCTTTGCACTAGAAAATTGCACCGTTTTTATTCATGTGTGTTTTGATGACTGTACTTCAATAGTACAGTCACCAACCTATGGCAACTATGATTTCATAGTCAACCTATGGCTGCTAAATATTTGTTTGTTTTTTTCGACGGGCGATGGCATACTATCATGCCACGGCATTTACTTACAATATGTTGGCAGCAGTGCTCTCGCTAAGTTTTGTGAAGGGACAACGGTGGCCGTTAAATACGCGATGCCATACCACGAGAGGCTGCTTCACTTCATACATAAAATCGGTCTTGCAGCCTGTATTTAATGCACATATATGCAAAAAATATTATGCCTTAAAGGGGTCATAACACGGTAACCCACCAACCCGTGGTTTTCAGCTAAAAATTGAAGTAGATCGGCGATTGAGCCTGTGCATATGTGAAGGATGTACTGTGAAAGAATATTTCATTGCAAAATGGGCCCCACAAGCCGCCTACTGTAAACACTGCACATTGACCGCGACCGCTTTTTTTGCCATGGCGTGTGTGACGTCGTGTGCTCCATGGAGCGGAACCGTCGTATTCTGCCTAAGTTTCAGCCGCTGACAATCTCTCGAAATGAAGAAACCTGCAATAGCTCCGTTGTACACGCAGCTGACCGCGAAACAACATCGTTGTCTTGACAGATGCTCGCAAAGCGAGCGGCTCGAAACACCAGTGCTGTCAGACTCTCTGGCCGCTTGTGTGTTCATAAAAATGTTCATTATAAATTAACTGCATCACCAAATGCGCCGAATTGTCACCAGCTTGTTTGTGAACAACCAGGGATCAGCCTATGCAACAATGATTATGAGTGAAAATTGCGTTTCGTGGCCCCTTTAAGGTAAAGTCTATGAGAAAAAAAAAAAGAGTGAGGATAATGCGCACAGTTTCATCACGCATTTTACGCCTACACAAGCTGGGGAACACGTGATGTGCATCACTAAGACAAAATGCCAGTGGCTTTCAACACCACATGGAGTTTAAGTAGATGCCAGTATCTTGTACCACTTCGCTGGAGTCTATTATGAGACTGAAAACAAGAGCGCATGTCCGTGCTCTGGCCTCGTTTAGAGTGTGTCATTTTATGGGAAACTAGCAATGTACAGAGTAGTGTTCGTACCTGTTTTTAATGTACCCCCAAACATGGTGTGCATGATGGTATTTTACAGCTGAAAAGTAACAAAATTACCGTTACGTGAGATTCTTGGTGTGCATGCAATTTCTATATTGGGGAAAATGGCCAATTTCACAAGCTGCTAGCTTCTCACCCAACGACCACCATCAATATAAAAACGCAGCTGTCAATTAACACATTGCCGTCTATTCATACTGTTGCACATTCCATGTTCAGCAACCATAGCGAATAGGGTTTATGGCCTTTGTCTCAAAAACAAGTTTTTAGCTTGTAGTCTCCAGAATGCCAAACACTTTCGCTGCTGCTTCATTTCCACAAGCTTAAAGGTTCCATAACAGGGCCACTGCACAATTTGTGATTTTTTTTTGGTGATAGCTATTATTACATTACAATTATAGTTACACATTAAATAATAATAATGGAGGGTCCATTAAGCCCATGCATAAATAAAAAGTGTACAGTAAACAGGCCCTAGAAACCACTGGGTAGTAGAGCCCGCCAACCGCTCGCGACTGCTATTTTGGCATAGCGTGTGTGACGCCATCTGCTGCATCGAGCGGCGCCGTTGCCTTGTACCAAAGTTTCAGCAGCTGCAAATCGTTCGATTTCAGCACCAAACTGAAGATATCTCGATTTCACGTGCCGCTCGCACAAAAGGCTGCTTGTTACTTCACGGCTCGCGTGTGCGCCAGTGCTGTCATACTCTCGGGTCACTCGCTTGTTACTAAATATAGTCAACTGCAATACTAGGTACTCGACCAAACGCACTGAAATTTCGCACGCTTATTTGCGAACGCAGAATGGTTAACCCACAAAACAGATCATGATAAAAAAAGGATGTTATGGCATAGCCCCTTTATTGTTGTGTAGAGTAACTTCACTCAGCGAGCTTTTTCCAAGAAAGCGGAGTGCAATCGCTAAGCCAAACCAAGCGAGTTTTGTTGTCATTTTTGGTGGCAAGAGCGATGACTGTTGCTTGGAAACTATAAGCTGCTGACAAGGATATATATTGTGCCTTATCCAACTGTCCCACAAAAGCATACTTTTTCGGGCTTATAGGAAAAAGCGTACACCTTAGAATAGTGTGAAAAGGGTACTCGTGACAACTTCACTCAGTACAATTAGTGTGTGTAGATTACAGTAGCGCACTTTGAGTTGTGGTTACTCTGATAGCACACAGTAAAAATAGTGGCTATGACAAATATCGTACGTCATTATGTATGTCTAACCGACTTATGGGATGTGATGCCTGGCACATCTACAATGTATTTCTTTCGTGCGCTATGGTACTGTGAGTGAACGTTGCTATACCCGTAGTGCGCAGTGTTGGCACAACGCCTCCTTTATTTCTTTCAATGCCAATGCGAACCCGCGCTTATCAACGGGAGCCCTCGGTCAACCTTAGTTCAGAGAGTGGTCGTGATGCGACGCTGCATGAGGGGTCACGCTGCTTGCGTCACATGTGCTTCCGAGCGCTTTCCCCCAAGAGGTGCGATATACGTGTTTCCCACTACAGTATCGTATGTCAGTCATATCTGTCCCTTCGTGCTCCTTTTTTTGTGGCTCGAAGCAACACCGCCACTGCATCATGGCGCAGCGCATCTAGTACCGTTGCAGTGACGCTTCCCCATTGGTTGCCTGCATAGCGCCACGAACGGCGATGCGCTATCTCAAAACACCGTATCTTTTACAGAGCCAGCGTGGCCGCCAGCATAGTGAACACAAGGAATGGAAGACGCCGCCCCACGGATCTGTACACAACTGAACAAAAATTATGATTTCCATCGTGAGACACTGCATGAGGGGGCTTCCTCCCCCATGACAGCAAAGCACACGCGAAGGGTAGGCGATGGGCGAGAGCAGGGAAGGGGCTAGAGGAGAGGATGGTGAACGGCTAGATCGGGTGCATCTGGCTGGCATTGATAAAATAGAGGAGGCGTTGGTTGGCAAATGCTGCTCTTGTAATTGAAGCCAGCCTAATGCACTTGTTTTTTTAATGACACTTTCAGAGCGGTATAATCGCTTTCCTTGTTTCGTGTCTGTTTTTGAAGTACTGCCATAGCTACTTACATAAGTGCAAGATGCGTGGGGAATCGCCTCCATAACGAGCTCGCACGACTTTAATTTATTCTTTTATTTTTGGCTGAGGGGATAGTTGTGCAGGTGTGTGGAGCCCTGAAAAAGTTCTTATTACGAACCATTGTTTTCCTGCAAGCCTCTGTGTTGCATTCCACACTTCTGTACTTAGATGCCATTGCTGCTAAAGTAACAGAAGTGCACTATTAATAAACGTATTTGGAATGCCACAGGGACAGTCGCACTAACGAGAAATTAAAGTCATGCCCGTTTCATAGCCGTGCTTGCAGTTATGCATAAATGCATAAATTTGCGTCCGCCAGCCAAAGCACGGCGTTCACAATTGCACACGTAGCCACCTGAGTGTTTTTGGAGACAAATTGTGTGAGTGAGAACGTATGCACGAATAACTCATAGTCGAATTCGTGTGTACGAACTGGACATGGTTGCCTGTGTGAAATGTGAACTGGTAAAAGGTAGTCCCTTCATTTGGTGATTTATTGGCAAAACATGTGCACACGTCTCAATTGACGGTGCAGTGATGTGAAAAAATAACAGTAGGGTGTGTTGAGCTTTAAAAAATTGTGACTCAGATGTATAGGAGGTAGCTTCCACGAAGGCACAGTTGACATGAAGCAGCTGTAACGTCTAGTAACTATTTGGCCAGCATTGTCGACGACCATGTCGGTGGTTCTGCGACGATGAATCCTGCTACAGCTTTTAAAATTTTACGATGATAATCTGTGTCCTAACCATTCCCTCTTAACGATGCTAATAACATTCTGTACAAATAGTACTGGCCAACGGTACTAAGATGATCGCCAATCACTTCTCCCCAGAGTCGCCAATCACCGGCCATGTTGTAATGTGTTGTTCACGGTTCCACTTTATTGCAATGTGTTGCTCATGCCTCCTAAAGCAAAACCAGGATTGTCGCATCATTTCTGTTGCTAATATGTTTCTATTTACTTTATTTACGAGTGTTTCCAACTTAACTTGGGAAGTGAAACTCACAAGAGGAACAGTGTCATTTCCCACTCATAATTGTATTGTAAATGTATGTAATAGTGGACAGCTAGCCTTGAATGAATATGTTTTAATTTGTGTTCATAAAACGGATCTTTCTTGTGTCATGCACCATAGATTTTTTGCTTAAAGGGACCCTGTAATACTTTTATAAGTAGCCATGAAAGGAGTTTAGTAAAGGAGCTTATTGTGTCACCTATTGACCGCTGCAAGAAAATTTTAGAATCCGACCATAGGTGCGCAGTTGCACAGATGTTTCGCACGATGCAACTGCTTTCTCTCTTCTATGGTTCCAACAGAAGCGCTGGCAGCTAAGCACGTAGAAATGGCGCGTAGAAGAGGGTACGTCACGCGTGCCTCGTGACCTCGAGCCCTTTCTTTGTTGTTGTTGTTTTTTTTCTTCGAACGCGCCGATTTCAATGCGATCGCGCGTTCGATCTTGGCACGTCGCGATCTCCCGCGACGACACTCCCCAGCCCGCCATACTCGTATCAGCCAACGGCGTGATAATCGCACCTATGACGCTATGATTTTTTAGCATATATAGCAAAATTTGTCGAGCGAAAAAGAGCGATTTTAATAATAATTGTTGGGGATTCAACGACCCAAAACCACCATAAAATTATGAGATACGCTGTAGTCGAGAACTCCGGATATTTCTACCTACTGGTGTTTTTTTAACGTGCACCTGAATCTAGGCACAGGAGCCTCAATCATTTTTGCCTCCATTGAAAATGCGGCCGCCGTGGCTCGGATTTGAATCCGTGACCTGCGGGTCAGCAGCCGAGTGCCTTAGCCACAGTGGCGGGTGAGAAATCGATCTTAAGATGACTTTGATAATTAACTGTAAATTCTAAGCCGAGCGCAGCGCTGTAATATTTGGCTCGCATGTTCTCAAGAAGAGTCCCTGCAGTGTTTTCTGACCATGCTCAAAAAGCGTTGCATGGCCGCCTCTCCCATCCCGTGCAGATCCTGTTGCAGTGTTCCTTCTGTGTTGTTAGCGGTGATTGTAAGTTCTGGATTTTATGTGGAGCCTTGCATGCAGCTGGATTTACTTGATATTTCGTCGATGGTACAGAATTTGTCAATTGTGAGAGAGAAGACTTTTCCTTAACTTTTTGCTTATGTACGAGGGCACTTTACTAACCGTGCGCCGCCAATTTTAGCGAGTCGTGTATTTTTGTAAACTTAATAAAGGACTACACCGGATACTTTCATTGTCTGTTTGCACTGACTCGCATTTTTACCGAAGCTGCAAAAGCTTTCTAGCAACCATTGTCACGTCTGTCTCCTTCATTGTCATTGGCCTGATTAAGCCCATTAAGGCCTGTTCCATGTTCCTCTGGTCAACTTATTCCTGTGCCTGTTTCTGCCACGTCATACCTGCAAACGTCTGAATTAATCTCATCTGCCCACCTAACCTTTTGTCGCCCTCCCAAGTGTTTGCCTTCTCTTGGAATTCTGTCACTTACCCTTGATGACCAACGGTGATCCCGCCTAGGCACTATGGGCCCGGCCCACGTACATTTCTTCTTATTCCGATTTCAACTATGATATAAATTAATATCAACACCCGTTTGTTCCCTGACCCACTGCGCTCTCTTAAAGGGTCACTATATAGACGTATTAGTGAAGCACCATTTCACATTCCTGAAAATGCCAGTCCCATCGCGACACGACACTTCGTAGGCGAGAAAACGTGCAAAAAGAAACTCGGGGTGTAGACGCCACCTTGAGATTCCCGCACCACAGTGACGTCATCAATTTTTGAAGGCGTTTACTGGGTCCTACGTAGCTTTTAATCGATAAAATTGATGTACATTGTAATCTATGGGTGACATAGACTTAGCATACGAAGTCTGAGAAAATTTCATCTAGCCAATGTTGCCAAAACACGAAAAATACATTGTGTATGTTTTACGTCACGCGTGGAGCTTACGGCGCAAAATTTAAAAATAAACTTGAAACTTCATTTTCTCCGCCAATAAGGAACTTATGACAGTGAAACTTATGGCGTTTAAGTTGGGCCCTTTTTGTAAGCCCCCAGCTCTCCGTAGGTAAGTACCGGTAAGATGCACCTCTTATATGCCGTCCCCTCAGGGGATTATGGCTAACTAATATTCATAGCGGTCTTGTAGTTTGATAGTGCCATGTGAACATCATTCGATAACTCTAGCCGAACGTAAATTCTGATCTGCTCTTCATTGTAACCCCACTTCATGTTAAATATAATAAAAGAACTACAAGAGGGACAATCCACCCTGACTTTCTTTGGTTAATCATCTGACCCCTTTTGGAAGGCAGAAGCAGAAAATAAAAATGTTGACATTTCTGTGAGCGTCACAAATTACAATTCGCTCTCTACGAATGTGTAATTAACATATTTTCATGGCACTCAGTATCACATTCCAAGAAAATAAGTAATGCGTTGTTTTCCGCGAGTTTCGGTAACTAAATGAGATCGGCATGTAATTAAATATTTGGTTATTCTGCAGTCGATCACGTTCTATTTTGACATGAAAAGAATGTATTCATGGGCTCCGAAGGTGGGCAATTGTTTTTTGGTTCCAATCATTTTGAGTAAAGAAAAGTGGTTATTTTGACTTGTCTCCTGTAGCGCGGCGCATCGGACGACCCGTTGAATATCGCAGTAGGCTTCACCAGGCTTATAGGTTGCAGTGAGACACTGAAAAATCGCACTGAAAAAGCACACTGAAAAATCGAGTCAGGACTATGCATGCAATATGTATTTCTCTCGTTTAGTCAGAAGTAGCATAAACAAGTTGCGTACGCACACGTAGCCACCGAGACCTTGCCGTTCACGCCGTGTACATATCGTGTGGCTGGCGTGCGCATCTGCGGTTGTGTGCAGAACATTTTACTGTTTCGGCTACGTCACAGGAAATGGCTTTCAGAAGTTCCTGTGCGCTTTATCGAGGTGCCTGCGTGAGAAATTCTGTGCTGTGCCCAGCTTCAACAATGAAAATTGCTATCATTTGTCAACACAAAGATAAGCCTCACTATATTTATTTGTCAGGCATTATATTAAAATGAATTTCTTCGAAATCCCATCAACCTTCGAGAAATAGAAAAAATAAAATATTTCCAAAAGCCGTTAGCTTACTTATATTGGTCAGATATTCGATCAAGATGAACTTCTTCGAAATTTGAACAACCCTTGAAAAACAAAAGAATGGATGATTTCCAAGTGCCAGATTTCTGGCTATATTGGCCAGAAAACCGGTGCAATAACCCTTTGCACATTCGTCAACGGCAAGAATGTCAAATGTCATTGCTTGCCATACTGTTAAAAGCTCCGATCAAATCTTTGGAATGTGACGATCCTTTAAGTTACTGCGAAAAGCAAGATTTAGGCTTGCTGTTTGGATTAGAAATTGCAGCGAAACATGGCTGATCTGTCCGTCATAGCAATCGGTGTAACAGTAAAGTAAAACGCCTCCTTATAAATGTAGTTCAATGTTTACTGTGCATTCATACGACAGCATGCGCATGGCTATTGATGTTTGACTGCTCCGTTTAACGTAAACGCATCACGCTTCGTGCACATCTTCATCCCGATAACTCACGTCCGTGATTAATGATTGGTTAATGATTAAACAGGCCCTCTCGGCCACGGACGCCCGTGATAGCTGTAGTGGTCAACGATGAGAGAAGCGGTGTGACAGCCAGAAGAGCGTGACTGATTGTATATACGCGAAACTTGGGCTAAGTTCGCCTACTCCCGACGTGTTAAATTCATAAATTTATTTATTCAAAAATACCCTACAGGCCCAACATGGTATGGTGTAAGAGGAACATCAAAATAAGATATACATGAATTTGCACAACTTGCATACAAACAATAACATAAAAAATGTCAATGATTATGCAATGCCCAACAGCGACAACGATAAAAAAGAAAAATAATTAGTACTACTAATAATACCAGGGCAATGAAAAACAGATGACTACAAATGTGAGATATTGATGTAAAACAATTCATAAAAAGAATTAAGCACAATTTGTGACAAAGACTCTGTTATTCAAAACAAAACATTGCTCAAGATTACACACAGAATTGAATGTCATGCTAGCATTCAAACTTTTTTTTTAAATTCTTAAAACGAGGAAAAGAAATGAAAGAAGAAAAGAAAATAACCCAAGGAACTAGCAATCATGAAAAGCGTAAGTGCAGAACTTGGTATGAATAAACCTAGCAGTTAATCCTGGAAATGGGTGATTAGAAGGTGCCGTAATTTTCCTCAATTGCATTCAGCTACGATGTCATCTGGAGGGCCGTTACACTTGCGGATGACGCGTGGGAGGGCAGACAAGATAAAAATGTATGTTTTGGCGTAGATGCGCGTCAATGAAAGATGATTATGTAGTCTCTTTGATGTGAATGCAGGTGTTTGAAATTCGTGCACGTATTTATGAAATAATGAAGGAAGGGTTATATCACGATGGCTGCTCAAAGAGAAAAGCGATCAGTTCTTTTTAATTCGCGTTATGCTTGCGGTGTGATCGTAGTTTCTGGAGATGAATTTGGCGGCTCTATTTCGGATCTACTCCAGCATGTTAGTTGAATAAGTGTAAGGAGAGGAGCAAACTGCAGAAACGAATTCTAGCTGAGGGCGAACAAATGTCATGTATGCTAAGGCACATGTTTGTATTTGTGGGTGTCTTGCGGAGATTACGGCGTATAAGTAGTCTAATGATCGTGAGGTGTTGCTGCAGATGTTGGTGATGTCACGTGGACAGTCCAGGAAAGGATAGGTGTTTAGGTTACACCTTAATATTTACGAGTTAACGCTAGATATGTGGTTGATATTAATAAAGCATAAAAACTCTTTAGCAGTGGCTTTTTTTTTTTCTTTTTTCTGTTCTTTTTCATTCGCCCCGGCTGACGCGGTTCTAATATAAGCGCCCGCCCCGGCAGACGCGGTTTTCAGTTAGAATGTTTACAAGAGAAGGACATTTACATATACTTCCATTAAGGGACATAAGCCAGCAATCACACCAATTGCCAATGAGGTCGAGGTCGTTTTGAATTATTATGTGATCACTAATGCTAGTTATTGCTCGTTAAATTATACAATCGTCAGTGAAAATGTGCAGCTGTGAAGATAATTGATTGATTCATATGTGGGGTTTAACGTCCCAAAACCACTATATGATTATGAGAGACGCCGTAGTGGAGGGCTCCGGAAATTTCGACAACCTGGGGTTCTTTAACGTGCACCCAAATCTGAGCACACGGGCCTACAACATTTCCGCCTCCATCGGAAATGCAGCCGCCGCAGCCGGGATTCGAACCCGTGCCCTGCGGGTCAGCAGCCGAGTACCTTAGCCACTAGCAGCCGTGAAGATAAATTACTCAATAAGTCGCTAATATAAATAAGAAAAAGTGGCCGACCGAGAACACTACCTTGCGGCACACCAGAAAAAAAAAAAAACATATGAAAGTGGGGAGGAAAAATCATTAACAATGGTCAATTGCTGCCAGTTAGTAAGAAAGTTCCGTATCCTTGACTGAGTTAAAGAATCTAGACACAAGGAAAGTAGTTTAGAGATTAGTTGACAGTGAGCAACGTGATCAAAGGCTTTCGAGAAATCCAGATAAATACTGTCAATCTACAGGCTTAGATCTGAGTTATGATGCGGTCAGTTGTGAATTAAAAAAAAAAAAAAGCTGTGTTTCCCATGATAGGGCTTTTCTAAATATATGTTGGTTTGCAAAGAAAAAATTGCTCTAAGTGATTGTAAATATGGGAGGCGATTATATGCTCGAGCATCTTACAGCAGGTGGATGTTAGAGAAATGGGCCTGTAATTTTGAGGTAATTCTTTATTGCCGCTTTTAAACAAGGGGATGACCTTCGCGATTTTCCTGTCATGTGGAAGCTGTCCTGTTTATATATCGATTGCTGAATGACGTGACAGCATTATACTCGAGAGTGAGGTCATACTGTTTAGTACTTCGGTCGTCAACGCCTGCTAACGTGGACAGTTTAAGATTGTTTATTATAGATGCGACTCCGTCAACAGTGATGTCAATGGGCTGCAAAAAGGGATGGTCAAGATCGGCTACATCGGGGACATTTGTATGATAATCAATGGTGTGTAAAGAAAGTAATGAAAGCATTAGGACAGTCTTGGTCTGGAACGCCAATGTGGTCGTCATTGTGCAACGTGATGTTATCGTGACGTTCTGGGCACTCTTGTTTCCAAAAGTTCTTTATAAGAAACTTATATGAAACTGTGACGTTCAAGGGCCACGTGACTCGTGGTACTCTGCCCCCTCCACTTTTCAGGCGAGAGCACTGCAAACTGCTCTTGGCTGCTCTCGGCACAGCAAAAGCACTCTCGCTCTACCAATGGATGACAGTGCTCCTGCACCTATTCGACCACTGAAACACGGCGGCTCTGAAGAGAGCACTTTCAGCGTGCTTTTCAGTGCTCCTGCTCTCTCGATCGAATTCGCCACAATTAAGTACAGTCATCTCACATCTTTTCAACGTGTCTTCATCATGTACAAGCGTCGCCATCCAGCGGACATTCTTAATGGCCACTTTTTCGGGTATGTGCCACTGGTGGTTACGCACTATAACGTGGCAGCAGAAAGCACAAGACCGGGTTGATTGGCGGATCATGAGGCCATTCCTTCCTCCATGGGAGAGGCATTTGCCCTGCAGTGGGCGTAGTCAGGCTGAAACTCGAATGCCGCAACACAGTGATAGCAACGTTTGTTCAGCGATGTCGGTGTTCAGTTATATACATATATTAGTTAGGTTTCAAGAGTATTTACACAAAAATTGAAAGTACACCCATTCCAGTACACTGTAGTTGAAAGGTTTCGATTATGCGTGAGTTACTAGTTTTGAACACTCGTAATAAGCGATACAAACCTTGCTTGATTGACGTTGTTTTAGCTAGTCAAGGCCAGTTTGGTCACCTGGCGATAATTAGACACGCCAACCGCGATTCAGCAACGGTAAAGAAAAAAAAAAACGGAGTACCCCAGAGATTGAGCAATTTAGCGACATAAACGTCTGCGGATTCATCTGCGAATTCCTGTGTCGCACAGTCCTTGCACTAGGAGATCACTTTGCTGAGTCTTTGGTAAGCTCTCTTTCCAAACCACGCTTGAATTTAGCATTTCATTATTAGACTGCATTAATTTAACCTATCATGCATTATGACTAATTCTCAGTCATTCAAAACATTTTAAAATTTATTTACTTTTCTTATGTGTCAAAATGACCATATTCTGTTAAAAAAAACTAAGCAACCACTTTTTCTTTTTGTTTTGGCCAATCCCCCTTCCTCGGTAAGAGTCACAACAGAGGAACAAGCAAGCAGGCAAGTGCAAGGCTGTAGTTATGGTAGAGAGGCTAGCTCTCTAGTTATGGTAGAGAGTTCCCCAATTTGGTGAGAATTCCTATGAGTACATTCTAGTACGCTGTACCTATGAGTTATAGTGCAGTAGGCTACACCAGTTTTTTCTAGGAGGCGTTGGCTACACAACCAGCAGTAAAAAAATGCGAGCGACGGTCGAATAATGATGGTAGGCGCTATCACGGCCGCTGGATGAAAAAATTGGCCCCGTATCTACATGTTACACTGCAAACGTCGTCGAAAGACGATATAGTCTTGCGTCTGGAGAGAGCGATCAAAGCGTTTATTTGATGTTCCGCGCAATAAAATCGGTGAATGGTATTCTGGAAGCGCTGCGTTAGAGTGCCTCGAGCGTGCAGCGGAGGCGACCGAGCGCATCAAGTCACGTCGCACGTGAGACATGAGCGCTATTTGGCAGTTATCCTGGAAAACGGGGCGCGTGGCGTGCGCGCCAGTCTCTGAGGTGCTAAGGTGTAGAATGCAAGGCGACGGGTAGGTGCCGCCACCGTGTCGTCTTAGCAAAGCGTTTGAAACACTGGCCTTTTCGTGCAAGCATTGCATTACAGTGTCTAGAAATATACATTTTAATTGCATGGTCAGTGCAGCGCGATAAACGCTACGCTCCTTAGAATTACATATGTATGCCTTTTCTAGTAAGAATACCCATAAATAATATTGACGTGTTGTTATGGTGCCTTAGATATGCGCAATATTTGCTTTTTAATTGACAATCACACAAGTATAAACGCTGAACCTTGAGCAATATTGGTTGGCACTGCGGATGGGGGTCGGCCGCTTGGAGTATTGTTTGGTCACTTTGGTGCCGTTTAGGGTACCGTTAAGGGTGAACAGACAAATGTACAGACAGACAGACCAAAATTTTTGCGTCGATGGTCTCCAAGAAAGAGTAGGTCCGTTCGATTCGCCTGCACCACGTGAACCAGTTCACGAGGTTCTGCACCTTGCCATTCGTTTCAGCGGTGCAGCAATGACGACCGCTGAACCCTGCCATTCGTTTCGAAAGGTGCAGGATAGGTGCAGCACCGGTTCATGATTTTCCTGCACCTCCTTTGCTGACGGTGCCGGCTTGGTGCAGGCGCGCGTGCAGCTGAGCAGACGACGCAGCACTTAGACGTAGGTGGCTTAGGCGCCGTACCCGCCTATACAAACGCGGTGGGTTTTGCCAAGATGTTTGCGCCTCATAAACTGTCCGCATGTTCGATTTGCCATCGGTCAGTGTTTGCTGAACGGTGTAAATTAAGCGAGAAGAAATAAGGCCTGCACCTTGTCGGCACATCGTCATTCGTTTCGGGTGTCGTGCTGTGCCTGCACCGCTGAACTCACGCTGCACAATTTCTGAACTTCGCGTGCACAGCCGTGAATTGGTTCCGACCGGTGCAGGTGAATCGAACGGACCTAGTATCGTCTTTAAAAGCACCCGTGCGCTCTTTTATCCAGTGGCCGTGTAACATTCATGGATTGGATCAATCCTTCCTCCATGGTGGTAGCATTAGCAGCATGTTAGCAGCGCCATCTCGCCTCACGGTATTGAATATTGCAGTTCAGTACGCCGCCGCTACACTCCGCTACCCTCTGCAGTCATCACGCTCGTCTTCGTTTTACGTGACACAGGTGTTTGAGTTGTTGTTTGCGCCGTCTTATTGGTAATCGACAACGATGTCCGACTACGACTTGGTGACAAAAGCTCCACTAAAGCTGAAGAGTTCCTCTGGGATTAAAAAGTAAGCCGTCTGGTCGCGTCAGTTTGTAGCGCAATCACACCTGGGCTGGACTAGGTGGCGTTTGTTTTGAAGCGAGTTGTCCTAGACCACTGCCTAGACATGCCAGAAATCGTAGCTAAAACTGTTCAAACTTTCTTAGCTGATTTGATATCGGCTGTGTCACGAAAGTTGTCATGTGAAGCTGACGGACGAGTGCTCAAAGAAGTGCTAAAACTGACGAGCACACACACACACACACACACACACACACACAAAAAAGAGCAGACGCAGTACAGGTGCTGGCTGCTCTTTTCATTTTGTGTGTGTGTGTGTGTGTGTGTGTGTGTGTGTGTGTGTGTGTGTGTGTGTGTGTGTGTGTGTGTGTGTGTGTGTGTGTGTGTGTGTGTGTGTGTGTGTGTGCGTGCGTGCGTGCGTGCTCGTCAGTTTTAGCGCTTCTTTCAATGTTTATTGATAGCCAACTAGCCCAGCAGTATGTGCTGTTGAAGCTGACCGAACTCGTTTACGGTGGTGCCCGTGAATTGCAGTCAAAATTATTCCTTTAAAGGAACTAGTACTGACACAAGATGATTTTGGGGATAGAATTCACTGGACACGCATCGTTTGCGAAAGGTCAACAAATAATACTGTCTGTAACATATTTAAAATCAATCTTGAAGTGCGCGTCGCGTCACCGCGCGAGAAACGCGCCTCTGGTTTTCGTGGAAACGGTGAACCGCCACCTGTGTCACGAGTTTTTGTTGGCCGCCGTGATCCTTGCGAGTGCTCTATCCTAGCAGACCTGTTCAGCGAGAAGAAGGGGCAAGCTTTTGCTGGAGTGCGAAGGCTGATGTCCGTGTTTCGACAGTTCATTCTTTGGGGGTCAGACAAATTTACGTTTCGGGTGAAGTACCTAGATTTTTCCCTTTTATTTAAGTACCGACGACAGTCTTCTCTCCTTGCCCTCTCTCACGCGCAGCTGGCGTTTGCCACCATATTCTTCATAACTTGCAAGATTGAAAAATTCACATACGTTTAATTCGGCCGCATCTTTCAGTAGGCAATATGCTGAGACTATGGGTCTTTCTCCTCCTGTCAGTCCCCCATCGTTAACAAGCAGGGGATGCGTTTCATCAGGTGCTGGAAAGGTGCACCAGGTGTAAATGACCGTTAGCCAATTAGATTCGTCAGTGGCTTCAATGTCAATACTCAAGAGTAAAGAGCTGGCAACGCGGTGCTCATGTAGCGAGCTAAGTTTACGCGAAAAATACTGCGGATCCCAATTCACTTCGCGCACTCTGAAGCTGAAACTGTTACTGGGTGGTGTAAAACTTATTACAAATGATTAACCATTGCACACTTTCCAGCCATGATAAATGCGTCATTAGCTACTTATTGCAATGGGAAACATGCAGCATGTAAAGGTGGCACAACAATCCACTGCACTAATGCACAGCCAGTCCCGCATGTGGTGAGTTCCGGCGACTTCAGTTTCAACTGACAAGCTACGAATCGTCTCCTTTCCATCAGCTACTCCCACTTTGTATGCAAGTGTGTGTGCACGAAGGAGACAGATTATATAGGCTTTAAGAAAGGTGATTCTTTTCAGAAAGCAAGTTTTTACAGAGACCTCAAGCGTAGAGAAAGCATTCAAACTTGTGGATTCAGTAATATTTTCGATGGGACAAAGCATGAACGTGCAACAGATTGTTTTGAAAGGGCAATTCATGAGGCTGTCCAGCGTAGAGCTCAAAGCATAGGCTGTCAGCATCAATGTTTGCGTGCATCCTTTCTTGTCATTTTGCCTGTTTTTCACTAAGTAAACAATGGCATTAGTGTCTGACATATGTTACGCAACCTCTTGCGATGCGGGAAAGTAACCCGTGTGCTCAGATTTGAGTGCACGTTAAAGAACCCCAGGTGGTCGAAATTTCCGGAGCCCTCCACTACGGCGTCTCTCATAATCATATGGTGGTTTTAGGACGTTAAACCCCACATATCAATCAATGCAGACAAGTAAAATGAACGGTTGACGAACTGCACGTGTTGCATATTTAATAATGCATAGCAGTGCCACATGTTTTCTGGGCTGTAACTGAGCTCCATATGTAGGCATTTCTAGGGCTGAACGAGTCCTGAGTAACTTTTGTCACGTGCCAGCTTTCCACATATCTCTGCTGTCACGTAATGCAATAAAACTGTGGGGTGCAGTTTCGCTTGTATGCACAGTGCCATTATAGGCAATAGTAGCACAAGGAGAATACATTTTAAAATTTTCATTGTCCATGACACATTTTTCCTGGCATGAAGAGCTTCTTCCTTATTGTTACAGTTTAAAAACAGCGCCAGTGTACGAGGGAGAATTTCTACAGATCTGTCAATGGCTTTCCGCCAACAATTTGTTGGCTGCAGTCTCGAGATCTAGTTGCCAGCTCCCACTTGGTTCCTTCAGCGCTCTAAAAATATCGGTTAACTTGTGTGGAGTCTAAATTCACTGCGAGCTAGCTATAGCATCTACTTCATTAGCGTAACTGTGGGATCCCTTGCTTTACACTGCGTACACTAATCCAGTGCTCCCGCCAGTTTCTGGAGCATGGTCACGGTGAAAAACTGCAAAACTTCATTCCAGGTTTTATAGTTATCAGCACAGTTTATGACACTGCAATTCATGCGTGACACTTCGAAGAACTGCGAACAACCTGACGAAGCTTCGCTCATGGGTGGGATGCTAAACAGAGATGCCAGTTTCTTTAGTTCACTCCCGCACCAAGGTACCACAGGATCAGTGCACGTGTCCTATACAAAAAAGCAATATGCTAAACTTTTGTGTCAGTGCTCCTTTAAAGGAGCACCGACACAAAATTTCGTGGCCAAGATATTTAGCGAAATAGATTTATGTGGACACATACACAACATCTACGCAATATTAAGGACAAACATAGCCTAGAACATATTTAAAATCAATATTGAAGTGCATACCACACGACTGAGTCAGATGCAGAGCCCCTCGCGATGCCGACATCAACGTGGTGGCAATGTGAACAAATCTATGTCACGAGTTTGCTTTGGCTGGTTGCTGGCACGTGCCTTGTGCTTTCACTGCCGGCAGTTTCTTCCTCCGTGCGTGCAGTTTTGTGTGTGCTGGCTGTCAGTGCAGCTCCACCCCGTAGTTTTGCGCAGTTGCATGGCCAGCTGAGTTAACCTTGAAACCAGAACTGCTTTTGCCTAGCTCAGTGCTCTTAAAAAACCGAAACTGTGACTGGGTGCCCTAATGATGTCTCTAAATAAATAGCCATGGTGCGCTTGTGCAAATGAGCTTTCTCCCAAATGGGTCGTTAGCTAACAGATGAGTTGATCGTTAGCTACTTATTGCTAAAGAAAAAAAACATGCAACATTTTTGTGTCAATGGTCATTTAATGCCTCACGTTGCCTCTTTCAGAAAAAAGAAAAAGGACAAGGATCTCAAGAAGGCTTTGGAACACACAAGCGTGACTTCACCAGAAGGACAAGGAAAGAAACCGGTCGTCAAAGAAGTACACCGGACCAATGCGGAGAAGGCATTCCTAAAGATGCAGGAGAAACGGGTAACGCAGTTGTTGTTCTTGGTGCATGGCACCATATCATACCAACAATGGTTCGCTTTGTTTTTTTTTTTTTTGTTATTGTGTTCTTTGTTTTTGCATTAAACCATTTGAGCGGTTTCGATGGCCAAAGTGATGGTTGGATCCATGGAAATAAACAAGGATTAAGACGAGAATCATTGGCACTGTGCATGCTCATATGTGGCGCATTTGCAACTGCAGATATCGCTTGTGCAGTTCCTCACATGACACTCCATCATTCTAGACACTGTACCTATATTGTGAGCAGCGATGTTTTAACGCGAATTGTATTGTGCCCTGCAGTGACCGTGCATGCTTGGTTTTCGGTTTACATTATGGACAAGGCTTCATCGGGGGCGTGTGTGACATGCACGCAAATGAATGGCGGTTCCTAATCATAATGCGGCTGTATCCTGCGCTCCCCGCCTCCGATTTATCACAGCGGCCAGTGCCTTTGGGAGGCCTCGCAAGCCAGTGGCCGCCTTTTCAAAGTCGTTGTTCCATTTGTCGGCGTGCGTTCTCTTGCCTTGCTCATGCAGAGAAAGCACCACTCATTCACGCTCACATCACAGAGCTCCAAAGGTACTGCTCATTGCTGTGAAGGAATGTATAGAAAACAATGGGGAAATACTATTTCAATATAAAGCAGGGATTGCTGTTCAGAAATGTGTCTTCTTTAGAGCTACTGTATTTACTCGCATAATCCTCGCACTTTTTTTGCCAAAAAACCGATGCAAATTTGGGGGGTGCGTGAATTACGCAGGGAAAACTTTCCACGAAAACGCAGAAAGCGAAAAAGAAAACGAAGTGGCCGCAAATCGGGATTCTCACGCCAGCAACTTACAGCAAGTTTTAAGAAGTACTAATTAGAGCTTACCTCAACAATAGAAGCAGAGGTTCAACACAAGGCAAGATTTATTTGAGACACAAAAAGTGGAAGCAAACAGCCGAGAATTAGAATACCATACGCGAAGCTTGTCGGCGTTGCGGGCATAGCGGTAACGGTCGGCGCTCAACAGGAGCCCTCAAAAGGTAAGCGTAGGATGTCAGTATTAGGCTGATGGCTATTTGTGATGGTTCAGCGAACTTGGAGCGCGGGGGTAAACGCAGACACAAAGCAAAAAAGAGGCACACAGCCCAAGCGCTCAACTAACGACTGGTTTATTCTCACGTTTGAAGGACATACAAGTACACAAGGGTGCGCATGTCAACAAAAATAGCAAGCGTGGTGTTCATTCAATGCACTTGTCTATGAATTATCAATATAGTTAAACTCACAGTCAAGTAGTGATAATGACGGATGGCTAATACAATGATTCTTATTTCTAAAAATGTGATAATATGCTTAGGAAATTTCACGCGTGGTTTGAAGCGGATGCCGGAAAAGTACACTTGTTTTTTCAAACAACGGTTGACACTTGCAGGAATTGCAATGTGAAGCTAAAACGGAAAAAGAAGTATTTTTCAAGGAACTCAAATGCTCCCTGAGGTGTATGTTCAAATATTGCCCGGTCTGGCCGATGTACATGCGACCGCATATTAGCGGTATGCTATACACCACTTTTAAAAAACACTCAACAAAATGTTTTGCATGTTTCTGCAAACATCCTCTGCTTTTTGACGTGCCCTGTGCCCTCCTGTGCACCATGGCGCATATACGGCCTAATTTATTGGGTACAGAAAAAAACGCGCACACCAAACCTGCTACCCACACTTTTCAGTCCAAGCACCAATTTATGAATGTAAGGGATGACGGCCACGCGTTTGTTTCCTTTATTGCAGTCTGCACAAACACACGCACGTTTATCACCGTTTCTCACCATCCGCAGAAGTCCTTCACACACCGATGCGATTATATACGGCGGGTACCCCGCCTCGAATAACCGTCCTAGCTAGCTGTGTTTACCTTGACTCCGGAACTGCTCCTGCCTAGGTCAATGCTCTTTTAAACCGAAACCTTGACTGGGCACCCTAAAAATGTTTCTAAATAAACAGCCATCGCACATCACACACTTCTACAAATGAGGGTTCCAGCTGTGATGAGTGGGTAATAATCTACTTATTACATGACAAAAAACACACACACAAGGCGCACATTTTCAGTGCTCCTTTAAATCTCTGTATGGGGACAGACTTTGCACCCCCTCCCTTTCGGCTCATGCCTATACTAATAAGGTATCTAAATAAATTCTTGCAACAATGAATGCATAAGGTATTCAACTTCTCTTTCACAGCAAATTGAAAGGATCATGGAAAAAGCATCCAAGACACACAAGCAAAGAGTAGAGGTAAGTTGGTGCCAATTTTTTATATTTTTCAGATACATACTCAGTTGATAATTATGACAAACACGACATGAAATTCGTTAAGTTGATGCACTAACAAAATTCACTGAGGATCTTCAGAAATGGCAAGAAAGTAAATCAACAGCTAGCAGCATATGTGGCCTCTTATGCTTTATTTCAACGAATGTGTAAGGGGCTTACTCTGTTACTTTTTAATCGGAAGCTGTTTGAAAGCACAAATATTGTTAAACCATACTGTTTTATTAGCGTTTAGTAGTTACTTCTGCAAGTGCAGAGCACTCTGTGGCTTGGGCTGTCATCGTTGCTTGGCGTAATGCAGGCAAAACCACATTTAGCATAGCCATCTGTTGCATATCGAGCGTGCGCTTGTGCCTAAGAAATGTCTTCTTCCTCCTCTTCTTTGAGCGCCTTCATGATGATATTAAGTGCAATGCACTTTAGGGGTCCAGGCTGTTGTTACTTGAGGTAATGCAGGCAAAGCCGCGTATAAAAACAAAAAAAAAAGGAAAAAAAAAGAGAAAAAGAAAAAATTGGCAGAAAGTAGAAATCAACAGAAAAGTAAAAATACAGATCAAAAGAAAGAAGGTGTGGAAGGAAAAAAAAAAAAAAAGAATCGATGAGAAATGCTGCTCAGCTCCGCACTTTCTTCAGGCTTGCAAAGCAATTCTAATCTTTTAAATCTTTTTTTGTCAGCTTACACACAAACATTGGTACAGGAGGGTACAGAAATAAATATGTTTGTGTTAGCGCATGTGGGCATGGCTTATGTATTTGGCTAGGTGTCATGACCAGAGGTACAATACGTTTACAAATATAGCTGTTTTTTGTGCTGTGGAATTTCTTCTAATAGTGCTGCTGACAGTAACTGTCTGGTACAATTTTTACTGTTATGCACTTACAAAACCAGTCTTTACTTTACTGCAGGAATTCAACCGGCACTTGGATTCGCTGACAGAGCATTATGACATTCCTAAAGTGAGCTGGACGAAATAAGCATCCTTCATGTGATTCTCGACAGGACGTTTGCTTTCAAGGACATTCATCAGCTTGCGCTGCGACGCACTGTGCTCATCTCAAAGACCTGTGGCAACTAGAAGCATGTATAAAAGTCTGCAAGCGTGTTGTGTGTAGAAAGTTTATGTAGGTTCAACCATTCTTGTTGTGTATACATCCATAAGACTGTATATTGGTAAAAATAAAATGGCCCTTCTCCTGATGAGAAATGAATTTGCTCTGTGAATAGCTCAGTGTTTCATGAATGTAACGAGGTGGTTTTAGTGAATGCTAAAACATCTTGGTGAGATTTGAGTGCTTTTAGAGTGCAGCTCTCAGGCGCCCGCTCCTGTGGTGAGCTGCTTTGCCTTTGCAGTCCGTAATGTAAACTATATACATGAAAAATTAAAAGAGAAAAAAAAAAAGCCAGGATTGAATGGGATTTTAACCCTGGTCCTCTGTGTGGCAGTTAAGTATCTTACCACAGGGCCGCCATACTGGTGCTTGAAACTTGCTTGCAGAAAGACCTTATACAGGTGTAATGTCAGGCGGAGAATAGTGCTAACTTATGCAAAAATATTGTTGCAGAAATGTAAAAAGAAAACCAGTCTACACAAAACATTGATTGATAAACGAACATGTGGTTTAATACTTCCCACCCAGTAAAGAGCTTGGCCATCATTCTTCATTGTCATCAGTCACTTGCAGCATCAACAAAGTGCACATAAATATCTACAGGTGTGGATACCTCAGTTAAGTGCAGAAAGATGAATAATGGCGTAGTGTGTACTGTTCTACATCACAACACAAATTGTAGTTTATGGGGTTGTTGGTACCTTGCGGGAAGTTAAAAGTTCAAACAACATTGGCCTTGCTGCAACACGAAGCTGCACTCAGAATTTGAATTGGCCAGTATCATAATCATTGTAAACTTCTTGGGGTTTTTGGAGAGACTGTCTGTCTGTCTCCCCCTATGACATTTAGCTCTCCTTGCCGATTCAATAATGGTATTGATACCAAATTTGGTATGGCATAACATGAGAGTATGACGAGCATATGTGACTAGTCTTAGAATGAAAATCATGACATGTATGTCATAAATGTCATGATTTACATTTCATGGTCTTGCTGCGCTTGCGGTAGTTTGGTTCACATGAGATATTGCAAAACTGGCATGGTATGACATGACTGCATGGTGAAGATAAGTTACAGACCCTAACATGGAAATCGTGACATGCATGTCACATAAGTCATGACTACACGCTCATGATACGCTCGCGGTGGTTTCGCTAGTTTCACATATACCAAATTCTGTACTACGGGATGTTAATTGATGACGATGGGATATGACTGGTGTAAACATCAAAATAATGATATGCGTCATGTAAGAACATGTCTACATGCCACGCTCGTCATGTACTACATAATTTACGTTGGCCTCGTAACATTGTGCTGATTTTAAAGTGACATATCAACCTTCCTAATTAGCACTTTGCATATCATCGATTCCCACTGTACATAGGATCTGCCAATTTTTTTCTCTTTCGCATGTTCATGTAGGGGACAATGTTGCTTGCAGTCAGTATGCATGCTTGACGGCGCTCTTAGCGAGTTAACCATAAATGGCTGTTCTATTATTAGCCTCCATTCATGAGGCTGAACCTATGAATGATATAGGCATAGGTCCACAGAAGTTTCTAGAAATGCTCCTTCCTGTTAACTGCCATGAATTTGAGGAAAACGCAAACATATGCCACATTTTCAAGTGTAAAATGCAAGTATAATATGGAAATTGTTTTGATTTCATGGCAGAAAAGGCTGTGAATCTTTCCAGAGTGCAAAGCACAGGCATATGTATGCATCCTGTAAGACATGCAATTGAAACTATACTCATTAAGGGTTGACCCAGCTCAAATTACTTCGTTAAGTTGGAATTAATGACAGCTGTGGCTAAAGAAATCAGTCGAAGAATGCAGCACAGCGTTGCACAAAAACGTCTTGTTTTCGACTCCTGAGGCGTGCTAATAATCGCAGTGCGAGATACAATGAAAATGACTGCTGGGCACAGTGAAAATGTATTGCTGGGGAAGGTTACCTTCGAACCTCTGCAATGAACACTTTTCTAGAACACCTACCTTAGATCGGAAGCACTCGCCACTAGAGAACATCAATTCGGTTTTACGAAGTGACGCGCGTAGTGCACCTGAAGTCACGATGAGTTTTAAAGCGCGCGGAGCTCAGTTGTTGCGTTATCGTCGGTTTGCAGCAGCACGGTGAGACGGTGAGATTCAATGACCGTTCAGCGCTGGATCACGACAGAAACGGCCGCATTTTCGCGGTCTCTAAGCCCCGCCAAATGTGATTACGCTAGCAGACGATTCCGCGACGGCGTTAATGGCGCCCGCATCTAGTGTAGCCAGATGCTGTCGCAGCAGTCTAGTACTTACGCGTAAATCAAGACACCACCATTTTCATTTCTTACACGTGGGATTAGACATTTCTTTATATTTTTACTAAACTACTAGTGAGAAAATTGTTTTCCCGTTTTTGCTGCTTGTTGCAAAACACCGCTAGGGTACGCCCCTGTTGTCGCGCTTCAGAGCATGCTTCAGAGCCTGGTGGCCTGGTTTCACCCGTTTCACCATAGTTTCGCGTTTGTGGAATGTGGCGGGAAACGTGCGACAACAACGCATTTTCCTTCTCGTTCGCCTGATGTCTTTGGAAGTTCCAGAACACCGCAGTGGCCTTCTACTCACAAAAAGTAAGTCTATTTCTTTGCTCGCCGGGCGAAAGGATTTCCTATGGAGTGATATTCGCTTTTGCAAAAAGGTCGCCAACTTTGATACTACGCTTGAGCGGCATTTGCGCTTGATCGTCCAGGAATAATGTAGAGAAATCCACTTGTCAGGGCATATAACTAAACTTTTCTACGATTAGGTAATGTCATACGCATGCTAACGACCCGTGTGGTTATGATAAAAACCTCCCCATAAGAGGACGAAGCCGACAACTGTTAGGTGAGGCTCCCTAGTACGGGGTCCCGTCGACGATAGTTATAGCGCGAGAACAAAAGGACGACACAGAGACAAGAGGGACACGAAGGACTCTGTGTCGTCGTTTTGTTCTCGCGCTATATCTATAGTCATGCCATACCAACTAGCCCAAGCTGGGCTCGTCGATGCAAGGCCTTTTGGGTCTGAAATTAAAAAAAAAAAAAAACAGCCAAGCGGGGTCGCCTACCACTCCCCCCAGGTTGGGTTGGGGATAGGTGGCACATATTCGAAGACTTTTCCGCACACTGTGAACAATTTTCGGAAAAAAAAGGCTCGAGTGCTGCCGGGCACAGCATAGGAGCGGGTGACAGTCCTGCGCCGATGGTTTGCTGAAGTAGCTCTATTAAGGAGTTTGCAAAAGAATGACCGGAAATGCCTGCCGGTGTGACACCCATGAACCTGTTGCATCGTGACGCCGGTAAAGATGTACAGCCGCCCATTTTTAAATACATGACCGCGCGAGCGTCGAATGGATGGATGGATGCCATCTTACGAGCCTGCTCCTTAATTATGACGGCGCGGTGACAAGTGTTCCACCAGGCTGGACAAATAGAGAAAGAAGATGTTTCCTTCTGTTTTTAGGTTGGCCTAGTTGATGTTGGCTAGCCAGTCATTCACTTCCTCGAACACATCACCATGAAACGACTTCAGGATGCATGCTGCGTAGTTGCTTAGAGTTGATGTGAGTTAGTCTTTGCCACTCTTTTGTGTCTGACTTGCCGTTGTAATAGTCATCCTTGCCAGGCTCAAGGCACCAAGTTCAGAAGGTAGTCTTAACAAGCGGTGGCCGTAATGAAGGGCCAAGTTTTCGTCCGGAATTGTGGCAATGGTGGCAGAAGCTTGGGCGTCTCGAGTTTTGACTGGTGCATTCGGATTGTACCCAGCACCTATATCAGTTTGTCACGGCAATAAAAGGAGAACAACTAGCAGTACGGCAAACAGTGGAACAGCTTCAATCGAGCAGCGAGTTCTCGCTTTTCTCAACTATCAGCGCTACCTTCATCATGCACAAGTAATGATGAAACTAGCCGTGCAGCAGCCAGATACCCACTAAATGCCCGTGTAAATATTGATGAGAAGAAACACACAAGAATGCTGAGGAAAGTGTAGGGGATGTTATTAGGAATAATTTTAATGTGAAGAAAGAAAAGTGGACCGAAAGGTAAGTTGCTGCTGGAAGGGACCGAAAACAAGTTATCTTTCTGTCCGCTTTTCTTTCATCATAGTTACACTACAATTACTCCTAATAACGTCTCCTATGCTTTTCTCGGCATCTTTGTATGTTATTTATTATTAACCCCATGTCCAAGAATTTCTCTTATGTTCGCGATTTATTCTTTTGCTGAACATCTGCCTTTTTGGAATTGTCAATTTTGCTGGCTAGTGAAGCTCCAGAAATTGATCTGACGCCACATTACACAGGCATGCCTTTATTTATCACTCTTGACAGTGAAGTAAAATGCAATTGCATAACGTCGGCATGATGCAACAAATTGACTAGGGCAAACTTTACAAGCAGAGATCCAGAAGTTTTTTAGAATTCTTGCAAGCAGTTTTCTAGACTTCTAACAATGTGGCGTTAACACACCTAGAGGAACTTTTCAAGCTGCTTAGGTCTGAATAACTTCTTAACAAAACTTCTAGTATACTTTTGGAATTTCCTTTCCATATGTTTATTAGAAGTTTTCTTTCTTTTCTTGTGTTTTGTGGGGTGCCGCATAGACTTAAAGATTATGAATGCAACCATCACTGGCCCTGGCGTCATCTGGTTTGCAAGAGCGTTACCGACTACAGAGTCCATTATTTTGTGCGTGTCTACAGAATGATTGGGCGAGTTGGTGATACATGATTACTTGAAATAAAAGCGCACTACGTAGATGTGGACAGGATAGACAGGGATTCAGAAAAAACTCTGGTGATATTAGAAAAAACCTTGTTAGAGTATGGTGGCCAGGCTAGTTCATCGATTCGGGTTGGTAACAGTAATGGACCTCGGGAGCATTTTCCGAAGAATGGAAATATTTTTTGTTGGATAGGAAACATCAAATATGGTTTGTTTGTGTCGAGTTTTATAGGTACTGTTTTTTCTGCCTTATAAGCCGGTACTGAGTGCATGATTGAAGAGAAACCCTCATCTGTCAAACATAGATGGAAAAAATCAGAGCCGCCCCGCCGCGGTGGTCTAGTGCCTAAGGTACTCAGCTGCTGACCCGCAGGGCGCGGGTTCGAATCCCGGCTGCGGCGGCTGCATTTCCGATGGAGGCGGAAATGTTGTAGGCCCGTGTGCTCAGATTTGGGTGCACGTTAAAGAACCCCAGGTGGTCTAAATTTCCGGAGCCCTCCACTACGGCGTCTCTCATAATCATATAGTGGTTTTGGGACGTTAAACCCCACATATCAATCAAATCAAATAAAAAAATCAGAGCCTTTTCACTCTTGTTATTTAAGGAAAAACTTTGTCAAATCGAGTTTCTTGGCCAGGTTAGTTTGCCAGTTTGGGTTGATAACAACAGTGAACCCTCTCAGCATTTGCCAGAGAACGGAAATTTCTTCGTTGGATCTAAGCTGTGAGAATCTGGTTTGTTTGGATCGGGTTTTAACAGTATTTGTGTATCTGCTTTATGTGGCGTTACTGAGCCTATAATGTCATCTGGGAAGAAGGCTAGTAGTACTAGAGATTCTTGCTTTGTAAGGAAGGTGCTCCATAAAAGGGAAGTTCAAGGCTGTTTAATTAAATAAATTTTGTAGCTGAGGATTCAATGAAACTTGCGCAACATGCAAAATGGTGATTCCTCTTGTCTGTGTATAATAAAGGTTGCGACAAACACAGTGATACGAATGCCTAATCTGTATGACCTTATTAATGTGATGCGACTTCTTTGCCCCATGGTTGGTCAGCTTGCAATATGCATCACCCACGACATGAACGAAATACGACTTAATGCAAAATCACTTTCACTTCTATGCTTTTCAGCACAATGCCAAGTCAGTATCATGTTTCATGCATACCACAATCAATAAACTGCGTTCTTCTCCCAGAGAGAAAAAAGCCTTTATTGTTCAACAGTCTCATTGCTCTTGCAGCCAGTCTAAGAACATGGCATACGTCGCCTGGAAAGTTAAGTTCGACCAGTTTGACACAAACTGGCTTCATTGGGCAATATACAGATGCACCTTTTTTTTTTACATTTTCTGTGGTCTTGTCACCAAGCCACATCTAAACAATGATGCAGTTACTATTATGCATTCGTGCGGCCTTAAGTAAAGCAAAGACCCACTTTATAGCCTTCTACAAAAGCTAAAGGAGTGCTAAAGGCAAAAATTTGGTCACAAACTACAGTGCATAATTTTCTTTCTTTGCGCCTGCTGTGCAGGAAAAAAAAAAAGAAGCTTAGCATAAGGTAAAGTAAGAAAGCTAAGTGTTTTTGCACTGAGTAACGGCAACCCTGAAGACGATGTAGGCTCTCATCGGCACACGAGCACCCAATCGCATGCGCAAAGAAAGTTTGATCTGATCCAATTCAATCATTGAAACTAAGTTGCATGCATTAAGACACTGCATATTGTTCATGGCTGCAACTCAGTCGCAGCACACAAACCTAATGCGAATTCAGTATCTCTAGGGCTATGCTTTGCCATAATTTGAATCAAGTTAAAGGGCAGCACAGAAATGTATCTGCAAGTTATTCCGAAATGACTAAGCTGCTTATTTCTTGCACATTCATGCTAAAAGTAATCTGCCTAGGTGAGCAGTCAGTGGCACTCCTGAATAGCTGCCTTGGGGTAAATGTGACCGGTCTGCCTTTAACATGACTCTCGTGCCACTAGTCGAGAGTCTCAAGCTCATCTCCCGAGAAGTGAAAGCTCTATTACCAGCTGCATCGGCCTATTTGATTTAGTAGTTTTGTCACTCTTATCATCACCACCAGCATTTTGGAAGTCCATATCTGAACAAAGGCCTCTTCCAAAAAGCCGAGGATTTTACACCATATATCGGAAAATGGCTAGTGTCATTTTTCATGGTGGCAAATTTGACATCATGTCGCCTAATCCTCTACAGCCCTCAACTGTGTTACTTTTTCTTGGCAACCCATGTTACTATACAGCATTCCACTAACTACATCAACTATATAGTTTTTATAAATACACTAGAGGGAACTCTGGTGTTAATGCTTACAGAGGCTGCAACGCATGACATTTCTGCCAGCATGAGAATGATGGGTAGTGTGTGGATTTGTCTTTTGACAAATCCGTGACGTTTGGCTCCGTCATGCCTGTGTCGCCTTGGTTGCTAGACAAAGTTCAGGAAACGTGCTCACTAATTCAAACCTGGTCACGAAGTTCACAAGGATCCATTCTCTTATTCAAAGCAAATGCCAAAACACAACAATAGACAAAACCAATACTGCATTCGAAGCCGCAAACACAAAAGTTGGACAGCCCATGCATGCTACGCACCATTCTCGTGGTGGCCGAGCAATAGCTGGGTCAGAGTTTCCTCTGGTAAATATTGTAGGAAACTATGGCATCAACATTTAGCGACACACTAATACCCTACCTGTTATACATTACATGAACTACCTGTGTAGCTGGACCAAATTTCTGCCTTTAGTGCCCCTCTAAGAACAGCACTAGGCTAGGACTAAAAAAGTTTAAGCAAGCACACTCTGCACTGTCACAGAGGCAAAGAAGGCACACGCCGTTGTATAACGCAATTGTGCAACTATGTCACAGGCACAGCAATACAAAATGCTATCACAACTCCTTGAATATATCGTCTTAGTACATCACAGACTTTTTTTTATGTTGCATCCTAGACAACCTGTTGGACACTGAAGCATGTCATTTGCAGGGAGGCTTGTGCTGTGCCTCTTCACACAGCCAGTTGTTTTGAATGTGATGTTTAGTTAAAAAACTTTAATGAGAATGCTGATGAGGGACAACGTAGCAAGACATCATATTTAATGGAAGGAATAATGCACCAAGGAGATAAACAAAAATGACCTGCATGAACGCCTTCTAACAACGTTTTCTTAGAAGAAGAATTGGGAATAGATATCGGCTTAATCTATAACACCTCTCTACGACAGCGCTAATCACGTGGTGTACTTGAAAGCAATAAAATTCGTACATTACGTATCCGCATTATACGTATTGTCTCTGTCACTTGTGTATTTGTCTCGTTAATACCTTATTTCCTTCCTTTAAACATGCACAAAATAGTTCAACAGAAAGTTCAAGAAATCATATTGTTGGCGGTGAAAAAGTGGTGAAAAGTTGATAGGCTTTTGCAGTAATTTGACACACAATATTTTATTACACCCAAGACCCACAACCACAGCAACCTCCCTTCCAACACCACCCCTCTTGCAGACCACTGACTAGTCTAGCATATTCTGCACATCGAGTAAAAACTGTTTCCATAATGGAATGCTGGTTACATATTTTGTGTGCCCTCATTGTGTCTTCCAATACTTTCTTCACTGGTCAAGAAAGTCTTGCAGATTTCTGCATAGAAGGGACAAACCCTAACTGCCGGAGTGATTATATTAACAGAAGGGTAACGGGTGGACCTCAATAGGAAAATGCATGTGAAACTACTGCCGCAATGTCCTGCTTAGCAAGTAGATCGCACGTTAGCTTTGAAGTAAAGAACAAGGGAGGGGCAAAGCATGCAGGGAAGGGTGTTTCAGCTCCACTAACATAAGATCCGGGGAAGGGCAAAGCATGCGGTGTTTTGAGAGAGATTTCTTGTCAATGACGAGGCACTAGTGAGCGCTAAACCTGAAACCGGGCATGTAGGGGAGGCACTAATGTCGTCTGCAAACAGCATTGGAATGCAGCTTACCATAAGATGCATGATCTTTCTTACATACAAGCCTTGTTTCAATTCCCTACTGCATGTAGGGAAGCATGCTTCTGTCCCCCTAAAGTCATCTTCTACTTGTTGAGCCAACTGTTGCCTTCTTTAGTTTAGTGGGCCAGTGGGGAGTTGTAGGATTTGCCCCATTTTCAGTGGTGGCCCATGACACACCTTGGCAACAGGAGACACCGACCAGCCTAGCCCTTATGGTGCTTCGCACTGAGAGGTATATTTTGTTATTTCAGATATGCACTGGCCTGAGCACCATCTGCAGTCACTCTCAACTGAAAGGCTTTAGCTGAGATATGTGCACAATCCTAAGTGTCCTCTAAAATAAAGGTGGCTCTAGGCTTTAACAGTAGCACTCCTCTGTTAATTAAACAAAAGCTGGCCCCGCCGCGGTGGTCTAGTGGCTAAGGTACTCGGCTGCTGACCCGCAGGTCGCGGGTTGGAATCCCGGCTGCGGCAGCTGCATTTCTGATGGAGGCGGAAATGTTGTAGGCCCGTGTGCTCAGATTTGGGTGCACGTTAAAGAACCCCAGGTGGTCTAAATTTCCGGAGCCCTCCACTACGGCGTCTCTCATAATCATATAGTGGTTTTGGGACGTTATACCCCACATATCAATCAATCAAACAAAAGCTGCCTGACCATGTAAACAAAGTATTGAAAGGCTGTGGCATTGGCAATGAATGCAGACTGAAAGCCTGCGGTGTCATCAAACCATTTTAGCTGTTCTGGAAGTTTTTTCAAAAGAACATCGTCTATCATCAAGTGTTTTATCTACACTCAAACCTCAGTACACTGAAGCACCGATATAGCGAAATACCTGTTATAACGACGTGAATGTAGAATAGTGTTGCAATAAATAGTGTTCGAAATCTACGTTTCTAACAAATTTTTAGATATAACAAACTTTGTTTTGTGTAACATGTACCTTTAATATAACCAGGTCCTGCCACAGAAATACTTCCTTGTATTTAGAAATTTGTTATAAACATACAATACTGTAACTGTATCAAAACGTCTCTTCCTTTGTTATAACTTATAATTCCTCATATCTGTGCTCATTATATCGAGGCCTTGCTTGCATGGTGGGGCAAAGAAGGGAATCTTGGCTTACACCAGTGGCCCCCCTTATTAAGAGTGTCTGAAGTTTTAATTATTAAAAACAAATTAACAAATGATATAGTGGTGACAGCATAAAGGCCTCCCTGCTTTACGAATGCTCCAGTGCAGGACAGTTTAAGTGCACAGTCTGTGACAGTAGGCACCTGTCATCACTTCATAAATTAAGTGAACTGTAAATAAACATCTAAACAACATTGGTCCACGAGAACAGCACATCAAACTTTGAGACAATGTCTTTTTTTTTTCTGAATGACACATGATGAAAAATGAACAATTTGGACAAGAAACACTAATTTAGTCTGCACCCCACCTCCCATCTTTCTTTTTGTGAATGACATTGTGACTAGGCCATGGATTATATGTATAACTTTACACAACCAGATTTTTTTTGCCCACAATGATATGTTGCATAGACCAGGGCTTAAAGAAATGAAGAACACTCAGTAAACCATGTGCATAATGGACTAGAATGCATTGAATGTGGCTAATAACAAGCACGGCGCTATGCCTACCCAAACTGAAGGCACGGTCAAAATTGTATAACAACTAACACATGTAGAGCGTGCATATTCAGAAATACGAAACATGCTTGAAGAAAATTTGCAAAGTCTCCTGTTTTCAAGCATGTTGAAGGAATGTAACTGATAAATCATCCTGTGCAACCTATAATTGACAATGTCAATGTTCATACCTAAAATGTTGTTTTATGAAACTGCGAACACATATTTGTGATATGGCATATAAGTGCTGTGAATTTAGATTCTACCCTGTGCACCTAACAGCTTGGTTTTAATGCACTGCACAAGCATCGACTAGAACCACCGGGATTAATAACAAACTGTTGGGTTTAGAGGTATATATAAAAAAAAACAATATACATTTTTTGTACAAGTTTTATCTAAGCAAACTATGAGTTCCCTACAAACACTGTTTTATCTTCAGTGAACCTGATGCAGTCTTGGAATGCAATCTTTACTCAAATAAGCTTATCCCATCGTGATGCAGACTGAAGTTCAGAAAAGCCAAGGTTTGGTAAGACCATCGTGAGACAATATATGCCTTGATTCATTCAATCTTTCTAGAAACTGTTGCGGTGCATCATAAAGTTAGAAACAGTCTGCTTATGTGGGTGATGTGATGATGGCAACAGCAGCAGCGTCTAAATGACGTGCTGTCTAAATGACTATGATAAACCTTAAGACAGTATACTTATCATGAACATTGGTATGCTCATGCTCACAGGTTTGACATGTTTTGAAGCACCACATCTCACTTACACACAAAACTTGCATGCTTTTTCTTTGCGGGTTCTCCTGCAGAACAGTTGCATCGCACACAACTAAATGCTAATAATGGCTCTTTTAAAAAGGGAAAAACCTGCTTATGTCTATCATCTTAATGGCAGTGCACATGCTAATCTGACATCATCCTTCAAAATTCTTCAACATTCTTCACTGGTTCTATTTGCACCTATTGAGTGCTCTTCATTCTTTTTAATTCTACAAGTACGCTAGTCAGGTGGCAAATAGATCTAAAAAAGCTACTTGCCGGCTACACTTTACACAAGCCACACAGACAGTCCTGTGCGATACCAGTGTCACACAGGAACTTTCTATCACGATCAGATCTTTATTAAGCTTGATCCGGATCGCATGCTGCTGTATGTCACATTTATTTGGGATCAGGCACGACCAATATCAAGATGGCCGCAATCTACGCTTCACGATCTCGATTTGTGATCGTGTTTTCGCTGATATCAGCACCAAACTCTCTGGACGAGGCTGTAGTGTGTGACGCAGTGATGCAGCGATAGACTTGTTGATCGTCATATTTAATCGCAATCAGGCATGATCGATATTAGGCATGATCGATTGTGATCTGCCTTCGCCACTGTGATTGCAATGATGTCTTAGCCAAACTCTATCTGGATGGCTGAGTGTGTAGCAGCGACAAACTTGTTGATCATCACATTTAATCCCAATCGGGCCCAGTCGAGATCAAGACAATTGGGATCTGTGCGTGGTGATCTGGCTTTGAGATATTAATTTCGCTGATGTCTGCACCAAACTATGCTGGGGTTAGGCTTTTGGTCGTTATAGCGTTTGGTCATTATATTAATCAACAAGCTTTTGGTCATTATATTAATCACGATAATGCCCGATTGGGATCAACACGATCACATTCTGCACATCACTGTCTCGCTTCATAGTTATGATTTCGCTGATACCTGCGCCAATCTCTATCCGGATTTGGCCGTAATGTACCATGCAGCAGCGACAAACTTAATGATTGCAATCAAGAAATTTGGTTAATCTCTGTCCTGATTATGATCAAAAGTGCTTGTGTGACTTCATTATAAATTCAATCTTGGCAATCAGTTCCGCAAACATGCCTGGACCCCAGCATGTTCCAAGAACGCTGCCTCTTATACATAACAGCTGTGCATAGTTCGGCATTGCTTACGCTGATAAATGCCGTAACCTTAACCACAACCTGGAGAACATACACACAAACTCCAGCAACCTTTGTTCAAACTTAAGTATGTGCTGCTGTTGACTAACCAACCAACCAACCAACCGAAAAAAACAACAACAAGGCATTGCAAGAAGTGCAAATGTGATGTGGCAAGTGTTTTCAAAGAAAAGGTGTTCACTGTCAAGCAGTAAAAATAATCCCATAGTTTCAACAGCAAGGAACATCAAGCACTTTTCAGAATAATGCGAAATGGTCCCTCATATTAACAGTTCAGCCAAACAGGACAATCTACTGAATGCAAAGCTTTATGTGACACCCTAGCTAACAAACAACATAACAGAATAAAGGTTGGTGACACACCATTCGAAGAGGCCTCTCCTTGTAAACTTCAAAGATGCGTTACAAGTGGAGTTATTTGGCTATGGCATCAGCAACAATTGCTTGAAAGATATTAGTTGTTCGCACTACCAAAAAAACTCTGCAGCAAAGTACTTCACTTTCATTCATATTCACTTCAGATTGCAAGATGCTGCCATACTCCTCTATGTGCAGTCACATATTTCATGGCTGCTATATATGCTATGCCGGACTATTCCACAAACCAGGAGCATTTACATTTTGATGCAAAGTGCCAGCTGCAAAATTGAGTGTAGGAATAATCTGACACTTCATAATCTTTACCTATACATGCACATTTGTGCCCACTATAGAAAGTAGTGTTTTCCAAGCAGAGGCCCCCTTAGAACAAACAACAAAAATATCTGTACAGGTGGCACTACCTGCCAGCCAATGTCCTCAAAACATCGTCAGGTTTATAGTGGCCTGATAGCCCCACAAATGTAGTGCAGTTGTTGCTTCTTCCACGTAAGAAGAGCTTGTGGTCCAAATCTTGTTGAGGGCCCACGCACAACATTCCTCTGAGTGGTCGCGTGTTCTGTAATCTCCAAAATGACAAACAGCAGTGTACTACCCGGCTCTCATTGAAACTCCCCACAACACTCGACCACTGGGCAAAATGCAGCGATTTCAGAATACAAAAAAGTCTGAACTTGATGTCCAGGCAGTGGCATGAATCCATTCTGGCAACTCGTTGAGGAACTTTACAAAGGCTGGCTGCTTGTGCTCAGACTTCTGTAGGTGGTATGTATGAAAGGCAATGTCCACAACAGATTTGCTTGCAGGGTAGCCATGGGGTAGCTGTCATTGCAAGAGCAAAAAGAAATTATCACAAATCAGTTCTGCGGAAAAGTGCAGGGTGGTGGAAAGGTTAAGAAAGGGAGATTTGCAACCATGGCTTCCTGGAATATTTACTAGAAGAAACTTTAGTGCTGTGATCATTCGGCCACCATAGGAATTATGGGTAGTATGCGGATTTGCCCAATTTTCATGCTTGCAACTTCAAACACACCTGTGGCCTTGTTTATTGTTGCATTTCGGTGACGTCATTTTGTGACAAAGCGGCTCCAGACCACACTGAGCGAAATGGAGATGGAAGGAAGAACCTTAGACAAATCTATGTACTACCCATTGGTCCCATGCTCTCTGAAGTACCATGTGTTGTTCATAGACACAAGCGCCAGAGTTCCTTCTAGTGTATTTATAGGAAATTGTGTTGAAAACCACCTGGTTGCAGCATGAAGCTATAAGGAAATTCATGTGGGTTTCTCAAAAAGGAGGCTTCTTTGGTGTTGAAAAATTTCAGTTAACCAAGAAGCCAGCAAGTGGCAGCACGAGTGTGAATGCATCAACATCTTAAAGGACATGCCATGAAATCTTGAGCAAGTGCCTCCTTCCACAGTAAAAGATAATTAATCCAAGTACAGTTGTAGCTGATATTGGGCGCGTTTCTTATTTTCACTTTTTTTATTCGGTTTTCACCTACAAAGCCTGTCAGAAATGCTCCGCGCAAACTGCGCCTCACTGTTTGACAAGGTTCGTGATCTATATAGATCGTTCTGTTAAGATTGCACACAAGATGTGAACACTCAAGATTATTCCAGAGCTTGCGCGACAAGTGATAGGGCTGAATATTCAACGGCATATATATAAATCAACGGCCGACATTCTGTTCACCGCTATCAGTGCCAGTCTGTGGCTGTTATGTGATTTTTCGTTTACTGGCCACAAGTACGGCCAAATAAACAGTCCTGTCTGCTCTTTTCGTTGTCCTGACCCCGTGACATTATAGCAGACATTAGGTCATGAAAATAGACTCGGGCTGGTCACATAATGTCTGTAACAGACAACCAGTGCGCAATTACAGCAATGGAATGAATACCAAGGGTGCAGAAATCGCAGCTGAAGATGGCAGTGACTTGAAATGAATGGCAGTGACTTGAAATGAACAAGTTCCTAAGTTGAAAATGTAATCAGGTTATACAAGATAAGTTTAATTAGAGATCATTGGGAGAGACCTTCATTTTGAAGTATATGAAGCTTGTGGAAGGTTGAGAAAGGGAAATTAATGACGGCCGGATTGAAGCATAAAGCCGAAAAAAAATTCATATGCATTTCTCAGAAACAAGGCCTTTTTGTTGCTGAAAAAAACATCTTGGTCCAGGGATTGAATTCAGGAGCAACAGAATAGCTAGCAATTGGTAGAACAATTGCCTTTCCAGGGCCGGCGTTCTACCAATTGCTAGATTCGGGATCAGCTCACATGGCAGAGCAGCTACTGCGGAATGGCGTTGGTGCTGGGTTCAATCCATAAACAAAGACAAATTTTTCGGGAACTAGGACTTGCAGAGAAATCTGTATGATTTCTTTGGGGCTTTAAATGGGTGCTTTTCAAGTTTTCTTTTATAGCTAAGAATAATGTTACACTGATGAGATGTAGCTCTCTAAGGCAGTTATTCAATCATACAAGTTGCGAAATTCCCCATAGGCTCCATGTATCGAAGTCCGGACACGTCATTGGCCTAGATGTATGGAGTGAGCAGATTGTAGCACTACTTGTTGATCAACACACCCACTATTAAACACATTATTCGTGTGTTGCCACTCCCAGCCAGAAATATTGGGCCAACTGAGTGTCCGTATTTCGGAACACAGTTTCGCAAGTGGTATGATTGAACAATTCTGCTGTAAGGTGGTCCAGTCAAGCATCAGTACAACTGAAGTCCCCCTCCCTGAGGCCATTCCATACAAGATGGCTTCCTACCCTGGATGGCCTGTAAGAGACCAAAGCGTTGTTAAAATTTTTTATTCCTAACTAGGGGGCACTATCTAAAAGTTGCATGCACACAGGTAGGTGTGTGTGTGTGTGTGTGTGTGTGTGTGTGTGTGTGTGTGTGTGTGTGTGTGTGTGCGTGCGTGAGAGAGAGAGAGAAAGATCTAACAGACAATAATGCCAAGGAAAGTATAGGGGAAGTTATTAAGCCTAATTATAATGTAGATGCGAAGAAAGAAAAGTGTGCAAAAAAAATAACTTGCCATAGGCAGGAACTGAACCTGCGGCATTTGAATAACGTGTTTGATGCTCTACCACTGAGCTACCACAGCGGCTATCCCCCCAGTCACTTTATTGGGTATATATGTAAATTAAATATGGGAGTGTCAGTCAGCGCCCTCAGTAGCCATGGCAGCGAGTGTGGCTCAACTCTTTGTGGGCCTGTTAGGTGTCATGTAGCACGTGAACTTATTACGAGCTGGCAGCTGACCAGTTATATCTCTCGTGTGTGTGTGTGTATATATATATTGTCACAAAGACACAGGTATGTAGGTACAAAATAGGGCATTTACTTTCGTAACCCAAGGGCCAGAAACGCGAGCACCAGAGCAGGCACACACAGAACTACTTCGTTGTTCTCCTCAGAGGCTGGCTACTGTAGTTGCCAGCCTACCTTGCGTCCATTCCCCCCTTTCAAGAGCGACCGTCCCGGTCGATTGACTGAGATGCTAGAGGTGGCCATGAAAAAAAAAATCATCACGTCAAGCAAAAAAAAAAAAAAGCCCACGCTGTTGTGAATAATAAGGAAAAACTTCGAAGTGTTCATGACTCGCAGGCGTGGTACGGTTTCATCCGTACTACATGGACTACCTCTGGACGTGTACGTCTTCGGTTCGAACTGGTGTCGGAGCTTTGGGGAACTACCTCGTAATTCACGTCACTGAGGCAGGGCACAACTTCGTAAGGGCCAAAGTAGCGTCGCAATAGCTTCTCCGAAAGCCCACAATGTCGAACTGGTGTCCACACCCATACATAGTCACCTGGTTGATAGTGGACGTTTCTTCGGCCTTGGTTGTAGCGGCGAGCGTCGATATCTTGCTGCGCGCGAATGCGGTTCCGTACAAGCTGGCGGGCTTCCTCGGCTTTCTCGATGAAGTCGTCAATGCTGTCATTTCCGCTGGTGTCCTGGTCTACGGGGAGCATAGCGTCTAACGGTGTTGTGACGCGACGGCCATATACAAGCTCGAATGGTGTTAGGTCTGTGGTCTCTTGCACAGAGGTGTTATAAGCAAACGTGACGTACGGCAAAATTTCATCCCACGTTTTGTGCTCTACATCAACATACATAGATAGCATGTCGGCCGGCCAGTGTTTTGTTTAACCTCTCCGTCAAGCCGTTCGTTTGGGGATGATAAGCTGTTGTTTTGCAGTAGTTGGTGTGCATCAGCTTGGTGACTTGTTGCAATAACTCTGCCGTAAATGCTGCTCCACGATGGGTTATGAGAACAGCAGGTGCACCATGGCGCAAAACAATGTCGTGGACAAAGAATCTCACGACGTCAACTGCAGTTCCTTTAGGCACAGCTTTGGTTTCTGAATAGCGAGTCAGATAGTCGGTTGCGACGATTATCCACTTATTTTCTGAGGATGACGTAGGGAAAGGACCAAGAAGATCCATTCCCACTTGCTGAAATGGTGCTCGAGGTGGATCTAAAGGTTGGAGGAAACCGGCGGGCTTTGGGGGTGGAACTTTACGCCTCTGACAGTCACGGCAGGTGCGGACATAGCGCTGAACGGACGATTACAGCTGTGGCCAGTAGTACTTCTGTCGAATGCGCGCTAATGTCCTAGCAAAGCCTAAGTGACCGGCCGAAGGATCGTCGTGGCACGCCTGCAAAACTTCCTCACGCAGTGCCGTTGGAACGGCGAGGAGGAAAGTTTCCTGGCTGCTCTCAAGATTTCTCTTGTAGAGAACATTGTTTCGCAGGCAATACGTTGTTAAACCACGCGAGAGCCAGCGTGGGACGATAACGTCTTCTCCTTGAAGATGCTGGATGACAGGAAGTAGCTCAGTGTCCTCACGTTGAAGCTCAGCCATCCGTACCACATCGACGATGCCAAGAAACGGTAAATCGTGTTCAGTGTCAGATGATGTCGGGGAAATAGGAGTACGAGACAGGCAGTCAGCATCTGTATGCTTATGTCCTGATCGGTAGACCACCGTTATGTCATACTCTTGAAGGCGGAGGCTCCAGCGGGCGAGGCGGCCTGATGGATCCCGTAGATTGGCAAGCCAACAGAGCGAATGGTGGTCACTCACCGCTCGAAATGGCCGGCCGTATAGGTAGAGTCGAAACTTGCTAATGGCCCAAACGACTGCTAGGCACTCTTTTTCAGTGGTAGAGTAATTAGCTTCTGCTTTTGTGAGACTGCGGCTCGCGTAAGCAATCACACGCTCTGCGTCATTCTGCCATTGAACTAGAATGGCTCCGATTCCTACGTTGCTGGCGTCTGTGTGGATCTCGGTGTCGGCAGTGTCGTCGAAATGTGCCAGCACTGGAGCTGTCTGCAGTCGATTGCGTAGCTCTACGAAGGCTTGTTGTTGTTCTTCCGTCCATACGAAAGGTATCTGGCCGTGTCAGTCTTGTAACAGGTTCCGCAATTTTCGAAAATCCTTCGACAAAACGGCGATAGTGCGCACAGAGTTCGAGGAATCGCTGAACAGCCTTTTTGTCTCCAGGACGAGGGAAATCTGTGACGGCAGCCAACTTTTCCGGATCTGGTCGAACACCCCCCGGGCTCACCACGTGGCCGAGAAACTTGAGTTCCTGATAGCCAAAGTAGCACTTTTCGGGCTTGATAGTAAGGTTAGCTCTCCTTATTGCAGTGAGGACACTTTTTAGCCTTGAAAGATGCTCGTCAAAACGTGTTTGAAAACACAACGACATCATCCAAGTATACAAGACACGTCTGCCACTTTAGTCCAGCTAGTACAGTGTCCATCATACGTTGAAACGTGGCGGGAGCGGAACAGAGACCGAAAGGCAGCACTTTAAATTCGTAGAGCCCGTCAGGCGTCACGAACGCGGTTTTCTCGTGGTCGCCCTTGTCAACTTCAATTAGCCAGTACCCTGACTTGAGATCTAATGATGTAAAGAACTGGGCGTGGCGTAGACGGTCTAAGGCGTCATCAATCCGTGGCAGGGGGTAAACGTCGCGTTTTGTGACTTTGTTAAGCCATCGATAGTCGACGCAGAAGCGTAGCGTCTTGTCTTTTTTCTTTACTAAGACAACAGGTGACGCCCACGGACTTGTCGAGGGTTGAATGACGTCATCATTCAGCATTTGAACTTGACGCTTAATCACCTCTCTTTCCTTCGGGGACACACGGTATGGATGTTGGCGAAGAGGCTGCGCCGACTCCTCGGTAACAAAGCGGTGTTTTGTAACGGTGATACGCTGAACTTTCGATGCTGTGAAGAAGCAGTTCGAGAATTCCCTCACAAGGTTTAGCAGCCGTTCTTTTCGTGAATCTGGCAAGTCTGGATTAACGTGAATGCGGCTTCCCAGGTCAGCACAAGCTTTTTTATGCAGTGTAGTCGTATCCATTGTGTCGATATTGGAAAAGTCGGCGATTTCACTGAAGAAAGCGACAGTAGTGCCTCTAGGGACGTGTTGAAACTCATTGCTGAAGTTGGTCAGCAGAACTCGAGAGCGTTTATTCTCTAACCGAACAAGGCATCGGGCTATGCAGATGTTTCGTTTGAGCAGCAGCGGGATATTTGCCTCTGCAATACCTTCATAGTCGTTGAATTCATCAAAAACGTCGCAGGCTACCAAGGTCAACACGCTACTCTTCGGCAGTAACGTGACGTCATTGTCAACAATTCTCAAAGCATTGACGTAACTGCCGTGAGGATTGCGCGCTAAAGCGTGTGCCGTAGAAAATGTCACCTGCGACTTTTGCAAATCAATCACGGCTCCATTATCACGCAGAAAGTCCAATCTGAGAATTAGGTCCCTCGAGCAACTCGGCAGTATTACAAAATCTCCGAGATACGTGAATCCGTGAATACTGACTCGCGCTGTTCACCGTCCCACCGGAGTGAGATGATGGTCTCCTGCCGTACGTATCTGCGACCCAGCCCACTGGGTGGAAACCTTCTTCAGCCTGCAGGCAAGACCCATGCTCATAACGGAAGTGTCTGCTCTAGTGTCAATTAGCGCCATTACTTCTTCGTCGTCCACAGTTACCGCAATGTTTGATGTCACCACTCTTCGTACCACGTTTGACTGCGTCTGTACATCTTTTTGCTGCCGTCGCTCTCGTCGTAGTGGAGGATCTTCCTTAGAGTCAGCGTCAGCGGCCTCACCTCCGGAGGTTGCTGAACTCAGTTTTCCCCACTTGCAGGACTGGGTGAACGGCGTCTCGGAGCGCTGCGTGAATAGGCTGGGCTCGGTGACCTGTAGCGAGCAGGCGACGACGAGCGAGCCTCTTGCGACCGATGTTCAATACTGAGACGATTCGAGATGAAACTCTCTATTTCCAGTGGTCGCTCACCTGGTCGCGGACGAGGGGCATTAGGCGAAAATCCATGGAGACCCACACGACGGTATGGACATGTTCGGTAGACGTGTCCGGCTTCCCCGCAGTGGAAACACAGGGGCCTGTGGTCGGGTGTATGCCAGATGTCACTCTTTCTCGGTCTTGCTTCGGTGAGCTGCGAGGACGGAAGCCTACCTTCATTTGCTGAGCGTGTCGATCATTGGGGTAAAATACGCTAGTTGAACTGCACGATGGAGGACGTCGCACTGCTTCCGCCTAGCTTATCTCGACGCAGTGCCTCTGTTGTGGCGCCTCGGACGGTTGGGGAGCGTGAACGGCTTGCCGTAGCTCGGCGCGTACCATCTCCGCAATGGAGAGCTGCTCTACAGGTGAAGCAGTCGCCTGCATCTTTTGTAGCTCTTTCTTAATGAGAGCTCTGATAAGCTCTCGCAACGCGCTGATGTCATTGCCGAGAGTGACAGAACTGACCTCACTTGGGTGTACACCCCGGTTATACTGCCTGGCACGCAGTTGAAGGGCCCTCTCCATGGCAGTGGCTTCCTCATGGAACTCTGCAGAAGTCGCAGGCGGGTTTCGAATCAGGCCGGCAAAAATCTCTTCTTTAACACCACGCATTAGGTGGCGAACTTTCTTGGATTCGGACATAGAGGGCTCCGCACACCTGAAAAGCCTATCCATGTCCTCTATGTAAGTCGTCACCCTTTCGTTAGGGCCTTGAACCCTTGCCTCTATAGCACGCTGCGCTGTCTCTTTCCTGTCCTCTCGGACAAATGCCTTGAGGAACTGCCGGTGAAACTCATCCCATGACGTGAGTGCTGCTTCATGGTTCTCAAACCACGTTTTCGCGGAGTCCTCCAGGAAGCAGTACACAGAGCGTAGCTTACGCTCTGGGGTCCAATCGTTGATGACGGCGACCCGGTCGAAATGCTCGAGCCAGTCGTCGGCATCTTCAAAAGCAGCTCCATGAAATGTCTTCGGCGTCTTGGGCTGGTTGATAACCAGGTGCGGCGGTGCTGGCGCGGTGATGTTAAGCGGTGTTTGATTCATAGTCCTCTGACGTTCAGGCAGCAAGCCGTGCTGTGGCTCGAGCCCCTGGAGACGACGGCTGGAACGTACGTGCACAGGGGTAAGCTCGGCTGAGCGACTTAATTGACTTGTGTCAGGGGTGCTCTCAGGGGACCGTATCATTTACCGTACCCAGCACCTCCACCAGAAAATGTCACAAAGACACAGGTATGCAGGTACAAAATAGGGCGTTTACTTTCGTAACCCAAGGGCCAGAAACGCGAGCACCGGAGCACGCGCACACAGAACTACTTCGTTGTCTTCCTCAGAGTCTGGCTACTATAGCTGCCAGCCTACCTTGCTTCAATATAAATATATATATATATATATATATATATATATATATATATATATATATATATATATATGCAAGTGTGTGTGTGTGTAAGAGAGATAGATTAAGGCGTAAAGCATGTCTGCATCACCACTCATTCGAAAATGAAAACTCGATGCCAATGACAGTAACTTACTTCTGGATTATGTAACTCGAAGCCAAGTGATGTGGCAGTTTGCGGCCAATTTTGGTCCTACTTTCTTGTATTGCTAATTTGTCTAAAAAACTATATATACACAAATGTGAAAGCAACATTTCGATGGTTCAGTGCACATTTTAGTGTCATGTCACGAGTATATATTTCTTGCAGAATTAAACGATGCTTTTGCGGCCGTGCGCTGACCCACTACGTCATGGACGCCATGTCTACTTTGGAAAACGGGCGTGCTGAAAAATGGTGGTGTGTTAGAAATCGAAAGAAAAGAAAGGCATTCGTGTAAAGTGAACAACGACAGTACTTTACAAATGACTTCCTGCAACTGTGTGAGTCATTATGCAAGGAGGGATTTATTTCAGCGACGGAAATGAGAAAGTTATAAACTTAAGTACTTTCTTATAGCTTTGCTAGCAAGCATGCACTTCGGTTCTGTAGCTTCCGCAGTGCTGTCAAGAAAAGTTGTTGCCGAGCGTAGCTCCGACCTAGTTATCAAAAGCAGAATACCGAAACAATTCAACCACTGCTGGAGCTACGAACAAAGACATTTACTGATAGCGAACTTCTTACTGACAAAAAACATTTTTAGCGCTGCTACATTCCCAAACATTCAACACTTTTTACCTGCAGCTCAATCCAAAAGTTCCAGGGTCCCATGTCGATTCCTTGAGAGAGGTAGACAAAGGTGGCGTCCCTGTTGTTCTTCCACTTGATGCCTCGGTACGGTGTGCCAGGGGTGAATGACCATTGAGTGAGGTTTACTCCTTCCCAGGGAGACATGATTAGACCCATGTGGCTGGGACCTGAAACCAGAGCATAGTTGAGAGCTTCTAGTCAATCCATTTCTTAATTTTTCAATGTTGTTTTGTAGACTTGAGCGAATAGTGAATTTTAGGTTCGAAGTGAATAGTGATTTGGTAAAAAAATACAGTTGAATTAAAATAGTATACATCACATTCAATACGAAAAAAATCTGCATATTTGTCATGATCCAACTAACCTGCCAAATATTTTTAAAACCTGAAATAAGGCATCTGCAAATGTCATCTATTGAAGAGAAGTGGAAGCAATCTTGAATAAGTGTATTCGTGGCATTGCATCCCTTTACTGAAGTGAAACCACCTTTACAGGGGCGTTACATTTGGCCTAATATACACCTGTTAGCAATGTTACTAGAATAAACTCAGTTTCAAAGCTCCGCATCTCTTCCAGCAGAGGAGAATGGGCCAAACGGCAGTCGCGAGAATTAGCGGCACTGCAGTCTGACCTTGCGCTACTCTCGGCGCATCGTCTGCTATGGCGGCGTACCGCAAAGGTTCGCTGCGCTGTTCCTCGTGCCTGCTTCTCTGTTGTACTGTTATTGAACTTAATCATTCATCATGCGCTTCCACTCAACATTCTCGCGTCGCATTTGTGAACAGCTTATGATACACACAAGATCTCATGTATAGATTGGCCCGGATGTGCTGCTCATTGCAAGTTGGCTAAGAATCGATTTCCTACTTATAATTGCACTTCCTGTATTCGATTTAACCTCCAAGTAAGGGGAATTCTATGTGAATGAGCATTTTCAGCATAAAAATTTTATGACGACCGCTACCATTTCAACCACTGTCATCTTGCCTAGACGAAAAATGGCTCAAAACGTCTGTAAAAGCCTCAAACAAGTTGACTTACTGGAATACAAAAATGCTCTAGGAAAACAGTGCTCATGTTTTTTACTAGTTACAAAAAAAAAGACTTTATTGAAGAAACAGTGACCATGCTTCATACGGTTCATGAGACAAGTCTTCGCGACAGCTAGCAATCGAGAGCAGAGTGCAAAATATTACAGCAATTTCACCTTCTTTCTCGCATTTTCTACCTTTTATGAGAGCTCCTGCTTGGTTTTTTTGCAAAAAAAAGAAAAAAAGGCGGATATTCCCATCACAATGTACAACATAACCATGACATTTTTATGATGAGCGGTGTAACTCAAGAGATGCAGTGGCAACCACTCCAACTTTTCAAGCACAATCCAAAAGAGGTCATCAACCAGGGGGTTTTTGTGAAAAGCCTCTTGACAGTATTATCAATTGCTTTTAATGTACAAAGAAGGCCGCGTAAAGGATGATTTAAGCAGCCTTCTTGAAAACACCTCATCTGAATGAATGCACTTTCGTGTGGTTTGGGCGCGCCTACTCCAGGTGCACTTGTGATAGACGCTGGAGGCCCTCTTTGCACGTTATCACTTATTCAATTTTTTACGAAGGTACTTACAGATGCAGTGAATTCATGGTGTGCTACTTCCCGGTGCACTTTGCTGCACCTAGAAGTGACACCGACATGTGCCACCGGTACCTGCACTAAGGTTCACAAATGAGAACACTGCAATTGAGAAAAATACCTATTGCTGTAATATGAAGAAAATGTAACAAAACCTTGTCACTGGCAGAACATGACCACTTACACACGCTTGTGTTGTTTAATAAGGGAAATATATATGAAAGCAATAATATCCACTATTTTTTAAGGCAGCGAGACCGTTGACGATTGATCGAATGTCACTTTGATGCAACTCAAAGTATCGACAGCGTTGCTCGTTGCGTGTTTTTCGTCTTGCTGTTTTATTTCTGGCGGCTCCTCCAAACTGGGACCTGAGCATTTTAGAAGCACCATGCGTTTAGGGGGGAGGACGGGCGCCTTGGTTATGAACATTTCGACTTCGATATATGGGACGGAATCGCTGGGAACAAGCGCGGATGGGTAGCGGGTGCGAGCTCCCACTTTCTACGTGAGATGACGACTTCTTATCCAGTAAGACATGTCGGTAGTGTGTTACGATGCCGTCATTATCGCATAGAATGTCATGGACTTTGCATTTGGCAGTGAGCTTTCTATCTTTGCAACGCGAAGCTTGGTACGAGCTTTTGAATTGCGATGGATTTCTTTGGAGGTCTGTCACGGTCAAGAATAATTGGTTTAGTATACCCCAATCAAGACTAAATGATGGCATGCAAATATTCACTTTACTATGCCCGATTTATACTATAGTAACATGGCCTCGAATTGTTTTGATTGTCTGCTTACTCTCCCTGGTTATTTTTGTTGCAGGTTAAAACAATTTTTTGGTGTGTGCTGTGATCATGCTCTCAAATTAGGTTGTAGGATAAACGACTGTCTCTTCACCTATGCTTATATTTATAATGTTTGTGCACTGTATATTAGTGAATGTTATAGCTTTAACAAGCTCGCTTCACAGAAATTCCGATGTTGGCGTCGCTGTCCGCGTCTCCGGTTGTGAGCGAAAAAACATCTTGTCCTTGAAAAAAAAAAAGGGGGGGGGAAACTTGCCAGTAAGATAAATAACAAGAAACTTAAGTACAAGTGAGAATATAACCAACCACTATACATAGCCTTCATAGATTATGAGAAGGCGTTTGATTCAGTAGAAATATTAGCTGTCATGCAGACACTGCGGAGTAAGGGCATCGATGAAGTATATATAAACATCCTGGAAGAAATCTACAGGGGATCAACTGCTACCATAGTGCTTCATAAAGAAAGCAACAGAATACCTATCTAGAAGGGTGTAAGGCAGGGGGACACAATCTCCCCAATGCTATTTACCGCGTGCTTACAGGAGGTTTACAGAAGCCTAGAATGGGAACAATTAGGGATAAGAGTTAATGGAGAGTACCTTAGTAACCTGCGCTTTGCCAATGACATTGCATTGCTGAGTAACTCGGGGGACGAATTGCAACTCATGATTACGGAGTTAGACAAGGAGAGCAGAAAGGTGGGTCTTAAAATTAATCTGCAGAAAACGAAAGTAATGTACAACCTCAAAAAAGAGCAGCGCTTCGAGATAACAGTGCACTTCAAGTTGTAAAAGACTATGTCAACTGAGGGCAGGTAATAACCGCGGAGCCGAACCACGAGATTGAAGTAACTAGAAGAGTAAGAATGGGGTAGAGCACATTTGGCAAGCACTCTCAAATTATGGCAGGTAGATTGCCATTATCCCTCAAGAGGAATGTATATAACAGCTGTATCTTGCCGGTACTTAGTTATGGAGCAGAAATCTGGAGACTTACAAAGAGGGTTCAGCTTAAATTGAGGACGACGCAGCGAGCGATGGAAAGAAAAATGGTAGGTGTAACCTTAAGAGACAAGAAGAGAGCAGAGTGGATTAGGGGACAAACGGTGGTTAAGGATATCATAGTTGAAATAAAGAAGAGGAAATGGACATGGGCCGGGCATGTAGCGCGTAGACAGGATAACCGCTGGTCATTAAGGGTAACTGACTGGATTCCCAGAGAAGGCAAGCGGGTTAGGGGGAGACAGAAGGTTAGGTGGGCAGATGAGATTAAGAAGTTTGCGGGTATAAATTGGCAGCCGCAAGCACAGGACCGGGTTAACTGGCGGAACATGGGAGAGGTCTTTGTCCTGCAGTGGACGTAGTCAGGTTGATAATAATGATGATGATGATGAGAATAGAACCCAGGCTCTGCAAGGCAATCAGGTGTTATACTACAGAGGCACTCCAATGGTCGAAACTGATTTGGAAAGAAACAGTATTAATTTCATGTAGTAAATGTTCTCATTAATATTCTGTCCAGCCAAAAAAACGAGGCTTTATGTTTACACTTATTTTGTTCATGTAGTAGAAGTTCTACTACATGAACAAAATAAGTGTAATTTCTTCAATCCATGCAATATTAAGTGTTAGAAGCGTAAAATCGCGCCAGGCGTCGAAACATGTGAAATGCGCAATGAGTGGGTGTTAGAAAGGCCCAGCCATTACAGGGTGCTCAAACTTATGTTTGCGTGTTGCTTAATGCACGTGTAAAAGCGCCTTTGCCAATTACCGAAAGGAACAATTATGGCGCTGTGGGCACTTCACAACTGTACTTGCAGTAGACATTCTACAATAATTTGAAATGGCCAGTGTTGCACGCACAGTTGTTCGTTTTATCACAGCACGGTTGAGGCATATGTCGAGACCGAAGCTAGGCTAGTAATTGAGAAAATCGTTCGCACAGGGCCCAGTTACGCTATTGCGTTCTACTCTTGAAGGCAAAACTCAAGCATCCTCGAAGTTTTGTAATTGTTGTGTTTGTAACTGTTGCCCACAATATACATACTAATACTCAACGACGCCACCTCTGCCATATCTGCCAATTGCTACCACATGTAATAATAATAATAATAATAATAATAATAATAATAATAATAATAATAATAATAATAATAATAATAGAATTATAATTTTTATTTGCCCTACAGTATGAATTTTCTAGGGTAACGTGCAGGGCTAGACAGCAAATTTGCTTACGATCATTCGTCTGCTAGCCCATCACCGCTGAGCTTAAGAGATCGGAGGCTACATATATGAGGTTCTTAAACTGCGTATAGCAGCTTTTATGTTGGCCCATGCTACTGTATAACCATGTTTACATAGAAAATAAATAATGAATAAACAAACTAACGAACGAACAAGTTGCGTGAAGCCGAGTCGTCATTGCGGCCGCCGCTGTTGAAGCTAGACTTCAATGTAGATAAAACTGCTCCTCCTCGCTACGCCTCATACACGACAAAGGCATTTTTGTACAAGAAACTATGCAGTGCCAAAAACAGTCCGAGAAGTGACGTGGAAATTCAGCGCACCATTCGCGGTAGCTGCTTGCACGTCGCCACCGCCGATCACAACACGGGAACTCCGGGCGGCTAAAGCAAAATCTTACTGCAGCGCCACTAGTTCTCGTGACCATCACGCAGCCCGCCTCTCGGGTGGAACTTTCAAACTGGGTTTATTCTAGTAAAGTTGACTGTTAGTTTATTTTGAATATTTTGAAATTTCCAATAATTGAAATTTGAATAAATACTGCACAGAATATTGTAATATTCATTCAAATATTCAAAGTGTTTGAATATTCACCCAAGCCTAGTTGTTTGTAGTGAGTATGAAAATATAGGTACCAAGTAATAATGTGAGAGTGATTAGATAGACGCAAATGGACACATAAAACTAAGCAATGTGCAACAGTATCGAGAATGAACAGCGCTTTTCCATAGGTAGTGAGACAATGGAGAACCAAACCATGAGAGTGAAATAACTAGAAAAATAAGAATAGGATAAAGAACATTAGGAAAAAAGCATTCTCAGATCATGACTGGTAGTCTAACACGATTCTCAAGAGGAAGGTCTAAGATCTGCACTTTACCGGAACTTATAGAGAACAAAGCTGACGGCTTACTAGAAGGGTTCAAGTCAAATTGACAACGACGGAGTGAGCGATGAAAGGAAAATGATAGGTGTAACCTTAAGAGACAGGAAAAGAGCAGAGTTGGTCAGGGAACAAAGAGGATTAGAGATAACCGCTGCGTAGGCAGGATAGCCATTGGTCATTAAGGGTAACCGTCTGGATAAAATGCATGAGAGCGAGACAAAAAAAAAGTTCGGGTAGGTGAAATGAAGAAGTTTGCCGTTACAACGTGGCAGCAGCAAGCACAGGACTGGGTTGATTGGTGGAACACGGGAGAGGCCGTTTCCTTGCAGTGGGCATCCTTAGACTGGTGATGATGAAGAAACAAACATATGCTTAAAAAGCCATTTGATAGCACCATGCTTACTCTTACCTGTAAGTTCGAAGCCGAGCCTTATCGTGCTGGCCTTAGTAACATTTCTAGACAGGAGACGAAACGTTCTGCCTTTGTCAAAGATGGGACCTGGAAAGTCAGCATAGTACGTCTCCCTAGAAAAATTATTCGAAGAATCATTAAGAAGAGCAAACAACCAGCATGCCAAAAGTCATTATTGTAAGCATCATGCAGTAAAACATTCTCTTTTATTTCTTTATTTCTCCCTTTCTTTCATTACAACAACGCTAAGAGACTGCCATGAACTGGGTCATGGAGAGCATCACAAATGAAAGGGAAAGAAAGTGAACTTTAGAAAGGTGTTCGTCGGTGTCACGTTCGTTTTTGTCCCTTCATCTCAATGCACCAACCAGACCAGTCAGGTGCCCTGCTGCTAGAGCACTACAGAAAACGCTGGTCGTCCTTTGACACAATGAAAAATAGAATTTTTCAAGTATAGTAGGAATGGAGCTTCTTTTATCATATGTCTGCAGTGTCTAGTGTTCTCTGAAGAACTGCACATAATGTGAAATAGGGCATCAGTTGTGCTCTAATAATTATGTGACTCTTGGACACACGGGCCAGTGGTTGTAAGCTTTGTTTTCTGTTCAGCAATGCTGAAGTGGAAAAATTTATCACAGTGAATTACAAAGTACACTTCCTGTATACCTTAAATTACTACTACTACTATTACTAATACTACCACCACAACCACCTCTAAAACATTAATATGGGTGGAGGTAGAGGTAAACGGTGACAGCTGTTCAAACATACTTTTGATATGATAGCATTCAAGAGCTCATTTCGCAGAAATTCATTGTTGACGTCATCTTTGGTTGTGAACAAAAGGATAAGTGTTGTTCATGAGCGAAAAGCAAGGTAAGTGTAGATAAAGAAATAAAATTAAATCTTCATTTCCAGTGGAATTAGGGATTCGAACTTGTAACCCCTCACTCTATGGCACGATGCATTTAGACACTCGGCTACCACGCACAGATCTTCTACCATATCAACTGCAAGTAATTTATATCCCCTTCAGTGACAGTAGCTACGTTTGTGCATGTAACTTGTTTATGCATCAAATTGTTGGCAAAAAAAAAAAAAAGAAGAGCAAGATACATGTGCACACTTTACGATCTGAGCCTTTTGCATATTCAGTATGTTTTTTAACCTGACTTCCCTGTGGTGCATATAACTGCAGCCAATCACTTTAGTGAAGGCAATGCAATGTTCGTCGGGTCATTTGACATGCCACCTTTCAGAGCCAACATCGTAGTTATTACTTTCTTCTTCCTTCACATGAATGGAACAAAGAATTAATTGGTTACACATTTACAGCATATAATTTCATTCTATGTCAAAATGTAACATGAGTGATTGCATAATAACAAGCTATAGATTGAGCTATTAATGTGCTATTAACCCATGTTTATGAATTCATGATTGCAAGCTTCCATCTTCCCCTTCTTGCAATGCCAGTTTGACACATATGTAGACAGTGCATCATAATTTGTGCCTGAAGGGGATATACTGTAGCATACCATTTGGCATTGGTGGTGTGCGCATTGTGAAGGTTATTCTGCGACTTGACAAAAAGACCATGAGATGGTGCAAAGAGCCCACGAGCATGCTTTTCATGCTACTTCGCGCCACATGCAATGGATATAGAAAGTGGCATATGTCTGCACTTCGGCTTTTTTTGCAGCACGGTTTAGGTGTCGATCGAAAAGCGAAGCTAGGCTAGCAATCGGGAAGGAAATAAGAACATGGTCTGAGTACGCTGTCGCGTTCTAGCTCTTCAAAACAAAGCTTAGGCATGGTTCAAGTTTTTTCTCATTATATGCAAGTCCAATTGACAAAGTAGGGAACAATCAACCCCACAGGGCGCACTCACTTGAGCTTTGAGATGACCGGAAAGTAATATGGCATGCCACAGTAGACATGCTCGCTGCAGTCCACTTTTTTTATGTGGTGCTTTGTTCCTATATGCTGCCAAATAGTGCGTGGACCATTGAAGTCAAGCGGGACAGCCCACACTCCTGCATCTTGTTTAACCATACTCTGGTGTTTGTCGTAAAACTTTCGCTCCACATTCTGAAACAAACATTACACAGTAAATCAATCCTTTCACTGAACAAACCACATACAAGACTGATGCACTACTGCATATGTGAGACAGCTGCAAAAACATAAGGTATTTTGCTTTAGTGATGCGCTTGTGATATAGCATGGGCAAAAATGGATTTGATTGATTGATTGATATGTGGGGTTTAACATCCCTAAACCACCATATGATTATGACAGACGCCGTAGTGAAGGGCTCTAAGAAATTTCGACCGCCTGGGTTTTTTTAACGTGCGCCCAAATATGAGCACACGGGTCTACAACATTTCCGCCTCCATCGGAAATGCAGGCGCCACAGCCGAGATTCGATTCCGCGACCTGTGGGTCAGCAGCCAAGTACTTTAGTCCTTCGACCACCGCGGTAGGGAGGGCAAAAACGGAGACTCAGTAATTGTCCTATTCAGCAGTCTACAGAGAGGTGGTGTGATTGTGTGAGATGTGTGTGTACATGCGTGTGTGTATGTGTGAGAAAAAGATCGCTTCTTAAAAACTGTTTACTTGTAATGTTTTTATCAGAGACCAGTCTGTAATGTTTTTATCAGAGACCAGTCTTGATCAAACTGAGCTTTACCTTGAAAAAGACAAATGCAAAATTGTAAGATATCTTATTTTAGTGATGTGCTTTTTATAAAGGCATGTCAGAAAACAAACACAGCAATTGTCGTATTCAGCGATATACAGTGGTGTAGTGCACTGTGGCATGGCATGGCGTGCATCCGTCTGTGAAGGAAAAAAAAATCTACTCTCTTAAAGAACTATTTTCTTTATAAATCGATCTTGATCAAACCGATGCCTGATAAAGACCGGTCTCTATGATCAAAACGTTGGTAAGTAAACATTTTTTTATGAGCTTATATCGCATGTGAGCATATGACTGGGAATGCCAACAGAGGCGATAATTGAAACTCACAAAAAGCAGCATTCGCTGTGGAGCCACATCTCCCGGAGTAGCAGAGAACGGGAACCCAAATGGGCTCATGGCAATCAGCATGCTCAGTACAACAAGCCCAGAGAGCACGGCTACGGGCTTCCATCCATCACGTGACACATGTGTCAGCGGCACCTGAGGCAAAACACAGGAGAAATAAAGTTTCTTGCAATATTAACCAGTTCAAATCCAGGAGTCATCACCTAAATGATTGCCTTACTGGTGCTGCGCTACAAAGGGAATGCAAGACTTGGATCTGTGAAGCCTTATATGGAAGGTGAAGAGGTTTTAGAATGAGCAAGAAACAACATTATTGTCAACGATGTAGGAATTTTTTTTGCGGTTGTTCCAGCAGCAGCTTTAGAATACATGAAAGAAAAGTTTGTCTTTCTCCACCCACGTGAGCGCACCGAAAGTGCGGGCATGGAAATATATGTGATCTCCAGTTCCTATGGTGGAGTTGTGCTGCATTCTGCTGGAAGGTTCCTGCCACTGAATGAGCCGAACTGTGAAGGTGCTGTTTAGGGCTCTCGCAGGATAGTAAAGCGGAAAGTTCTGTTGCTGGATTATGATATCTGGAATAACAACAAACGGCCATGCGCTGCGTCCACAAGCGTCTCTCGTAGCTTCAGTCATGGCCTTCATGACTAACTCATGCTGTTGCCGAAATTAATCGAGGAGGCCGCATTTCAGCAGTGCTGCTGTTACAGATAATGTGCATGGGGATGACGTCACTGCATTTCAAAAAGCCCTGCAGGCACAGCTTCCATTTTTTTCTCCAATATGTGCCATTGGCATTCACTTTTGAAAACTTTTATTACTTTTTAAATTAAGCAGGGATCAAACTGTCTTTATATGCTCCAAAATTATTTTTCTTGAAAAGTGCTTCAGTTTTTCTTTTGTTACCACGCCTATTCAAATCGATCACCAGTGATAGATGCTTTGGATCACCAATTTTTGAATGGAATGAAATGAAAAATGTTAAATTTGTTTCTCGTGCACCGAGTGCTTTCTAGTAGTCACTCCAGCAACTCAACTTTCAGAATCAATTTGAATTTGCCTGTTTTGGCAACATGGTGATTTTTAACAGACCTTTGCACGAACCAATGTGCATGCGTTATTGGAAAAATGCTTTAGGCTGGCGAACTTGACAAAAGTGCGTGTCCCTCTTTATTATGTTACACTAACACTGAAGTTCTGTAATGAAAAGAACCCTTACAAGCCAAATATTGAATTAAAGTGTCAGCTTTGCAACTGGACAGTGTTGAGCAGTAATAATCGCCAGAAATTTATGCCAGCTATTCAACAAAGAGCTGTTGCTAGAAGTGAGAAAAAATTTATTCTACAATTATTTCCGAAGGTTCGCCGCATGTTTGAAGGGTCGAGGTGGCCTTCTCAGCCAGTTTCTAGCAGCTTTCGTTTTTTTTTTCGTACCGTTAAATCAGAGACAAGGTCGCATATATCGTCACTAGTCGCTTCTACGGTATTGTCATACGCACATTTTAGCACATCAGTGCTGCAAAACATACTGATGGCTCAAAATTGTCTTGCAACACTACCTGAATTAAGCGGATGAGCTTAGAGTTCGAGGATGACCACAGTTTTATGGCCACGATGTTTTGCGTCGGGCCTGAGACATCCGCAGCCATTCGTGGGTTTGTTTTGTTTACGGCCTCAAGTTGTGATCTCTGCCACACGTGTGTAGCTACAAGCACAATCTTGTAGCTACTCTGGTTACATACAAGCTCCACACTTGGCTGAGGCGCATTGTGCTGGTGCCGGCTGCAGAGCTTCTCCTCATGACAAGAAGGCCACCAAAGCACATCTTGGCCCTAGCTACGGAGCAGCGTGAGACGTTTTGAACTGTGCGTGATATTGTTCTTTTTTTTTTGATACGATGTGCCAAATGCCAAGAGATATGCTTGGATGCATATATTAGAATGCCGACCTATGCGGAAGTAAGGTGGCTCATGAAGAGATGTGATGGTAAACGAAATAGTGAACTTTATTGTACATCTGATTTATAAAGGGATTATTCACACCACGAGCATCCATCATACTGGAACATCTGCAGGCTCTTATCAAAAAAAAAAAAAAAGAGAAAGATTTACTGAGAAAAAGTGTACGAGTTCACTTGGGTCTCACGAGAAACAAAGCTATTTTTCGCTGCATCGCACGAGCAACGAAACAGCACCTTGTCTCCGATTTTCTTTGTCTATGTGAATAGAAACAATTTGCAGAACATTTATTCTTTTTATATTGTTCCTGATCATTTATCATCCATATCTATGTGTATTTTGAATTTTCTTAGTTTTGAATATTTTTGTATATATAGTGATTGTGTCTTTTATTGTACTCCTTACCAGCTGGCAACCAAAAATTACACACTTTTTGCATTTTTATTCATTCCAAAATATTTTGATTGCTCTACAACTATTTTTGTTACTCTACAACACATATTTTTTAAAAGAGCTTTTCATTGTGCAAAATTTGGTATGTTGCAATGCGTGCTTGAGTACTTTTCAAACTGGCAAAAATATCTTTCCGAAACATATCTTCCCGAGACATATGAGTTGAGTTGAATAAACTTTATTTGTCCAACGGTTGTTGCTGTGGCCGGGGCTAGGCTACCAGGGATACTTAGTTTGAGGAACATCTTTCGAGGCCCTCGGTGACAGCCCTGGCCCGCTTGACAGTCCGCTCCTGGTCTTCGAGGGCCTCACTAAGAAGGGCGGCTTGCCATCGCTCAGCAAGGTGCCCCATTTCGGAGGGTCTTTCAGTTGGCGACGTTCCTTCTCGTGGCCTATCTTAGCTTCTTGTGCATTGCCAAAGTATATGTGCCATATCCGCTCGTTCAGGCATGCACCACGGGCAACCAGGCAGAGGGTGCAGTAGCACTGCTCAAGTTGCTCCATCATTTTTCCTTGCAATGAAAAACTGACGAGAGCACTGCGCACTACCTCACCCAAATGCGACTGACACTATTGGTAGGCGGGAGAAAAATGCAGGCATGCGCACGAAGGTTCAAGGTCAGCTGATGCAAGCACGCTTGTTTATTTTATCATGTGCTTCCCACCCCCCAAAAAAGGTTGAATAATTTTCTAACAGACCTCGTATAGGAACATTTATACTCAATCCGAGCCAACAATATCTTTAGAGACCAGATTAGTTCCAACATGGTGTGGCTATGTCGCGCAATCGTGCATATCAGTTGTTATACTTAAAGACCTGGTTTTATGTTTGAAACCGTGAATACTGCACACGCAAACAATTCATCATTTTTTTCAAACTTTGGCAGCCTGCTGGTACTTTTGACATCATTCTGACAGGCAGGTGTTCACCCAGGTGTTGCCAGATGCATCTTGAAAGTGTGCTTAGCTCTTCAATGATGCCATGCTAATGCCACCAATTCTTGGCATCCCAGTGATGGAAGTGCTGCGCCAATTGTGCCAAACTGCGCCAAGACAGAAATGCTGCTACATGCTGCGCCAAATGGCTGTTTTTCGCGTATATTGCGCCATGCCTGCGCCGAGGCCAACGTTTTGTGACGCTCGCCTCCACGGCCAATGGTTCCGAAACCGAAACAGTGCCGAAAAAGCAGCCAAGCCAAGCCTATCTTCAGCCACTGCTAGCCGTGTGCGAAACGTTGGCTAGTGGCCAGAGAACGTCGCACCAGTCACACGTGCTGGGCGCATTGGCCGTTCCGGCAGGCAACGAAATGGCTTTTACGAGGAAAGGTAAGCCTGTGACATGTGTCGTTGACGCCTGTTTTGTGTTGGCTGATGTGAATATAATGCTTGAAAAGTTAAAGTTGAAGTGTTCGAGCCTCCGATTGTTATTCTTTGTAAAACCCTTGATGTTATTGTGCTGTTAAACCTACTGTTTATTGTCGCGTTTTTGACGCACATTTCATGCTGTTTTTGGGCGCATTTGCTTTGGATGTCCCCTGCTGTGACACCAGTAGCCCCTAAAAGTACCGGAATTATCGAGGGGCTCGTCTTTTCTTTGTTCGACATAAGTCCTATTTTTATATCGCACATTATTAGCTCTGAACTGACGTGAACAAAAATATAAAAGGCACGAGTGCCAATAGGTGCATTTATTAGCAAGTTATTCGTGGAGACTTGTATTGCGGGATCACAGCTCATTATTTTACATTGTTTGTTTGCGATTTGTAACTGTCTCCACGCAGCACGGTTCAGCGCAGTAGCGGCAGTAGTTCGTACGCAGTGACCGTGCGGCATCAGCAGCCACGTGTTATGTATTGATGTGCGCATGAAGTTAATATCGTGTAACCTTGATCTGGGCCATATCGCGCTTATCTGTACTGACTGAACTCATAATATATCGAATTTTGGATTTTTTAAAATTGGTCCGTAGCATATGAAACGCGGTTGTGAAAATTAACAGCGCGCCTGTCGCCGTGGATTTTTATATAATCATAGCATTGTATAATGATATTACCACGCCTTGCGATACCTATTCCAATTATTCTTTGTGCTGTAGTGTGGTAGCGCATCACCAAGCAGGGAACACCAGAGCTTGAATTCAGTCGAATATCCGAGTGGGCAATTAACCTTTAAAGTACATCGGTTGCGGCGGAGCGGTGTGCACGGAGAAGCCAAACGAGAACGCAGCGGGGTTTGATGTCGGTCGGAATTGCGCCTCCTAATATGTAAGCAATCGCGCGCATTTGTACCAGGCAGGACTGAGCGCGAGCGTCTGAGGGTAGTGGGACGTAATCAGGCGCAACATGCCCGACTTTCCGTTCGCGGAGAGGCGCCTTTGACGCGGCAATTTTGCCGTTGTTTGGAGTTCATTTTAATTCTGTAGAACGGCATCGCGAAGGCGATTCTTACAATGCTGGTAATAGTTTTGCCTCGAAATTTCAGACACTATTTTCTCTTGCTCAATTTACCGTGCATTTGCAAAAATAGATATCCAAGTTTGTGTTTAAGTTGTATTATCAGAAGTTTGTGTGATCAGGGCAACATTTTCTTTCAGGTCGTCAAAGCAAGTTTAATAACCATGTGCTCAATGAGATTGATTCCAACGGTGACATCATCTCTGCTTGGTGCAGACAAGGCATAAAACAAGAGGAAGCGTTCTGCACCATCTGCAACACTATCATAAACTGTGCACAGCATGGTGTAGCGGCTGTCAAGCGTCATGCTGCCAATAAGAGTTATGTTGAGTTGTGCACTCAACATAGAGATGCTTCTGGTGTTCTAAAGAAGCCTGCTACTAAGCAAGTTCAGCTGGAATCATGCTTTGCAACTGGGTCAGGACTTTCGGAGGCAGACCGTGCTGCTCGAGCAGATACTTATTTTGCGCTTGGAGTGGCGTTGTCTGGGATCCCTTATATATACGTGGATGCAGCAACGAAGATGATGCCATTGATGTTTCCAGACTCTAAAATAGCCAAGGAGTTCCAGTGTGGTAGGAAGAAGCTATCATACATAATTTCAGATGGCCTAGCTCCATATTTTAAGAAGGCAGTCACAGATGAACTGAACAGGCCACACACATATTACACAATTCAGATCGTCGAAACACCGCTCCCAGAGCAACGCTGCCAACAGCTGGACGTGATGGCCAGATATTTTTCTGATACACAGAAGCGTGTTGTTGTTGAGCATTTGCGCTCTTATCACTTAGGCTCTGCAACAACAGAAATCTTGCTGGCACATGTCAAAGAAGCCCTGCAAGATTTGCCTGCAAGGAACATGCTCTGCTTTTACAGTGACGGGCCCAACGTCATGCGAAGTTTGAAAAAACGTTTGAAAGAAGACGTGAATCCAGCTTTGCTGGACATTGGTGAATATAGTTTGCACAAGGTGCATAATGCATTTGCAAAAGGTCTCGAAGCATTTGGTGATACTGTAGAAACAACGTTGCTTGACATATATCACTTTTTCAAAAATTCAGCCGTACAAAGTGCTACGCTGAAGGCAACACAGAGATTCCTAGGCTTGCCGGAAAATGTCCTTTTGCGGCAGGCATGTGAGCTCGCGATGGCTGACGCTGAGTTCAGCTTTGGATCGATTTGTCCAGCAACATGAAGCTGTCAAGGAAACAGTTCTGGGTGCCCAACAAAAAAGTCGAGCGGGTGGCAATATTTATAGGCATCTGAAGGAAAATCTAATGAAAAGGGATCTACTTCCCAAGGCAATCTTTCTTCGAAATGTCGCAGATGTGTTTGTTGAGTTCTTGACGTTACTTCAACGACGGGAGCCACTCCTCCATATATTGTATTAAGAAATGGTGAAGCTTGTGAAAAGAATTCTGGGACGTTTCCTACTGATCGGTGCATACAGGGACTTCACAGGAGTGGAACTTCAATCCCTTAATTTAGAGTGCTCTGCGAATTGGAAACAGGTAGTTGAAATTGGTGGAGACATTGAAAATTCCATTAATTCTTTCACGCCTGAAGAGAAAAAGATGTTTAGAATAGGTGCACGTAGCTTTTACATTCACGTTGCGAAGTATCTGCTTTCAAGGCTGCCCTTTGGCAATCAGGTGCTTAAAGATCTCAAGAGCATTCATCCAAGTGCTGTCAAGGAGGAGAGCGCCATTGTGGCACTCAGGAATTTGGCACAACAAGTGCCAGAAGTGGTACCACCGCAGGAAGTGTCTGCTCTGATGGACGAACTAAGTCAGTCAGTCAGTCAATGAACTTTATTTACAAATTGTCCTGAGGAGCCGATTCCCCTCAAGAGGGAGGGTCGGCTGCGGGCCGCACCCACGTGGGGACAGGAAGAGCGAGCCCCTCCGCCAAATTGCGGGCCCTCTGGACAGCCCGGATTTGGACCTCTCGGTCCGAGCTGGTAATTGCCGTCCTCCAGGCAGCTTCTGTGCTGAGAGGCTCGTCATCGCGCAGCGCCGCGCATTGCCAGAGCATGTGGGGTAACGTGCAACGTCTCTCTTCGCAATGAGGGCATTGCGGCTTTATGCTGTCGATAAACTTGCTGTACACTAAAGGCGACGGGTAAGTACCCGTTTGCAGCATTCTTAAAGTGACTGACTGGGCCCTAGAGATTTGCGGGTGCGGGAGCGGAAAGCTACGCCTGGCCAATTGATAATTTTTGCAAATTTCGTTAAAGGTGAGGAGCAAATCAAGCTGCCGGATGCCATCCCCAAAATTAGATGCCGATTGCCCGTCACGGTGGGACAGTTCGCGTGCTCGGGCATGGGCAAGCTCATTGGCATTGGGGATAACAGGGTGGACATCCTTGCCCATGTGGGCAGGAAACCAGGTGATGTGGCCGTCGATTTCCGTGCAATGTGGTCTTTTGGTAAGAAGATGGGCCGCCTGCTCACAGACTGACCCGGTCATGAACGCTCGTGCAGCAGCTCGAGAATCAGTGAAAATTCGCTGTGCCTGAAAAGCACGCGCTTTTCGCAAACGGAGACTGCAATGATTGCAGTAACCTTAGTGCGCTCGGTAACTACAACAAAATCATTCCAAGTAAAGCCCGAGGCCAGCCAAGACGAGGCCAGCCAAGGGAGCGCCGCTCCCCTCCTATAAATGGGGCAAAGTACGCGTGGGAGATCAAAGCGTGCACTGCCGCGCGATGTGGAGACGCACGCATATTATGTAATCTTGCTGGTAATGCTGAAAACACAATAATTCCCCCCGAAATGCCTGTCAGCAGCGGTCAGTGGTAAATATAAATAGCTTGACTGCGAAGGACATGCTTGTCGGTGGCGCAGTGGTTAACGCCTTGCACTCACGATTGAGAAGACCCAAGTTCGATTCCGCGCGCCGGAGTATTTTTCAGGGTTTCTTTTCTTCCTTGCATTTTCATATATATATATATATATATATATATATATATATATATATATGTAGATACATATACGGTGAGTGACGCCAACATCGACACCGACGGCAAGATCCAGCCGAGAGTGTTCATACAATTTCTATCGCAATAAACTTTATTGCATATTTGAAGTCGACACACCAACATACATAAAGTTGCCAAGTTTTATCAAGGTTGATCGAGCAATGAAGAACAATTTTTAGGAGCAGTGTGTAAGGCCACAAAAGTTCTGTTTAGTTGTTGAAGTAAAGCACGTACTCGTGATCTGACACTGTAATGTACACTGAAGCATTGAAATGGTGCTCTGGAACCTTCACTGCAAGGGTTCAGAGGAGGGGAGGGCTGTGTAAATGCTCACCACGAATGATGTGCAGGCAATGGCAAGCACCCCGGACATGATGGCCACTGCAATCTCTGGGTTCTCCAGAGTGCCGTTGCGGCCCATGATGGGCATAATGCCCATGTGAATGTTGAAGCACAGGTAGACAGTGAGCAGCAATGGTAGGAACACGGCACTCAAAATGGCGACCATCAGGGCCTTCTTATTGCCTGCGAGAGGGCAGAGCACACGTTGAAAGCACAGACTGGGAGCCTTGCACGAAGAATTTGCTCTCCTTTTTGCACAATATCAGCGATGCATCCACATGAAGCATCTGCGCCCACGCAGCAGCGTGAGCATGTTACAAAGAAGTGAGGCCGAGCTAAGGCTGGAGAGGTACACTAACTGAGCCTACCAAACTCTGCACTTGGCACCAGCACTTGGCATGCTTTCCGCTTGTGAGCTCGCTGGCGCCGGGTCTGCTATGAAAGCTGCGCTCCCATAGGGTGCAAGATTTTGCACTCGCCCGTGAGGCTTCTCTAGTTTCCCTTTCCAACTACCTCCTGTTTCACTGAAGCAGGAGCCAGGGAGGAGGGTGGAGGTGGTCGCCAATACTGCGATGGCTCCAGACAGGTTGCAGGCATATTTTATTTTCTTATAGCTGCCCATTTGCATTGTAACTTTTTCGTTGTTTAATAGATACGTGTAGCATTGTAAAAACGAACATCGCAATCTTAAGCTTTTTCAGAAAAAGTGCAATATGCGTTCAAAGTTTAGTGTTCCTGATAAACACTGGTCATTGAATAGCAGCCACAAGGCACGCTCTTGCTTTTTGCAGTTGTCTTCTTAGATGAATACTTTGTTTTCCTTCGGAAGTAGTAAACCTTACTGTTGCACGTGCGACCCTTTGGATGCAGTCGAGAGGTCAAGACTACAGTAAACGTAGATTGTATTGTCGCAAGCAGAGGTGAATAAGAAAAAATACTTTGGTGTGCTGTTTCGAAACACATCTTTGAGATATACTTCAATCATCCATGCTTGCCCATTTTTCAACATTGTGATCAAATTTTTAACAGTAACAATATTGTTGTTGTGCCACCAAAAGGAGCAAAATCAAAATGAAAAAGTAGATGACAACTTGGGCACTTTTGGATGACGTGCTAGTTCAGCGACATGAACGGGGAGCTGAGTTATCTTGAACATTTTTCTGTAGAGCTAAACCATGCTTGGGTTGATCGCCTTATACCTATCTGTACGTGATAAATAGTAAAACAATGTGTCATGATGGGAGGACAGTATGATTCACCATCTGAAATTAGTCCAGTTTTCTATCCATACATGTTTCAAAAAGGGAACAATGCTAAAACACCCTTACATCTCTCAAATAGAGGTATTTTGCACCAAGGGGAAACGGACAGTAAGGAAAAAAAGAAACAAAACAAAGTAATACTACCAAAGAAAAACTGTTGCACCCTTATAGTGGTTTACATCAGGAGAACGAAGCAGTTGCTGTGCTTTTCTTTGTGGATTGGGCCAAAATAAATGCATGAACAGAAAATAACACGTGTCTACAGTGCATTAAGAAGATCCAGGTGCTGATGATTCCTTCCACACGAAAAAATACTGTTGTGCATGTTAGTATGGCGTGTGCCCAACTTTCTTTTGCGGTCTCTGCTGCCGCCAGAATTCACATATAATGTGCCCTCTCGTGGTAGCCGGGCGCGCGAGGTGCCGTATACTTTATTTGCTGAGGAGCACGGCGATTGGGATGGCCAGAGAAAAACCTGCCAGCCTGCCATCCCGGAGGCCAGAGTGTAGTCTTTATCAGTTTCGTGTGGTCATCCCTGCTCATTTTGTTGGGTAAATCTTATGACGACTATTCTCATTAGTGATTGTGAAAGGATTAATTTTATCTTTTTTGGTTCTGGAATTTGTCTTTATGCTGAAATTCTGGAATAAATATTGACTGGACTTACCTTTGCGGCCCATGCCCAATGTCCAGTGGGAAAGCACAGACACAACAGTGCCAGTGAAGACGGCCCAAAGGTTTGGGATGTAATAACTCAGTATGTTCTTGGATGACAGCCAGAACACCAGTGTCAGCCACAGCAACTGAGTGGCATCCATGTATCGCTCCAGGACGTTCCAGTCATCACACTCCTCACTTTCACCCAGAACTTTTAGTCCCTGCAGATGCATTGAGAACTCTTTTATGGTACACTTGGTATATCACTTATAACTAACAGACAAATCCAGAGAAAGTATGGGGGGATGCCATTTGTAGCACTTATGATGAGAACGTCTTTTCTTGGCTTTCTTGTTTTTATTTATAATTCATGTTGGGCTCAACAAAAAGAAATGAGCCCTCAAAATTCTCCTTCTTTCCTTCATGCATAGCGAGGGTCTCGTCCTGGCAGACCTTAATGTGGTAAGCGAGAGATTATTGGTCAGCTGCCAGCTTGTAATTTGATTAAGTACTACATGACACCAGCAGGCAGAAAAAGTGTTCCACACTCGTAGTGGCTACTGGCGTCACTGATACTCCCACGTTTCAGTTTACATATTGATCCCATAAAGGAGGGGAAGTGATCACCACTGTAGCTCATTTGGTAGAGCATCGGACGCATCATTTGAAGATCGCAGTTTCAGTATTTGCTAGCGGCAAAGTATCTTTTTGTGCACTTTTCTTTCTTCCCATTCACATTGCAGTTGTAACAAATAACATCCTTTATACTTTTTGCTTGGCTTTCTTGTTTGTTAGTTCTAATGCCGTGCTTAATAAAGAATAAAACAAGCCCTATATGTCCTTCTTTCATTTAGTATATTAATATATCTTTGTTATGGGGAAGGCCCGCAACACACAAGAGCATGAGTCAAAAAAGTTTACTCATCATGCAGTGAATGTATGCTTGAAAAGGCAAGAAATATTTTAATCACCATGATAATGGTGAATGCCATTATTGATTGGTCACTGAATCAAAATCATGGTTCAAGTTGTCCTTCTACTTGCAAATGCACCACCATACAATGTAGGAAACTGCTGGTGCTCATGTGCAACTGATTATTTTCAATGATACTTTCATTAAGCGTGTAATCCGCTTAGGCCAAGTTTTTTTCCGAAGAATGAGCAATAACAATAAACTATAGGTATTGCAAGTGTTTTTGTGCTGAACAATAACTTGACAACAGCAATAATCTTGTAAAAACAGTCTGCAAAAGTAAAATGCACATGCGACTATTATTATTTGATTTGTAACAAAAGTGAGTAATACAGGCCACAGCTAACAAAGAAAAATCATGCCATATGTATAGAACGAATGATAAGTGGGCGAAGTTTAAGATGGGGAGATCCTCGGTAAACCGTAACTCACCTGTAAAAAGTTAGCCCATTACATCATTATAAAGACGTAAGGCTGCATATATTATACAAATCAACTTTTATTTAGGTCTTGTTCGTTTGTTATTTTATATGTGGGGTTTAACATCCCAAAACCACCATGTGATTATGAGAGACGTCGTAGTGGAGGGCTCCGGAAATTTCGACCACCTGGAGTTATTTAATGTGCACCCAAATCTGAGCACACGGGCCTACACCATATCCGTCCCCATCGGAAATGCAGACGCTGCAGCCGGGATTTGATTCCGCAACCTGCGGGTCAACAGCCGAGCACCTTAGCCACTAGACCACCGCGGTGGGGCTTGTTCGTGTGTTGCATACCTGCTAAGCTCAAGAATTCCGAATCTGGGATATTTCCGTAATGGCGAGGGGGGGAGGGTGTCGGCACCAAAAGAAAAAAAAAACATAGCCAAAAACAACAGGCGGGGGTGCAATCGCAAATGTAGGCGTTGTGGTCTTATAATGGCTTGGAGTGGCTGAAGACACGACGGTATGGTTTCCAAGTAAGGTGAGAGTTTCCAGTAAGGCGAGTGGGAGCGCGAACACTCCCGAAAATTCATGCCACCAAACAACTAGCAAAGTTTATTTCCCTCAAAACAACTCGCATATGCCTTCCTGGGACACACCTGAACAGACTAAACACCGCAGCTGGCTGCCACTAAAGCGCGGGTCAAAGCTTTGCTTGCTACTATATTCTTTTGATAGGAACGTCAAAATGCTTCTAGCCTTTTTTACGTCTTAACTGCCTTTAATCTACTGCTGTGTTAGCCGCATGTTTTCGGAGCTTGTAGATCCCTATCGCATCCTTGCGACAGCGGTTTTGTGAGTGGCGATTGCGTCAAACGGTAGTTCCGTTTTCAACCCGCGTGTGCTAACTGCGCACGCACCTTCAAAACTAAGTTGTTGTATGCTATTTATGATTGCATCTGCCACAGTACTGTCCACAGTTTGTTTTGATGCCTGGTGGGATTCTACGGTACTGCCACACAATGTTTGATGCGTTAAAGAGAATCCTTTTGCTGAATAAGATTCACAGTGTCTTTTGCCTTAGCAGTTTCAGCCAATGACATGGCTCTGTGGTAGAGCACCTGCTGGGTTCATTTCTCACTTCAAACGGAAAGCTTATATTATTTCTTTTATTTAATGTTCATCAATTTTTTGCAAAACGAGCTCTTTAACACTATTGCATTAGAATGTGGGCGGACAGGGACTTCAGCTCAGCAGCACTATGTCTACTAGAAAGGCTGCTACTCACTGTGTGCGACTAACTCTTCCATGACAATTCTGTTCAATTGAGACATTTGGAAGGCAATGCAATGCTTACAGCGATACTTTTTATGTGCACTGAAATGCACTATTTTTTACGTCATTGCTCTGAACAGCGCAGGAAGGAATTTATGAATTTTAAAAGTTTTGAGACCGGTTCCTATCTGAGCTACACATGTTAAAACCATTGTACCTGAACCATAAATTTCATATGAATGCACTCTGTCATCTAAATGGACACTAAAGGCAAATAAAATTTACATCAGAGTGAAAGATCAATGTTTTAGAATGTCTAAAATGTTAATAATATAAACAGCAGTGCTCTACTAATCATGAAATTAAGGTAAATGTTTCACATCGCATGTGCCACGATTGGCACATTTTTAAATGATTCGAATGACGTGAGAGCGTCTAAGTAGAATTAATCACTGTAATTAAACCAGCTGTAATAAATAAAGATTTTTCCGTGCATTACAATACCTAATAAAAGGCTGCTTGTTTGTTTCTTTTTGATTTATCACTATGAGTAATGGCACAAGTGGTTCCAAAATTCTGTTTTCGCCTGGTATGGCTGGATAAGTGGTGCAATCTAGTGGGGCCCAGTTGAACCAAGCAAGCAGAAAATTGTTCAATGGTCGTTATTGCTGCTGTGGCTCTCACTACTTTCGCTCTGCTGCTGCATTGTCGTTGGTCGCGCAGTAAAGGTGGGCAACGTTGGGCGCGGCAACAGGGACATGAGAAGGACAACTTTCAGGCGGGTGATTTGAAATGCGCTAATGCCACACGGACCACGAAAACGTGATTTTATTTAATATAAAGCACTTCCTTGGCACAAAAGTAGTGCTACGAGGTTTGTGGACAACTGTTTCAACAATCAGTGTTGATTTAATATTTGCCTTTAGTGTCCCTTTAAACAGTCAGTACAGTAAAAGCTTAATGTGAATTCGAGAGGGACTATAAAATTCACTTAGTGGGTGGGTGCTAGAATGAACGGACGTCATTCCACAGTGTGCAAGCAGAATCCACAGAAACCACTTCTGTGCTAGTTAACAGGAATCAGGTGAATAACTTCTAAAGAATTTGAATAGTAGTTATATCATATTAAGAAAAACAAGCATACTTGTAACAATCCAGTTTTAAAAATAGAAACAAGGCATGAGCAAATGTTACTCTTTTTTGGTTCAAAGGAAGCTGAAGCAACTTGTAATAGTAGCATGATTTGACCTCTCGTAGAATGCAAGTGATGACCTGTAAAATATGTGATATTTTAAAATTTATTATACTTGGAGCTTATCACCTGGCATACAAAGCTTTTAAACTTAATAAAGGAAGAATCAGTGTGAGGGTAATACAGTCAAACCCACTTATAAAAATACCAGTTTTTACAATATACTGGTTTAAGCTGCTGCACCTTCAACTGTTGTATGTTTCTATGGTGAAATAGCCCACATAAATCAATGCCTGCATGCTGGATTATCACCTATAACAATGAATTTAGGCAGTTTGGGTGTCCATTCTGAAAAGTAATAGAATGAAAAATCCTTGAAAAGAAAGAAGAAAACGAAAAATTCCAAGGTGCAAAAGCTACTCCTACAACCCCATTGTCTCCGAGTGTCCCTTCTGATTCACAGTACGCTGTGCAGCATTGTGCTACAGTAGCAAAGCTCGCTTTTAAAATCTGCAACGTGGGGGAGTGGCGGTGGCTTCTATCAATTCACCTTCAGACACACCATTTGAGTAAAAATTGAGAGTTGGAGGGTTTGCAGGCGTCCGAAATTTCAAAATGAACTTTCAGACACGCAATTCGAGTAAAACTTGAGACCTGGAGGTGTTGCAGGCATTCAAAATTCAGATTTCACACATTAGCTCTATGGGGCTTGTGGTGGTCTCATGCAAGTGTCCAAATTTTCAAGCATAAGCATATCTGAAATATTTGCAGCTTTGTCGTCCTTATCACTGTCTGTTGGTATATTCCATTCCATAATATAGTTTTCTTACTATAGGCAGCTGTTTCACTATTTTGCTTTCTTTCTGTGGAACCCACTTATTGTAATGATTAGTTATAACTTTCGAATTCTCGTGGCTCATGAGTATTAGTATAAGTGGGTTCGACTGTCCGTCCATTCAAACTTGAAGTAAGGCTTTGTGGCAGTGCGGATTTTCTCTGGACATGTGTATTCACGGTATAGCATTTCTCTAGTGCAGTGGAACTGCCTTTACAGGGCTGATACATAAGGACAAATATGCACCTATTCGGTCATCTCAAATACTTAAACATTTTTCAATAATTTAATTAGAATCAAAGAGAATTGGTATGTGTTAATATTTGTTTTAATATTCAAATATTGGCACAAACCTTAAAAGTTATTTTCTAAATAGTTAAGCTATATTGCCTTCAGCAGTGGTGGCTATGTTTGTGTATGCAACTTGTTTATTCAAGATGTGCCTGCTTGTGGCCAAAGGAGAGCAAAGATACATTACTCTTTAGACAAGTCAAGCCTATTGCATAGTCAACATGTCTTGACTTGACCTCGGCGAGCTGCGTGTGGCTGTGACCAATCACTTTGGTGAATGCATTACAATGTTCGATGGGTCGTTCGACGTGCTGTGTTCTAAAGCCAACGTCAGCTATTCTTTTTCTTTTTTTTTTTCGAAATGAATGCAATTAAAAATGAACTGCACATATATTTGGAGCCCATGATTACATTTTTTTTTTTCATCGCAAAATGGGACATGACCGACTGCAGAGTAATAAAGTGATTAACGCTCATCACAGTGAATTACTAAAACCCCAAAAAACAACAACGCATTGCTTAATTTTCTTTCTTTGGTTGTCATACTGAGTGCCTCAGAATTATCGTACTGAATTGGACACATTTGTAGACAGTGCATCATAATTCACGCCTGAAGGGGATATGGATATGAGCAAAGTGGAGGGGCTGGGGGCGGTGAAAGGACCAATAGGGACCAACAGGCAGATAGGCTACTGTCCGCCAGCCACCCTTGTTTTAGGAAATGGAATGTGCTTGGCAATCTCACTACCAGCTTGCTTGTGAACAACAGCACAGTGTTTCGCAATTTAGCAGCTCCAGTGACCATTCAGTTGTGCTACTATTTTTATGTTGCGACTATACACATTTGTGTACATATCTTGTCAAAAGGTTAATCAAATCCTACTGACCGTGGTGGATGACTTGAGGCGCCTGCGACGTAGCATTGTGAGGCCCCAATGGCAGGCCATGAGGGTGGCGATCATGGTGCTGTAGTAGAGCCCCAGCACCAGGACCGGCTGTTTGTACCAGGACATGGTGCTGCCGGTGACAGTCAAAGTCAGGGCCACAAGTACGCAAGCCACCAGACCAAGGCCCCAGCTGCACACGGTCACCAGGAGTGCCTGGATCCGCCCCCACACTTGCAGCGCGAGCTCGTGCCGGTGAAGCTCGCGTCCTTTCACAAGTCAACGCGAAGAAACAATAATTTTTTTTTACCTACAGTTATGACGATTAACAGTAGCTCCACCTAAAGCTACCATGCCAATCAATTCTTGCACATAAGCTATGTTTTTTTAATTGATTCTGGGGTGTCCACAAGGAAGCTGGTAAAATTTCAGCGCACTTAAGTCAAGCACTCAATTTATAACAAGCATTTTTATTAACACGTGAGTGGCCCTAGAGTCGCACAAACCAACTGGCACTCGTGCAAGCCGTGACGTAACAAGCCGCTTGCTTTGAGAGCGTCTATATTCCAGCCCAAGATCTTTTCTCTTGGTTAACTAGATCTTGTCATGGACACTTAAAGTTATGGATTCTTTAAAGGGACCAGACTCGGGCATCTACCAACTTGTGGTTTACTGCAAAAAACAGACGTATAGGGCCTACTGTATGTATGTAAGCTTTATTTCCACAAAACACTATACAGAGTTACACAGGGCAAATTGGGAAAAAAGTGATCAAAATGAGTTGGTGACCTTGCATGTTGAGTGGTTGGAGCTAAATTTAAATGCAGGGATCAAAGAAAGAAACAACAAGACAGTGCTAGCAACTGGCGTTTCATTGAAACCCTCTGCAGAATACAATGGTCCGGCAATCTACAGTTAAAAACATGTGGTCAAAGATTATACAGGCTAAAAAGATTTAAAAATTTACACACTAGTTATGAAGTCCGCACATAGAGGCAAATGGAACGCTGCATGAACGGCAGAGCTAGAGAAGACGCAAACAATGCTCAGGCATGCCCAATCGCAGGCCACCTCTAAGCCCATTGTCGGACATGTGGGTGCAAGGCATGTTTTGACAGCACGGAAGTGATTGAAATAAGGAAGGACGTGCATGCGCGGGTACGCCATAAAAAATTGGGAGACCCTTAAGCTTCGCCTTTGAGAGTTGAACGCAATAGCGAAATCGGGCCCCTAGTGCACCCTTCAGCCGCTAAGTGCATACTTATTCATGTTTTGTTACATGCACATACATGCACACAAACACGCACACAGTAAATTGGACCAGTGCACCGAATGGGCTCATTTTCGTCGTGACACCTGTCGAACCAAATGCGTTAAAGGGGCCCTGAAACACTTTCAAATAACCATGGAACGAATTCACTAGAAGAGCTAATTGCCTCACGAATTCAACGCCACAAAAATTTCAAGAATCCAGAGCGAGTAGAGTTACAAAGGTTTGTCACATGCTGCAATTGCATTATCTCTTCTCTCGTCCCGACGAATGAGCTGGAAGCTAAGTAGGGAGGGTTGGCAGGGCAAAGAAACTACCGCGCCTCGTGACCTTGAGAACTTTTTTTCTTCGAATTGTGCGGATTTTTCAGTGTGATCGCACGCATGTGTGGACAAGTAGCGGCCTCCCGCGGTTATCTCGCTAACTTGATTTTTCGGTCACAGACGCACAGACGATTTTTCGCTCACAACCAACAGCCCCGACGCTGGCGGCGGGTTTTCTGCGACACGAGCTCTTTAACACTATTGCGTTAAAATTAAAGACACAGATTGTATCAACACCCCATTAGTTGTGCTGCCATGGAAAGAAATGGACTACCTTCATAACAAGTCTACAACCCTTTTTTTTTTTCTAAAAAGAAATGAATTAAGACGATTTATGGTGTAGTGGGTTTTCTGCAAGTGTGCTTGTAGCAATTACCCTAAAAGTGTTCAACACAGACTCTGAAAGGCCACTCTTCCAGCTTTTGCTGTGACTGTGCTGTGCAGTCCTGGCTTTTCTCTATTAAGATGAACGGAATCAAATTTAATGCACTTATTTGGTTCTTTTTTTGCAGATTTCAAATCTCGGCAAGCTATTAACAGTAATATATGCTAGTTTAACATTTTCTACTATATTTATTATGTAGATTTCTGGCGATTTCTATTTGTCAAACACAAAAGGAAAGTATGTGGCAAGGTTGCCAAAAGCTGGGCTAGTTGATGATGCAATTTATTTTCTTGTAATGTTGTTTATAAAATGATATTTGATTATCATAAAGTGTTTAAAGCAAGAAATTTTCACTCGTATTTGTATCCATTTATTTTACATCACTGGCTGGACTAGCTCCACTACCGCGTCTCTCATAATCGTATAGTGGTTTTGGGACGTTAAACCCCACATATAAACTGGCTGGACTAGCTCTCTGGCAGTTCTGCCACCAACCGCTTTTGTGCTTGACCAAAAATTTTCATTATTTTATTTGCATCTTGATTTTCTGCTCATGGACAAGATAGCTTTTTGCTTATATCCAACGACGTGGACAGTGATGCTGGAATTTCTGCAAAGTGAGCTTTGAATGCTACCGCATTAAAAACTTGCTTGATTTAGGATCTGCGTGTACAGTTTCATTAACTTAAGCCCACTAATAAAGAATTTTTTTTCAAAACTCACTTCTCCTCTTATATGACTCCCGTATGTACTAAAGAATAAGTGGCACTTTTTGTACATCAACTCTTGCTTGGGTAACACATGAGTTGGTCCTATAGCTACACATTAACACACTGTAGTGCCATGGCGACTAGTGTGATGGATAACTGAAAAGAAAAAAAAAAGCTGGTGGCAGGTATCAACTTTTCACTTAGCTATTCAATGTCTAATCACTGTCGGATGAGCTGACATTATTGGCGTCCTCCCAGAGCCGATCGTCTTCTGCAACACGGTGTTCGAGTGACGCAGCACATGCAACACAACACAATCTTGGAGGCCATGCTTTAGGTACATTCTAATATTTAGTTTTATATTTTTGCGCCTGAAAGTGGGTATTTACGGACTGGTTTGAGTGCCGCCATATTGCGGTGTTAACTTATGTGTTTTGCATCTTTAACAGCTAAATGAACAGGGTTACGGTAGACGCAGTTGGGTTGGTGCCTACGGTATTTCGTGACCCTATCAATTCACGTTGCAATATACAAAAACAGGAAAGCAGTGACTTAACAGTCCAAGACGCCGGCGCCCAGACAAAAAATAGTCTACACACAGGGGAAGCTTAAGTGCGGGTATGTTTGGTATAAAGCCCAGCAAATAACTCACCGCCAGTAGCAGAAGCTTTCATCCGCAGCGCCATGGAAATGAGGGAGATGACGATGATGAGCTTGACCACGATGCTGCTCACAGACACCGAGTAGGTCACCATGAACACACCAAGGAAGTCGTAGTACACCGCACGAATGACATCCGTGTCTCCAGTGCCTCCTAGCGAGCTGCTGCCCTCATTGAGTTCTCGAGCCTCCAGGATTTTAAGGATGAGTCCCAGCATGTTGTCACCTGAGCGGTGAAATAAAGAACGTTAAAAAAATAGCTAGAGTGAAAGCTCTTACAGTGCTCTGCCAGCAAAAGTGAAGCCAGCTTTTGCCCTCTGAAGATCTGCAGGAAACATGCTCTTCTCTCGTGGTGCCTACTTGGAAAAGATCAAGTGGCTTCTTGGGGTTGTGCTCATATTTCAGACGCTTTATAAAGAACTTCGCAGAAATTGCTCGTCTTCTCACCGGTATTTTTAAAGGGACAGCCCTTTCAGTTGGGGACCTGAGCAAGCTCAGGAATTTTCGACGCTTACGAGTCGCCTTGTGAATCCGCCCATTCTGGGTCATTTTGACCCATCTGCTCACACGGAAGTCCGTATGGATGCAAGGTGCGATGGTATTGGCGCTATTTTGTCCCAGCGACAGAGAGAGCTCAATCGTGTAATCACTTATGCTAGCCGCCCTCTTTCACGCTCAGAGCGCAATTACTCAATCACAGAATGTGAATGCCTAGCCCTTGTCTGGGCCATTGCCAAGTTTCGCCCATATTTGTCCAGACGGCATTTCACTGTGGTAAGAGACCATCACACCTTATGTTGGCTCTCCTTACTCGAAGATCCTACGGGGCGCCTCGGTCGCTGGGCTTTACACCTCCAAGAATACACATTTTCAGTGTCCTACAAGTTAGGACAGCTACACAAGGACGCCGACTGCTTCTCCCGTTTTCCGGTCGACCCACCTGACACCACCGAAAGTGATTCAGATACCTGTGTTTGGTCGCTCAACGATTTCGTACACGTCACCGATGAACAGCGCCGCGATTAATATTTGCGATCCCTTATACAAAGCCTGACTTCGACACCACGGGACGGCTTCCTCCGTATGTTCACTCTGCATGACAGCGTGACGTTTTACCATTCGACGCAATATGACACCACATGGTGCTGAACTGCTCCTCATTGTTCCTGAGCATTTGAGTTCAACTATCCTTTCGCAATGACACGATGCTCCCACCGCTGGCGATTTGGTGTGTTTACCGAACTTACGATCTTCTGGCCTGGCCTATACCACTCGGTTCAGCGCTACGTCGCTTCCTGCGAACTCTGCCAATGCCGAAAAAAGCCTTCTCTCTCCTGCTATGTACCTTTAGCACATAGCTATCCCCAGCGAACCATTCTTTCGTGTCAGCCTGGACCACCTTGGTCCTTTTCTAACGCAGTCTGTCTGCAGGTAACAAGTAGGTGGCCGTAGCGACTGATTATACGACACGTTATGCCATTACGCGAGCTCTTCCTACCAACTGTGCAACTGATGTCGCTGATTTTTTTCTACATCAAATCGTCTTACACCATGGTGCCCCGCGTGAGCTGCTGACTGATCGAGGTCGATAATTCCTTTCGAAAGTTGTCGATGGCCTTCTCCGCTCTTGTGCAACGTCTCACAAGTTCAGCACGGCCTACCATCCACAAACAAATGGAATTGCTGCGCGCTTGAACCGTACACTCACGGACATGTTATCCATGTACGTGTCTGAGGACCACCTGGATTGGGACTGCACGTTACACTCGTGACGTTTGCCTATAATTCGTCCTGTCACAACATTACTGGTTATTCTCTGTTTTATCTATTGTATGGCCGTGACCAGCTCTTGGCTCTCGACTCACTACTTCCTTCTGAGACAAAGTCAACCATGTTTTGCGCTCATGACGCCATCCTTCGCGTGGCAACGGCACGTCCCGTTGCCCGTGATCGACTCCTGGCATCTCAGGCCAACCAAAAGTGCCACCACGACAGTCACCACCGTGACGCGAGTTTCAGCCCTGACTCCTTGGTCTTGCTCTGGCTGCCTTTGCGTCGCGTTGGCTACAACAAGTACAAACAATTCACGCGGTACACTGGTAAATCCTATAGTGCGGGCTGAGGTGTTCTTTTCTTACCTTACAATAAAGACTGTACACTGGTAGTGGCGAAAACTGTCAGCAACCATTGATTAATCTGCCAAACGGTAAAGCGCATTAGCATTTTACATGTGCCATCAAAGATTATCGCTGGTGGCAGTTTGAGTTCTGGAATGAACTCTAATCCATGTTGTATGTGTTTTTGTCGGAAAATTGTAAATTGTAAGGTAATCTTCAACTGGAACGTACCCAAGAATTTTTTCGGGGAAAGGAGGGAGGGGTTGTGTGTAACATGGTTAACTTTTACAACTGGTGGTTGCTGTCAAGGCATGTTAATAATTTAGTATCACCTGAAAAGTTAGGGCATGGAAAAATTTGGGCAGGAGAAGTGTCAGAACCTTTCACCCCTCCTCTTAACCAGCTATGGCTCTTATCTAAAATATTTTCGTGTCATTCAGGTGTGGTTAGTTCAAGGCAGCATAGAGCCATATGTAGTGAGCCAGTTACATAGAATAAAGAAACGTATGTGGCAGTATCAGTTCTTTTTTTAACATGAAGAAATGGGTGCAAAGCTTTTAGGTGCAAGGTATATATATTAGGTACAAAGAAATAAATGCATGACAGGAGCACTAACGGTTTTAACTCAGTAGTAAAGCATTGGACATGTAATTTGAAGGTTGTCGATCTGGGCCCAACCTATGACCGCTACATTTTTTTTCTGTAAAACTTGTTGGTCTAGTTTATACCGGTCCCTTTTACTTATTCTTCCCTGTTTGTTTGCGTCGTCTAATCTTCTTGTATGTTTCTTTGTTCACAACAATTCATGTCAGAATGATTTTGATACAGTTAAAAATAACAAATAACTGCCTCGCATGATTTTGCTGTGATGTAGGCTTTAACAGAGGAGCAGATGTCATTTCCTCCTTGCGCACAGGGCACAAAAATTATTGTATTAAGCTTTTACCTGAGTATGGAGCAGAAGAAAGCTGAGAATCAAACCCTGAACATTTTGCGCAGCAGCTCAATGCCTCAGCCACAGACCTATTATGAAAGTTTGTACACTATATGGTGCAAACAGGCAGCATGCAGGAGCAAAGAGAGCTAGTAAGGCTGCAATGGGGGCTAGATGGTACGTCTTCATGTGTGATACACTACCAGGTACGACAGCGTGACGACGCACGGTGATGCGAAAACTAACAACTAGTGTACTTTATTTTGAGCCTGCACAGACTCGTGCACGAGGAAGAAAGGAACACCAAAAGAGGAAATGCTGTGAAAAAAAAAAAAAAAGAAACCATATCAGGGTGTCAAACAGTGTCACTGACACATGTGAAGGGTTACACATGTGGTGACCAGGTACGACAGCGTGACGACGCACGGTGATGCGAAAACTAACAACTAGTGTACTTTATTTTGAGCCTGCACAGACTCGTGCACGAGGAAGAAAGGAACACCAAAAGAGGAAATGCTGTGAAAAAAAAAAAAAAAAAAAGAAACCATATCAGGGTGTCAAACAGTGTCACTGACACATGTGAAGGGTTACACATGTGGTGACAAGGTTTACTTGAAGACGTTAATTTGAACAAAGCTACATCACCACATATCAGCGAAAGGTGCATTCGGTTACCCTCTCAAACTTCCTTGATATCTCTCCTTCACTCTGTACAAAAGGAAGTATATGACATTTTGTGTTAACTATGTCACCGCGTACATACCTCTCGGCACATGTTGGTTACATTTTTTGATACTTGGTTATGCTATTTATATTTTTTCTACTGTTATTATTACTGAATTTCTCCCTTTTTATGTTCCATCCTTTTTGTATATAAGTTTGTCTGTGCTCAAAATAAATTAAGTTGTTAGTTTTACCCTGTGTTTCTCCTTTTTACGACCGATGCTGTACTTGGTAGTGCACCAAAACATAAACAAAAAGAGCTCACTTGCCTGCATGCTGAATTGAGCCATCTGGGATGTAGTCCATGTTGTCGTACTTTGTGTGGTACACGTAGCCATTTTCGGCAAAGGCAAAATCAAGGCCTGTTGATAAATAGTAAGGGGGACAATGAAGCATGAATTCTAGGCATTGAACAAGTTCTACATGCACAGCACTGCAGGTAAAGCCACAGTAGTAAGTAGCAGCATATTCAGGAAGAATTGGTATGGAATTTCACATACTGTTATGCCCATGGTATTACTGTCAGTAAGACTAGTGTGTTTTCTAGGAGAGACGGATTTGTCGAAACTTTGTATTTTCGGCTCCGTTTGGCTTCGTGGGGCATAAATCCGGTTTGTTGCAAGATCAAGTTCAGGAAATGTTTAACTGTTCAACTTCATCACTTTAGCCTTTTTTAGACTCACCAGTAGAAACTGACCCACAATGTTCGCAACGATCAATTCATTTATACGAAACAAACACCAAGACAAAACAGTAAAGCCACAAAGGCATTTGAAGCCGCAAGCAAGAAGATTAGGCAAATCCGTGTACTACCCAACATTCCCATGGTGGCTGAGCGATTGTAGCACCAGAGTTCCCTCTAGTAAATATTGTAGGAACAAACAGCTAGTTCTGCAAGCGTCCGGCGAACAATATTATTGAGCTACACGTGACCTCGAGATGTTCCTTTTTCTGCTTGGCACCGAAGTTGAACGACCAGCTGAAACTTGAGTAGAAGATGAATTGAATTGGTGTCCAACTGAACTAATTGAATTAGTGTCTCATGAGAGCAACAGGCTTGTGGTTGGCTTAGCATTAGCTGAAGGGAGTGTCACACACTATCCACTAACCAAAGCACGTGCTTAACTTCAGAGTGCAGCTTGAGCGGCATTGCCGTCACCGTTGATGGCATAAAAGCCAGCATCGAAAACAGTTCGAGGGTGAGCCCTCTGCAAGGCAGTGGAGTATTCTACCACTGAGCCATGCTGGGGATTCAAACTCAGTGCCAAGAAGAATATAAACAGGTGTCAGGTCGGGCAAGCAATTGTGTTACTCTATCTAATATAGTATGGCAGAAGAGTAAAATGACAACCAGTCCTCACACGTTACTAATTCTGCGATCAGTGTGTGGATTAATGCTTCCCACCCACTGCAAAGGTCTCAGCCATAAATATCTTACAGATGTGTGGCGGGTACATCGCTTACCCGCAGAAAGACGAATAATGATGTAATGGGTGCTGTCCTACTTCACAAAAATTATGATTTATGGCATAGTTGACACTTTGCAAAAACTCCAAGCACAGTTAGCCTTGCCCCAAAACGAAGCTGCGTTCAGAGTTTGCTTAGGCAGTATGGTAATCACTGGTGAAGTTTTTACTAGAAAAGCAATTAACAGAAGCACAAAAGAGCGCCTTGCCTGGTATGCCTCCAAAATCTCTGAAGATACGAAAATCTGTGTCAGACGGAATAAGGCCACTTTGAAAAACTTCTTCCGCAACGATGGACCCAAACGGTCTCGTAGCACCATCCACATATGCCTTCACCAACCATGGGTCACTGGGACCTAATACAAAGACAAAAGGTTCGAATATCCTCCTTAGTGGCAGTGGCTACGTTTGTGTATGCAACTTTTTTATGCTAGCTGTTTCAACATAAGTTCAGTAGAGAGCAGGGTACATGGCTCATTAAATAAATCAAACCTTCTGCATAATCGACATGTCTTGACTAAATCTCAGTATGCTGTGTATAACCATCATCGATTACTTCGGTGAATGCAGTACAATGCTCGACAGGCTGTTCGATGCACAGCATTCCAGAACAGACGTCGAAAGTATCACTCTTGTTCTTTCAAAATAAATGCAACCAAGAACTGCACACATTTAAAAGCCTATGATTTTATTCTTTTTATGCAAAAATTAAACATTATTGAAGGCATAATAATGATGCTAAGTTCAATAATAAGTTTGCCCAAAATAACTAATAACTAGTAATAATACTAGTTATAATAGTAGTTAAGGTAATCTAAACAGAAAAAGGAAAGAAGAAGAAAAAAAGAAAGAAAAGAAAAAGAAAAGATAACTTGCTGCTGGCAACAGCTAACCTTCGCATAAATGTGTTCGATGCTCTACCAACAGAGCAGTAGTGCCTGTAGCTCAGTTGGTAGAGCGAATCGCGAACTGCGTAATGAGTGGGTCGTTGAATGCTTCCATCTTATCACAAAAGGCTCAGCCCTAATTTTTCATCGTCATCAGCCACAGAATCAACACAGTTGACGTAATGCCTCAGAGGTGTGTATAGGCATGAGTCTGCAAACTCACTCATGAGTCGACTCACCCAGACTCGTATCGAGCCACGAGTTTGAGTCTGGGCGAGTAATATTTTGGAAACTTTGTGTCCGGTTGAAGAAACTTTCTGTGGGTGTTAGTCTGAGTGAATCCTGCTAAAGAAAAATTTGGTGAGCCTGAGTCTGAATGATTCCAAAGCGCAAAATATCTTAATTATTTGAGTGAGTCCTTGTAAGCTCCTCTTTTGCTTGCCGACCTATGTTAGTGAACACCACGCTTCTCTGAAGAATGAATAATTGGCTAGTGGTTGCTTCCCTGCTTCACAATAGTATTAGGATTTATGGTGTGGAGGATGCTGTGCAGGTGTACCTGTAGCAGTTGCCCCAACAGTTTTTAAAAAAGGCTCTACGAAAGGCGCTCTTTCAACTTTTACTGTGCTGTCCATTGCATGCAGGCCTGGCAAATTTTAGGTGAGATGTTTTAAAATGGCATATTTGTTGTTTTTATTTACTTCCACAAGTCTAGTGGAACAAAGATGCAGGTTGTAGTTATACTTGAAGTAAGCTGAAATTACCTTCAACAAGCACTACTAGCTAGCTATAGAAATCTGAAAACATTGTCTAGAGTCCCATGAAAATGGTCCCCTGGCTGCTTGCCACTGCATTTCGCATGAGGAGTTCACCAAGCCACATGCTCAAAATAACCATGATTTCCAAACTCTCATGATGGGAGAAATCATTTTAAAAAGCACGTTATTGCCGTACAGATCAGCTTTCATTTTTACATTTAAAATGTGGTTTTCACAAGATGCCGTTTTCGGCAACTTCTAGATATAGACAGCATGGTTTTGGTACTTATGTTGGCTAGATCAAGAGTGCAATTAGCTCCTTTAAAGCATGTAATTTTTATAATTATCTATAATTTCAAATAAGCAACCAACATTGGCTGAAAGTTTCAATACTTCTCAGATTATAATTTTTCTTGTTCATTTATATATATTACACACACTTTGATAGTTGCTTGTATTCTACAGTTAATGTGGGGCAATACGAGCCAAAATGACTCATAATTATAAATGTTTAGTGACAGAAAATCTGTGTAATATGAGCTATATTTTGCACTTTGCCACGGCACAAAACGATAACTATGCAACTTACCAGAAGACTGAATACATATTTGAAATGGGTATAAAAACGTATGTTAACAGCAAAAATTTTATTTCCGTAGGCTACAAATTAAAGAAAGCTGTCATCCTAGCGGCACTAACACATCACAGGAGCACATATAAAAACCATTTAAATTGGACAGGGAGATGACCACCGCTGCTACTCAGTTGGTAGCGCTTTGGACGTGTGTTATTCGAAGGTATAGACATAACAATTATACTACAAATAAGATCCCCTATGCCGTCTTTGGTTTTTCTTGTCTGTTCTAACTAACATTGTTTCTAGCAAAGAAAAACAGGCCCTTAATACCTCTTTTCATTAATTACTAAGGGGAGCCATGCAAAAGCACCTTACTTGCTTGGAAGAGCAATTCCTTGCCCCCTGCACCACAGGCCTCCAGGTTCACAAAGGCGGCCACCTCCTTTGACCACTTATGTTGCGTGATGAAACCATGTGAGCCCTGATGCAAAAGAGAGAGGGAGGCAAGATTGAAGAACTGCCTCAGCTGAGCGGAATTCAAAACTTTCTTTGCACCCTAAGAAAACTTATTACTATTGAGCTTCTGTGGAGCACTGGCTTATGTCAGGAACAGAAAAACATATAACAGCTACTGTCGCCAAAAGCAAATAAGGAATTACAGCTGGAGATTGCTGGACAAAAAGCATATAGAAAAAGGTAAATGTTTTAGAAAATCCCCATCACAAAAAGTCTATCTACAAGAAATTGAGAGTGACAAGATTAACTGTATCGGGATCGACATTGTGACTACTGTTATTTTTAACACAAGACTTGAAGCTTTTAGACACTCTTCACAGCTTTACATTAATAGCTATACTAGTATGTTGGACCTCATGTCAGTAAAGTGCATGTGTATATATATACTGCTACGTGACAATAACACTGCCAGTCGCAAGCTACAGTCAACGTGCCGAGAGTTACATTTTGGAAAAATATTTTGTGCTGCTTAGTAGGTGGTGCAAACTTTGGGCATCAAAATAAACTAAGTGATGCTAAATAACTTATATATTATTACTGGTCTGAGCAATTACTACAAAACAGTTTTTTTCTTTAAAATCAAGGCCCCACTGTTTCATGACTATGATAGTTTGTTCATTTTTGCTTTAACTTCATTTACTTTTCACATTGTTGAAAAATTGTAATATTGTTAGCTTTTCCCATAAAATCTACATTTTTTTTCACCACTAATATATTTACATTTGCTGTTTCAGATGTGCTTACATTAAACAATGAAAATACTCCAAGAGCAAATGAAGCAAAAACATTGCTAAAATAATGTGACAAATTCGATATAAGTAGCATTTTTGCTCATACTGCAGCTTAATTTCCTAAATGTAAAAATATGGCTTAGGTATTATTGTTGCATGTTTGCTTTGTTGGTAAGAGATACAGGAAGTCTCAAAAGAGTGTGTTTATATGGCCAATGTGCCATCAATAGTTGTTGAGACCTACAACGCTATGCAAATGCGCACACATGGCATGGCAGGCAGTGAGCTAGCTCGGAGAAGTGGGACACAGCAACATTTACAAGTGACCTACCATCACTGACAAGGAGACAGATGAATTGTCTCTGCTGACAGATCATTGTGTGCACTCTGAAGATACTGGCAGAATGACAGCTCCAATTGTCTTTGCAGACACTAGGAAACAACAAAAAAAGAAAGCCTAAGAGGAAAAATGTATGCACGAACCTGCAGGATGTTTTCTTCCGCTCCATTAAACAGGAAAATGACGGGATGGGGCAGCGGTTCTTTCCTCCTCGAAAGGACGTGAAGGATCTCCAGCATAATGGCACAGCCAATGGAATCATCACTGGCACCTGAATGAGTTAGTGGTGGGATGGCATCAAATGAATATAACAGAATAACCCTGTCTAATAGGGCAACAAATGCTGAAGCCTTTCTGTGAACACTTGTGCATCTTAGCAAGTGTAACGAAATAGAAATAAACACGTAAACAGGACAGGCACTAGACATCAACTGAGAGTTTACTGACATAAAATGATTAAAATATAGAAGCATGCATGCAAACCCCACAAAAAGGTGACGACGAAACTACTGATGCAGATACCTACAATTTTACCTAAGACACTCAGTTTCTTTGGCCTGCAAAACCAGTGAAACTGCATTCACGCATTAATGAACTTCTAAACTGATGCTTTATGCCTCATAGACTTCAAGGGCTTGCTGACAAGATATGGGTGCCCTTAAAGTCAGGCACGCACGAACACCTGCGGCAGCGATCTGCCAAGTGTCCACCCCTGGCCAATGAATAGACAGCTGCGTTATGCTCTTCACATTTCTGTGATGTATTACGCTTCATTTCCAGCTGCCCTATGCTGTGACTGCTACACAATCACATTTCTGTGATGTATTACGCTTCATTTCCAGCTGCCCTATGCTGTGACTGCTACACAATGTCTTCAGTTATTGAATGATTGTGCTGTGAAATACCTTTATCAGAAAACCGAAATGTTTGGCATTTACTGTTCGCTTCTCAGAATAGTAAATTCTTTAACCCTTAGAGATGCTATGCACACAATTGCGTATAACACCACTTGTATTTGCTATTTGTGCCAACTAGGAGCTAACAAAGAGCTTAGCATAAAGCGAATGTCTTGCATAATACATTTGTCTACATTTAACATTATTCTGCAGTGTACTGTTCTTCCATATGGTCACTTTGCTGTAGGCACAACCACTTTCAAGGAGTCTTTTGCTTTTCTGCTGCCTGCAAGTTATATGGAAAGTATAATTTTTATTTCAAATTAACTCAGCCAAATATGAATTTGTTAGTGTTTTGTGGAAAATGATCATATGCAACACCACACTGCTGCTAAAGTTCAATGAAGACAACTTTATCGTGCAGGAGGTTGAAGTCATCTAAAGCTCGATATATCTCGCTCTTTCCCAACACCTAGTTTATACTAGGTGTTTATACTAGGCGTGCAAAAGAAGCGAGCTCCTTGAACAAGAACCAAGTATGGAAAACAAAGTATTGCTTACCAGGTACCTCAGGTTTTAAATACCCTTGCAGATCAATTGAACTTTAGGGCTAGTAGTGCGACTTTCAAGAAACAAATAAAGAACTTATTCATAACCACCGGTCTACACTATCGAAACTACGTAATGGAGTCTCATGCCTCTGCAAATGCTTAAATTGTTCATAAACTTATATGTCAATTATAAGAGTGTATACCGCGGAATTCATTGTATCCACATGCATCTTATGTCTGTTTTTGAGTTGTTTCATTGATATTGTTTAGTTGTGAATTATAACGAGAGTGACCTCTAATTCTTAAAATGTGTTATGTAAACTTCTTATGCTATTTATGTTTGAATTTTGTGTTTACAATTTCAGGTTGCTTGAAACCAATGTATCGAATATATATATTGTTTAAGCTTGCACTGTAACGGACTGCGGAGGGACAAGGGCCTTTGTCAGGCTGTTCGCCTTTAGCCCTTTGCCCCTGCAGTGAGCTCTGTATCTGGCTTACTGTAAATAAAAATACTACTACTACTGCTACTACTACTACAGTAAAACCTCATTGAATCAAACTTGGATATAGGAATCCCGCTTAGTTAGAAGTATTTCAGCGGTACCATATTTTGCAATGCAGGTGTGAGTGGATAATTGAAACGGCGATTAGCACGAGTCCGGTTAATTCGAAAACTTTGGATGCAGTGTGCCGATTCCCGATCCTCATTAGGCCGCAAAACTGCGAGAACAACAGCCCTAAAGAGCCACTAAGCTGCAGCAATGCTGCAGCAATGCTAATGAGTGGCAGCTGAAGCACACCAAGGTTGATAATTCCAGGCTGAAAAATAAAATTCCCCCCAAAAACAAAAAAGCGGTTTCATGATCAATTGAAATGTGCGCCTGCGAAAACAAGACGCGCTTCACAAAACAGCGAGGACACGCGGGCAGCATGTGGCATGCTTCTCGCAATGTCACCGCGTCATGATTTACGCATTCTTTCCGGGAATAAAAAAAAGAACACAATACAGAACAGTCTGGCGAAATTAGCGATGCATGCGAACTTCTGAGTGCCGTTTACTCCAGCAATTTTCACCCTTGCACTGCTGGCGGAACACTATCCATTATCAAATTCTTTATTCTACTAGAAGAACGGCCAAATGGTCGAGTCACGACGTGCTGACGCAGCGAGGGGAAGACGACACTCTGCACGCATGTCACTGCTGTTTTTTAGTGAAATTTTCTTTTTTTTTTGCAAGAGCTCATTTCAGTTAAATCGTGATGTTTTTTTCTTTCTCCCTGGCAGCAGCGAGGTCCAGCGTTCCCCCTTGTTTGTGGTGGTGAAATTGTGGCCTGGTATTGCTATAAAACATGACCCTTGAAGAAGCTAACTAGCCGGCACAGCAAACGACTTGCACTGCAATTACTTTAAATAATTCCAAGCTTCGTTAATTCGAAAACTCGCTTGATTTGAAGATTTATCATGGTCCTTCAAATTAACGAGGTCTTACTGTATATTAGCGAAAATGTGCCATATAAACAATTGGTGTACACTACATAACATGCCACAGAGAGGTGTATGTATGTGTGTATATATATATATATATATATATATTGTGAGCTGATATATATACAGGAAAGAAGTGTACACACTTCTTTCATTTTATATATATGTGTGTGTGTGTGTGTGCGTGTGTCACACACCATGCACACACCGTGATAGCACTGCATCTCTTAAACAAGGCAAAAAATGTAACCATAGGAGCGGACTGTGGCTATTCATCCGGGCATGTCCCTGCATAAGGTAAGGCTCATTATTCATGCTTCGCCGAACCACACCCAGGAAAAAAGGTTCGCTCCAATGGCCCTGCCATCGGCAGTGAACAGGTGGTTCAAAATGACTTATTGAACGCACCTGCACGTGCATGGTACTAAATAAACTATGGTCTACCAGGGAAAAAAAATGGGTGGTTTTTAAAGGGGACATGACACCCAATTTTCAATCATAATCCTAGTTGTGTGAGTTAATCCTCGAGCATTCTCAAAAACTGGTGATACTTTTGGCTGTATTTTGTCGAGCTCTCAATGTTTGACTCAATATATCTTCATAAATACGTGAATGGCCCGAGATTCTGGACACAGTGGTGCACTCGCGAGCAGTGATGTAACGAGCAGCTGGCTGTGCAGCCGTATGCATTTGGCAAACAATATTTTTCTGTGGTCAGCAGCACATTAAATAGAGGGTGCACGTTAAAGAACCCCAGGTGGTCAAAATTTCCGGAGCCCTCCACTACGGCGTCTCTCATAATCATATGGTGGTTTTGGGACGTTAAACCCCACAAATCAATCAAAGCACATTAAATAGAGAAATTTGAGCATTTTTCTGCTTGGCCCTGAATTTGAATGATTTGCAGCGGCTCATACTGTGACAGAAAATTGTGGTAGTAACTGTGATGATGACACCACTCCTTGCTGCATATGACCCCACAAGCATGATAGCAATGACTACAGTGGCTAGCAGCCACTATACAATGGCGGTTGTGGTGGGTGGGATTCGCAGCAGCAAACTTCAAGGGCCCGTTGTGCACTGAAATGTTCCGAAATGCATAATAGACAATCTGATTCTAGTTTTTGCTGAAAACCACAAATTGTTGGGTGACCGTGTCATGGCCCCCTCACCCCTTTCACGATTGGCAAAAAAAAAAAAGGAATACTTGAGAAAATGATTAAAATTTTTTCCCCTCATTTTGTAGAGTTTCTTTGTCTGAATGAATCAATACAATTACATCGTGAAATAGCTTTATTTTATTTTCCAAACTGTGTTAAAAGACAGAGAATGCACGTTGTCAGAGGCAGCAATGCAATGAAATGCAAGACGCAGGAGGAGGATGCGGGAAAAACATGGAGCAGTGGGGCCATCTTGCATAGAAAAACTCAAGTACAGCAGATATAGCTCCGATTTTTGTTGACGAGTCTAGTCGTCATTGGTCCTGAATGAAGTCTCATGATGTCTGCACTCCATTTGTCATCGGTCGCAAATGGGTTAATTCGATTATGTTTTGCCTTTTCATAGCACTGTCACATGCACGTGCTTTGAATACATAACGTATAATTTATGAAATTGTATTGTGGCTGTAATATACTTTTCATTCATTTATGTATTGCATTATAATCGTATTATATTATTCCTACGTAATACTTACTGTTATGCTTTGCAACTTTTTTTGCTTTCTGTTTACTTATCTGCTACTTTATTTTTCACTGAAGGAAAGGCGTATAAATTTAAGGGCTCATTTTTGTTTTGTAGACTCAATATTAATGAGAAGTAATAGACAACGATGCAATTTCAATCTATGGAAAAAAAAAAGTGGATGAAAACATAGCTTGCATTGGCAAGGTCCGAACCTGCGACTTTCAAATAACGCGTTTGAAAAAATAGCCCTCAGAAAAATAAGCCCTTGAATTTTCGCGTCTTTCCTTCATGCATAGCGAAGTTCTCGTTCTGGCAGGCTTGATGCATTCAGGTAGTGTACGAGGGATTATTGGTCTGTTTCCAGCTCGTAATAAGATAACGTGACACTATTAGGCATAAAAATTAAATGAATACATGTTCGAAATGAGTACCGAAAAAAAAAAAAACTGCGTGTATTTTGGGCCTAATCATCAACCTTTTTTGTGCAAGTATTAAAGCTGAATAATTAAAATAATTAGATAACTAGTTGCACATTAATTAGCATTAATTACTGAAACACATAACATATTCCTTCATTTTCTTTCTTGTAATTATTACATAGCACCTTGGAATTACGCCATGTGAATTTGATGCATCTGCAAACAGTGCATTGTAACTTGCAATTGGAGATATTTTACAATGAAGAGCAACAGCATCAATCTTCATTTATTGGGATCTTTGCGTCCCAATCTCACCCCATCACGTTCCCTCCAGAACAGAATTCATAAAACCTTTGCTTTTGTTGTGTTATGCAATGTTGCTTATGTTGAAGTACTCATTTTGTGTTGTACTTTAACAGTTGTTTATTAGTGATAAGTACCAACAAGCGTTTGGCCTACATCACATTGCCATGTAGACGACTTGGGTTTAATTCTTACTTCAAAGAACAAATTGGAATTATTTTACTTGCATGTTTCTTCATTTTTTTTTTCACGAATAAGATGATAATTTTTTTCTCCTCGAACAACACAGACGCTGATGCTGGATTTTCAGCAAAACTAGCTCTTCACCACTGTTGTCAATTCTGCATATGTATACGCTATTGTACTGATTAAAAAGGATAGGACAAGGTGCGATTGTAAAGGTATTGTGTTGTGACAGGTGTTGTATATGGAATACCGCTGTCGTGTGCGAAGATGTATGTGGGCCAAACAGGACGTTGCTTCAACAACCAAGCTTGAGAGCGTGAACTACCTACAAGAAAAAAAAAATCGCACTTACCTGTGCATTGTATAGTCTGCAGATGTGAGCTTCGGCTTCGCAAGATCAAGATAATAGGCAAAAGCAATGGCACTTAACTTAGCGCGAGAGTTATTGGAGGCGTTTCACATTAAGAAGAGAGGCACAGGTTGCATTAGTTTTACATCACATTAAGAAGAGAGGCACAGGTTGCATTAGTTTTACATCTATTTCAGTTTACCAAAATGAGTTGTAGCTTCTTGACACGCGAGTGTGACCAGTGATTACCCATTTTAATGCGCGCATGCGCGTAGAGTTGTTATCTGATGGCTAGTTCTTTCAAATAAACAGCTGAAGTTTACTGCCCGACCTTTCTGCTTTCTTTTACTTCTATTCTAAAATCTGTCTTTCCGGGAGTTTGCGCTATTATGTACCCCAGCAAAAGTAGTGTTTTTGGCCCACACAATACTGTGTTTGTGCAGATAGCCAGGCCTGGCTCATCAGAGAAATAAAGCGGAAAGTTGGGCTAGCTGGAATACTTTCATGATTGACGCAGCATGTACACACAAACACATAAAAAACGCAGTGCACAGAACAAGCGCTGTTGCGCAGTTGAAATTTTTATGATGAAAAGATATGTTTGACTTTCTTCTTTATGTGCATGCCTGCCATGCTTTGTTTACCTGTATGTTCTTTTTTTTTTTTTCAAAAATAAACTTTTCAGTTGCGAGACAGCGCTTGTCCTGTTATGAGTCACGAGACAGTGCTTGATCTTTTTTTTTTCTTCACGTTTCATGTGTTTTGTGCTGCATCAATTATTGAAGAAGCAAGCGAGCAAAAGAAGCATTAAAATACCTTCCTGATGGCACTGATGCAGTAGTCCATCCACAAGCTTCTATTGAGATGTGGCAAAAATTATGTGCATCAAAGTGAACGGTGTAAAGCAGGGGTCTCCAACATGCGGTCCACAGACCTTTTGCTTGCAGCCCGCAGCTTCACTAGAAATAAACTTTTGTGGCTTTGTTAAAAAGTATTCACATTATTTTCTCGCCTATTGTAATTGCTGTAATAATGCCTTGTTAGTGTAAGCTAAAGAGATTGGACTGGTCTCTACTTTAGGATTTGTGTTTCTGGAGATGAGTATTGCTATACTTCTATAAACCTTAAATCAACCAAATATAAATAATGTGAGATACGGGAACAGCGTTTTTTTCAGATAGGGATGTCCAGCGACATTTTGTTCAAAAGTCTCCCAAGTTCTGCAACGAAACTCCTGGAAAGTTTCAGTGCTATCTATATTGACCCACCTGTTTCCGATGGAGGCGGAAATGTTGTAGGCCCGTGTGCTCAGATTTGGGTGCACGTTAAAGAACCCCAGGTGGTCTAAATTTCCGGAGCCCTCCACTACGGCGTCTCTCATAATCATATAGTGGTTTTGGGACGTTAAACCCCACATATCAATCAATCATCAAATCATTGACCCACCTGTGAAGTCAACATGGTTACTGAATGCCCTGAAGAACAGAGGCGTTTAGTTTCTTTTGTGTTTCTGTTTCCACCTGTGGCATTGGCGTGGCAATTGCTTTTGCTGAGAAGCCAGCACGATTTCGAAATGGCGGAAGACCGCGCCCTAAATTCATATTTTCATTACCAAGAAAAGTGCTGGCCCTAACCAAGTCCCCAATGAATTTTTGTACAGGTATGCCAGTCAGGTTGCAAAGTTTTGTGCCTCCTCTTTCGAACATCTCTTAGTACTGGACACTTCCTGTCTGAATGAAACTGCGTGCAGATCACACCCATGAGCAATTCTGGCTGTAAGTCTGATACTAAAAACTACTGGCTTATACCTGCAATTTCTATTAGTCATTTAACATTTAATAGAAATAGCACTTGGAATAAGAGATGTAAACTATTTGGTAAGCATTCATTCTAAAAGACAGGGCAGGCAAACATGGACACAAGAAAGAAGTCAATACACCAGAGATGCCCACCAACAACTGAAGAAGTGCGCAACGGCGTAAAGGAAAGAAGGTACGAAAATGTAATATAAGCTAGCATATCAATCTGGCATGCGTCTGGGTCTGCGTGAAAGAAGGTTAAATTTTAACTTCATTTTCCTCGGACCCAAGAAGGGAATTGCAGGTCAAATAATTGATAATTCTTCTTGAAGATTTATTTAGGATGAACATTTGAAAATAGGCAAAATTACTCATTTTTACAAGTTACATTGAAATAAAGTTTAGTTTACACAGCTGTTTTCTGCAATCAAGACCATAAATTATGCATAAAAATAGATTACAACTTCATTGGAGAGCATTGCTACTCGAAATAAGTACAAAAATAAGCTATCAAAAATTTTATTTACGCACTGCAAAGGCAAAAAGGTTGAAGTTCCTGCGAAACATCGTTTTCAAACCCACTGTGCATCACAAATGCTCGATGTGAAGCACCATCTCATTGAGTAGTGCCTTTCACAGAAGAAATTCAAGTTCAAGGCAAAAAAAAATCTGCTTCAGAATTAACTGGGCTAGCTCGAAGCAATGACCCTAATTGACCCACAGGGAAACTATGCAAGTTATTCGACAGTTGACTCATGCGTGTGCTGCCACTGTTATCGATATGCTATGCCTCAGTCATTAAATATAAATAGTGCACGCTTAAAGAACCGATTCTCGTGGCCTGACATATTGTGGGCTTAGATTCTTTTAAATATCACAATAAAGTGCCATGCCTCATGTTCAAAAAATTGGTGTTTTCATAAATGCCTCTGTAGTGCTGTGCTTTTGCTTATACATGCATGAATGCCTTAAATTTGTGCGTTTGTGAGACGGAGAATGAAGCATGAACTTTTCAGTTCTTATGTTTTATGTGTTGCATGTCTTGTCATGCTAGATTCGTTCAAGTATGTACCAACTCTCCCAAGACAACTTATTATCATGAACACTATTATTTCAGGAGTTACTCAAAAGCACGTCTTGGTGCCTCTTCCGAAACGACCTACCTTGCAGTCTTACAGTGCCCGTGAGACTATATCTGCAAATCATTGCATATCATACAAGGAAATCAAACTTATCTAGACCAAGTTGAACTTAATGCCAATCTGCAAAAATATCGCACATTAGCGTGATACCTGACAAAAAGAATTAAATATAAAAACAGTCTAAATGTATGTTTCAAACACATAAAAAGCTTCTTCTCAATTGTGAGTATTTTGTTGACAACCACATCCTATCCTATTTAATAAATGAAAAAATAAAATAAATACCAGACAAATGGTACTGAATATAAATAAAACAGTGTACTGTAAATGTGCACTTCAAACACTAAATAATATTCCCAGTTATCAGTATTCTATTGGCAGCTGCATCCTATCAAATACAGAAAAACAATTTGGGGCTCGCATAAAGAGTGCAAAGACTTGCTTTGAGGTTCCTTTTTTTTTTTTTTGAGGTTCCTTTTTGGGTGCTGGTGTTGGTCCCCATCATAGTTTTGCACACTTGCAGACTTTTACTCGAGCTCAGAAGTTATGAAAGACAAAGTTCTTCCATCAAGTTATTTATAAATCAGCAAAGTGATCACAATAAATACTTTCAAATGATGAAACTTCCCAACATCCTCACAGTATATTCATTCTACCCCCATTTACCTGGAATCATTGCTTTGAGAATAGTTCTTTTTTTGCCTAGAACCATTTAAGAGTGGGAATCATTGCCTGAAAACGTAAAAACCATGTTACACATATTTCTGGCCAAAATAATGATGTCATACAACATGGTGTTGTTTAGTTATCTGATTCTTTTCTATGTGTTCTGATTTTGTAAGTTCTAATTACTGCTGTTTTGTTTTTTCTCTTTTGTTACCATATTAACTGTATCCCAGAGAATCTTGTATTGGTGACCCGTATGAACATGATTATACTTTTTTGTAGTGCATTTCTTTCCAAATAAATAGTTTATTTGTGTATGAACATCAAAATCATGGTATTATGACACTGTATTTTACACTTCTGTAATAACAAGGCTGACACTATTAAATAAATGAATGAGTATAAACTGCTTACTTGCTGTACTGGTGCAATAAAATTTCTGTTAACTTCTCTATATACTGTTAGATCATTTTCCTGTCCCAGTACTAGTTACATCTGATAGATAAAATGTTATCATACAAAATGTAATTAATATAAACTATCCAAATTTAATTCACTATATAGTAAGAATTGCTTTTCTGCACCAATGCCTACTGCATCTGATAATAGATGCTTTGGGCAAAGCTGCAAGTTGCAAAACTTTTAAGGAAAAATAGTTTCAAGATATCATAACGTCCTTGTAATAATGTGAACTATATAGAAATTTGCTGTTAATTTGCTACATTGTGATTTATTATTTTTCTGTGCCAATACCTACAGGTCATAATGGATGCTTTGATTAAACCTGCAAAATATAAAACTTTTCAAGGTAAGATGCATTTTGAAAATATCTTTACACCAATGTAGTGAATATAAGTTATATTGAAATTTGCTGTTATTTATTTTATATTGCCATTACATTATTTTTCGTGGCCAATACTTGCTAAATCTGATAATAGAGGCTTTGGGCAAAGCTTCAGGTTGCAACAGTTTTAAAAGTAAAATACAGTTTTCAGATATCATCACGCAAATGTACTTAAACATTTGCTGCTAACTTCGCTATGTTGTGTTTCAGTTACTTTTCTGCCAGGGCATTGTCATTTTCAAAGGTCAGGGTATTGTCATTTTCATTTACTGCGACTTTTTCAAATTTCAGAGTAATGCCTACAATGCCCTGGCTATCTTAAGAACTCTCCTTAACCCCCTAGAACTTACATGCAAGCTCCCGTATGAGACTTGCGAGAAAGGCTGTATGACCTTTCTTATATTCTTTCTCTCTCTTCCCATGTGCGACTTCATATCCTTGACGTGTTCTTCCTCTTTAGCAGCGATCACATTTGTTGGCTATACCAATTTTCGGGTAATAAACCTTTTCTCCCATTCAACTTGGCACTCTCAAAACTGGTTAGACAGGGTGTTGTAAACCTCAGCTTGACCAATGTGCTCAAACGGCCATGTCTTCGTAAACTGCCAGAAGCGTTAAGACAACAAGGGAAGTTGCTGCAGACTACCCTGACCATGTAATTGATTCTGTGGCAGAGAGAATGCCCAGAACATGCAGTGAGGGACAGCAAACCCAAAAAGTATTTACATGGTCATCACATGTGGAGAAGTCTAGCCCAGAAGTCACTTCCAATTTATACCGTTGTGATGCTCAATGTGCATATTCCTCCTGTGCTGTATGCCTGTAAAGTTCAATCACCAAGTCCAGATGAATGATATTGTGTACGCTGTAGCACAAGGCACACTCAGACATGGATATGCAGTGTCATATTCCCATCTTTTGTGTGCGGGATCACAATTTTTTTATGCACAAATAATATATTGTGAAAATTTAGCGCAGTTCCGTAAATGCAAAAACCAAAGCCACACCGCCGCTTGCTCGTAAAAGAATGGCAGTTCCACGGCCGCGCGATTGTTTGACTGTAACAGATGCATTCCACTCCGAGTAGATTATCAGCCAGCCCTCCTGATTTCTTGGTTCATTTTAGTGGAATGAGCATGTCCAGAGGACATCTTAAAAACCAACCTGTTTGATGTGGGATGTTTGGACTTTCTTGGGATGTCCCTGGGATGTAGTCTGTTATCTGGGCTAGTGTGCACTGATATTGAGGAAATTTGACGCAGTTCCGTAAATGTAAAAAGCCGCCGTCGTTTTCGCGCAGAACAATCGCAGTTCCACGGCCGCGCGATCGTTTGACAATAGCAGATGTATTCCACACTCGCAGAAAATGTCCGGGCAGCGCGCGCGTAGCTGTGCCGCGACAGGAAGCAACAAAAGTATTCTCGGCGCGTCGCACAACCACGGCGGCCCCGGAAGAGGCTCCCCGGGAAGGTTACGTCAGTTGCGGAGCGGTACGACATCGACGAAGGACGCGTACGTAATTTGGCTACCACCAAGCTCTCGCTGGCCGTGTGCAGACGCGACCTTCGCTCGCCAGAGGAGCCGCCCGACAACGCGAAGACAACGATCACACTGGGAGACGGGTTCCGCGTGTGGGCAAGCAGCTGTTCGCGAAACGAGCGAGGGGGGGCGTGGTCGCCGCTAGCAGACGCGCCCGCCGTCGAAACGACAGGCGATCCACGTCGCGCGGCTCCGAGTCGTCGTTCTATTCCACGGTGCGGCGGCGTAATCTTCTCAAGTACCTCTGACATTTGATGTGCACACAAAAGCCGGGGTGGTTGTCTGACCCGCGCGCTCCTCGCCGCGTGCACCCCTCACCGAAGCACTCGAGACTTGTATGTTTTCTTTTGGACAGCCAATCAAGGAACACGGAGCGGTGCGCGCGCTCGTCGGAACCGTCTGAGCCAAGTTTAGGATGGTTCGGATGGAGCGTGACTGATCGTCGGAATCGAGTTTAGGAACGAAGCGTGACTGAGCGTATGCTTACCTGGACTGCCGGGAGCCGTGTCGTAGTGACAGTTGACGAGCAAGGAATGCCTCTGATCGACCGCCGGATGCTCCCTCGGTGAGAGCCGGGCGATCACATTTTGTATTCCGCGGTAGCTGGAGGTGAAACCGTCGATGAAGTCTAGAAAGAAGGACCCGTTTGGCTTCTGCACCTCAAACTCGAGCCGGTGCGCGGGCCGCGCCCGTTCCCTGAGCTGTTCCAACTCGCGCATGAGGTAGTCCACGGCGATCACTTCGTTCTCGAGGCTCCCGACGGAGCGCTGGCCGATGGCGACGAGTTTGGCGAGCCTCTGCTTCGCCCTGGCACCCACAAACACGCGTCCTTCATCGGCGGGGTCCGACGAAACGGCGTCAGGCAAGGACACCTGTAGGCTACGCACCAGCAACGTCGTCGCGAGGTAGAACGCCAGAAGGAACGCGTAGAACGTCTCGCCGAGCAGCCGCTTTTCGTGCCTGGATAGCGGTTGCCGCTGTCCGTTGGCTTGCGTCGTGACGTAGCTGACGCCGTCCTGGAGGACTCCGTTCCAGGGCGGCTGGTGAACGCCGTTGGTGCCTTTCTGGCGGTAACGAAGCGAGCCGTCCCGCGCATCGCACGCCATCGCGACGACGTCGTTCGATTCTCGATGCCGAACACCGCCGTCGCGCGCCGAGTGTCGGCACGTGACCGCCCTTCCCGCGTGTGCGCTCTCGGCTGTGCTGTGCCTCCGTTTCCCGTTCCGATGCGACCGCTTGGCGGCGGTGGTGTTGTAGATGCGTCACGTGACTGCTTTAACGGGCAGCGATTGGCGAGAGCGCCGATTATACCGTTACTCGGCCTGCCACGCGCGTAAATTCGAAGCGCCACGGTGTTCCGTACTCGCAATGGAAAAAAACAAACTAGGAGGCTCACTAGTAAATATACGGTTGGCAGTGCTAGCCGTATGACAACAAATAGCGTCGAGAGACAACAAGGAGGGAGGCATTTTATGATGACTCGAAGCTCTTTGCTGTTTGTCGCGAGGTCGGGTCGCCCAAGAGCGCGCAGTTATAAAGCGAGATTCAGTATAAATAATGCACGTGCTGTGAGAAAGATAATAAAACGATGGAGCTAACTTATTTCAACTATCTTATAATTCGTTAATAATACAATTGATATGCAATCACATTTATAAATTATTTGTTTCTTTCCCAATCTCCCAGAGTGGGTGTAATTGATTGATATGTGGGGTTTAACGTCCCAAGACTACCATATTATTATGAGAGACGCCGTATTGGAGGGCTCCGGAGGTTTCGACCACCTGGGGTTCTTTAACGTTCACCCAAATCTGAGCACACGGGCCTACAACATTTCCGCCTCCATCGGAAATGCAGCCGCCGCAGCCGGGATTCGAACCCGCGACCTGCGGGTCAGCAGCCGAGTAACTTAGCCACTACACTCTTAAAAAAGTTAATAAAAAGGTAGCAACTGCAAGCAAATAGGTAGTAACTGCAGTGGTTACTACCTTTTTTCGAATATTACTACCCTTTTGCTACCTGTTTATTTATTTATTTATTCATACTACAATCCCTATTACAGAGATTTTAGCAGGGTGGTTACAGATATAATTTTCACAATGTTGGCACTCAAGAATGCATAAACCAAACAAACAAACAAAAAATAGAACGGCATGATGTGAACAATCAGGTCAAATTTGCTGCAAACAACTTTAAGGACGGCTTCATCACTTGGTTATTAGTTAGTCCATTCCACTGAGTTACTGTACGAGGGAAAAAGGAATATTTGAAGCAGTTATTTTGGGACCGGAAAGGGGTTATTGTAAGTTGATGCCTTTGGCAGGTGGCGTACCCGGAAGAAAAGGAAATGATATTGGAAGCATCAAGCTTGTAATGCCTTTTAATTATTTGGTAGAGAAGTTGTAGTCGTATTAAACGATTTCTTTCGGTAACTGAAGGCTCATTGGCACGATGTAGGAGTTCAGTTATAGAGGTGCGTCCAAAGCTATTAAAGATAAAGCGGACTGCCTTTTTCTGCACGTTTTCCAATTTAGTTATGTTAGCTTTAGTGAAGGGGTCCCAAACAATCACTCCATATTCTAACACTGGGCGAATGATAGTCCTGTACGCTAGGGTACGCACCGTGGAATTAGAATGTTTTAGAGCTCTTCGAAGGAAGAATAGTTTTCGGTTAGCGTTTGTAATTACGGAGTCAATATGTTTAGTCCAGCTAAGGTCATTGGTAATCCAAAGGCCAAGATACTTAATGTTAGTTACCTCAGAAAGGGTGAAACTTGCTGTGGAATAATTAAATAGTAGGGGTTTTTTCTTGTGGGTTATTCGTATAAATACTGTTTTATCGAAGTTAATTGACATCTGCCATAAATCACACCACTTCGCAATGTTATAAAAGGCACTATTCAGAATGATTTGATCGGTTACATTGGATATTTCAGAATATATGACACAATCATCTGCATACAACTTGATTTTTACAGGAATTTCATTCACAATATCATTGATAAAAATTAAAAACAAAAGGGGTCCAAGAACCGTATCCTGTGGGACGCCAGAGTCAACGGTTGCCTCTTCTGAACAGAATTCATTAAAAACAACAAATTGTTTACGGTTTATAAGGTAGTCTGCTATCCATTTTATTAGGCGCGGATTTTTAAGTGTTTTCTCTAATTTGAAAAGTAATTTCTTGTGTGAGACTTTGTCAAACGCTTTTGAAAAGTCCATAAAGATGGCGTCAGTTTGTGTCCCATTGTTAATTGAAGTTGCGAAATCGTTAATTGTTTCGATAAGTTGAGTACAGGTTGAATAGCCTTTTCTGAATCCGTGCTGGTGTTTTGTTAAGATATTATGCTTACTAAGAAACTCAGAGATATGCGTATGTATTATGTGTTCTATAAGCTTAGAGGTAGTTGACGTTAATGAAATAGGACGATAATTCGAGATAAGTTGCTTTTTACCCGACTTATAAAGAGGCTAGACTCTGGCGGCCCTCCAATCATCTGGTACTCGACCTTCGTGTAGCGATTTTGAAAATAAAACATATAGATATTTGGCGATCCACTCGGCATAACGCTTTAAAAATGCGTTTGGAATGCTATCCGGTCCGGGTGTCTTTTTAACATTGAGTTTAAGTAGCATATTTAGAATGCCGTGCTCACTGATAACAACGTCAGGTATAGGTGGATAATCTGCATCAAATGAGGGAAGAACATTATTGTCAATGGTGAAAACCGATTTGAATTGTTGAATAAAGGCATTCGAAATAACCTTGCCATCATGCACGTCAACTCCATCAACTACAAAAACATTACATTCAGTAGATGTAAAAACTCTCAGGACACGTTTTAATGAAGTTTGGTAATGTTTCACCATAATACAGCTGTTTGTCAATTTGGATTCGGTGTTTTAGTTTAGTTGCAATTTCTGAAATCTCTTCGTTTATACCAGCGATATTCCCAAGACTACGACGCTTTTTTAATCGTTTTAACTTCCTTTTGAGATGCAACGTGTCCCGAGAAATCCAGGGGTTCCTTTCTTTCTTCTTTTTAACAACACATGGAACGAAGCGATCAATACATTCATTCACCAAATCTTTCAATGAGTTCCAGTGGCCTTGCACATCAGCAGTACTGTTTAAAAACGAGTCGAAGTTGAGGGAGAGGAGATCTGTAATTGATGTATCGTCAGCTCGCAAAAAATTTCGAAAACATGACGTTTTTTGTTTCCGTGCCATAGAGCCATTTGCCAGGGTCAACAGTACAGCACTGTGGTCAGAAATACCAGGAACCACTTCACAGGTGGCCGAAGACTTAATACATCCACTAACAAAAAAGAGATCAAGTACTGACTTCGAACTTCCCTGCACCCTAGTGAAATCGTGAACAACTTGTACCAAATCAAAAGTAAAAGCAACGTCGAGCATTGCTTCCCCTATGATATCGTTATGCTTAGTAGTTGAAAGAGAGGTCCAATCCATATCTGGTAAGTTGAAATCTCCTGATAAAATTATCCGAGCTCCTGACTTTGCATGAGTGCACAGATATTTTTTTAATTCATTGATGACTTCAATGGACGAGGTCGGGGGTCTGTATATGGAAGCTACAATATATTGAATATTATTGTGGTACATTTTGCAGAATAAGCCTTTCACTTGAGGAATATCTGGCATCCTAATTACTTTGAGACATTTTTTAAATACAACTGCAACGCCTCTTCCCTTACTTTCGCGATCTTTTCTTAGCACACTATAGCCAGGTGGAATTATTTCACTATCAAATATTGTACTATGCAACCATGTTTCTGTAAGTGTTATTAAGTCTGGATCATGAGTAAGAAGCAATAATTCTAATTCAGTTGCTTTGTTTACCACACTTCGGCAATTTACATTTAGGATTCTTAATGGTCCAGATACAGGATCACGACGTCAGTTTCCCTTCTTCTTTTGAAGTTTAAAGCGCGATTTTTCGGTTTCATTCCAACCATACAGGGTGTCATCAATGCTCAATTTGTCGTATATTAGCTTAACCTTTGCACCATTTCTCATTTCTTCAGCCGCGCTCTTCCACAAATTTCTTCGTACTTCCCGTACCCTGCTAGAGAAGTCCTCAGAAATAGACATCGTAGTTCCCTTTAGCTTAAATGCGTTCGTTAATACAGAAGTCTTTTCCCGATAATCTAGAAATTTTATGATTACTGGACGTGGCTTATTTCCAACCTTACGGCCAAGCCTATGGCATCTTTGAATGATGGATGTCGTTACCTCAAGGTTTTTCTGAAAAAATTCTGTTACTTCATTCAGTAGTTCCTCATTAGATTCTCTAGCAGGTTCTTCTATCCCATATATAATTAAGTTATTTCTGCGAGTTAACTGTTTACTACCTACGTTAGTAAACAGTTAGTAACTGAAATGAAAGACGTAGTAATTGCAGCCGTTACTACCTTTCTTGCCCCGTTACTGCCTCTTTGCTACCCGGCTTTTGACTATCTATTCCAATATAGTGTGTGAATGCGATTCTGATCATTTATGAGAAGAATCGTCTCGACGTATAATCATTACACGTAAAAATGACGCAGAAGGTATTCATAGATCAAGAAAATACATATTATTTAAATCACGCAATTGAGATATGTAAACGTCATTCTGATATTGTCGAAACGAAGAAGTACAAGAAGTACAATGAAGAAGTACAACCATAAGCAAGTGCTACACGTATCGTAATAGACAATCACAAGAAACTTAGTAAAAACAGCACATATTAACAAGACCGGCAGATCAAAATAACTAGGCGGTCACAATTAGCCTCAAGGACAGTCACAGTTAATCCACAGCGGCGTTTCTCCAAATGTTATTAATGTTTTAGCGCGTGAAACCCCCAAAACGATAATTACGTTTTAAATGCTGATATATTAGTCGTGTGAAGCATTCAAGTGCACTGCGAATCAGTTCGGTATATTGCTCCGGCCACTGTACATAATGCATTTTGTGGCCATGTTATAATAAATAAATATAATATATAATTTTTTATAAGTAAGGCTGAATAAAAGTCTTGTGCTACGTCACCAAACACACGTAAACAGGTAGTATAATATAGTGCTATAGGTTAAAATTTGTTATAATTCATACTGAAACGCAAGTGCTTCCCTGTGCCAGGCATGCCCCTGCAAAGTAGGGGCTATGTATACCCCACGCTTACTTCTTACTACATGTATACGTAAAAAATAGTGAACTTGTTTGGTCTATGCATTCTTCGCATTCATGGCACACCCCGATTCTTACCCGAATTTGTCTAGTTGTAAGACATTGATTAGCCAACATTAGCAGTGGAGAAATAATATGCCAAAATGAATGGTAGCATCGGTTACTACTTTTTTTCTTGAAACCTTTAAAAGTTACTACCAATGGGTGGTAACTGCGTTTACTACCAGGGTTGTAACATATGTGACAAAGCATTCCTACTCCAAAGTTAGCAAGTACTACCACCTTTTTTCTAAGAGTGTAGACCACCGCGGCGGGGCCCCAGAGTGGGTGAAAGCCACACGTATAGGTCATCATCATAACCAGTGTGTTCAGAATGAATGTGGTATTTACTACCCAGGTGTACGTTTGGGTGTTCGGGCAACAATGGAAAGCTGAACATGCCCTCGATAGAAATAAGAGATGATTAGAGCATTGGCGGCTCAAAACTAGAGAGGAAGGACCAACATAAATATTTAAGAGAATAAGCACATTCTACAGCAAGGGGCAGAGAACTGGGTTGTGAACTAACCTTTTTTTTTTTCTCTATAGTAAGACGCAATCAAATCAGACAAGGAATTCACCCCCCTACCCCGTCCCAAGAAAAATAGAAGGAGAAGGGGCAGACTATTTTTTTTCTTGTCGAGGCCTGTGGCACACAAGTCGTCGCCATTTTAGAAAGGGACGCTCCTACCATCCATCCAGAATATGCAGATTTTGCTGCGATGGTCCAAAGCGGGGGCACGCGCAGTAGCCATGGCCTTCCTTACTAAGTTATAGAAGTGGGTGAGAGGCACGGGTCAATTATGATCGCATAAACTTTATCCCATTGCAAGCAGCACACATATCTCGGTTCACTACGAAGAATATGGAAAACTTAGGTTGTGTAATGTGCACAGACCTGGCGTGGCTCTGTGGTAGAACACTTGATTGCCACGCAGAATGCTTGGGTTCGATATCTGCTGGGGGATTGGCTCCTAGAACGCTGAGGTGTGCGGACGTGCCTCCGCGTCGCTCCGGCCTTTTGCATCTCTGTGATCTCTGATGTGTCAACTTTCATCCGCATTTTCGTTTGATCGAGTGCGTTTCGTCCCCCTGATCACGAGGAAGTGTGGAGTGTCGTCTCTGAGTAAGTTTTCGACATTTTTCGACACTTTCAACTTTGCGCCACTGAAGCCTCGTCTGACCTAGCTAGGAATGCCGGCCGCTCCGAGCGGCATCGGCACGGCTATGCTTGCAATACCAGGGAGCGCTTCTACGCCACTTCAGTTAAGGTCCCTAGATGAAACAAGGTGTTTCATCTAGGGACCTTAACTTCAATCAACGTCGAGTCTCTGCAACCCCGTCAAAAGGGGTGAAGGAGATCAAATGGAAGCAACGGAAGGAGTTGAATGGCAAGTGGTTCAGTCTAAATCGGCCAAGAAGGGGCAAGCGGCGGAGAGCGGCTTGTCTCAACCCAACGCTTCAGGACGCTTCTAAGATAGCAGCAAGGTTGGCGTCCAAAGCAGCCGCCGGGCGGCTGCCTTAAAGAAGAGAGTGATCGCGGCCTCGCGTATGCCAGAGCTACCTTCTATGCATCGGATGATTATTGTCAGACCCCAAGATGGTCTAGATTTACGCAAAGCCAGTTGCTACGGCATTTTCACCGCCATCTGGGGGGGGGGGGGGGCATTTCTGTCAAAAAGATTAGCTTGTAGCCTCTGGAAATGTAGTATTTTTGTATTGCGGAGTCATCCTTCATGTTTTGAGAAAGTTGGTTGGGGAGGGGGGGGGGATTTCAGTGCTGCCTTTTAGAAAAAAAAAAATAGATGAAACCCACGGTGTAGTATAGACTCGCTCTGATTGCTCACTTACAAGGCAAGGTCTCGGTTTGTAAAAAAAAAAACCATAAAAATTAGTCATTATTTTTTATATTGTAGAGGCATTCGTATAGTTTAAATATAGGCACAACATTATACCATTCCCAGTGCGCTACAAGGTACAACTAGCCATGGTAATCTAAAAAAAATTAAGAATAACTTTCAGAGTTTTTCTGATACGTACTTGAGCAGAGATCTTGCATAGAATTTTCACCGCCATCTTCACGGCGGCCGGGATCACCGCCATTCAAGCCTCCACCGATTTAGTCTGCCCCAACGTCGTGCGAAACATCGTTGTGGTGTGCACCGAAAATGAAGACAACGCTCGCAAAATCCTGGCTCTCAGGAACATTCGCGTCAATGGAAAAGAGCACGAAGTAGCGGTGTATGCCGCTATACCGAAGTCAACTATGTCAAGGGGGTGATTCGCAACGTCAAACGCGACATCGGCGACGCCGAGCTCGCAAGGCTCGTTGTACACCAGGGAAACCCCACAATTGGCGGAGTCAAATGCATCAAGGAAACCGGCTCTGTCGTCGTTCTTTTTTGATGAAGGAGATGTGCCAAGCTACATCAGAGTCGGCCCGGCAATAGTCCGGTGCTACCGCTACCAGAAGCAGATCGAGGTGTGCAGCAAATGCACCCGCTTTGGTCATCGGGCGGACGTCTGCCCCACTCCACTGATCAACGTTTGTCACAACTGTGGAACCAAGGACCCGAAGCAAGGACACTCGTGCCAAGGTGGCTGCAAACACTGCGGCAATTAAAGGCCACTCTACCGGAGGCAAAGCCTGTAAACAGAAGTACCAGACACCTTTTGTCATTCGACAGAGGGGAAAGGAAAAAGAAATGGAACGTACTTCCGACGTGGACCTGCGGGAATTCCCTACGCTCTAAGGCGGGCCGCCTGGGCCGTCTTAGGGTGGCTGGTTGCAGCCCTTCACCATAGGACGTGGATCCGCGCTTCCCGTCTCCGCGAAATGGGCCTCCAAAGAGAAGAGTGAAGAGCCTTACAGAGAACAAGCTGGACCTTCTACCCAGGTAAGCGGGGGCATCACCACCGCTATGGAGTCGGAGGAGCTTAAGAAAGTCAGGAATGAGAGCGCGACACTTCGTGGAGTTGGCGAAGGTCAGAAAGGAATTAGCAATGATTAAAACCGCCTTTTCAGCAGCGAGACCAGATGGAAACCAAAATGGTGCTAATGGTCGGAAGCGCCGAGTTGTAGGTGATGTTCCTGAGGTCGACGCCAATGAAAGTCTCAACCAAATCAAAGATTCCTTGAAGATTTCTTCGACGCTTCAAGAAATCACTGAAGACATAGCAATTCTCAAGGCACAGAATCGTTTTGATTCTCACTGGAGGGATTTTGAACGTAGGACGGTTTTCCCGGAGTATATGGCGCTCCTGACAGAATTATCGCAGTTAAAATCAGACCCCACCGTTGTGGCGGAACTTGTACAAAAGCAGATACCGTGCCCGCAAAGCGATCCGAAGGCTCAGTCTTCTGATAAACCTAAATTCTAATCATGGCTGCGGTATTTAACACCGACATTCGTGTCTGGCAGTGGAACTGCTACGGATTCAAAAAGAAAAAAAAAGCAGTGTTAGCTCAATACCTTTTACCGTGTGCATAAAAACCACAAGTAATTTTGTTACAAGAGACGCTCACGTCCGGCACCACGTTTTGTGGTTACAAGTCCTTTGAACGCGTAAAGAACGGTGGCAGATGCGTCGTTACTTTGGTCAAAAAAGGGCATCACAGCCATTGATCACGAATACATAGATAGGTGCTCTAATGCCGAATATGTCTGTACAGAACTTTTACCGGGAAAGCACATGCGCAGAGCATTGGTTATCCTTAACGTATGCAGTTCGCCAAAACGAGCGCTTCTACGACCTCATAGGTAAAGCAGTCGAGATGGCTGCCGACGCCGGCATACCCCTCATAGTAGCCGGCGACTTGAACGCGCCTCGCTCCTCGTGGGGCTACGTTGAAGACTCACTCAAAGTGGCTTTTATATGTAAGGCTATACAGGACAATCTCATGCTATATACTATAACGTACCCCGGCTTCCTGACTCGTTTAGGCGATTCGGTAACGGGACCCTCGACCCCAGAGCTCTCTCTGGTCGCCTATGGCGGCAAGTCGTCACGGCGAAACATGGGGGAAGATCTGGGTTTCGACCATCTCACTATCTCAATGACACTGCATGCTTAATGCAAAACCACCACAATACACCGCATCGTTGATTGGGACCTCTTCCGCTTCAGCAGAATTGACAAAGCCCCAGGCTCCTATTGATTATGCTGAGTGGATAGACACCCTGTTTTCTGATGTCTCTGCCTCCACTAAGTAAATAGAAACAGAAGAGAATTTTCCAACCGTGAACAGCCACTTGGATCACCTTTTGAAGCTAAAATGTCTATAAAAAAACCGCTGGCTAAAAACAGACTGAACAGATCACAAAGAAAACGCATTGCCAAGATCAATGCCGAAATTGCGTCATACTCTAAAGTGTTAGAACAGAAACACTGTATCGAAACGCGTGACAAGGTCGATGGTCAGATGAGGGTAGGCGGCAAGTGGAATTTGCTTAAACACCTTCTGAAACCTACCGACACTCGAGTCGCTCAGAGATCGGTCATCTAGAGACTTGCTCACCAGGCACTCACTCATCGTAGCGAAGACTTGACCATGCAAGATCTAGCCGAAATTCATCTCCCGCTAGACACCACCTCATCCACGCCACCACCCGGCTACGCAGGATGTGATTCAGCCGAGCTGGATGGCGATATATCGGAATGGGAAGTCAGGTCTGCACTTCACAAACTCAACAGCACCATGGCGCCAGGTGCTGGCCGTGTCATGAACCGTGTGCTAAGAAACATTGACGATGAATCCGTCACCTTCCTGACTGACTTAACCAACAAACATGGGAAAAATGGCTCATATGCACATAAGTGGAAGCACCCCACGGTCATACTGATACCCAAACCCGGTAAGAAACGCACAGCAGAAAATCTTAGACCGATCTCGCTCACATCATGTGTCGGCAAAATTTTTGAACATGTCATAGATGATAAGAGTCTCTAAGTACATAGAGCGCAATGACCTCTTCCCATATAACATGGTTCGCTTTCGCCCACATCTTTCAACGCAAGATGTCATGCGTCTCATCAAATCAAAGGTCATTGACGCATCGACCAGAGATACCAGAGTCATTCTGGCTCTGGATCTCAAAAAGGCGTTCGATACCATACTGCCCGATCACATCCTCGAAGCCACCTGGGAGCTGGGTCTTGGTAGGCGTTTCTTTAATTTCGTAAGGCAGTTCCTGTCAGACAGAACCGCCGCCATCAGGTTAGGGGAGATGGAATCGGAAAAGTTTTATCTAGTGCACGGGCACTCCTCAAGGGGCAGGGATCTCGCCTCTTCTTTTTAACACAGGTATGACGTCTCTAGCTAGGAATATTTATACCAACAATGACATCGGCTCCACCATTTATGCCGATGACATCATTCTTTGGTACCGGGTGGCTCGGTGGGCTACACCGAGATTACGCTCCAAGAAGCTGTACGCACGGTTGATAAACACGTATATCGTATGAACCTCGCGCTATCAGACAAGCCTGAGCTCCTTGTCTCCCGACTAATTTGCATGGGGCGACTCCCTAATGGGTGTGTACCAACCCTGGAGATCGACATACACCTGTTCACGAAGAGCGGTGCGGAAATCCCTCGCAAAGACACTATAGGCGTACTAGGCATGTTCATCTTTGAGAACGGAAGCAATGCAGCTACGATACAGAATCTGCACCAGCACACTGCTGCCACCATTCGGCCTATTCAAAGGATCTCGGGTAGACGAGGAGGCATCAAAGAGGACAACCTCCTCCGGCTATTCCAGGCCTTCCTTTTAACTCGTATCAATTACGTTGCCTCTATGCACATTTGGACTACTGCCGAAAAGGCCAAACTAGAAGTCTTGATTTGGCAGACTGTCAAAAAGGTTTTGTGCCTCGCTTCTCGAACGAGCACCAAGAAACTCGAGGCGTTGGGTGTCCATAACAAGCTCGACGAATTAATCGAAGTGCAGCGCATTGCCCAGATTTCCAGACTTTCGTGCACTGGAGCCGGCAAGGCAATTCTACCCAGAGCAGGCATCACCTGTCCTCTGACTAATCAGAAAGCAGTTCCTATTCCAGACACTGTAAGGTCGACAATCATGGTTCATCCACTTCCACGAAACATGCATCTGGTACATAATCAGGGTAAAAGAAAAGCGAGGGCCAAAGCCCTCCTCTTTAATTTAAACAGCAGAAGCGAAAACGCGCTCTTCGTAGACGCATATCGGTCGGGACCGAATAGCTTTGCGGCCGCAGTTGTAGACATCAGCGGCCGCACCGTTTGTGCCACCTCTGTGAGGACCAAGTCCATCAGCGTAGCCGAAAAGGTTGTGTTTTTTCTGATTCTATGACGGCCGTCAGGTCATTTGACGTCAACCAAATCTTTTTGGCTGCTTACGGAATTCTCACTAACGGCACAGGGAGGAGCAAAAAAGATTGAAAAGACAGCGCCGTCTTTTCTTTTCTTGCTCCTTCCTAGTCTGTGTTTCTGTTGTTGCGCTGTAAGCAAGTTCACAATGAAGGACCAATAATTTCTCGCATTCTATACGTTAAGGCATCAAGTCTGCAGAATGAGACCGTTGCTATTAACGAATAAAACATCTTGCATACTTTCCTTGGCATCATTGTTTACTAGGTGACGCTAATATTGAGTCTAAGAAAAAAAAAGTTAAATCTTTCATTTTTGGCTAAAGGTGCGAGCATGGGCTTGTTGGTTCACCGTAAACTAGCTTGTAGCATATCCCGAAAACACGCATGCAGAGACACGAACCAAGCGCTTGCGTTTATCCTGTACGTTTTCCTTGTTTCCACACTATGATCCTAAAGCCAGCTCACTTTTTTTTTGCCTTACTTCGGTCATTGTCCTTCACCGTGCACACTTTTTTTTTTCGAGCTTTCGGCGAATGCCGTCCGTTTCGATGCCGTGCGCACTTTGACGTTGCGTCGTGGTCGCAGTCGTCAAGGCAACGATGCACAATCAGAGTTTGCGAAGCAGTAAACACATGGCGCTCAGAGCGGTTACTCGAGAGAGAGGAGAACGAAAGTGGATGCGTATAAATCGTCATGCGGAGCACACAATGGGACAGTGCAGGACACCGCACGCCATTGTGCGCTCTTTTATTCGTGAACCACGCAAACAAAAGTCGAGCCGGGACAGCTGCATACCGCGTAGTACATGTCGCGTTGCTTTGTGAACGCTCAAGACGAGAAATGAGAATAGCCGTCGTACTGCAGCTGCTGACATGACATTGTTCGAAGGATGGACGATTTTTTGAGAGATGTATGCTGCGTTGCAATACGTATCTGCAACCCTATCACGGATATAGCGAGATTCCTTCCTGTCATACAGTATTTATTTATTTATTTATTACTGTGCCCACAGCGTCAAGGCATTAATTAAAGGAAGCTTACACAGTGCGTAATTGGCATACTCCTAGGCATCAAATGCAATATTTAAAAAAACAATGCAACAAGCGTTGAACGCTACAGTAAACATTCCTTAATGAAACCAAATTCACATCGCATTATAAACAAAAAGTAAAAGACGGTGTTACAGTTTATGGTGGCAGCGTAATTGATTAGCGGTTTCATTGCGAAATTTTGCGTTAAAATGTATTCCTAAATGAATAAGTGCTGCACTTGTACTCTCTAATGTTACTCAAACGTGCAGTCAACTTGCATTCGCAAATAGAAATGATTCGGTGCTCTCATGAGCAAACACGCCGAGTCGTTCTTCCTTTAAACCGGGTAATAAAATAAACAAGGTTTCGTTATACATAAAAAATATCGCAGTTTGCACTGTAGGTCTGCACAATGCTGCGTTACTGCAAACCTGATGGGCCCGTTGCTCGTCCTGACTTGGCTTGCCTTTTACTTAAATGCGAGTTTCAATGCGAGCCAGTTGGTACATATCCATAATAAAAATAAAGCGCGAAAAAAAAGGCGAAGCACACCCATATATAATACTCATCTTTCCAACACTGCTGCTCTCACCTAAGATCGTAGTCGGCGGACAATGCAAGTCTCTGAACAATCACGTATGCAATGAATGTGTAAAAAGAGAGGTTACACTAAGTATTTTATTACAAATAGTGGTTGCATCAATGCATGCGCACGATGAACTTGCATACATTTTTTATATCACTCCAGTTAACCTGCGCAAAGTTATACAGGTATAGCAAGGGGTGGTAAAGAGAGAGAAATGAGAGGGTAAAAACAAAAATAAAACTTTAGATGGGCCTATACTTGGTTGATTAGGGTGGAAACTAAAGAGCAAAGCAAGACGGACCACAAAGAATTGAAGAGATAGGCATTGGCGCTTACTAACAACTGCTTTTATTCTTCTAAACGCAACGCATATAAATGGCACTACCACTAAACCTTGCATGCGCACGCGTAATAATACAGGGATATATGACAAAGATGCGCGCACACGAACTCATATTCGAAGGGTACCAACATATTGCCACATTCCTTCAAGTTTGTTATCGCCCTTTTACATAATGTTCAGCGCAAAGCGCGCCTACAGTGTTTGAGAAGCTTCGATACTGTAGCAGATCGTTTTTATGCCCGCTTCGCGAACATTATATAGAGATTGATCCGCTGGCGATAACTCTAGAATATTCGACGGTACGTGTATAAATGCCGACGCTTTATTCGCCGCTATCAGTGCCCGTGTGTTGCTGTTTGATCTTCAGTTTCCTGGCCACAAGTTCGGCCGAATAAACAGTTTCATCTGAACATGGATTGATTAATATGTGGGGTTTAACGTCCCAAAACCGCCATATTATTATGAGAGATGCCGTAGTGGAGGGATCCTGAAAATTCGACCACGATAATGCTGAAGACATTATCGGATCTCACCAACCACTTGTGGCGCTCAAAGCAGCGCAGAAGCTGGGCCGCAGGGCCCTGCGGCAGTGCCCGCTCTTTATGTCATAAAGTATATTTCTCTACGGTACATGCGCCGCCGCTCGTGGTTGCGTGTTGAATCAATGTGTTGCATTGTGGTATCGAGCGAGACAGAGAGCAACTACGGAGCAGGATTACTCCTTCCGGTCGCCAAATTGTCGGCTTGTAGTTCACCACGTGTACACTGCCAGCGTGGCGCTGCAATGCTTACGCACATTGGCATGTCGACCGCACTAGCTCGCTGCTGCGCACCACTTTTATTGCCATCCCAGAAGACGACCCTCTCGTTCCGCGTGCTTAGGCCTTGCGCCTTGCACGCAGATCGCACGCCTAGATTGCGCTTTGCGTGCGTTCGCAGACATGATAAACATGTGCACAAAATCATGGAAAGTTTACTTCTGGTTTCTGCCTCGACAAGAAAGAAAATGAGTGCCTGGCATGCCTAATTCAACATTGAAATAATATCATGTATTAGTGTCGTTTGTGCAAACTGTAGCCTATTGTTGCATAAAAAAGCAGACGCTCTTTCGTTATTCCGCGGTCGACATCTCTACAAATGCTGCAAGCACTGGGAATCCCCGAACCAGCGTAGTTTCATCTGGAGGCCATTAATTACGCTGTTGCAGTGCGTCGTAGCGCTCCCCACCACGCCCACGTGAAGACGCCGCACCACAGCAGTTCCACCGCCGGACGCCGCTGCCGCCAATGCCATACCACTCACCTGCAGACCAGCAAAACACATCGAGGAAGACAGACTTGTAGCGCGCCCGCGATCATCGCCCACTCTGCTACCACTGCGAAGAAGCTGGCCACACCTACCGCCACTGCCTGTACCGACAGATAGGACTGCGTGGCATCGCCGTCAATGCACCGCGCCCGCTGCCAGGGGAACGGCCATGAGATGTCGCCGACTATCTGGCAGGAGCGCAATGAACACCAGGAGGACCTTGTCGTTCACCGTCGCCCAGCCGCCGCATGTCACCGCACCACCGGCAGTACTCTGTCCCAACCCGGGACCGGTCTCCTAGCCCATACCCGGGAAAATAAAAACAGAAATCGATGGAGGTGCGGTAGCTGTGCGACGAACTGCCAAAGATCCGCCGCTACGGGACTTCCCCAGCATGACGCGAACCAGGCAATGCCCTGACGACGAACCCTCACGTACCGAAGACATGACGACGCAACATGGAAGCAGTGGAACAAGCCGATGCAGCCGTGACCCGACGCAACGACGTAACTGCAACGTGAGACGACGAACTTGCGACCTTGTCGTTCTTATTGACAGCCACAGTGTGACAGCTCTCGTCGACAGCGGAGCGTTCGCCACGAAGTTGAAGAAAGTCAAGCACGCCGGGGAAGGCCCCGAAATACCGACAGCTGTGGGTCACCTATATTTTAACGCCGGAGGGAATCTGTACAGCGATAGTCTGAGTTAACAACCGAACTCACCCCGCAAGCTCCGTAGTACTACAGCGCTGCTCGATAGATGTGATCCTTGATGTGTACTTCTTAAGCCTTAATGGTGCAGTCATCGATCAGAGATCCAAGTCAATAAGGCTATCAACAGGAAAAGCCCTACAGATGCACACGTCGCCCGAAAAGCAGGCCTTGAATGTACTGGAGGATCAAATCACCATTCCCCCCTCGCTCCAGCAGCAACATTTCCGCCGGCTCTCAGAAATCAACGCTCTGCAAGGCATCGTTGAAAGCGAACAGCACCTGTTAATCAACTGTGAGATTTGCGTCGCAAGAGAAATAGCCGAGCGGAGAGGAGGGAAGCAACAGTGATGCTAACGAACTTCAGCAACGAATGCAAGCACGCGAGCAAAGGCACGACGACGGTTGCCTAGTTTTAAGAAATTGTTGAAGTCAGCAACGCTATCGCCCTCGCCGAGTCTACTGAACTTACTTTGACGAATCGAGGTCTCCAAGAGAATTTCGACGTCAATCCGAGACTTCCGAAGCATAAGCAAGAACGGCTGAAAAACCTACTCCGGCAATACGAGGACTGCTTTTCGTCGTCGTTGAAAATTCAGCAGACACCAGCACAAAACACCGCATCATAACAGAGGCGAGTACCAGACCACTTCGTCAGAGCTTGTACAGAGTTTCGACGCGAGAGCGGAAGGCAGTCTGGAAGCAAGTCGACGAATTTCTACGCGACGACAACCTCCAACCTTCCAAGAGTCCGTGAGCATCACCGGTGGTTTTAGTGAAAAAGGACGGAGCTACTGACTATCTCACCCGCTACGCCGACACGAGGGCACTGCCCTAAGGCAGTGCCCTCGTGTTTAGCCACTGCCCAAAGGCAGTGGCTAAACAAGACCATCTCCGACATGCTGGCCACGTACGTCGACGTCGAACACAAACGTACTCACAGGTAAAGATGCACGCGAATAATCGTCTCAGTTGTTACTTCGTTGTGTGTGAAAATCGCGCGCTTTTCGCAAAAGGAGACTGCAATGATTGCAGTGACCTTTGTGCGCCTGGTAACTATTACGGAATCGTTCCAGGTAAAGCCTGAGGCCACCCAAGACGTACGATCCTTTCCTCCTCCGCACCGCAAGATAAGGGTGCGTGAGGGAGCGTCGCTCGCCTTCTTTAAGCGGGGCAAAGTACGCGTAGGAGATCAGAGCGCGCGCCGCCGCGCGATGTGGTGATGCGCGCTCATTGCGCCATCTTGCTGGTAATGCTGAAAACACGACAATTCCCCCCCGAGATGTCCGTGAGCAGCGGCAAGTGGTAGATATAAATAGCTTGCTGTTTGTGCGTTCAAGGACGGGCTCCTCGGTGGTGCGGTGGTTAACGCCTCGCACTCACGATATAGAGGACCCAAGTTCGATTCCGCGCGCCGGAGTATTAAAGACGATAGTCTTTCTTGGGGACCTTCAACGGAAATATTTTGTCTGGCTGTCTGTCTGGCTATCTGTACATTTGTCTTTTTTCCGCCCTTAAGTGTACCATAAACGCCACCAAAGCGGCCAAACGATACTCCAAGCGGCCGACCTCATCTGCAATGCCTACCAATTTTACTTAAGATTCAGCGTTCATACTTTTGCGATAGTCCGTTGAAAAGCAATTATTGCGCATATCTGAGGCACCATAACAACACGTCAATATTCTGTATGTGTGTCTCTTATTAGAAAAGGCATACATAAGTGATTATAAGGACCGTAGCATTTATCACGTTTGTCTTTGCTAAGACGACATGGTGGTGGCACCTACCCGTAGCCTTCCGTTCTACACCTTATCACCTCCGAGACGGGCGCGCGCGCTTCGTTTTCCGAGATAACTGCGAGATATCGCTCGTCTTACGTGTGACGCAGCTTGATGCGCTCGTTCGCCTCCGCTGCACGCTCGAGGCACCCTAACGCAGCGCCTCCAGAATAACATTCACCAATTTTCTTGCACAGAACATCAAACAAACGTTTTGTTCACCCTCTCCAGACGCAAGACTGTCGTCTTTCGACGACATTTGCAGTGTAACATGCAGATACGAGGCCATTTTTTTTCTTGGTTTCATTTCTTTCTGACAGCTGAGAGCGTCCATTTTTATTTATTTTATTTTTATTTATTTGATACCCACAGCGCCACAAGGCATTACAGTGGGGGGAATACAACATGATTACAAGACAGAACACAAGCTCAATTTGCGGCAAGTACAGTACAGCCTATCCAGATAGTAGGAACTACACTGAATACACAACGTAACGGAGATTGACAAAAATGTACGAAAAGTACCAGCGGGTAACATATAGTAAGACGAAAACAAATACAATATGTATACAAATACAATATGTAATTGCTGTCGCAATAAAAGTTGTTCGTAAGCGTCAGTGCTTGTCTCTCCTATTCTGTGTGGTGCGCCTTGGTCTGCACTGAGTTTTTATCTTAAATGAGAGGGTAAGAGCCTGCATTTAAAAGTAGCGTGAAGTAGACATTGGCAGCTTTGTGACTTGCAGTGCCATAAACGGGACAACAAGGGAAGAGGCACAGGGGACGAAGCGCTGCTGTCTTCGTTCTGTGATTTTTTTTCCCTTTTTCAGTTGTCCCGTTTATTGCGCTTCATTTAAATAAGTATGCATCACCAGCAGGTCCAGAGCAAACTCGTACTCTTCGTTGGGCGTTAACGGGAATGCAGTCAGGTCCAGCGGTGACTGCCAACTGCTTGGCCTATTGAAATTTAAAAAAAAATGACGGTAAATGCTTGGTTCAATGTAATTTGGCTGCCAACTGCTTGATTTTTCAATTGGTGGTCAGTGCAGGTCATGTGCGCATTCTTGTCCGCGTGTACTTGGTGCTGTTTTAGAGGCGAGACACGTTAGGGTCCTGGCTCGTCCGACCATGGTATCCGCTGGCCGTCACGGTTAGTTGCTTGGATACGAGAAAAAAAGGTTTAACGAAAGACTTATCAGTCATAATTGGGGGAGAACAGTATGGAAAACCTACAAGCGCTAACATTTTATACTAGTCGGTGACTTATACGTAGACTTATGGACCTTAAAACCTAGCTTTGTCATCGACTATGTCACTTCGCGTCACTCAATGTACATTATATGGGGCAATACTCCAGTAATTACGGTATACTCGACACATGTGTCGGAACACTTCGTAGAGATGCGTAGATTTTTTTGTAGCGATAGCTACACTGGCCGAAGTTGAGCAGTATCACGTGCCTTACGGTGAGTGGCTCTGCGCAAGTGAGAGGAGCTGTGACGTCACACGGCGCACAGCTGGCGCGCTGGAGGCCCCTGTAGTGACGTCTCACTAGGGGGCTTGACTCGCGTGAGATTGCTCGCTCCGTCCGTCCATCAGTGCTCGTCTGTCCGTCCGTCCATCTATCCGTAGTTTATCCGCTCGCCCGTCCGTCGCCCATCCATGGTTCGTCTGCCCGTCAGTCCGTAGCTCACGCTTGGCATAGCCGAGCTAAGCCTTGCACTGCTGATTTTATTTGCGCGTCTCGTCTCTTTCCTACCCAGTGCTATACTATACATGGGGCTATGCTTTCTGTTTTATTTACTTGTGACTGTTTCTTGCTATTTCGCTCTGTCAGTTCCTTCACCCGCTTTTTTATTTTTTATGTCTTCCTGTCTTGCTCTTTATTTCTCTTTCTGCGCATTCCTCTTTTCCTCTGTATATGCTCTCTCGCTCTCTATTTTTCCTTTTTTTTCTTCTGGCAATTTTCTTTCTTTTTTTCTCTATATCTGTACTTGTTCTTCTATGTTCTCCTCTCTACACTCACTTCCCTTTCGCATACTTCGCTCGCTATGCTATACTATGCAACGATGTGCTAAGCTCTGCTAACGTGGTTGGATAGCCTATAGTAGTTGCGACACTGGTCGCTCTACCAATTGAGCTAACCAGAAAGCCGATTGGCTTTGTTTTACTTACTTCGATTTTATGGCGGTAATTTTGGCGCATCGTGATAATTAAAGTACTATTACTACTACAATCACCAGTAACAACAGCGACAACAGTCATTATTAATATGTAGCAACTGATAAAACTACATAAATGGCCTCGCTGAATTCAAAACACAAATCGCGGTCACGCTGAAGAAGGTACGTTCTGCGTGACCGCCGGTCATTTCAGCGAAGTCCGAAACTGCCCGATATGACCGCTGCTGCTGACTCGGTTGTGTGTACGCCTAACTTCGAATACGATAATATTAAGTCTCGTTTTGGGCCGCTCGCCGGGCTGGATGGGCTCATTTCCGAAAGAGTGCTGCATGCGGAGAGGGACAACGCGAAAGTTACGGGTTTGGTTGCGTCGTAGCCAAGGGCATCTCCTTTCGTGTACTACCGATAAGAGTCTATATCGATCCGTTACAGGGACAACAGAGTCGTCGGTCGATGTATACGACGGCGTGTGCGGTGCACGCGCCTCTGCGCTGACGAGGCGCGCCGATCGACCGAAGCCACGATTGTCCGGCCACTGCTCGTCTGTTGGATTGCGCGTGTGGCATAGCGGGAGACCAGTGTACCCTAAGAATATGCGTTGCACTCAAGAAGAACAAGACATTTACTGACCAGTCATAGATTGGCTCTGTGGTAAAAAACTCGAGAAAGGAAAGCAACGCACGATGATCCACCCTCGCACGCGCTACCCACTCACTCGGGCGCCTCCCTTTCAACTCGACCCCCTTTTATCGATCATTTATGTACCGTACATAGTCGTGTATAAGCCGCCACTGCGCATACCCCACACCCACTTCACCATTCCCAACTCTCGGACGCAAAAATTTGAAAAGAAAAACTAGAACGTACCAAATGATGGCCTCCGAGATTGGGCGTAGTGGCAAGCTTGCCGCTGTGTCCGGTGCGCTGTTGAGTGCTCGCTTGTGCGACGACGAGGCACGCCGATCGACCGAAACCGCGAGTGTCTTCTTGTCTGTTGGAGTGCGCGTGTGGCAGTCGGAATGAGGGGTTGCACTCAAGGAAAGACTCGTGATGATCCGCCCTCCGCGTGCCACTGTTCCCCACTCGCTTTGGCGCATCCATTTCAGGTCGACATCCCTCCCCTCCCCTTTATTTTTTTTACCATTTATTCACTGCCCATTCTGCAGCTGCTTCGTTTGTTTCTCCCGCGCTTCTTTGTTTGGTGAATGCAAGCTCCTGGCGCACGTCAAACGAACATTACGCCCACCGACACAACTTAGACACCCATTTTTTTTATCTTACGCGCGCCTAGCTGCGTTTCCTTTCGCTTCGTGTTTTTTTTTTCTTCGTGTGATTTCGAGAAGACCGGTGGACTCGTGGTGTGAACGGCGAAGACGATTTTCGTGTTTTTGTAAAGGGCAATAATAATAATAATAATAATAATAATAATAATAATAATAATAATAATAATAATAATAATAATAATAATAATAATAATAAACTAGGGGTTGCTTTTTACCAGCTTACAGCGCGTTACAGCAGATCAAATGTGACAGCACGAGCGCTGACTTAAAGGGCCCATAAACCACGTCGAGCTCAAAGGCGAGACAGCAGTTTCTTTCTTAACATTTCCTATAGAAGTGCTATCGCCTCCTCACCGCTTTTTTCTTCGAAAAACACGTGCACAGTGTTGGCACTTAGCGTGGAGCCAGTCAGGAATCGGTGCTTTTCGGCTGCACGTTACTATCTCCGCTTGCGCAGTCGAAGACGCAGAAAACGAAGTGAAATCAGTTTATTGCGCACGATAGTCAAAACTAGCTATTGATTAACATTTTGAAATTATATAAAAATTCTTTTAAATAGCAAGGCACCGATCGTTTCATGGCCGATCCCACATGGTAGGTTACGCCAGGATAAAAGGGGGCAAGCAAGCAAGTCTTCCGAGACAAGGCGGAGTAAGCGTTTCGACTGCATGGTAAAGCAGGGTAGGCGACCGTTTACAACAAATATATCTCGCTTATCGGCTGAGCGAGAGCTCATTCTATGTTGGCGTGACAAATTGGGCCGCAAAGACTGGAAACGCCGGGAAAGAATAACACGCTCTTGCTTCGTATTTTCAAAGGTGGTATAGGGGCCTTAGAAAAAACCGCGCTAATAAGTACAATGGCCGACAGTTTCAACGGAGATGCTGCGCGTCAGCAGAAGGGTCATCCAAGTAACGTCAAAATTCCAGAGCTCGTGGCTTGTAATATGCGTGCGTCCACAAACAAACAAACAAACAAACAAACAAACAAACAAACAAACAAACATGCGCAAAAGAACATGTTCCCGCGTTAGTGGTGAAAACAAACTTCAATTGACTTACAGTTCTAAAGGCCATGTCAAATGATGGTCCCCGGCAGAGGGTGGGGTTTATAGCCGCCGACTTCTACGGCTTACGTTGCAGTGGAACACTCTATTGCAATCTATTTTTTATACACGTACTGTAATTGACCCTCTACTTCTAGTCCTCGCTGAAAAGTATGATTTGGTGGGTGACCTTGTCACGGCCCTTTTAACAAAATTTAGTTCAGAGTCGGTGCTCGTGTTGTTACCTTCTTTGGCCTTTGTCCTGTCATTCTGTGCTGACTGGTTATTTTACTCTTCTACCACGCTATCGAGGTTAACGAGATTGCATTCTCAACATGACGCTTGTATATGAGGTGTTCCTACATATCGAGCACCAACGTGACTCAGTGGTAGAATACTCGACTGTCTGGCAGAGGGCCCGGGTTCAGATTCCATTAGGTGCTAGGTTTATCCTCCTTTTTTCATGTCCATTGGTCACGCCATCGACGGCAGCGTCGACGCCGCTGAACGCAACGACGGGCGCTTAGGAGCTTGGTTATAAAAAGTCAGTTTCGCCAAAAGGGCGAAGCAATGAAGGCGATAGCAACATATTTGAAATGTTTTACGAAGTAAGACTAGCATTCAATCTTACGGAACTAAACTCTGGTGTAAAGGCGCGTTTACACTAGAGCGACACGACACTGACACGACCTCGACAAAGACACGAGGCAGGCGCAGACCATCGGCTGACAAGTCGCCAGGCCTTGTCTTGGGGGAGATCTTGGGGAAGATAAAAATGCCCCCTCCGAGGCTTCCACAGTGTTTCAATAGCCATCTTGCGCACACCACGGAATTCTTTTCTCCGCTTCCCTTTTCTGTATCCCCACCCCTGTCCCTCGACGTCGTGGATTACGGTGGGGGGAGGGAGCATATATGGCTGAAAATGAGGTGCAGGTGTGCAAGTTTAGTCGGTGTCGCTGCGTGTGCCCTCAATGTGACTGCAGAATTGGCCAACGAAAGACTGTGAGCACGACAAGGCGCGGACAGAGTCTTCCATAGACCATCGGCGGACCGTTTGTGTCGTTTTAGTCTTAATATGACGACCGCAAGACGAAGACACTCTCAAAGACAGGCGGCAGACAAAAATCGGCGCCGTGTCTCTCTATAGTGTGAACGCGCCTTAAGAAAACACGGCCGCTCCAGGTACTCTTTTGCCACCGTTTTTTCGTGTTGTAGCGCAGCCCGAAGAATCGCTCCCGCCTGCTGTGGGGGCACAAGGCGCGCGCAGATCGTTGCCGCGATAACGCGGCAACCATGAGCACCCCCCCCCCCCCCCCTCATGTTCCCTCACGAGAAAGCGCGCGCGCGCAGACGACCCCTGCCGGAAAGGCAATAGACAGTTATAGTTTACGGTTAGCGTGATAGCGGAGGTTAGGGAATGGCGTTACTGGGCAGCAAACGTTCGTTGTGGACAGCGTCTCATAGTTTAGCGGAATAGCGTTTACGTGCCCCCAGCTGGGATGGTGGCGCCACCTATCGGATGGTTAATAAGTTAGAGACAGTTTGTCTCTAACTGAGACAAACGAGGATGTTTGTCTATGCCACCGCGCGAAGCATTGTTACAAGTTTATTTTACTACTAATAAAAACGAATAAATATGAATGACGCATCAAACGCGAAAAAAAAATTTGTTACCGATTTGTTCACATTGATCTTGCAGTTAGGCCTATACGCGTTCGAAATTCAAAACTATCTAAAAAATTACGCCAACTTATCCGTAATACTCGGTCGTCAATGCTAACTGAAGGCAAGCGAAGCCACTTTAAGCAGTCAGTTGCTGCAAACAATGTGAATCTTTTGAACGACTGCGCCAAAATCACTTCGAAGCGGGCGTCCGAGAGCGCCGCCATGTATACGTACACGTCCGTTGCGGCACGTGCGTTGCGGCTAGCGCGTGGCCACGTAGTGGGTGCAAACTCGGAAACATTACACGCGCACGATTGCCGGTCGTTCAAAGCATGCTACCCAATACACAGAATGCAGCCGTATGCGAAAGCTCCACTGACACAAGCCATTTTGAACTCAGTGCTCATGCATTAGGGACAGGATATCGCTATCACATCAACTTTAAAAGCGTTGCCTAAGGGTTCCCAAATGGTTTTCCCTCTTATTTGCATTAAGTACGTAGCTTACTGGATGAATGCCTTACGTTATAAGGATTGATTACACCCGATTAAAGAACGTTATTTTCATGCGTAGGACCGTTAATCGTATCTCTCGATGATGCCTTGCCGTGCGCGAGCTTTATGGCGATATACTCACTCCCTCGAGCTCAGGTCATCCGCATAATCGAATTTCTTACACGTACCTAGAGGGGAAAGTGGTACTGCGAGCTGTTGGGCGTATGGGAATGCCTGTATGTGTGACATTCGGACTTAGCTTGCATTTGCATCTTTCACGAAGAGGCCGGGCACCTCGAGGACGCGTCTGGCTTCAACGCGTTCTTTGCATCACAATGGTCGATTCGCTACTGAAGGATCACGCAGTGATCCTTCAGTAGCGATATATATATATATATATATATATATATATATATATATATATATATATATATATATATATATATATATATATATATATATATATATATATATATATACTGTGTGTAATCAATTTTTTTTATAATCCCTGAAAACCCGATGAACAAGCGCTTTGTTCTCTCCCATCTTTGCGGCACAGTTCGTGACGCCAGCTGTCTGTTCAGGTGACGCCAAATGAAGTGAGCTCTGTATTGGACGATGCACGAGAGATATCTGTTGCAAATCGTTTGCTGCACTTCTTTGCCATCCAGTCGCATGCCTAAAGGCTGGTGCACACCGGCGACTAGCAGCGGTCGCGCGACCATTCGCGACTGGCGACCAAAAAGCGACTGATGTTCACACCGACAGAGGCTGCATGCGAGCGACCGGAAGTCGCAAAACCGGAGAGTCACGTCCGCATCTCGTTATGAGCGAGAACTCCTGAGACCGGCGCGATCAGCTGATCGCCGCCAGCTGAGTCCGTTCTCGCACAGCGTTCCCAACAGCGTCAAGTTCGATTCAAGCGAAGAACAAGACAATTTCATGGTGCTGATGCACTGTGCCATGGTGTCAGCGCAGGCATCACAGATGCCTCCAAAGAAAAAAAAAAAGCCGGTAGTGGATGTGACCATCCTTTCGATCGCGGGAATTGACCGGCCATGCAAGCCGCCTGCCTTCAGAGCTGCGCTGACACGACGAGGAGTATTTCCGAGAGTCGTACGTATTCAGAAACCATCCTTAAGTTTCCCTTGACTTGCCACAGCCTACAATGCAGCACAAATGCGTCTCGAACGTGGAGTCTTAAGTCGTTGCCAAGGCATGAAGTACAAACGCCTTCCAAACACGCTGCGTTGAATGCGCTGACAAGTCAAGTTCAAGACAAAAAAAAGTTTTCGAATACGGGGAAAAGACAGTGCACAATTTATTTTCTCTTTACTTTGACGGTGTTTAGCTTCTTGCGAATGCCACCACGTAAATTCGACAATTTGCTCGAGCTGCTGCGCCCCGCCATCTCCAAGCCAAGTATTCCGTGGTGGCCATGGTGCCACAGACCTAGAGGAACGCACTCGTTTGTATCTGGCGGCAGGAAGCCAGCGCAATGAAAAAAAAATTGAGCGTCGCTGATTGGTTAAGCAGCTTTGCGACTGCAGTCGCGCGACTGAAAAATCGGTCAGGAAGCGACTGGCCAACGCAGTCGCTTTGCGACCGTTCGCGACTGGTTGCGACCAGTCGCAAATGGTCGCGCGACCGCTGCTAGTCGCCGGTGTGCACCAGCCTTAAGTCTGCGTTGTCTCGCAAGACTGTCGTGCGCAATGAACTGATCTCGCTTCGCTTTCTGCGTTTGCGACTGCTCAAGTGGAGCTGGTAACGTGTTGTCGAAAAGCGCGAAATACTCAGTGGTTCGATGTCTGGTGCACCTGTTTCATGAAAAAATAAGTGAATAGGAAGAATTAGCGGTGCTAGGAAGGGCATAGAGAAGGCGAGAAGGAAACCACTGTATCACGCTATAGAACTCCGTGTGGGGCGCTTTAAAGTTGTTAGTAGTGCCCGTGGTTCTGTGTGTCCGTTGTGTCTTTTCGTGCTACATCATAGTTATCAAAAAGCACCAACTAGCTCAAGAACAAGTCCTGACCACGCAGTACGCTATTCATTTTGTATCATTGCACAGATAACGAGGTTAGGTAATTTTGAAAAATCTGCGTCGACGAACGATTTTTCGAAACTTAATGAACGGCCGCTAAACTAGGAACATAGATGACAAGGCCAGTATTCACTCTGCCATTATTTCTCGTGTTTTTTTTTGTTTTTTTCCCGTATGGTTATGCCGTAAAGGTGAGTGGACTCTTGTTCAGAACTATGCCGTGTGAAATTTAGGCATTTACGGACAGCTATAGTACAAAATAATTCGCGACTGAAGGGTATCATACGCGTGAATAAGATCCGTTTATAAAACTCTTGTTTCAGAGCAGCTTTTCTCGCTTTTGAGCCGAAGCCTCGCTACGCAGCAGCCAACAAAGAGCGTCGCCGACACGTATGCCGTCATTGCCATCGCGGCAACGGCGCCCGTATAGGGCAGTGTCGCGCTAGCGGCAAGCATGCCTCGGCGTTTGACGTTCTCAGACAGCCGTGCGCGGCTGTTTCTTTCGCGCACGTCAGCCGTTCTTTGCCGTTCGAAGAATGGGTCTGGACACCAATTTTTGCGCCGTTTGTCGCAGGGCGACATAGCCAATCAACGATGGAGGAGCGACATGGCTGAGCCGCGTCGTCTGCGTCTGCCGCGGGACACTTAGAGCTTCTTGCTCCGCGGTTTTCAGGCTATGTCGTACGTGTTGTTCCCAGACTATTTTCCAGCAGTGAATAGAACATTTCAGCCTGTCTGACATTCAAAAAAGCGGACAGCCATTCAATATGACGTCTCTAAAAGCAGGCGTTTGGACAAGTGGCGCCAGCTATTCGGCATTAACAACAACTAACAAACGTGTAATGTATATGCCTTCTGAAATTTTGAAAGGCTTGCTTAAGCCCACAACATCAATTATTTGAGCGTGGCTCTCAAAAATGGTGCTGAACCGACTGGAGTACTGGGCTGTCGAAGCTTAACACGAGTCCAAAGCGAATGCAAGCGTCCGTTCAAAGATTGCAAGGGCGCACGGTGCATGGCTGCTTGATAGATTGGAGGGGGTCGACAACTGCATTCGGAAGAGCGCCCACCTTTGTCGCAGGCTGAAATGCCTCGCCGGCGAAGCTTGCCGAGCAATTTGAACGTATCTCCCGCGGACGGCAGAGGCCGCTGGTCTACCGCACCGCCAGGGCAGGCTTACCGCTAGCGTGAACCGGCCCTTACAGGAGCCATCACACCGAATTTCTGTCCATTATCTGTGTTGTGGCCTAATTCTTGGATGCTCAAAAACAAGCTGGCCAAATAGCGCATTTTGCTAAGATCTTATCACATGTAATGAAAATTTTCGTTAATTAACACGCAAGCTGCCCGAGCCTGACACCGCCGGCGCACTCGCGAGCTCTGACGTAACTAGCTGCTCGCTTTGCGAGCGTCTGAATACCTGCCAACGATTTCGTTTCATCGTTGTTAGATGTGCGTATAACGGAGCTATTAGAGCTTTCTCGTGTTTGGCATTGAAAATTACATGATTTGCAGCCACAGAAACTTAGAAGATGACGGCTGCACTCCTGCCAGCATATGACGTCACAAGCGCTGTATCAAGAAGGCGGTCGCCGGTGGTGGGCGGGGTATATATGGCTGGCAACTTACAGGGCTTATTTTGAAATGTAATGTTTTTACAGTTCTTTTTTCGTACATGTACAGGCATAATAGATCCACTAGGTCTTTTTTTTTTTTTACTGTACTTGCAATTTGGTGGCGCCAGCTAGATTTTTTTCTATAGATACTATTGTGAAAAACTCTGACTCTACGTGCCAGTCAAAGCAATGTATCGCTTGCCGACTGCTTACCGCCATTCCTCGTACCAAACAACACGGCGGCATTTTAGCCGTCTGCGTGCTCGTGCGTTTTGTTATAGTCGTTATCGATTTCCCCCACCCTCATTACAACACGCCATCTCCAAGCTGTCCTCATTCTGTCTTTTTCCGATCGGCAAAAAGCATTAGTGGCCGCTGGGATCAATACGGTGGCTGTTTCTTTCTAAATCACGACAGTACTACGTTTCGGTCCGGCTTGCTTGCGCAGGTCAAAGCGGCTGCAAAAGCCATTGACGGGAAGTCGCGCACGCACGAAATGCGACCCGCGCGCGCGCGCTTTTGGGGATGCCTTGCGAATCCAACCTTGCGCGGTTGTTTAACAAGTTGTAGTGGCCAAGAGCGGACTTCCGACTCGTTGTAAAGTGCTCGCTGGCTAACTCGAAGGTTGCGGGATTGAATCCCGGCAGCGGCTGCCGCATTTTCGGTGGAGGCGATAAGGTGAGAAGCCCGCGTACTTAGATGCAGGTGCACGTTAAGGAATTCTATAGGTGGTCGAAACTTTCGGAGCCATCCACTACACCGCCAATGGTCTCTCATAATGATAGGCTCGTTTTCGTTCGTTGAAACTCGGCAATTGTTATTATTACTCTATTTTAACGGTGGTGTTAGAGAAAAGGCAGATGAAGTCTGATAACTCAAATTCGTCATGTTTCTGTGCCACGGAGAATCGTACTTGACCTTGGCTGAAATGTTGCTATAATTTTATTATACGGAAACAATGTTGGCAACGCTGCCGCGCTGGTAATCGTTAATGTCAGTCTTTAAGTACAACGGTCATTAAACAAACCCCTCGTTCAGTAGGCAAACAACGCGGAAGTCGGTGGTTGTTACGCCACCTCTTGGACCTTGGCCGCTTTGCGCTTAACCACCGGTGACTTCGTGGAGGCAACGGTTACCGTTAACTATGGTGTTTACGATGGGGACTGCGAGTCGTGTATCGCCCCAATAGGCAGGCCAAGCAACGCTTTGAGGGCGTTCACTTTATTTACGGCTCGAGCATTTATGAGAGCCATTATCGCCTCCTAGTGAAGCACAAACCGAGTGCATGCCGAATGAATACTGTTGATTGAATAAACATCAAGAGAGAGAGAGGGAGAGAGAAATAAAAGAAAATGACAGGGAGGTTAACCTAGAAGAACTGGTTCTCTACCCTGTACAAGGGTGGGGAAAAGGGGTCGGAAAGAAGATAAAGATAGAGAGATATACAATAAATGAGAAAAAATTCACAATAAACATCAATACTATTAACGGATAATATTCACGTCTCAGTGACACAATAGTATGGAGGTTGGCCAAGGTGACAATCTGGGTACGTTGGTATTCTATATATAGTTTTATGAACGGCGTAAGAGCGCTCTGAGGACATGATGAGCGTGCTTGCTTTTATTGTGTCTTCAGCTTTCGTGTGCTCTTACCGCTAATAAGCAGTATTGATTTGTCGAAAGGTATTGATGTATTGAATAGTACTTGTGTGTCGAGATCAACAAAAGATCCGCGCATGCGCAGAGGCGTGAGACACTGAGCATGCGTGGAAGTTTTCGTGATTTCCTGCCTCTGCTAGCAATAAACAGTTCCAAGTTCGGTGCCTTTTTGTCTCGTTCCTTTGTCTTCTTTAGTGTTTTTAGCTTTGGGCCAGAATAATCTAGAACCTTACTCAAAGCCTTGCGGTTGCGTTGCGCATTCGTCGTGCGTCAACCTCTTGCGGGCTCCCACTGAGTGACGAACGCTACGCCCGTAAGCGTTAACACGCCCGCAAACAGTCGGTTCGAGACGCAAGCATGTGGCACGATACGCGAGCATGAGCAATGGGTGTGTGGACATCGTGTGACTAAGAAGTGCTCCGCATTCAAATGAGTTGAGCATTTGCGTATATTGGTAGATGGAAACGGTAAACTGAAATTATTCATCCTTAGTTATGCATATTTGAAATGAGTGTTTTGCCTTTTGTTTTAGGCCTTTCCCTCATTGCGGGTATATGTTTTGAAAATGATCGAACCCAACATACATTATGATGTACACTCGTCGTTATAAGTGTATTGGACGCATAATTTGGTTGTGGTTAAACCCTGCTGGCCCCTCGATGAAGTTATTGCCGACCACCCTGTACATGACTTGCACAAAAAACAAAAATTGGCAGAACCCACGTACCTTGGGAATCGACGTTATGGGAAGCATGCAGCGCGAAGTACGTGACATGACTCTGTCGCAGAATACTTGATTGCCACGCAAAATGCTTCGGTTTGTTTCCTTCTGGTACTTTCATGTTCGCTGGCTCAACGCTGCCGATATCAGTTTTTCTTAACGCCCCCGCATTGAACTTACCAATGGCTGTTTGCCCCCGTTCCTGGGTACATGCAAACTGTCAGTCACTTGTGGCGCATACCCGCGGGAAGTGTTCGACGACCTACGCGACGAGATTGATATTATTCATGCCACGGCTAGCGGGTTATAATCGTCAAACCATCTTACCCTTTCATACTAATTTTGGTTCACAGATTGCTAAGCGGGTGATCGAGAGAGCACCCAGACGTATGTGGCTACATAGATAGATAGATAGATAGATAGATAGATAGATAGATAGATAGATAGATAGATAGATGACAAAAGTGCTGGCAGTGTGCGGAAGGCTTCGCATTAAAGAAAAAAATATTCTTGTGTGGGATCATGGCTGACGTCTATAGGTTGGGTCCCCCCTCTTTATCCACTTAAATGTGGAGGGAGTATCTTTCTGCTAATTAGATGAAGTTTGTTCATCATCATCGCACAACCTTGGAATGTGAGCTCGAACCGACGATTCATGCAACAACCTTAGTGGTCTACACAGATGCTCGTCAAATAAGCGCGTCATGCGTCTACAGGTGAGAAACTCGAGTAGCTCCGTAATTTCTTAAACTGTTTTCACCGTGTGTGCAAAGTATCCAATAGAAACCTATTGCGGGAAGTCAGTTAAAAAAAAGTTGACCATATTCCTTTAAAGTGAGCCATGTGTGGATGCTAAACAGCGGGGAGATTGTTCACTTGAGCGGGAGATATGATGTACTTCATTGAGAACTTGTGTTGGCGCTCTTCGCGGCGTTGCGCAGGAGAGATGGAGGCGCGCGCGCTTCGTGATTTTACACCACGGAACTACCGTGGCGCCCTCAGCGGAGTATGCAGCTGTCATGCACCCGTCGTGCATGCGCGCCGCCCCGTAGAGGATTCCTAAAGGAGAAAGACTTCGCTCGATGTGTGCTCGAACGTTGCGAGTGAGAGAGAATACACGCGGCGACAGGCTAGGGAGAGAGTGACGTCAACGCTCGCGCACTGCGAGTAAAGGCGCGACCGACCTGCTTGGCACCGCCCCAACGCGTGCAGCTAGGGGAGCGTGGTGCGGACGCAGGGACAGCGTTACACAGGCTTGTCAAAAAGCTGCTTCGCATCTAAAAAAAAAAAAGCACAGCTTGCAGAGGTCCCTCGTGCATTCACCTATACGACGAGTCGAAGGCGAAAGGGACCTTCTTTTTTTGTCTTCTTCTCAGCCAATTAATAAAAGAGCAGTGAACACGCCACTATAGCCAAGTGCCGTATTTATTTCTGCACTTTAGAGCTCGCGTGTTCTGCGGTTTAGTTCGGCGCCTTAAAGCGGATGCTACAACGGCATCGCGGGGTGTTACGTAACATTGCGTCATGCAGGAATCGCTCGTGGCAGGATGTCATCACAAGAATTTTCCGATTTATAAGTCATCGTGAGATAATATGGTGACGTCATCACGTGATGATATGTGGCTTTACTCGTGCCCGGAGCCGCTGGTTGGCTGCCGCCGATGGTCACATTTTCCGTTTTATGAGGCATCTAGGGATTTTCCCGTAATATATTATTATAATTTATTTGGTACCCATAGCGCCGGAGGCGTTACGATGGGGGAAAGGCTGTTTCGACAGTTAAATATTTTGTCATACACAAAGCATGTACGAAAAAAAAAGAAGGAACTGTTACATTAACAGTATAAACAAAGAACGAAAGCTGTACAAGCAATATAAAATAATTTGCTGAAAAACAATACAAACTTGTAATGAAAATTAGTGATTTAATACTGGAGCATAGCCAGTTTTTTTTTTTTTTTCATAACGTGTGAAAAAAAGAAAAAGTGAAAAGGATAAGAACAATTAAATACCGTCAGTGTACAGTCTGTGTACAGGCTTTCGTCTTAAAGAATTGAAACACTATATACGCATGCGACGAATAGTACTATAGGCCAAATATTGAGCACCTTTCGCTTAGCCGTTGTCTTTATCGAATCTTCTTAGGTAAGAGCGACAGCGATAACCCGTTGCGTCATCGTTGCCCGCGGGGAATCCTTTACCGCCGCTAAATGCGAAGGCGCGAGACGGAGAGGGTGCTTTCTGCATGCGAGGGGAGGAGGCATCCCTCCTCGTTTCCACGGGATCGATGGCTGAGACAGGTCCAATATTAATCCGGGCCTCCGCTCTCTCTCCCCGCTTCCCAGTCGCTGCGGTTGATCGCCTACGCGCAGCTCTGCGTGCGTGCCTTAATATAGACGAATTTATCAGGCGCTCTGGCACGACGCCATCCCGGCCCCACCCAAATCCGACGAAGTCCTGGAAGACAATATTTCCCGTAAACGCATCGCAGCAAATCTCTCTATTCAGTGGCCGCAATCGATGTAAAGATTCCGGGTCTAGCGTGGGGATCGAACACGTGTCGTTCTCGTGGCAAGCGGATGTTCTACCACACGGCTATGCAGGGCAAATAACCTACTCCGCTTGTAAATGCAGTGAAAGAAGCTTTCATGCCTTACAAACGCACGCGTCCTGTGTATATGCTTCACAATACAGTAATTATGTTGAATATTGAAATAATAATACCTGTACAAGCGCCAATCGCCATCGGGCGTCATAACATGTGATTACCATATATACTTCGTGATTTAAAGCCGGTTGCACACTAAAAAAGGCACGCACGCTACTGCGCCCATCTCCTCAAGGCCACGTAGTGGATGCATAGCAAGTTCGAAACGATTTTATGCACTAAGCGCCCCGCCGCGGTGGTCTAGTGGCTAAGGTACTCACTCGGCTGCTGACCCGCAGGTTGCGGGATCGAATCCCGGCTGCGGCGGCTGCATTTCCCATGGAGGCGGAAATGTTGTAGGCCCGTGTGCTCAGATTTCGGTGCACGTTAAAGAACCCCAGGTGGTCGAAATTTCCGGAGCCCTTCACTACGGCCTCCCTCATAATCATATGGTGGTTTTGGGGCGTTAAACCTCACAAATCAATCATGTACTAAGTGTTTGATGTATGGACAGAATATCGCTCTCACGTCCAACTTCTGAAGGCGAAGATGTAGGGTTCCCAAAATTTTTTACTGATGGGTTTGAAAGCCGCCATGTTGGGCTGTTAACATTTGTATTTTCTATCTTTAACAGTTAAGCGAACAGTGTTCCTGTGGACGCATACACATGAAAATGGTTAGGTTGGTGCCTATGATGTTAGATGACCTTGTTAATTCACGACACAATACACAAAAACAAGGAAGTATCGGCTTAACAGCCCAAGATATCGGCACCCAGGTGTCATACGGAAAATAGTCTATGTGATTCATAATCATGTACCAACTGACCCAGACAACAACTTTATTGCAAAGCACAGTGTGCCGTTGTCCACCACATCTTTGAGCTCCGTGCAAGCGATGGCCTGATCCAGTATTTGTGCAGCGTGTGTGTCAGGTTCAGCGCAGTAATAATTGATGAGAACTAACAGACAATGATTTCAAGAAAAGTATAGGGGATGTTATTAGAAGTAATCGTAATGTTATAACGCGTCCGGTGCTTTCGGACGTGTTATTCGAAGGCCGCATGTTCGGTCCCAGCCAGCGGCAAGTTATCTTTTCGTTCACTTTTTGGTTTTTCTACTCGTTTACGTTACATTCACTATACTAATGATATCTCCTCTAATACTTTTCTTGGCATCATTGTCTGTTCTCAGTAATGTTTACGTGTAGTTGTCATTAATCAAATGACTCGGTAACTAAGCACACAGGGCGGAGGTCGGCACGTCTTACTCACTGTGTTGGACATTGGCCTTTATAGGCTTAACCAGCAGTGACGTTGTGGTGGCAACGGTTATAACGTTACCCACTTTTGCGGTCTCCGTGCAAGGTATGACCTGATTCAGCAATACTGCATCGTGTGTGTCAGGTTCAACGCAGTGGAGCGCCTTTCTGACCTCGAACAGTGGAGGTAACGGCGTGTCGGTGGAAGCGAAAGGGCATTGCGATAGCGTCGTCGGCACAGTCGCTGCACTGCGGACCGGTTTCGGCAGCGAAACCGTCACAAGGCTGTCGGGGCCATTTCTTAGCGTTGCCGTCGAGATTACAACGTCAGCGCTGAGCACAAGCGGCGCCGCTCAAGCCGATAGCCAAAGGGATCGAGAAGGCCAAGCGTTGGAGAGCGATGGGTCGTATGCGGAACTGAATGACTGAAGGAGGATTGGTGAAATACCCAGTGCGAGTAACGACTGGGGAGGCAGGAAGGAAACCACACAGTGCTTTAACGACGGGTACACTTCCTTCACGCAATAAAATTCAGCTTTTGTGTTTTACTGCTAATAAAGAGCAGGTGAATAAATAAAAAAACGCATTGAAGGTTGTAAATCGCTACCAGCTTACCTCAGTGTACATAATTGTGCTGTATTTTTTGGTTAACCATAATGGTGATGTTACCTTGTTAAAGTTTGTGAACGTTTGTCTTAATTAAGTTGCAGGACTCTAAACCTGTCTTGAAAATGGCTACCTTGCTATTCAAAAACTATTCAAATTGTATTGGATTCGCATTCGTATTCGATAAGGTTCTAAATTTTGCTGTTCTCACACCTCTACTTGTTGGTGAAGCATTATAAAGCACACAGCGCAAGTCACGACGGGTGCAACTCTTGTGTTCCAGTCGTTACTTGAGCTCTGTGTTTCATTATGCTTCACCAACAGGTAAGTATAATATTCACCAACAAATATTACATAATATCTCATGAAGGACCATCATGAATGTTACGTAATGGTAGCGCATTGAAAATACATTCGCTTCGCAATGCCTGAACTTAAAGCAAAGGCTCATTTGGTGATTCATAAAGCTTCGATAGTTCCGCCGAACTTCGAACTGCGTACAAATTGGCAATGAACTAATTAAAAAAAGAAAAATCAATTTTTTTCCATCGCGTGGTGTATTTGGGGTTTTTCCGTCTCTGCTAATTATTCTAAAACAATTGGAAAGGTATTAGGTAGTTCGAATAGGTGCTATTCTAATCGATGAACGAGTCGAATACAGCACTATATTTTATGGATCATTCGAAATTTTCAAATAGTCTTACATTCCTCCTACCCACAAATCCAATTTCACTTTAATGGGGGAAGAAAGGGAAACTTGTCAGAAAGAAGACACGAATGAAGTTGCAAAATTCCACGCATTTCCGCTAAGTTGACCATGACGAGTGGGCGAAGCTCTGGGATCTTATGGGTGAGTAACGGTACGTTACCCGAGCTTGTGCCCACATAACTTAAATTAAGTGACACAAAGAATGGACGCCAAAGCTACGTCCTAAGTTCACGTATAAGTCGCCGACTGGCATAGAAGGTTTGTGCTTGTGTGTTATGTGTTGTTCGGGCACAATCGCGATTGATATTAGTCTATTGCCAAACATTTGTTTTTGTGTCACATTTCGTACATTACCCGAGCGTTGTCCCATATATTTTGTATAGCTTTGACAATGGACACCGTGGACGGAGAAGCCTCGTTTTTAAGGTGCTTCGCCCCTAAACGAACTCCTAACATGCTAACCTGCACTTGTGGATCGAAGTTTTGGCCCGTTGCCGTCCCGGCTTCTTTATCGAGTGCTCTAAAGTCTTGCAGCAGCGGTGCTCAAGTGGTGAGAGTGTCCTGTGTTGGAAGTACTGGGTTCGGCTCCCAAAGCCGCCGGGCAGTGTTTTTATGAGCAGTTTTTCTTTTCAACGTTGCAAAAGTCCAGGGAGACCAGCTTGCTCTACGTTTCCGAGATAACATCTGTAAGCCAATCTACCAAGGAGCATAAACAGGAGGCAAGCATGAGGACAAACATGCGGGTGAGAGAAGTTGAAATGATTCAGTGGTTAAGTGTTGAATGTGTTAGTTCAACGTCTATCATGCCATCTAATGTAGAGCTATATTATTCTCGCTGTCGGTGTTTCAAAGCTGTTGTGAAGTATTTCTCTGCTTTTTACATGGACAATGAAGTAGGTGACTTCATATATTTAGACATAGGCGTGCGCAGGGATGGGGGTGACTGACCTAATTGGGGAGAGAGCGCTGCGATGAACCTTCCATCACTCTACCGCTGTTTGATTCATCTTGGTGTCGGTGGTTGGGCCTGAAGGTTACTTTTTTTTACGGCAGTCATGTCGCAGCGGTCACGCTGACATCACCCGTCTGCTCTGAAAAATGCCGAAACCAGAGCGCTACGTGAGTTCACAGTATACAGGGCACTGCAGGGATCGAGAACTAAGACCATTCTATCTATAGCATTTGATCAATGCGCAAAACTCATCTTGTTTGCTTAGGAGACTTGGATAATTAGATGCAACAATCGGCAATATGTGTGTACAAAGATTTCTGTGTCATGCAGTGGTGACATGTTGCTCGTTTCAGTATTTGATCGTAAGCTCGCCATTGTGAAATCAGTCTGGACGCGAGACGCTCTTCTAGTGCATCCTGCTGATAACTCTTGGCTGTGAAGACACCCATGAAAGCATAGGCGTGCGCAGAATCGTTGCAGCGCCCCTTCCATCTTAGGTAGACGTATGGGGCAGAATTAGCGTTAATCCGCTTCGGTGACCAGGTGATTTAGATTCCGTTTAAGTGACCCTGCCCGCTTTCCCGCGCTCATGGCTGAAGGAACAACCAGCTACTGACAATGCGCCCCTCCTTCCTTTTGACCGCGTGTAAACCGGTTGAGTCACCTCACCGGACGTTGAAGGAATACACGCGGTGCAGAAAACGTATGCGAGAGAAAGTTGGTCAGCCAGCCGGCGACCTCCGCCACCGTCGTTGTGACCCGGATACGGGCGACTGCCGAACACTGGGAGAGCAATTTCCACCCCCGAGATTGACAGGCCGGAATTTCGTCTGGCTGCCAGGAGACGGCGAAAAATGTTTGCTTTTAGAAACGCCACTGAAAACGCCGCCGTGTTGTTGCCGCCCCTTGGAATGAGTGTCTGGTTTTTAGTGCGGAACACTTCAGGATGGCTGGGCTGTCGTCGTCGCTTGGCGTAACGCTGAGCGTGCGCTCACTCGGAGGAGAAGTCTTCTTGTTCTTTCATGATGATCGCTTATCATTAGCGAAAAAAAAAGCGAAAGCAAACGCGAAATAGAAAGATACAAAAAGGGTATAGTAAAAGAAAGATGTATATATAAATCACAGCTCTTTGTACTTTGGTCAAACCATCATCACATCGATCCATTCATTGAATAAAAAATTACGCTAGCATTAGATAGATGTATGCAAGCTCTTATTCACCAATTGAGGCTGGGCACCGCATACACTAGACATTTTTTGCACAGAATTGGCAGAGCTGAAACTTTATTAACGGAGCAGTGGTGCGTTGTGGGGCTCGTTCAATTTGGGTAACACCCAGCTTTACTTGGAACAAGCTGCGCTATGGACATCGGTTTTGCTTCGACGTATACAGCTTCCTTTTAAATTCCTCAATATGACGTATCTCTTTATTAACGGCGAAGCTGTTAATAAAGAAACACATCATCACTGCCGCAACAAACACGTCACATGTGCCGTAATATGTTTGCCGTGTCACGAATCATGCCACAGAAGTTGGGTAGGCTACATTTAGCCCAACAGTAGCGAACGGGAATGCCGGCTGCGAGAAGCTATCATTATCGTAACCGTGTGTACGTGTCACAGAAATTGGGTAGATCCCACTAACAGTGGTGAAAGTGCCACACTGCGCCAAACAGCTTCTGGTGCGTCATTCTACTCCAAAACGCACTATTGCGTCGAAACTGCCCCCCCGCGGCCTTTGGGGCCTCATCATCCGCGACGTGGTGCGGCCAAGCGAGCTTCACCGATACGTGCTCTCCTTGACGTTGGCGAACCATACAAAGTTTCGCCACTCTGGTTTCTAAAGGTCAAGAAAGCAACAGTTAGCCAGACAAATAGCTGCGAAGCGGCGGTGGTGAGCCGAAGACCCCCAAGTGTACTAAAATGAGATAATACTAGAGAACGGGACGGCGGTGGCGAGGAGACCCTGTGCCAACGATGACAGGCTCATGCAGTGTCTTTGTTGTGATTTACCTTGAACCCCTATGCACTGAGAGTCAACGTAGAAATAACCTAACACCACCTTGCTGAAGCCCAGCATCGACCTAGAAGGAACTTATATAAACAATTATGAATCACCCAGTTACGGCCTGTAGAAGCTACCAGACTAGTCTTCAGAGTCGTCCGCTGTGTCAAGGCTTGTGCTGCTTTGTGCAAGCTCCGGATTTTTTTTTTTTGCACTGTTTATCTTAATTGCATATCAACACACTCATCCTGCATGCTTTACATTCTGCCGTATAGAGGCAGCAACACTAGCAGCGTGTAACATATGCGCCTCGCCCAGAACGGTTTGAAGCACACCGGCTTCAACTCGCACTGCTGTGTGATCTCGCAGGCCCGACTCGTTATTAATGGGCGACCGAGGCCGCCGGTCCGCGTAATCGGCTGCCCCTTTCGCCCGAGATCGATGACGCTGTGGAGCAGGTCTAGCCTATTTTCCTCGCCCTGCTGGCTCGGCGAGTACGCACGCGCGCGAGCCATTCATCCTGTCTGGGATTCGAGATTGCCGCTGCGAGAATCCTGGCCCAGTTTCGGCGTCGCTGTCGTCGTCTCCTCTGCTGGCATTAGCGACAGTTTGTCAAGATGAGCGGCGCCGTATACACAGCCGCGTCCGTGTCTGTAGAACGCGCGAGCAGCCGGATGGTTGGATGGATGGATGCTAGGAGCGTCCCCTTTATAACTGGGCGGTGACGTGTGTGCCACCAGGCTCGCAAAAAAAAAAAAAATGAAAAGTGAAATTTCTTTTTATGTTGGCCTAATGTCTCATTTGCTTCGAATAAGTCGATCTTATTATAACAAAAAACTCTAATTTTATGTTCCGTCTCTCTGTCTCTTTAGGCAGAATGACCTCATTTTTCCGCTATTTTGAGAGATATATACCGATAAAATACAGTTTGCATAGACTGGGACGGAATAAGTAGCAATGACTGCGTTGAAATTACCAAGGGGCTGAGGCAGGGATGTCCTTTGTCCCCGCTGTTGTTCATGCTGTACATGGTGAGTGAGGATGGAAAAAATCACAGCATATCCATGGAGTCAATGATGAGTGGAGCGAAGCGTCCGCCAGCTCGTCCGTGCTTCCGTCCGTCCGTTCGTTCTTGCTTCCGTCCGTCCGCGCGACCATCCGTGCGTCCATCCATGCACCCGTCCGTCTTCTAGTCTGTCCGTCCGTCCGTGCTTCCATCTAGTGAACACTCCAAGTACCACCATTTCGCATCCCCTGTGGCACATATACCCGCTCCGTGCGTCCGTCAGTCTATCCGTCCGTCCGTGCGTCCATCTAGTGAACACTCCAACTACCGCCATCTCCAATCTCGCATCCTGGTAGCTACATACGATAACGACGGAGAATGGACGCCTTAAGGAGCTTCGCCCCTAAAAGCGCTTTGAGCCTGCTATGAGCGCCCCCTATATAACGGCGTCGAGACAAGTGTGCCATCAGGCTCTACAAATAAAAAAAAACATTTCTTGTTTTCAAGTTGGCCTTATAGCTTAATCGTCTACTTTTATTAAAAATATAAATCTTGTTAATAAAATCAACGGCACTTCACCGTTCAACTCTCTTCTCTTTACGGCAGATCGTCCTTATTTCCTCCACTATTTGTTTTTGTTTTTTATCTTTAGTTTCCTGTCACCGTTACTCAAACCGTCTCTTATTTCTGTCGCGGGCGTGTTTAACTTCCCATTTTTCTCCATAGAACTCAAGGCTTCTTGTAGGCTCGTGCCTAAACGTACACCTCCGTGGATATCTCCACAATAAATCATGAAATGCATCATCGTTTCCTGATCTTCCCCACTCGTTCCACACCAGTCGTTCAAAAAAATCTTGCTACACCGTTACGAGTATCCATGTAATGGATTATCTAAAGTATGCCATCTTGCCTCAAAAATTTTTAAAATCCGTCCAGTTGGAGTGGAGGTACCAAGATTTCTCGCACACTGAAATATCTTTCTCTCTTTTCTCGTCCCAGCGAAACGCTGGAAGCTAAGCAGGGAAGGATGGCACGGAGGAAGCATGTACGTCACACGCGCGTCTCGTGATCGGGAGCTCTTTTTTCATGTGTGTGTGTGTGTGTGTGTGTGTGTGTGTGTGTGTGTGTGTGTGTGTGTGTGTGTGTGTGTGTGTGTGTGTGTGTGAGAGAGAGAGAGAGAGAGAGAGAGAGAGAACGCGCGGCTTCTCAGTGCGATCGCACGTGCACACGTGGACACGTCGCCGCCTCTCACGGCGGCCGCAGTAACTACCGCCGAGCGCGTGGGGCTCAAATCAGACAATGGCGCTATAATTGGCCCTGTAACGCAATGATTTTAGAGTACATAGCATACCTTTTCAAAAGAAAGCGATTTATAGCTGTCTTTGTGAATTTATTGTACTTTGCAGGGCGCGTACTGTGCAATAATATTTGGCTCGCGTGTTCACGGTAGCCTCGAGCGCCGATCGGCAGCGTTTTTCATCAACATCATCATCATCATTATCCTCATTACGTCCACTGCTGGACAAAGGCCTCACCCATGTTCCGCCAGTCAACTCAGTCCTGTGCTTGCTGCTGTCAATTTATACCCGCAAACTTAATCTCATCTGCCCACCTAACCTTCTCTCTCCCCCTAACCCGCTTGCCTTCTCTAGAAATCCAGTTAGTTACCCTTAATGACCAGCGGTTATCCTGTCTACGTGGGAGCGGCCCGCGACGTTGCTCTAAAGGAGCAGCGTTTCTCAGGACCCAATAAAGTGTAAAGTTCTCTGTCTGTCTGTGAGCAGTGCAGCTCCCTCTTGTCAGTGTGCGGTGCCCATGCCGCGTATCGCCGTGATTTTATATTCTTCAATGTTTTCATCGTCGCTTGTACACGGTGATCACGGTAGCGACGACAATGTTGGTGGCGAAGACATGCCTATACACGTGCGCACCGAGCAGACGAAATGTCAAATGAAGGTCCCGTCACCATTTCGTGTGGCCACGTGATTAGACAGAGTGGGACTGCGGGAGGTGACCACTTGGCAGCGTTGGCAGCGCTGAAAATTGGTGGGCTTTGAAGCCGTTTTGAAATGGGTTTGATACTGGTCATACTAATCAATATTACATCTATTGTTTCGTCCCTGTGTTGCGTTATTAGTAGGGAAATGTAACTATAGGTGTCAATAACTACACGTTGACGCAAAAACGCGGCATGCGTCAAGTTGATGTCACTGCTCCTTTAACTGATTTTTCCTCGACGTGAAGTACAGAATATGGAGCATTTCAGTGCGCACATTCAGGTTGGATCTTTTTTGTTGTTGTTGGAGTTAATTTGTAATGTGGCATATACATATCTGCAGGGCAATGCTATTTATTCTGTCCTTCATGTCGAGTAAAAAAATCACATGGTATCCACGGAGTGAATCATGATGAGTGGGGCGAAGCGTCCTTCCGTCCGTCGGTCATTCCGTCCGTCCATGCTTCCGTCCTATTGCACACACTTATATTGGACCAACGTCATCTAGGAAGTGATGAGACAGCGCCATCTATTACACTGTTCGAGAGATAATGCTGGTTACGCCTGACGAGGGAGAAGGTCACACTAAGAGGATCTTCGCCTCTCCTCTGGTGCCTTAGTGCGTGTTGGCTAGCAATATGAAAGCATCATTTTAAAGAGATCTGCACCGTATCCCGTAATTGCCTAGCAGTGTGAATAGCAGATGGCTCAACTCTATATCGTTGCATTATTAACACTTGTTTTTTTTTCTTTATAGAGGAGAGCTTGGTCCGAGCGAAGCTCTGCTAATACGCGACTGCTCTACAGAAACGTACTCACAACGAAACAGCTTTACAAGCGAGACCTGCAGCTGTTTTTCCACGTGTGCGAAAGGCCTCGTCGGTTTTTTTTTTCAACTTTAACACAATTGCCTTCCCGCGCGCATTCTCGATCAATCAGTGTCGCAAATAACACTTCTGAATGAATGGAATGAGAGGAAAATTAAGGGCTTGTTTTTCTAGTTTTAGGCGCTTTCTAGTTTTAGGCGCTCAGAGATAGAGAGGTTGATTGATATGTAGGGTTTAACGTTGATTGATATGTGGGATTTAACGCGATGTGTGGGGTTTAACGTGGGGTTAACATAAGTGAAACCACTTATGATTATGAGAGATGCCGTAGTGGCAGGCTCCGTAAATTTCGACCACTTTCAGGTAGACGGGGTTCTTTGAAGGGACCGACAACTGATTCTTTTCGACCCAGTTTTTGCCGGTGCAACAGAAAGCTTACCTTTCGTATTGGTCGTAGCTGCCAGTGTTGATCCCCAAAGCACTTAGTTATATTATAAGAGTACTTTTTTTAACTGGAAGGCTGTGAACACGAACGTGCCTTTCTGTCTGGCAACGCTGAGAATCGATAGTGATACCGACCCCTGCACATTGCCGTTGTTCTGCCTTCGCAGGAGTTCCCGCAACTATGCTTAACCACATTTATTCTGAGCTTCACAACATTTTAGGAAAATATCAAGTCGTTACAATGACACGATTTGACCTTATACAGCTTCTCCGTATTTGTACCTCGTGGCGTGCGCCTGCGCCCACCGTTCTTGTGCCTGCAGTGTGTCGTGGATGGCTTTTCCCGTGGTCGTTACTCTCTCGACAGGCGAGCCAAGCCAAGTCACCGAAAAAGTCACTGCGCATATGCGCGGCCGTGTCGGCTAGCAGTGCAAAAGAGTGGCTGGTGACGCTGAGACTAGCAGTACACGTCATTTATAAGACAAATTGTAAATAGAAACACCACGTCACCCAAAAACATTAGCGACACGGAAACTGCGTGCACAGTTTCATGAGCGCACAGAAAATTTGCTCAAGACGCGCTGGTAAGCATGGTATCATTGTCTTGTGAACGCAGCGCCACTTTAATGCGTACTTTTAACGCAGGACTATATGTACATTTTTGTGGAGTATAATACATTTTACTCTGAAGAAGCAAACAATATTTCTATACCAACACAGAAAATTTCTGACTGCGTACACCAGTTTCCGGTCACATGACAAGGCACATCGGATAATTAAAATTTCTGCCAATAGGTGGCGCCACAGGTCATTTCGGTGATTTTTCAATGGAAGGATAAACATATAACTCTACTTTCCGCGAGAAAAACAGGGAGTCACTATGGGGGACAATCTTTTCGTCCGTGCAGTCATCTCGTTTCATGTTCTGGGTTGTTGTGGGTCCTTTAACGTGCACCCAAATCTGAGCACACGGGCCTACAACATTTTCGCCTCCATCGAGAGATAGAGAGGAGAAAGGTGGAGAGGCAGGACCATATATGGGAGATGCTTTAGCCCCCCCCCCCCCCCCCCCCCGCCTTCCCCACTTTGGGGGAGGGTGGCTTTACCGAGCATAAATAATTAAAATATGGGTTTTTCACGGCCTTCAACAGGTGGGCGTCCCCGAAAAAAAAAAAATCCTGGCTTCGGGCCTGCGGAGAGAGAGAAACAACTGATTAACCAGAAGCGTGGCCGGGAAGCACCCTATTCTTTCAAAAAAGAAAAGGGAAGAACGAATGCAGGGGAGGGTGTTTGAGTTCCACTTACGTAAAACTTGAGGGGCGAAACAAAATGTTTCGAGAGAGACTTCTTTGATGAGGTGCTAGTTGTGCCAGGCCTGAAACAGGGCCTGTAGGAAAGGCTGTTTCTACTCGATTAACCTCATTGGAAAATGCGTATACAGTATGCAGCTTATCCTTAGATGGTGGTGGTTCTTCTTTCCTACATGCCCGATTTCAGTTCCCCGCGGCATGCATGGAACTGTGTTTCAACTTCACTTACATCGTCGGCTATTTGTCGGGTAACTGTTGCCCTTTCTTTTTTTGTGTGTGGACCGGTAACGAGTTGCGGGATTTACCGATTGGGGCGCATGCTTCTTTTTATAGTGGGCTGAAACGACATGACACACAGCAATGACAGCGGGCGCTGACGAGACTGGCCCCTAAGGTGCATCGCACTGAAAAGGAAAGAGGGCTTATGCGAACTTGCTTGTAAAGGGCACACTGAGTGTAAGAGCTACATACCAACTTCAAGCTACCCGGCACGTCCGTTGCTTAATCCACCGTCGACGCACACCCGCCATGGTCCGAGCATCGTGGCTTTCGAGAATGGTCATCTCGCCATCCAGCTGCGGTTCGACGCGCCCGGAGAAGATGACGTCATAGAGCGAAAGCAGTTTAGCGCTCACGAGGTCTTTATACCTATATTTTTACCGCTAAGTTGTGGCGGGTGTTACGTGCACGAAATAAAACAAGGAATCCCGCACCGGGACAAAACTTTGTGCTTGTTAAAACGAAGGAGCTTTAAATTGTCTCTCTGAAAGTAGTTTTTTTTGTGTGTGTGTGTGGCTTGGTGCAACTGACGGGTAGACGCGAATTTGTACATTTCGTGAACCATTCTCCTCCTGTTATGTGCAGAAATCAAGAAATGGCTCCAATAGACGTCACTGTTACCGCCATGTTGGTGCTCTGCATGGCACACGCAAGGTTTGTGACTTCAGACGTTAATGTTGTCACTACATAACTTGCAAGTACTTTTGTTATTGATGCACTGATGCTAACAGGTCACATCTTCATCACATTGGAGCAGATTAAGCGCGATGTGATTATGTGGCATCTTCGTCATCAAGGCTGCTATGTCAGTGAACCAGCGTGTTATGCGACCATGGCATAGTGCCCTGAGTGCAGGCGAACTTTGTTCTTCGTCTTTTTCTGAATATAAACCGCATTTCCTGTTCGGTTAAGTGGTAAACGGTTGTTTTTCTTTTGTATCCGTATTCGGTTCGGGTATATTCAGTAAAAGACAGATATGGCGCAAAGAGGATGGGGGTGAGGCGAAGAAATAAATTGACAGACACGGGTGCCAACTTCAAGCTGTTTAATAAAATAAGGTAATCTCGTAACAGAAATTGATACATGGCAAAACTAGCAAACCATCATGAGCCACTAAAACAGCTGGAGCATGTGCCAGAAACTACACTGAACTGAACTCTGAAGACGTGCCAGTTAACATAACTGTCAACCCTAGTGTACGGAAAACGTGGGAGTACACAATCTAAACTTGACGTGAATCGAGGCTATCTTTCGAAAAGACTTCCAGCACATATTTCTGAATTGTCCAAACAAACCCAAGCCTCCGTGGCAAGGGTCAGAACACCAGGAGCGATGGGAGGCTGCTCTGCGCAGCTCGCAACCGGGTTTACAGCTCCGGACAGTGAGCTGGGCCAGAAGGGTCGCCGAAGCACAGCAGTGTCCGGCCACCTAGAGCGGCCCGAGGGCTCGTCGTCATCCTGATTCCACTTCCCCAACCACACCCCCCTCAAATGATTCCTTCGTGAATCAATAAAGTTGATTACCTACCTACCTTTCGAAAATGTTGTTTCTTTCGCGCTCAAATCTAGTGGTAGGACACTAAGGCACTGGCTAGCTGCCCTTTTAAGCAAGGCACGTAGCCATTGCGTTGCCAGTTTGCTTTTCGCTTCACCCTCGTTCTCTTTGCGCCGTGCCTGTTGTTTTTCTTCTTAAGCATGAACCAACCGGCTCAGCAACGAGTCCTATTGAGTGTTCATTGGAACAGCCACGCACTTACAGTGTCCAATCACTGAGGGGCCCCACATTGTTCGCATGCGCCACATTTCGATCGGGGACACATTGACAGCACGCATCCGTCGGGGAGCGGATGACGACTTTCCGGAGGACGAACAGCAGCAGCAGCCACGTGCATGCTCTCGCCATTGCCGCGTTCAACGACACCGACTGCCGTCACAATGCGAAGCAAATGCTGCCCCCCCCCCCACCGCGCCCCCCCCCCAACCAGACGAGCCATTTGAGTGAGGGGACCACCGGATGCGTGAGTGTCTGCCCGCGCAAAAGCGTGCTGCATCATGCCGGCTGCGTTCGTCTACGCTCAGTTTTCAAGTGGAAATTTAAGGGCTCGTTTTTGTTAAGTCTAGTTCGACATAGTTCTAATGAGAACTAACAGACGATGAAGCCAAATAAAGTATAGCGGATGTTGTTGGTCGTAAGAATGAAAAAAAGACCTTAATCATTGTACTGCAACCTCGTTTTGATGTCACAAATGAGAAAGACGGAATGCAGTTCAACTCAACCAATGCTGCTCACAGATATCTGCTTTTGAACGCACATCTCGGAGGCTGCGCATGAGCTCTAATTATGTTAGCCTTTCAATTAGGTTTGATGCGGCCACCCGCCTGACGCACCTGGAAGGTCGGTATGCATTCGTTTATGCTCAAGTTCTGGCTTGTCGCGTTCGTTTGAGGGCCCTATTACTCTACATTTCGTCCACTTTCTGTCTCCTACTCGCTGGGAATGTGCTGGCGGGTTCGGTGCATCGACGTGGCCAAGAGCGCCACGACCCGCCGTTTTTCCCATGGCATCGAGAATCGACTTCTGTTCCCCCAGTGTGGTCAGCTTTTGGTTCGACATTATTATTCTCATGGGAGCGCGGATTTGCTTAGGAAAAGGACACACGACAGAAGGAACGCTCACTTGCAACTGAATTTATTCGAGAAAGCTTCACGCTATGAAAGCTTATGCGCAGGTGCATTCGCAACAAACACTGTCACAAAAAAAGTTTTTCCAAACCGCGGCAAATTCGTTACCAATCTAAGAATCTTGAAAGAAGGAGGGGTACGTTTAATCAGTTTCAAGATGTGAAGGAATTCCGTCTCTTTCATCAAGTGCACTGACGCATGCGTCTGCTGCCACCTTAATTTGGTCCGCCTCTAATATCTTTCACGCCTGCCCTTTTTCCGACGGACGACGTCAGCGTCCTCGAAGAGCTGCATGTGCAACCAAACTTCCTGCAACGCTCCCGAAGGTGCGCCCCGTCGTTCTGATCCTTGATCGCAGCCTATAGTGCTCCCTTAATCATTAAGACATCCGCCCGTTTGCCCGATGTACGGTTTCCCAAAACTGAGTTGAATATTGTAGAGCACTTCGGTAGCACAGGGAAGAAATTGCTGATAATGTTTCTTTTAGCACGCTGTTTTCTTCGTTTGTTCACCGGTAAGAGCACACAAACGCGAAAGAAAGTCTCAGCGGCGCAGTGAAGACGAGGCTCACGCCATGCTTTAATCCTATTTTTTTAAGGTCATCAGAAATGGTGTGAATGTATGACATATGATAACATACTTGTTGGGCATCTGTCCTGGTCAAAGGCTGGGTCGAGCACCAATCTCCGTAAGAAGAAAAGATGCCTCGTCAACAAGCCAGGAGGAAGGGGAAACGCGATCCTAAAGGTCGTGAAATTCGGTCAAGCTTGATGGGCTATATCGCAAAGTCAACAGCGAAATACCTAAGAAAGAAGCATGCCTTTAAGAAACATTCTTCGCACTATGTTGAATGTGCTTTAGTGATTGTCCAGAAGATGCATCGGCTTAACAGGCCGATGCATCAATGATTGGTTGAGGGAGCACGCTTACTCTCTAAAAAACTCCGTACCCAGCCACTTGGGGATTGATTGATTGATATGTGAGGTTTAACGTCCCAAAACCACCATATGATTATGAGAGACGCCGTAGTGGAGGGCTCCGGAAATTTCGACCTCCTAGGGTTCTTGAACGTGCACCCAAATCTGAGCACACGGGCCTACAACATTTCCGCCTCCATCGGAAATGCAGCCGCCACAGCCGGGATTCGTACCTGCGACCTGCGGGTCAGCAGCCGAGTACCTTAGCCACTAGACCACCGCGGCGGGGCAGCCACTTGACGAGTCATTGTAAAACATGTAATTGTGAGCCAATTTTTTTATAAGTGTGCCGTCATGGGGTGATATAAAAATCAGTTCGAGCGTGAAGCTCGAAGCCTTCCACATTCGCGCGAAGCCTTCCACATTCAACAACTTGGCGTTTCCTGTGTTAGCGTACTCTCAATTTTCGTTCACGGCTGTAAAATTGGTTATCTGGGGCTCACTGATGTGACCAGTTCTTGATAATGTTTGCCGTATGGCGCATGTATGTACAACTCCGCTTATGTCGCTTGTTATGCGCAGGTCCTGTTTCTTACATATTGCAGTTCGTTCGCAATAAACTTTGGTTGTTAGTTCAGCGCCGTCTTCGTGTCTTCTTCTCGTCCCGTTTTCAGCGATGTTTCATTCTTAGTCTACCACATGAGATGGCTTTGCTGTCAGTGAACGTGTGTTGAATGATATTCTTCGTTGGATACTGAGTTTGACATTGGTCAGTGACCTGTTTTTTCAACAATGCCTTTACCTGACCAGACGGCATTCCGTCGAACTCTCGACATACTGAGTCCATATGTCCAGCTACGTGGTTTTCAGCGTGCCTGCAGTCTATTTTTAGCGCAAAAGTGTTTTAAGCCGGAATCCACGAAGACTTTAGTGGTGGATTTCCGTCACGGATATGATCGTGAGGCCACCAAACGAGAAAGAAAAAAAAAAGAGTTTGAGAAAAATGTTCCCCTTCCGGCACGGTGAATAATAACTATTTTTACACCGTGCCTTCCGGAATCGAACTTCTTACTCCTTGGACCGTGGCGGTATGCGCCCGACGCTCTGCCGTCTGAGAAATTTTTTTAAGCAGGTGATATACGCGTTACAAGCGCGCCCTATATGATTTGTAAAAGGCATGTGGGGCCTGTCGTGGAAATGGGTTAAGTAATAACTTCTGGAAACGTCTTATAAAATGAGACACCTAATAATCCTAGAAAGGGATGCTTTGCGACTATGCCTTGGGCATTTTAAGTTAGCGGAAAATAATGTGCTGTATATCGAAGCAAAAAGACCACATTTGATGTATACATTCAAAATACTTACTATTCAAACCTCTTGAAACATATGTACTTCGCCTCATAGACATTTATTTTGTTTTTATGAAAGATCCGAGTTTATTTTTTAATCAAGAGGGGTCACGATTACACACCCCACAGATTATGTTCGCTCAGGCGCTGCTGGAACCAATTGTAAGTAAAAATGAAACACATCGGCCTAACACATATGAATCATTCTGTACTTCGCATATAATTTGATAATATTTTCCTCCTGTTGTGAAACAGATGCCATTACGATATTTACATGACCAGCTGCAAGATTACATTCTCACCTGAGAATTAACATAATTACGACTGATGCATCCGTATCAAACGAAAAGGTTGGCGTAGGCATCTTCTCTCCTTTTGACTAGTCTTTTCTTGTTCGACTTCCAGATGACACACCTATAGTCATGGCAGAATCATTTGTTATTGTTCTGGCTATACGAAAACTTTCTTCAAGCGAGTCAGAAGTTGTAAATACAGCTGCTCTTTCAGTAAGTCACCGCTCTCTTCGTCAACAAATTTACCGCTCATTTGTATATTTCGTCATTTAATACTGATACATTTGCGAAAAATTCAGTTGCTATGGGTACCCTATTTAAACGTTCCCTATGCTATTCCGATAATTCCGTATGTTAAGATTCTTACGGAAAACATATGGATTCCGTGAGCGAACATATGGGACTCCGGGAACTGCATATGGAACCGCGGATTATGTCTGAATGAAGTTCTGCACGCATTAGCCAGAATTTCTCCAAGTGCACCAGTTGCACCAATTACACCTCGTACTGCTTTCCCGACAGCAATAACATTTCCAAATGCGTGTTTGCAGCATGAAATAGACAACTTTTCATTTGCTCAATTCAGTGACTTCTCACATGTACGATTTTGCTGGAATAAGCAGTGGCGCGCATCACGGCGATTGGACGTTACGTTCACACGACTACGCTGCATAATTCCGAAGTTGAATTATTACTTACGTAAAGCTGGACTCAGTGAGTCACGGTTATTTCATTTTGGTGGTGAAATTGAGACAGTATTTTTATTTTGTAAATGATATTCTACTCAGAGAAGAAGGTACCTCATCTGAACCCTTCAAAACTTAGGATTACAAATCAGTGTTGCGCTAATTTTATCATTTGGTGAAACCACACTAGGACAGTGATGTCTACTTTGCGGTGTTTTTGATTAGATACATGAAACAAAGAGAATACCGTGTATGTGGGCTCACTTACCCAATTAATTACGAACCGTTGTTAAATCCGCCAAACAACCAATCTGATAGTCTGACTGTTTGCTCTATAAAATTTTGAATTTTAGCTATATATATTTTTAGGCTGAAATTACAGGGCTTGCTTTTTAGCTTCGCGTGTATTTAACTCAACGATCTTCTCTCCCGGTTCTTGGCCATCCGTGGGTGAGCGCCGCCAGCAAGAGTATATCATCGTGATTTCTCGCACGTTCTTTCTGTTCGCGAAGCATTGAGGTGTCGCCGTCTGTGAGCGATGAAGAGAAGTAAGGCGGCATGGCCTTGGCCTCCGAGATTGCGAGCGCGCGGCGTGGTAAAGCGCCGATAAAGGACGAATCGTCAAGGACGCATTTAGTACACGGCGTTCGAGACTGTGCGGCGGCGCGTGATCTCGGAGTCATGGTTAAAGCGTCTCGATGGAAGCAACAATCACTGGCCGCGCTAGCATGGTGGAGTTGCCCAAATCGTATTATGGGTCATTTTAGTTTTGTTCTTTGTCTTTCGCTTCGTGTGTCGGAGTAGCGCATCAACGGTGTTTGAGCGCCGACTACTTGGAGAGCAATAAAATAGCACCGACTAATATAAAACTGATTGATGCATTAGGTGGTGCAGATAGGCAATGATGTTGACGGGCGAATGTGGTGCCATGGTGGAGCGAGGTGGAGGTCAGCGGAACGTGGAACACCTGCGCGCGTTCACGGCTCAAGCGACGAACCACCAGTGTTGCTGAAGTGCGGTGTAATGGTGTATGCATTAGCACAGTTACCGCATCACTCGGGAGCGCACGCCTTGCCGTTTCTTTAATTGACGACGCTTTGAAGAAGTACGCATCACCAGTGTTTATTACGCGCGCTTGTTGATGTCATTTTCGCGCGCGATTCACGGCACGTTGTGTCCAGGTACAGGTAAAAAACTTCTGCAACCACAATGGTTAATCATGGTCACAGGCGCTCGTCGTCCTGATGAAGATGTGCCGCTGGGTGTCAACGTCTGTACGTCCACGGTAAACGGTGCTATAGCTGCCAAACACCAATAGCACAAGCTCTCACAATGACTGCACAGTGACCACTACTTCTCAGAAGACACTTTTAATTTTTGTTTTGTACAAATTTTTATGATGGAGGTATGAGCCATCTCTGCTCCAACCTCAATCCAACCCGCTGTTATACCTCTCAGAAACGTGAAATATGCATGATACAGTGTTGGAACATTTTCTGTTGTTTTGTTTCTCTTATCTACTTGTTCGTATTGCAATTGAGAAAATCGGTCAGGCTGTCCAAAACAGCGAAAGTTTTTAAAGGGCTGGTCATATATAGTCTTCAGCCATGGTTACCATGGAGGGAAGGAAGGAACAAGCGGAAAAGATGGTAGAAAGAAGGTTTTACCGGGGGTGAGGCAGCAAAAGAAGGAAAAATAAATCAGAATACGACACCATTTAAATGTCTATATCACCACTTGTCCGCAAAAGAACAAAGAAAACGTGTAACAATGCATCCAAAGCCTTCTGGGCTGAGTACGGACTCGGCTGGTCACATCACACTGCATTACATCACAGCACAACACACTATACCAACTCACACTACATCCCATCACACATTACATCACATCACTCAATACATCACATCACACTACATCATATGAAATCCATCATGATCGTTAGTCAACCTCCTTAACTTGGAGTCAACCAAAATAATTTTGGAGGGTAAGAGGGTGTGACAGTTATGACTGTCTCGTCATGACATGAAAAAACTGACATCGGTAGCATTGACCCGATGATTGCAGTGAAGAAATATCAGGCAACGATAGCAACGATACATCGAAGAATCCTGCGTGGCAAGCAAGTATTTTTCTCCAAAGGAGCCATGCCAGGTCCCTAAACTGCTTTGAAAAAAAAAAAAAAAGCTTATGCAGGCGTAATGTTGGTGAAACCGCAATTCTAGATGCAGTGCTGGCTATCAAATCCTATGAGCGTCACTTATGTACTTTTATGATACACGCATCACATCGAATTGACTTAATTTGTAGTCAAGCGCCTTCTACTGAATTTCGTTGACGTATCACTATCTAGGACTACCATCCTCTCAAGCACCAGCGCTGCGTATCTGCTTACCTCTTCTGGTATTGGTAATACCCAGGACATCGTTAGGCAATCGTAAACAAATGGTCATATAAAACATATATGCTCAACATACTGCTCAACAACATACTGCTCAACATACTGCTCAACATATGTCTGTGCGTACAACCATATCGTGAGCGTCATCTCGGAATGTTTCGTTCAATAAAAAGATTACAACGCTGTCGCCTTCCATCCGCACGCTTGGAATAACATCGATTGTCATGGTACGTGAGAGAACGGACTCATTTTCAGCAAGTGCATTGTGCGCCCAAGATGGGTGGCCTCCTCCTTCCAGGTAGCCGCCTGCCTTCGCGGGAGCTGCTGAATTTTCGAATCTCAGTGATCGGAATCGGCTCATGATGTTTAAACGACCCATTATTTTTTTTTTCCGAAACAAGCCCTAAACCACGTCAATAAACAAAACCGCAGGTGAGTTCGAAGCTACAAGTCCGAACATGAGACAAATGCGTGTATTACTCGTCACCACGGCAGAGTAGTGAATATTGTGAGAAACTCTCGAGATACAAAGGGGTGGCGAAGGGTTCGCCCAGCGCATGCTTCGGGGCGACAGCGGGTTCCAAGGCGGTTCGCTTTCCTGGCCCCTTCATGCGTTTTCCGTCGGCTGGAGGGGCTTTTTACAGGCAACGGGCACGGCGAATGGCCAAGCAGGCCCCGTTTCTGGGTGCCTAGAGTCGGTATATCTTGTTGTGGAGGCCCGTTGAATGTCGCTTTGATGACATGCGGGATTTGCGTTCTCTAATTTTGTCAGCGTCAGACCCACGTAGTGCGAAAGGGCTTCGATTTGTTACCTGGGATAGCACTCTACTGCCTCACTTTTTTAGGGACATTCACAACAGCCTCATCATTGGCAACAATACCATTCCAATGTTTGAGAAATAGAATGTCAATCGGGCTCTTCTAATAATTTTAATGGATACTAAGCGCGCGCGCTCGTGTGTGTGTGTGTGTGTGTGTGTGTGTGTGTGTGTGTGTGTGTGTGTGTGTGTGTGTGTGTGTGTGTGTGTGTGCGTGTGTTGCTGTAAACGGAGGTAATTCATTGGCTAGGATCGTGATTCCCACACGCTTTCTAATCAAACTTGGGCTGATATACCGGGGGATACGTTACCCGAGGTCGCGTCGCCACATATCTGGCGCACCGCTCGCTAAAGTCTACATGCAAGCACGCTGGCGAGCTGCCGCGAGATATGGAATGCGAGCATGTTGCGACAGATCATTCAGATACGTCGACTGCGGGGCCAAATATAGCGCGGCGCACAGCGGATAGCCGTGCCACGGCCGTTTCGCCCGACACAGGCGGTTGTGGCAGCTAATGCACACGCTCGGGCGAGCGTCGTTGCGGCAGGTGCCGAAACAAGGTGACACGTGTTGCGCAAGCTTCATTGCGAATGGCGCGCCGATGATGCGGAGTGGTCGACCGTTTTTTTTTTTTTCGAACCATATTTGTTTTGCTCGTGGCACATAAGAGGAAAAAAATTCTAAATTTCCGAGATGGTGCTACTTCTGATATTAATATCTGGGGTTTAACGTCCCAAAACCACCGTATGATTATGAGAGACGCCGTAGTGGAGGGCTCCGGAAATTTCGACCACCTGGGGTTCTCTAACGTACACCCAAATTTAAGCACACGGGCCTACATTTCCCCCTCTATCCGAAATGCAGCCGCCGCAGCTGGGATTAAATCCCGCGACCTGCGGGTCCGCAGCCGAGTACCTTAGCCACTAGACCACTGCGGTGGGGCATGGTGCTCCTTCTGCATTCCGTATAGACAATTTGTTTTGTAAAAAAAAAACAAAAAAACAAGGCGTTAACTTTTGGGCCCCGCAAGTTGATACGCGTGGTGAATTTTTTATTAGTTACACGGCGCACTGCTAACAGAGACAGAAAAATAGCGAGAAAACAGACAATGCATACGCCGCAGGTGCCCACTACAATGACGTTCAGCAAGATGCGGCGGGCTTGATCCTGGCTTCACTATTCGATTCTGCGTGCAAGGGATCGACGAGCTGCGACTCTCATGCATCAGAGTTAATTTCAGCGTCCCAGGGAATGGCAACGGCAAGGTGTGCAGCATTGACACGGTATGTACCCTGCCATTGTTCAGCCACTTCCCATGGAAAGGCGACACCCCTACATCTACCTACCCGCCGTTGTCTGGATGTCGTCATACGCATTGACGTGTCCTGGTATAAACACTACACGGTGTCACAATAACTGACCTGACACATGTGCTACGTTCTGCGGTAGGTATGCCGCAGAGCCCGTATGAAAGCTCCTTTTGTCAGCAGTATGCGAAGCTGTTTTTGTGCCCATCTACTTATAAATTTACGTGTGTTTTCGCCTACCAGTTTTGTCAAACAAGGCGTATAGCTGCTTACGCACATTGGGAGGTCTCCAAGTTTAATTTTTGCGTGCAGACGCTTGAGTGAAGTGCATTGCACAGCGCTTGTTGGTATGATCGATGAAGGATACACGCCGTTCAAATAGCTGTGCATCATTTCGTACAAACACGCTATTGCTTAGGTATTGTTGCAAATACTGACTCGACATGATCACCATCGCCTGTCTATAACCCAGCATTTTTTACCTTAGAGCTCATTTCTAAATGTTGTTGTTTGATACGAACCAATCGGCTTTTTAAATGGAGCTTTTGCACACGCCCGTGACGATCGAACCTGTGGTTGGCGAGGCTGTTTGTGCCAGAAATGAGCAACCATCCCGGTATCACGCCTCATGTAAGTGTCTGCAGGACGTACATATGGAAAGAACATGGAAGCATAACGCGCGCACATGCACGGACGGCTCGGTAACATCTTCCGTGCGACCGTTATATCATATAATTCATAGAGTTAATGTAAATAACTCTACAGGAAAAGCTGTTACCACACGAGCAGCGACATGGTGGCATACTGTCATTGTTGCCATTACAATAACTTACAGAAACGTTTTGAAGAACGCAAATCGCTGCAATATAATAATAAGCAAGTGTCTTCGCGTGATACAAACAGGCGCAAATCGTTTGACGTTTATATTGAATACTTTTGAGAAAGTTTTATTGGCCATTTATGCAACTTACTGCGTGTGGAAAGGACTGTTTGCCGGCTTGTTTACTAGACGGCGCCACGAAACATTCGAGAACGCGGCCGGGTGGTACACTGCGCCGGCTTTTTCGCACATCCTGTCAACAGGATTGTCTCGTTGCCCGCGTTTTTTATTTCTATGAGCCAGTATCTCTGATTTATGTGACAGTCTTTAACTGCAATGAAACAGGTAATCGTGAAATAGAAGTAAAAAATAGTTAGGAGTGATTTCATCATGCAGTGGCAAATGCGAGAGGTCACTTGAAGACGTCACCCGAAAGCTGATAATCATTCCATCATTGCGGCAACCGCGTGGTTACAACTTTTTATGCGACCAAGTTAATCGCAAAGCGACTAATAAGCGAAGAGAACGAGGGTCACACCTTTATTGAATTGAATTAAATTCAGTTCACTTTATTTCTTCTGTTTATACAGAAAAGAAGCAGAAGCTAAAGGCCATGTGGCCTGATAAAGGCTTCTGCTCCTACCAAAGTTTGGCATGCAGGCCGTACATAGCACAAGTCAATACAAAGTATACTGTACGGACGTATTCCACTGAATAGTCACGAGATTAAAAGAACATGTGTATAAAAAGTGGAAAAGCTCGAATAAACATGCTATGTCTGCAGAAAAACAGCAAGGAAATGTTACATAATGCTTTGATAGGTCATTTTGCCCAAATCAACAACTAAAATTTGCAATTGAGACACGGAAATTGAAAATACATGCAGCAGCTTTGTCAGACGAACTCAATATTTTGTGAAATGAGCAATGTTTTAAATGATTCGCTTGACGCTTCCATAACTTCGTCGCGAAATTCATGTATTCTACTGAGTATAAAGGTGCTCGGTAACTTAGTAACTGTTCGCCATAATTTGTTCTTATTTTTGGTGTTTTCAGATGGTGTTGCCGAAAGCTATAACGCGGATTTGCGACCTATACCCGTCGTCACAGGATTCACGTCTGTGCGCATTGCTTCTTATGAAAACAAACAAACAAAAAGCTTATGTTTTGTTACGGCACATTTGATTGCGACCATGGGCGTCTGACTTGGTCTTCCACATCTCTCTCTCTCTCTCTCTCTCTCTCTCTCTCTCTCTCTCTCTCTCTCTCTCTCTATATATATATATATATATATATATATATATATATATATATATATATATATATATATATAAGGGAAAGTTGTGTATACCTAAGGGCTCGTTTTTCCGTGTTTTGACACAATATTATTGAGATCTAACAGACACTAATGCACATTTTGTGCGTCCTTTTAGGCTTCACAAGGTTCACGAACGTGGTCATGATTCATAAACATAATTGTTGCCGCCGAATTCGCCTTTTTTTTAAATTCTTTAGACTTCTGCAATTTGATCTTTAGAACTGAGCAGAAGAAGCCGATCCCGCCGGGACGGCCTCAAAAATGGTACACCAAAAAAGGTCGCGACTTCGGCCAATGCAGCATGATCAAGCCGCTGATCGAAACCGGCATGCACTGGCAACAGCACTGCACCAAAAATGCTCACAGGTATGTTCGGCATGGCTGCGACTTTGATTGGAGCAGGCTACTTGTTTAAAATAAGCCAGGACATCTTTGTCTTGTCGGGGAATGCAAAATGACCAAAGAACCAAGCTTCACAGAGATAAGAACTCCCATCTGCCCGTGAGAGATTTCATTGAGTTTATATATCAGTTTTTAGCTCTTGTAGTGAATTGCACTGAACGGTTTCAGGTGACCCGGGCTAAGATCCCCCATCATGGGACATTGGCCAAACTTAGTTTGGTGGTACGCTGTCCTCCTCGGTGGGTGGCTAGGGTGCTCGGCCGCTGACCCGAAGGTCGCGGGCTCGATCCCTGCCGTGGCGGTCGCATTTTGATGAAAGCGATATGGTGGAGGGCCGTGTACTGTGCGCTGTTAGTATTATGTAAATACTACCGTGTTGTTAAGAACACACACTATTATAGCATTCGCTGTGAACTGTGTTTATTATCTCATGACATTGCTTGGCGCACATCACCTTCCGTTCGAGTATACCGCGTGCAGCACCGTGGCGGCCTCTACGGATCGTGAGGAAGTGTTTTCCAGCGTTTCTCGTGGCCTTCGCTGCTAGTCCCGTCCGCGGTGAACAGAGGGCGACCGCATCGCGATGCTTCACGCGCTTCGCTTAAACGCGGAAGAAATCGATAATAATGCGCTCTACCGTGTTGCAGTCGTGGAGTCGACGCCCGCTCCTCGGGAATCGGACTCGATTAGGAAGCTCGGCGGTCGAAAGTAATACGCTCAAACCGCGGGCAGAAGCTAGTGGCTGCACCAAGGAGGTTACAGTAATATTTAGTAAGTATAAAACCTCCTTGGGCTGCAGCAACTACACACACAAAAAAAAAAAACAGAGAAAGGTCGCCGACTTGTGAAAACTGAGAGCGTCCCTGTCGCCCCCCCCCCCTTTTTTTTTGTGCTTGTCGCTGATGCAGTGTTCGGCGTGTTGTGTCGCGTGTGTGTGTGTCCGCGATACGAACCCTCATGTCCCTGTGCTATTTTGAGGTGTTGTCGATTTGATCGATGAGCTCTCGCCGCCGGTAGAGCCGTACGCGCTCAGTGTTTAAAGAAAGATCGCTGTCGAGGTGGCAGGCTATACTGGGCAGGTAACGCGTCACAATAAGTCGGTGCCGCGTTCGTTGGGGTCAATGTTAGGGAGGTTATAATACTTTGACCTCTCTATGTTCTTTTGTTTGACGGCGTTGTCAAGACACAGTTGATATGTTTCCTTCATTTGTTAGACTGTAATCGCACGCGTATCTTCCAAAGAAAATCGATAAGGCAATGTTGGGAACACTGCAATATAATATTTATCTGTATATCGATTCTGATTGCTTACGACGTAATATGGCGGCACTTCGAGCCAACATTGTAACAGAAGAGATAAAGAGAAAACTGGGAAGGCGCGAAGCATGCATTGTTTGAGAGGGATTTCTTTGATGATGCATTAGCCTGAAACCGGACACATAGGGCCTGCTGTGTCGGTAACGTCGTCGCCTATTTGGTCGGCTACATGTTGCCTGCTGCATTTTCGGTGAACCGGTGGTGGTAGCCGGATTTATTCATTGTGGGCACATATCTGCATTTATGATGGACCGGGACGGCTGCACACGCCCACAAGCCGCTCAGGCGCTTCGCAGCTAAAAAGAATTATCGGTGTTCATTTGCGTTCAGTATCGTAGATGGAGCGCAGCGCTCCACGTTTCAGCAGGAGATTCGAATATGATTGAGGTCCATTGTACTGTTCACACACCCAGTCAGGATTCGAGCACCATGACCACTAGACAACCGAGGCCGCCATTAAATGTATTTATGCCTGTTTATTGTGAACCACTGTCTTTTTTTTTCTTGCGAAAGCGTGTACATACCTTACAGCTGTAGTATTATTCTTAGTAGTTTGCCCCTTTGAAAATTTTGTACCCACTCAGCTTAAACCTTGTGTGAGGGTCGCAGTATTCACAAATGAAACAAATGCGCCAACTACTGTGGCATCCTCAAAAGTTGCGTGAAAATGATAAGACGCACATGAAAAGTTTTTCTTTTCTGCAGTTTATTGAAAACACACCTGGACGTTTCGAGTAACGAGTGCATGTTCTGGTTTTATTACATGAAGAAAGGTTCATGGTTTGTATAACGTGCAAAATCTGTTTTGTCTTACTTTTGCAAATAAGGAGGTTTAACGTACTTTCTTGTTTTCTTCTCTTATTAACTTTATTTGCATATCTCTGAAGGAAGCAGTGCCCTTGAAATTATGTTGACAATTATGTCACGGGTATGTTTCTTATTGGACTGTGTCTGATTGTCGATACATTCCTGTAATGACACTTCTACTAGCGTTAACAGTGTTAACAAACAAACGTCCCAAGACCACGATATGATTGCGTGAGACAACGCAGGGGAGAGCTCCGGCAATTTCCACTATCTGGTGTTCTTCAGCGTCCGACACCTCAATACAAGTTCCCGGGCGGCCTCGGGCATTTTGCGGCTGCGTGCACGGCCAGGATTCGATCCCGGTACCTGCGAGTCAGTCGAGTACCACAACCGCAAGGCCACCGTGGCGGGTATTTGTTTCGCGAATGCTTAATTATTATGTTATTGAAATGTGATTGACAGCAGGAGGTTCCTTGTGTTGTCCACTCTCCGGTTTTCAACCTGTTATCACAAAACTAAAAAGAATGTGTGAGAGTGAGGCGTGTGCGTAATAATGGGTGTGACATTACAGCAAAATTACAGCAGAGTAGTTTACCGTGGTAAGCGAGATTCTATTTTTCTAGGCAATGTGAGAAACAGAAAGAAAAATAGGAGGAAAAGAACGGTAGGGAGGTTAACCAGCCTATAGGCAGCCGGTTTGCTACCCTGCGCATGGGAGGGGGACGGGGGAGATGAAAGGTAGAGAGCAGAGAAAAAAGAGAGATAAGCACAGAGTTGTCAGTAACGCTTATGATGACAAGTGGATTTGGCTTTCTTTTTCCACCGAGTCGCTTGTAAAAATTTTCAGTCGCTTGTCGCGTTTATGGGGCTGATTTGCATTTTTCCAGCAAATATGGCTATTTTTGGCGATTGTCACGTTGACCTATAGCTCGTTCATCGATGACCTTGAGTAGTTGAGTGTTGAAGTGAAACACACGCTGAGGGAATTAACTAGTAACGTTAATCATACACTGCCTGACGAGCAGTCAATCGAATGGAGACAACCCTATAGAGACAATGTTAAAAAGTAACACTGCCTGACGAGCAGTCAATCGAATGGAGACAACCCTATAGAGACAATGTTAAAAAGTAAATATGCGCTTTTTCACAGTTACGCAGTTGTTCCTGTACAAACTAAGTAAACGGATGTTTTTCAACTGCCCTTCGTATCTGAGTCTCAATTTTTCATTATAACAAATATACTCTCAGTGATGGGAAAACCCATTAAGTTTTCGCTTGTTGTGAAAGGCACGCCACTTTTTTTGTTTTCTTTTTGATGATTATTAACTTCTTAGCTCGATAGCATCTTGCAACCTTGCCTAACTACGTAACGGGCCCCAATAAAATGAGAGTGCAGACGAGCGTGCCAGAGCGCCGTTGGCAGAATGATGACATTTGCCGTTGTAGGATGGCGTCTGCTGGCGCAATGCAGGGGTTATCTGAGATCGTTCGCAGAAGCGTTCGTCTGCAGGGTGACCTATAAAACGTGCCGATGATGGTGACGCCAAATCGACACGATAGCGCAGCACTTCCCTCTTCGGCACAACTACTTTAGTTGTACTGAACTATACGTAAATGTATGGGTTTGTTAGACAAGCAAAAAAAAAGAAGTAATGCGTGCGTAACAAAAAAAAAAACTTGTTATGACGAGCTATGTTTGCCTTTACCTTCGCCACTAAAGTCACCAAAGCGCGAAGGCGTTGATCATTCTTGCACCTGATACCTTCGCGATTAAAAAAACTTTTTCAAGCTCGTTTGCCAGCATGCGCCACCTATTTCGTCCGTTATTTTAAGGGCGGAGCTCTTTCGGGAGTGTCCGGGGGGGGGGGGGGGGTGCAGGCTTGTGTATTCTCTCGTCACCGCGTGACGTAACGCAAGCGGGCCGCTGGATACATGACAACACATTGCTGAAGACACCAAATCACTTCGTACACAACACTGGCCTATAACGGCGCACATTTATTACACATACGTAGAAAAGGGCAAGTCCAAGTCGCAATAATAATAATAATAATAATAATAATAATAATAATAAACATGTAGCATAGCCAACTGTGAGCGCGCTCTCGCTTTAAAAAGAAGCCTTGTTCTCGTTCTTCGAGCGCCTTGATGAAGATGTACGTCTGCACGCCACTGCTGTGGCAGAGGAAACAGGAAAACACAAACCACGTATACAAACAGAAAAAGAAAGGAAGACCAGTAGAAATAAATTGAAAAATATAAAAATAAAACTGCAAAATACAAAAAAGAGTGAAGAAAAAAAAACCTTAGAAAAACACGGATAGTTGTCCAGCTCCGCACTTTCTTCCTAGTGCGAGGCTGCCTTAAATTTACAGTGAAAGCTGTATATCGCTAGGAGAAACTAAAAACTGTCCGGCAGCGGTGTCATGAGTGGTCTCCATTCGCTCTTCTGTCAGTGTCGTCTTTCTCAGCGTCGTATCCAATAGTTATAGCGCGAGAACAAAACGACGACACAGAGACAAGAAGGACACGAACTTCTTGTCTCTGTGTCGTCGTTTTGTTCTCGCGCTATAACTATCGTCATGCCATACCGACTAGCCCAAGCTGCCACACTTCTAAGTCGTACCCAAGCAAGCGCGCCATTGGTTGTGTTGTGAGTGACGTTGTCCATCTGGTCGCAGCCGTGGCTGACCTCGGAAAGACTCGAGTTTCACACGATGCCGGATGGGGGCGAAAAAAAACGACAGCTTAAGAAGAACCTTAGTGGCTCCGTTTAAAGCTGCCCTCGGGGACGCCAAGAAATCCGCTGAAGGCATTATAGTAAACTCAAAATTGAAAGAGACGAGAGCCACCATTTTTGCAAAAAAAAAAAAAAGAAAGAAAAATGCTCTTTTCTGCACAATGGAAGGGTAACATTTTAATTCTGCGTTGTGCGTAGTACTTCTGAGCACTGAATTTGTTTAGCGATCGCCGTGCCACGCCAGTTCTACTGCGGATTCTCCGATCGTCGATGAAGCAGCGGAAAACATGCGCTGCCGTTGTTCGACGGGGGCAGCTGACGCGCATGTGCGCAGTTAGTTTTCATCCGATGGTTGGCTGGGTCCTCAAGCGTTCCGTTTTCTTTTTAGCATTTCTTATTCGCTTCTGTAAGTCACTGCGATTTCTGTATGTACAGTGGCTGAACTGCTGTATGGTGCCGCAGGACTTGTCAAACCGGCGAAAGCATCGGTTTCTGCCAGTTCTATACACCGATGGCAGGTAGATTCTCTTTGCCAATCTGCGCATACTTATTTCTTGTCGGTGATTTCACTCTCGGACCTCGTTAACCGCTGTCAGTGTTCTGTATTTGATTGATATGTGGGGTTTAACGTCCCAAAACCACTCTATGATTATGAGAGACGCCGTAGTGGAGGGCTCCGGAAATTTCGACCACCTGGGGTTCTTTAACGTGCACCCAAATCTGAGCACACGGGCCTACAACATTTCCGCCTCCATCGGAAATGCAGCCGCCGCAGCCGGGATTCGAACCCGCGCCCTGCGGGTCAGCAGCCGAGTACCTTAGCCACTAGACCACCGCGGCGGGGCAGTGTTCTGTATTTGTGCACTACGTTCATTTTCACTGATCCTGCACGTGTTTGAATTCTGCCTGCACTTTTCTCGACTTTCGCTTTACCGTGATTTCCTTGCGAAAAACGTCACCTCCTTGTGCTTGACGGCATGCAGTATGTCGTAATTTAATAAAAAATGGGGGTGTTAAGCCGTGCTCGCCGGAGGCAAGAGCTGAAATTGGAAGCTTTCACTGAAGCACCTACTGATTTTTACCATTGTTTTGTAGTGATAACGCCTACAAGCGAGAGACGCTTTTCTACTTGATTTGCCTCTCAGGACTCTCGATAATAGTTCTAACACAAAAGATTTATTTGTTTTTTGCAATAAAACATGATTGCTGATTAGCTGTCAATAACTAATATTGTTCCATGTAATTGTTTTTATTGGTGCCAGCTGCCAATGAATGCCTTTCGGTTCCTTTGTACGCACAGGTACTGTGTTCCGAAGAGCGCTTTGGTGTGCTGCTGGGTGTATCGACGCGCTTAAAACAAGCGGGCGAAATACAGTGAGGTACCCCTAGCCTTGCACGCGTCCCTGTCTTATATGTCCATTTCTGTTTAAAAAGGATAGCCATAAAATAAAAAAAACATCATACAAAGCGACCGCGTAGGCGTATACGCACTTGGTATGTAATAAATAGGGAAACCATTTCGTCTTTTTTTTAAACAAAAAAAAAACACAAATTTTGTTTTCCATGGATGGATGGATGCTATGAGCGTCCCCTTTATAACGGGGTGGTGACAAGTATGCCACCAGGCTCGACAAAAAAAAAAAACTTTTTTTTTATGTTGGCATAATGCCTCTACTTCGATAAATTCTATCTTAATGGAAAAAAGGTAAATTTTCAGCTTAAGTTCTCTGCCATTTACGGCACACTGTCCATATTTTATTTTTCCAATATTTATTTTTGTCCTTTCTCTCTAATTTTCTGCCACCAATACTCTAACCGTCTCTTACTTATTTCAATCGCGGGTGTGTTCAGCTTTCCATTGTTGTCCCTAAAACCCAAGGCTTCCTGTAGGCTCGTGCCCAAACGTACACCTGGGTGGATATCTCCACATTCAATCAGAACATGTTCCGCCGTTTCCTTATCTTTCCCGCAGCATGTGCATTGTTCTTCTTCTTTACTGAATCTTGCTTTATAACTACGCGTTCTAAGGCAGCCCGATCTCGCTTCAAACAGTAAAGCGCTTCCCCTTGAATTATCGTAAAATGCCTCCCTCCTTATTTCATTTTTGCCCTTTCGGTAGTTACTCAAAGCCGGTTTTTTCTCCATAGCTGCCATCCAGCAAATCCTCTCCGCCTCCCTGACTTTTCCCTTAACGCTCTTTGTTGACATATGGCTCACAATACCAGCCGTATATTTACTAGTGAGTCTTCTAGTTCTTTTTCTCCACTGTGTGTCCACGCTCTTCCTATACAAATAACGGAACACCTTCTCTGCCCATCTACTCTCCTTCATATTTCTTAGCCTTTCTTCGAACCTTATTTTGCTCTGCGCTTCCCTCGCCTAAAAACCTGCCCACCCCATATCGCCCTTTACAGCCTCGTTTGTCGTCTTCCCGTGAGCACCCAACGCGAGGCGTCCCACAGTCCTTTGATTTACATCCATTCCCGATTGCACCTCTGCCCTCATGCACACCACTGAGTTCCCAAAAGTAAGCCCTGGAACCATTACACCCTTCCACAGACCTCGAAGCACCTCATACCTATTGTATCCCCACAACGCTCTGTGCTTCATTATTGCCGCATTCCTCTTTCCTTTTGCTGCCGAGGCTTTTTCCTGTACCTCCATGTATCTATCACTCTCATTTACCCATACTCCAAGGTACTTGTATTCACTTACCCTCGGTATTTCTTGGCCTTGTATGGACACCGTCTGATCACAGGGATCATTGAATACCATCAAACCACACTTCGTTACACTGAATCCTAGTCCAAGAGCTTCACCTTCCCTTCCACATATATTCGCCAGCTGCTGTATATCATCTCGACTGTCCGCAAATAAGACGATATCGTCCGCATAAAATAAACCTGGAAGCTTCTGCTCAATCATCATGCCGCCCTGTTTGTGTGACAGATTAAAACCAATGTTGCTACCTTCTAGCGCTTTTTCCATACTCACCATGTACAGCATGAATAACAGTGGGGACAAAGGACATCCCTGTCTCAGACCCCTGCTAACCTCAACGTTCTCTTTGCTACGCATTCCTTCCCACTCTATGCAAACTGTATTTTCTCGGTATATCTCCCTCAAAAGCTGTATACAGTCGTCGCCCATGCCCATTCCTTTCAATATATCCCACAAAATTTCCTGATTAACGTTGTCGTATGCCCCAGTGATGTCTAGAAAAGCCACGTACAAGGGCCTATTCTCTATTTTAGATATTTCTATACACTGAGTGAGAACAAACAGGTTATCGTCTAACCGCCTGTCGACTCGAAATCCGTTCTGAAGTTCTCCCAAAATATCGTTATGTTCGGCCCATGTTTCTATTTTCATTTTTACTGCTTGCATCGCCAACCTGTATAGTACCGATGTAATGGTTAGTGGTCTATACGAGCGAATCTTGTCCTTTTCTCCCTTGCCTTTATAGATTAAGTTCATTCTACTTTGTCGCCAACTGTCCGGTATTTGTCCGTCCTTTAAGCTTTTTTCTACTGCTTTTAACAATGCTTCTTTAGTGTTATGTCCTAGTTCGTTAATGAGGCTAACGGGAATCCCATCTAAACCCGCGGCAGTGCGCTTTGGAATTTTTCCTTCGGCCTTTTTCCAGTTGAAATTATCTAGTACTAGCTCTTCCTCTGTTGCTTTCTCCGCCACACTTTTACTCACCGGGGAGATCCCCTGGACGCTCTTTTGAAACGAATCGGCTGTTACCTTTTGGATGTAACCTAGCGCTTCGTACCCTTCCAATTGATTTCCTCCTTCATCTAGAATATGTTGTTGCGTTGTGACAGACTTCCTACCTAGCGCCTTTATGTGGCTCCAAAAAATCCTAGGCGCGGCCTCCTTTTTTTCGTGTATCTCTGTCATCCAGCGTTCACTTTCACCTTTAATTTTTGCCTCTACCAATTTCTGTACAAGGGATTTTTTCTCCAAATATATTTCCCATATTTTTTTGACTTCGTCCTGCGGCCGCTTCTCCTTTTTTGCCTTTCTATGCTCCCGTGATGCTTCGCGTCGCTTCTCGATCGCCTCCCGGATTTCCTTGTTCCACCAACTTTTTGGCTTCCTTTTTCCTTTCCAGCAAACGGTTTTCTTCTCTTTCCCTATCTCCTTCGTCATTAGATGTAACAGCTCCCTATACTCCCAGTCCTTGCCTGGTATTTCGCCTACTTCTTCCTCGACTCTTGCGGCTATATTTATTATTTGTTTGTCATTTAAATACGAACTGCCAGACTTTGATTCCATGCTCATATTTTCAGTTTCGTATCCCATTTGTAATGTTATTCGTTTATGATCACTACCCAAGCTGTTAATGCCTTCCTCGTCTATCCTCATTTCTGTCAGTTTGTGGTAAATTCCTTCAGTCATGAGACAATAATCAATACTTGATTGCTTGTTTCCGACTTCCCATGTGATCTGGCCGTCACATTTAGGCCCCGTGTTAACTATCTCCAGACTATGTTGCTCGCAAAGATCTAGTAATAACTTCCCATTGGTGTCTGAATATCCGTCAAGGTCATGTATGTGGGCATTCATGTCCCCTAGAAGGATGATTTCGGCCCCATTACCAAACCACATAAGCGCGAAAATGCACGCGACAGCGACGAGCGATGCTATGAGCGACGAAACAGGGCGTTCGCGCGACGTGTCGCGCGCTCGTTTTCGCGCAATCGCTCGGTTCTCCACATTCTAGTTACGCAGCGCCATCTCTTGGGTGTCCTTGGCAGTTCCATGTGCTACCGCAGCTTATCTTTTGTACTGTTGTCGAAGCTACAGTTTCTACTGAGAGCTTCAGCATGGGTGCGGCACGGACGACTCTACATATAAATCCGCCTATATCGGAAACGTGAAAGGCCGACGTTGCAGTCCTGGTACAAAAACAGGCCCGGGAGGCCGAGTTTCGGCAGCAACTGCGTACCGATAATCCGGCAGCCTTTCAAGCCGCGTTAAATCGCGAACGGGGCCCCGCTGCGATGGTCTAGTGGCTAAGGTACTCGGCTGCTGACCCACAGGTCGCGGGTTCGAATCCCGGCTGCGGCGGCTGCATTTCCGATGGAGGCGGAAATGTTGTAGGCCCGTGTGCTCAGACTAGGGTGCACGTTAAAGAGTTCCAGGTGGTCGAGATTTCCGGAGCCCTCCTCTACGGCGTCTCTCATAATCATATGGTGGTTTTGGGACGTTAAACTCCACATATCAATCAAAGCAAATCGCGAACGGGAATGCAAGCGGCGGTGGCGGGCGGATCGTGCAAACCACGCCACCGAGTTTGCTCGCCATGTCAAACGCTGGCAACTACGCCGCGCCGAACAATGAACGTGTGGTTCTTGAAGAACGGAGAAAGCCACATAATTTCTTTATGCCTATCACTGCCTGTACGGCGAACAAGGAGCATTGCGGCATCAACGTGATGACTGCGGGAAGTTCTCGAGCGGCACTTTGGCTTCGGCTGCGACGTATGTGACCGCCTGTGGTTCGAGAACAACCACTGTGATTAACGAATCGCGAAATTAATTGAACCGCTTATTACAGTCCTCCATAACCGCGATCATGCGAGGCACAATGTGCGGCATGTGAAATCGCTGTGGTAGACCCAACCCAACGTGGGTCTAACCCCCATTAAAACGGTAAGGGCCACAGTAACTCCCGCTACACACAACTTCCGCAGAAAAGGAGGGAGGCAACTGTTTCTACGGAGTGGTTTGTTGTTGTTTCATGTGCACGCTCACTAAACCCATATAAAGGCGTGCTACAACAATCGCGAAACTGCAGGTGAAAATAAAGAAAGAAAAATGAACGAGTGGTCGCTCTTATGACCGCTGTCCGCTATGAGAGCGTTGATCGTCGCGCTGCTAGTCACGTTGCAAAGCTCGTGTTGCACAAGCTGCCGGAGCCCGATATTGGCTCGCTCTGATGTCAATGGAACAGGTGCAGCGGATTGATGCGCAACGATTAGGCCGACGCACCGATGCCAGCCCACGTGCCGAATCTTGGTAGTTAACACTCCAAACCAACGGCAATTTTTAATAAAGGGCTTTCGCATTACGAGAATTTCGCGAACCTTTCGATAAGCCGCGCAATCCTTAAAACAGCGAAACTGGACGATTCTTCAAGGTTGTTTGGAGGTCGCTTCTAGGTTGCTCCTAGGTCGTTGCTACGCTCTAGCTATGGGTGATGCTGGGATGCTTCTACGTTGATTCTCGGTGCGGAGAGGTTCGAGTAAAACTAGCGACCGTCACAGACTCGACGTGGGCGCGTCGCCATTTGCGTATAGGCTTTCCATCTTTTCAGCGTTATGCTCCGTTGCCCTTTTCCCGTTCTCGTGTCGCTTCGCAGCCATTTGTAGTTGCGCTAACTGTTGCCTTCTTGCTAAGTTTCAGTGGAAGGCGTGTGTAGCAGGAGTTACCCAATATTGTGGTCCTTACCAGTTTATGATGATGGTGGTGTTTTGGCGTGGGATGAACAAGGAACAATTTGCTAAAGAGATTCGTTGTTAAAAAGTATGCATACGCATTCCCAACTCGCACGGGTACGGAGCGAAGGTCACTGCGTCTAACCTCATTCGGAAGCAAGCACATTGTTGACAGCATATATATATATATATATATATAGATATATATATTATATATATTATATTATATATATATATATACTGCATGCAGTGGCGGCAACGCCACTGTCATGGCGTGCCGCCATGCACAGTGGGCATGGCGGCAACGCCATGATACGGACTTCAAAACCCGATCATGTTTTTTTCGTACAGGTTCTGCTTGGATTGCTGTTGGTCCCCAGCGTGGCTACACCGAGAACAACGCCCCTTCATCGCCAGCTATGTTCTCGGTAACCGATCAAGAAAAGCCGATGCCCGTGGTCTTCATCGGCTAAACATCGTTCCGGAGGAGCACAGATGACGTCATCGGATCCACCAGGGGCCGCGTTAACGGATTGCATTCGTCAACGGGACTAAAACGGCTCTTCACCGCGGCACCTGACAGTGGGAATGGCGGCAACGCCCATGATACGGACTTCAAACCCGATCATGTTTTTCGGTACAGGTTCTGCTTGGATTGCTGTTTGTCCCAGCGTGGCTATCACCGATGAACAACGCCCCTCATCGCCCAGCTATGTTCTCGGTAACCGATCAAGGAAAGCCGATGCCCGTGGTCTTCATCGGCTAAACATCGTTCCCGGAGGAGCCACAGAATGACGTCATCGGATCCACCAGGGGCGTTAACGGATGCATTCGTCAACGGGACTATAAAACGGCTCTTCACCGCGGCACCTGACAGTGGGCATGGCGGCAACGCCATGATACGGACTTCAAACCCGATCATGTTTTTCGTACAGGTTCTGCTTGGATTGCTGTTTGTCCCAGCGTGGCTATCACCGATGAACAACGCCCCTTCATCGCCAGCTATGTTCTCGGTAACCGATCAAGAAAAGCCGATGCCCGTGGTCTTTCATCGGCTAAACATCGTTCCCGGAGGAGCACAGATGACGTCATCGGATCCACCAGGGGCGTTAACGGATGCATTCGTCAACGGGACTATAAAACGGCTCTTCACCGCGGCACCTGACAGTGGGCATGGCGGCAACGCCATGATACGGACTTCAAACCCGATCATGTTTTTCGTACAGGTGAGCAAACGATACGGAAAGTGTCACCGTAGCAATAACGTTTGCTTATTCTTGCTGCCATGCCCATGGTCAATGTGCGAAATGCTTACTAACGTGACTGATTCTCTTCGCTACCTGTTGTTACTTAGTGGCGACGTAGAAACTAATCCAGGGCCTACAGAGGGCGATTGGTCAAAGCAACTAAAGGCAATCGCAGACGACATAAAGGAAATCAAGAAAGAAAAATCCGTCACAAATCAGAAACTAACTGCAATCGATAAGAAACTTGAAAAAATTAGTGGACTGGAAAAGCAGGTTTCTGATTGCGTAAAGCGAATAGTGGAACTAGAAAATAACATCAAAGGCATGAATAGGAAAATCGAAGAACTAGAGAACAGAAGTCGGAGGTCCAACCTGATTGTGTACGGAGTTGAGGAACAACAAAACGAGTCCTTTCAAGAGCTTCATAACCTCGTATCAAAGGAAATATTTGAAGATATACTAGACGTAAAGAGTGCAGGCATTGAACGTATCCACCGACTTGGTAGAACTAGAGAAGGCGACCCGAAAAACAGGCCAATAATTCTCAAGTTGCTCGATTATCGCGACAAAGTTAAAATACTCCAGTCCTGTTCCAAACTGAAAGGGAGCGGTTACTCAATAAGCGAGGATTACTCGTTTGGCGTGCGTGAAACTAGAAGAAAACTGTGGAAAATCACGAAAGAAAACCGCGATAGAGGGGAAAGGGTAAGGCTTATTTTTGACAAAGTTCAGATAAACGGTCGTCTTTTTACTTGGGACGAAGACAGTAAAAATATCGCACAAGTAAATAAAAAAAACGAAGAGCAACTACCAACGGCGCAGTCTTCTCGACGACAACGCCCATAACCCTTCTAAATGTAAACGCGCGAAGTCTTGTGAACAAGGCAGAACAATTTGAAGCTGTTTTATTGGCCCAAAAACCTGATATTGTTACTGTGAGTGAAACGTGGCTACATTCAAATATATATGACCATGAAATTGTGCCACCGAGCTACACAATTGTCCGCAAAGATAGGGACACTAGAGGCGGAGGAGTAGCAATTGTTTTACGGCAGGGAATCGCTTACACGGTCATGCCAGAGGTGAACAGTGTCGAAGCGGTTTGGTGTAAGCTTCTCCTGAAAGACGGCTACGTGTATGTTGGCGCCGTTTATAGGCCCCCGAACGCCGATGCGTCGTACCTAAACCCCCTTCTGGATTATATGAATTTACATATGCTCGGTGGCAGGATTATCATGGCAGGTGACTTCAACCTACCTGATGTAAATTGGTCCTCATTAAGTCCAGGTCCCCTGTCGAATAATATAGTCATCGACTTCTTATTTGCTTTTAACCTAACTCAGCTTGTTGTCGAAAATACACGAACACAAGGACAGTCGCACTCAGTGTTAGACCTTGTATTTGCAAGTGATCACTTTTCCACCGACAGTGCAAGTGTTGAAACAATTAATGGCATATCGGATCATAAAATAGTTTTGTGTACTTTGCCTTTAGCAACTCCAATACGGCAATCTGGCCCAGTGCAATATTTGCCCTCCTTCAATAAAGCTAATGATGCGGCGATAATGAGTTACCTGTCGCACGAGTATCCCGAGTTTTCTGAGCTATGTGCAGATAACACGAGCATAGATGAAGTGTGGGCACAGTTTAAGCATCATATCATGCATTGTATTTCTAACTTTATTCCCAAACGAAAACTGGTTACAAGAAAGCACAACCCATGGGTTACCCGCGACATAATTCACCTTAAGCGCAAAATCAAGCGTGTAAGGAAGGCAAAAAAAACGCTAGGAAGTGCTAGCTCACAAATAGCAACGCTGACATCGACCTTAAAAGGAAAGATACGAGACGCAAAACGGCATTTTTATGGACACACCCTACAAAAGTTTATTAAAAGCGCACCCGATAAATTCTGGCGCTACATAAGCGTAAAACGGTCGACATTATCGGTGTTTCCAGCTGAAGAGGGCAAGAAAAAGGCGAATAATTTCAATTCTTACTTTCACTCTGTTTTTAGCACTGATAACCTCCGAAAGATTACACCAGGTTCCCGTCACGATGACCAAGGCAGATCACTTCCGTCGTTAAATATGACAGTACCTGGCATTCTTTCACTGCTATTAGACCTTGATGAAAAGAAAAGTAGTGGCCCAGACGAAATACCAAACACCTTCCTTAAACGCTATGCTGAACCCATTAGCAAGTACCTCCATCTCATATTTACAAAGTCAATTAGCGATTGCCGTCTTCCGGCGGAGTGGAAAATCGCGAAAGTTGTGCCAGTGCACAAATCTGGTGATACTTCTATCCCAACGAACTACCGGCCAATTTCTTTAACTTGCACTAGTTGCAAAATTCTCGAGCACATTATCTTAAAGTTATTAACCAAGCATGTAGAAGAAAACAACCTCATCTCTCTTTCTCAGCATGGGTTCAGAAGTGGGCTATCTACTGTCACTCAACTTGCAGAGGCTATACATGACTTCGGGCTGGCAATAAATGAACAATCACAAATCGATGTAATTTTTTTAGATTTCTCTAAGGCCTTCGACCGCGTGTCCCACTCTAAACTCATCACTAAACTCATAGACAAACTAGGCAATGGTCCAATAGTTGAATGGATTAGTGATTACCTTTCAGACCGCTACCAGTTTGTGCACTATAATGGACAAAATTCTGACACTATTAAAGTTCTTTCGGGCGTTCCGCAGGGATCCGTTCTCGCTCCGCTCTTGTTCCTGTTATTCATAGATGACATTGTTGAATCAGTAAACGTTAAAATTAGACTGTTTGCAGATGACTGCATGATTTACAGTGAAATCAAACACATTGACGATCAGGTTGCCCTTAACGATTCCCTAAACAACGTATCCCAGTGGTGCCATGATTGGCAGATGGTTATTAATTCCGAAAAAACGGTCGTGATGAACATAAGCAGAAAGAAAAACAAACTATTATTTCCATACTCACTTAATGGTGTCACCCTTCGCACAGCAACTCAGTATAAATATTTAGGGCTTCTAATATCATCTGACCTCAAATGGACTGCGCATATACATCAGGTGACGAAAAATGCAATAAACAAGTTGTTTTTTCTAAAACGGACCCTACGCTACGCTACCACAGATACCAAGCGCTTATCTTACATTTTCTTTATAAGACCTATGCTAGAATATGCGAATATAGTGTGGTTTCCTTCAACAAATACTGACATAGCTTTGCTCGAGAGCGTACAGCGCAAGGCGGTAAGATTTATCTTTAACCGCTATAGGCGAACGGATTCCCCTTCCGAGCTTCTGCTCCGAGCAGAGCTACCTACGCTTCGCGATAGAGCAAAAATACATCGGTTGAAGTTCTTTTATCAACTGTTGCACGGCCACTTTAAAACTAATGCCTCCGTCTTCACTACTATAAAAGAAAAAGGGAAAGTGCGCCAAAAACACGACCTCATCTTCAAAGAATATTTCTGCAGTAACAATACCTTCAGGTTCTCATTTTTCCCTCGCGTAATAAGAGAATGGAATGCGCTTGATCCAGATACTGTAGCACAGCCAACACTTCAAAAATTTTTAGAAAGCGTTGAAAAACTCATGTCTGTGCTCCCAAGTTCCAGGTGTTAACCTAATTGCATTCGGGAGAAAGCATCCACACTCTAACATTTTATTTTATTTTTCTTCATCATTTGGTTCAAGGCAACTATGCCTGTATGATGTATACATTACTTATTATCATGATCGCGCGTTTCTTATGTACTCTTCTTGTATTGCCACTATATTGCCTTGCTTGTATAATGTTTGTATCCTTTCCACTCCTGTAATAACCCTCAAGGAGGGTTGACAGTATTTTGTAAATAAAATAAAATAAAATAAAATAAATAAATAAATATATATATATATATATATATATATATATATATATATATATATATATATATATATATATATATATATATTGCATACGTGTCGCTTCATCATCATTTCAGTTTTGTATCCATGTAACAGACTTCAATTAGGAAGGGTGATACGTCACTTTAAAATCAGCGCAACGTTAAGAGGTAAAGGTAAATTATGCCGTATATGGCTTCCATAACATAATTATCATGTTTGGAAGTTTCATTTATCTTCGTCATTTGTTAAAGTCACCTGATAACAACTTTGGTATATATCAAACCAGTGAAATGGTCGCGAGAACGCTATGAGCGTAGCATGTAGTCATCTTTTACATGAAACGCATATTATGAATATCACGTTTGGACGTGTCATTTACGTTCGTCATCTATTCACTTACCGTGGTACCAAATGTGGTACATGTGAAGCTAGCGAAATGGCCACGAGCGCATCATGAGTGTAGCGTGTAGTCATGTTTTTACGTGACACGCATCTCACGATTATCATGTTTGCGCCAATCACATACCTTCGTCATCCATTCACGTCCCGTAACAGCGAATTTGGTTCATGAGAAGTTAGCGCAACGGCCACGAGCACATCATGGGTGTGGCATGTAGTCATGTTGTTACACGACACGCATGTCATGATTTTGATGTTAGGGTCTGTCGCTTGTGTTCGCATGCAGTCATGTCATACCATACCATTTTTGCAACATATCATGTGAATGAAACCACAGCAAGAGCTGCAGGACCATGAAATGTAACTTATGACATTCATGACATACATGTCATGATTTCAAATGCGAAGCATTTCTTTGCGAACTTCGACGAGTTTGAGCGTATCTATCTATCTATCTATCTATCTATCTATCTATCTATCTATCTATCTATCTATCTATCTATCTATCTATCTATCTATCTATCTATCTATCTATCTATCTATCTATCTATCTATCTTTCCATCCTTTTACGCTTGGGTGCTCTCACGGGCACCCCCTTAATTTGGCGTGAACCAAAATTAGCATGGGAGGGTAAGATGCTTTGACGAACATGACGTGCTAGTCAAAACATGAATAATGTCACAATCCCGTCGCGTACGTTGTCAAACACTTCCCGCCAGATAGTGGCACATACCTACGCGCGGGTATGTGCCGCTACTATGCGGATATGTGCCACAGGGGATTGACTCTTAATATTGCCACCTGATATGCTTGGGTGAGATCCAGGAGTGGAAGAAGACAAAGACGATCTGTCTGAGCTGCTGCTTGGCTAGTCGACTCAACGAACCCAATAAACCATGTTTGTCTTAAGAAACGTCACAAGACTGGTGGAGGTGCTGGGTACAACGTCTCACGATCCACCCGATGCCCAAGACCCCACCCAGCAGCCGGAACACAAGCCCTGCACCCGTGGACACTCCTGTTCACAGAGTAAGCCGCCGCCAACGAGGCCTACCACCTGAGACACCAACCACTGACGCAGCGACTATGACTTCGACACAAGATCCGACACCTTCCACGCCGATCTACTGCACCGTCCAGAACCCGCTGATGCCTAGCCCCTTTCATGGAGAGCAGCATGAAGATGTTGACGACTGGCTGAGTGAGTTCGAACGTGTCGCAGCGATAAATTACTGGGATGATGCCGCGAAGCTCCGGAACGTGTACACTTGCCTAAAGGACGGTGCCAAGACGTGGTTTTTGAACAGGGATGATGTTCTGACATCCTGGCGCGAGTTCCAGCGTCGCCTTCTGGAGACCTACAGGAGTCCCGACCGCCGCGAACGGGCGGAGCGTGCACTACAATCACGCATCCAGATGCCAAACGAGACCGTCTCGATGTACGTTGAGGACATGACACGGCTTTTCAAGCCAGCGGATCCTGCTATGGCAGAAGAAAAAAGGTTGCGCCACCTCATGCGTGGTGTGAAGGAACAACTTTTTGCTGGTTTGGTGCGTAGTCCCCCTAAGAGTGTTGCTGAGTTCCTTACTGAAGCGGCAACAATGGAGCAAGTACTGCACCAACGGTCTGCCCTGTTTGACCGTCAAGTGAATGCTGCCTCAACCCCCGAAATTTTCGCCACCCCTGGGAGCAAGAGCCCCGAATGGATTCGCGAGATCATCCGATCTGTTGTCCGGGAAGAAATGGAAAAGATGTACGGGACAAGACCAATCGATGTTGGTGCTATCACCAGTGTCATCCGTGACGAGGTTCAGCAGGTGCTGCACGCCCATCGTTTTCCGCTGATGTCGGTTGATCCGGAAACGGCTCTTGTGTCTACTGACAGTCGCCGTCGTACGTACGCGGAAGCTTTGCGATCTGCCACGCCTCGTTCTGGTCAAGGAGTCCCGACCCAGCCAGTGCCGCACGTCCCGATGCAGACAGTGCCGCACGTTCCGCTTCAGACAGTGCCATACGTCCCGATCCAGACAATGATGCCGTCAGTCGCGATTCAGTCGGCGCACGCTGGTTTGGACATCGATGGTCGCCGTGCACCGACGCGCAAGTCTGATCTCTGGCGTACGCCGGACAGACGACCCCTCTGCTATCATTGCGGTGAGGCTGGTCACATTTACCGCGAATGCCCATACCGGCAACTTGGCCTGCGTGGATTTTCCGTCAATTCACCTCGTCCCCAAGTGGGTCAAAGGCCGAGGGACATCGAAGAGTATCTCGCGCAACAGCGTGCACCCTTTACACGACGGCAATCACGGTCGCCATCTCCGAGGAGACCCGCAGCCACTGGGTCACGTTTCGATGTGACGGCACGGGAACGCTCTCCAAGCCCTCGTCGGGAAAACTGAAGGCAGCGGCCTTCGGGGGCAAGGTCGCTGGGACTCAAAGTGCGGAAGACCTCCCATCGACGCTCGCACGCAACACGGAAGACATTCAATCAGAGAGTAATCGCAGTACCGAAGAAACGCCGAAATCCACATCTGAACCCAGTGACCGCGTGTCACTTGACATACCTGTGCTGATTGACGGTTTTCAGGTCAATGCATTGATAGACACTGGTGCAGACTATTCGATTATCAGCGGGAGGCTAGCAAAAGATCTCCGGAAGGTGATTACGCCGTGGAATGAAACGCGAATTCGAACTGCTGGAGGACACGTTGTAACACCACTGGGTCGCTGTACGGCAAGAGTGAAAATTCGTGCGTCAACGTTTGTGCTCAGCTGCCTCGTTCTGCGCGACTGTTCACGTCAGCTGATTATCGGCATGGACTTCCTTCGGGAATACGATGCCATCATAAATCTCCGTGAACGCATCGTGACCTTCTCGACTCAAGGCGCAACAGATCGCTGATAACCGCCGTAGACCTGCGTTGCGTGTTGCTGACGACAGTGTGACGCTGCCGCCTCGAGCGACTGTTCCCATCGAAGTCATTTGTGAAGACCTCCGGGACGGTGACGTGGTGGCTGAAAGCAACCTATCACTTCTGCTACTCCAAGGTGTATGTGCCACCCGAAGTGTTGTGCGTGTCCGTAACGAACAGTCGCAAATACTAGTTACGAACTTCAACTACGAGCACCGGCATCTTTTCCGCGGAACCACCGTAGCCTAGGAGGCCCTGTTGCCGACGTAACGGAGTGCTTCGCGTCCGAGGAAACGCATGAGGATGAAGAATTTCTAGACCACATCGACATTAATTCGACGCTGTCATACAAGAGAAAGGCTGCACTTCATTACCTTTTAAGTGAGTTTCGGTCTTGCTTCGCCTCTTCTTCCAAAGTCCATCAAACACACCTCGCCAAGCATCGAATTATTACCGACGATGACGTCCGCCCCATCCGACAGCAGCCTTATCGCGTTTCTTCCAAAGAACGTGCGGCTATTCAGACACAAGTAAAAGATATGCTCGATGACGGGATTATTCAACCATCCACCAGCCCTCGGTCCTCGCCAGTCGTTCTAGTGAAGAAAAAAGACGGAACGCTGCGATTTTGTATTGACTACAGGAAGCTTAATAGCGTCACGAAAAAAGACGTTTACCCGCTTCCACGGGTAGACGACTCTCTCGACAGATTACGACGCGCGAAGTATTTTTCGTCCATCGATCTAAAGAGTGGCTATTGGCAAATTGAAGTGGATGAACGAGACCGAGAAAAAACTGCATTTGTGACTCCAGACGGACTTTACGAATTCCGTGTTCTTCCCTTCGGCCTCTGTTCTGCCCCAGCCACTTTTCAGAGGATGATGGACACAGTTCTCGCTGGCTTGAAGTGGCAAAGCTGCCTTGTCTACCTCGATGATGTGGTCATCTTTTCCGAGAGCTTCGAAGAACACCTGAAGCGTCTGAGAAAGGTTCTGGACGCCATTCGCACAGCTAAACTCACACTGAAACCCCAAAAATGCCATTTCGGCTACGAAGAGCTGAAATTTCTGGGACATGTCATTAGTGCGGATGGAGTGCGACCTGATCCAGACAAAACTGCTGCTGTCGCCGCCTTCCCTGTTCCATCAGATAAAAGAGCAGTACGCCGTTTCCTCGGCTTGTGCGCGTATTATCGCCGATTTATCGCCAACTTCTCGAAGATAGCTGAACCTCATACGCGACTCACCCGAGATGACGTGCCTTTTACTTGGAGCGCAGAACAAGATGCAGCGTTCACAGAGCTATGGCAGAGAATGCAAACAGCCCCTGTTCTTGCCCATTTTGATGAGGACGCTGCTACAAAAATTCATACAGGTGCCAGCAACGTCGGACTTGGCGCTGTCCTTGTACAACGACACGGTGGCGTTGAACATGTAATAGCTTACGCCAGTCGTACTCTTTCTCGAGCCGAGACCAACTATTCTACATCGGAAAAAGAATGCCTCGCAGTCGTGTGGGCGACGACCAAGTTTCGGCCTTACCTCTACGGTCGTCCCTTCAAAGTGGTGACTGACCACCACTCGCTCTTCTGGCTGGCAAATCTCAGAGATCCATCCGGCCGTCTCGCTCGGTGGAGTTTGCGTTTGCAGGAGTTCGATATTACGATTGTGTACAGGTCAGGGCGCAAACATGAAGATGCCGACGCGCTTTCTCGAGCGCCTGTGGGGCACGCTGTCAGGGGCTCCGAGGATGAAGATGCCTTTCTCGGAGCAGTCAGCGATTCCGAATTTATGTCAAAACAGCGGGCAGACGACGAATTACGCCCAGCTATTGATTCCCTGGAAGGCCGGAACTCTCAGGTCCCTCGACACATTGCTCGCGAACTGTCCTGTTTTTGTCTAAGAAGAGGCATTCTTTACAAGAAAAACGCCCGTGGTAGCGACAAAGCCTTCCTACTCGTTGTTCCTACCGAAATGCGGGACGAGATCCTCCTTGCGTGCCACGATGAGCCCACGTCAGGACATTTGGGCTATTCGCGAACTCTCGCCAGAGTACGCCAACAGTATTACTGGCCACGACCATCAACTACTGTACATCGATACGTGAAAGGCTGCCGTGAGTGCCAGCGTCGCAAGACTCCGCCTGTGAGACCCGGTTTATCCGAAAAACTCCTAAGCCGTTATTTGGGACCGTACAAGGTTCTTAGACGTGTCACCGATCTTACCTACGAGGTATTTCCGGACGGCGCAGCGTCTTCTCGTCGACAGCTTCGGCCCGAAACCGTGCATGTCGTTAGGCTGAAGCCCTACTTCACACAGTAGCCCTTGTGGTTCACATGTTGCGACATGCCGTGACATTGTGCTGCTGCTGCTGCTGTTCGTGTTCTCCTGTGTTTTTATGCCTTTTCTTTTTGCGCTTGGCGCAAGCATTGGCGAAATTTCCTCATTTGCGCTGCGAGTACTGGCACTCTCCCTCTTTTGGTTCTCTGTATCTGCGTGTGTATGCCTTCATTTTTTTTTTTCGTTACGAGCATCGAGTCGATGCTTTCAAAAGGGGGACTAATGCCACCTGATATGCTTGGGTGAGATCCAGGAGTGGAAGAAGACAAAGACGATCTGTCTGAGCTGCTGCTTGGCTAGTCGACTCAACGAACCCAATAAACCAAGTTTGTCTTAAAAAACGTGACAATATGTATACCCAGGAACGACGAGAACACACGAGGGCAATTTTAACGTGTGAACGTTAATAAATAACCCATCTCGGTAGTGTCGACCCGACGAATGCAAATAATTACTGCCAGGGTCCCAGCTTTAATCGAACCGAAACATTCTGCGTGGCAATGAAGCATTGTACCATAGAGCTACGCCAGACCTCGGAACTACTTTTCAGATAGACGCTTATCTTCGTGAAACGCCAATAGTGGTTGCAGTGCTGCTTACCTAATTTTATAAACATTACATATGTACTCCTTTGATACAGCCGTCACGTCGGGTTAACGCCAATTGTGGTTAGTTGCCATGCGCCAAACTTGCTTTATGTAGCAGTGTCCAGGGCCAGAATCCTCGCGAGCATCAGCGCTTCATATCAGCTTCTGGTGTTGCTAGTACGCACGTTCCAGTTGGCGTCGTTGCGCAAGTGCAAACAACTGATTATGTAAACATCTGCAACTCCGTAACATATGTCTGTGCGTGCAACATTTGTACATATATTAGCGTCATTTGATGACGTCTCGCTCAATAAAAAAATTGCAACATGGTCTCCTTCCACTACGCATGCTTCGTATGATGTCGATTCCCAGGTGCGTGAGATCTGCCGATATTTTTAATGTTATGACAAGTCAAATATGTTCTTCATACAGTCATGTTATGCCATACCAAGTTTGTTATCGATACCATTATCGAAACGGCCAGGAGGGCTAGAAGTCGTAGGCAAATAGACAGACAGACAGACAGACAGACAGACAGACAGACAGACAGACAGACAGACAGACAGACAGACAGATAGATAGATAGATAGATAGATAGACAGATAGACAGATAGATAGATAGATAGATAGATAGATAGATAGATAGATAGATAGATAGATAGATAGATAGATAGATAGATACGCTCAGTCGCCGAAGTTCGCCAAGAAATGCTTCGCACTTAAAAGGGCGCGCGCTGTGTGACACGCGCTCCCGTGGTCCGCAAAATTTTGAACGCCACTGTACAGCCACCAGCAAGGCTTAACACAAACGCACCGACGCACGCGTGATATGGACTTGTTTGACTGAAGCGCAAGACGCTGTTGTCGAGATAATACCTGCTCGGATAGTACATCGTCATGCATCGTTAACGCCCCGGCAACAGAACTCAAGGCCACCGGGGGATCCCGTCAATCAAACTGCTTCAGAGCACCCGGCGTTGCGTTCGTGTTAAGCTTGCTACGACAGTGCGTTTCTGCGTTGCCCTCGTCTAATGGAGCACTACAATATTTTCTAAGTAAAAAGGGGCAAGGATGCATTGCTGATGCAAGAATGACCTCTTTTCCTGAAGCTCCTAAAGCCAGCCACGCATTCTCTCTGTGACTTCTGGATAGGATTCGTATTCCTCAATTTTTTGCCTCGCGAAAGCGTGGCTTCCAGTGACGTAATCGTCTGTTGGTGCCATAGCAGCGTGGACGTCGGTGTCATATACAGTCGCCACCGAGACTGCAATGAGCGATGCGCGTCGCGTCGCCCACGTACCCTGGTTGGCTTACCGGCCCCTTCCTCCCCTCAGTCGGCTGTCGTAAAAAGCCGCCAGCGAGACGACCTCGCTCGCTTGCCCATCACTGCCGGCAACGTTCGGGAATCGGTTCATGTTTTTTTTCCGAAATAATCAAGACCGATTCATACGTACTGTTACAAAGCTTAAGCTTGGGAGACTGTTATCATAATTCGTGGGGGCGTCTGCTCGCATGAAAGCAAGCATTAGAGGTTACATGAAAGAAGTAGTAGATTCATGTATATTCCTTAAAACACCTTTTTAATATGAATATCTCAGTAAAGTTCTGCGAAAAAAATTTACACAATAATCTAGTAGAAACAGTTCTCCCTGTTCCTCTTTATAGAACATATATACCGTCTAGGTCCCGGCCAAATGCCTTAAGTCACGTAAAAAAAATTAAATGGGGGTAGCACCTGGAGCGAAATCACCTTTCTTTAAATTGCACACTGGAACTTTGCCTGTGAAAACATGGATGCAGGAAAAAAGCTTATTTGTTCCTTCGGGTGATGATTGTTTTTTTTTTTTTTTTGCAAAAACGCCGGAGATAATTGAACATGTTTTTTTTTTTTACTGCTGGGATGCAGTCGTTTCTTGGGATGTTCATCAAAGGACTTTCAAAAAGGATATACCTCTTAATGCTTATGGCATTACATTTCTCCCAGTTACTAATGAAGAAAAAATGCATTTCGACCTAATTATGTTACTGAGCCTGTACGATGTATGGCCATCTAGAATGGCGGTGTGCCATGCTGATGTTAATGCACGTCCGGTCAGGCGACACTTCTTCCAATCTATCTGTTCATTCGTTCAATCATAAATTTTCAACAATTAAGGTGCGCCTGAATGCTTTTATCAAGCAGAAAGCCAGATGAAGGACTTATAAAAAGCCTTTGTTGAAATTCGACGCTTTTCACCTCTTCTCTTGTGTTTGTGCTTGTCCTTTGTTTGACATATATTTGTAAATGCTGTATGTACATAAGCAATAAATAAAGAAAAAAATCACAGCATATCCACGAAGTGAACGGTGATGAGTTGGACGATGCGTCCGTTTGCCCTTACATGCGTCCATGCGTCTAATCTCGTTCGAGAATGCGGACGGTACGCGGGTAACTCCGACGAAACGCGAGCCAAGGAAACCGAGCACGAGCGTCTTCAACGCGCCCGCCGCTTTGCGGGTTCGTCCATGCCCCACCAACGATCCGACACGTATGGCAACTATCCAGGAAGCTGAGAGAGGCACTCGTTCTCCCCGTACCCAGGCACAGTCCGCGCAGCAGCCAACCGGAGAGTAGCAGTACAGGGCCATCTAGAATATCCTCACTCAACTGCAGTTTGTATGTACTTCTATGAGACAGCGCCGTCTGTTATACTGTTCGGGTCTTCTTTTCCTTCAATTCAATTATTATTATCAATCTTCTTTTCTTTCTCGTCTCTTTTTCTCTCTGTTACGCGTGACGCATGACAAGGTTAAACTAAGAGGAGCTTCGCACATAAAAAAAAGGGGGGGGGGGGGTGGAACCAACGAGCAGCCTCGAGAAGTAAGACTTGTCGCATTGCTGGTCACTGAAACTGAAACCCAGTGAATTTCTTATAATTGCAGTGGAAAGAAGTAGAAATTGAAAGGGCCCCTGAACCATACCGAGCTCGATGGAAAGGGAGAGGGTATTTAGTTTCTTCATCGCCTTCACTGCCCTGCCTCTCACGATACACGTCAGCACTGCACGTTGAGCCAGTCTCGTGCTTTGCGGCTACACGCTGCTATCTCCGCTTGAACGCAGAAGTGGTATCGCGCACGATAGTGGTGCGAGACGAGGCAAACCGTGCCTGCAACAGCATGGCACAATATGGTAGGTGATCGACAATGCACAACTGATATCTCTCCTATATCAACCCATTAATTCCTCCTGAAGTCTCGTGGGCAAACTACTGGCGTCACGACTTGCGCCGCCAATACGAGAAATGACCGCAGAGAGACATGTGCTCGTTTTTGTTATTTTAGTGACTGTTTTGGAGGCCTTTAAGGACTCTTTTTTTTTTCGAACACAATATTACGAACTAACAGACAGGTGCCAAGGGACTGCAGATGATCTTATTTGAAAGAATTGTAAGGTAAATGTGAAGAACGAAAAGTGGAGGAAAACATAAATTGCAGCCAGCAGGAACCGAACCTGCAGCCTTCAAATAGCGTGTCCGATGCTCTACCGACGTAGCCACAGCAACGCTCATCCTTCTGTCCACTTTTTGTGTGGTATATATATGCATTTAAACCTAGTAGTGTCAGTTAGCTCCACCAGTGTACCCATGACGGCGAGTGTGGAACACTGTTTTCTGCCTCTTGGCGTCACGCAGCCCGTGGCCTTATTTATTACGAGCTGGCAGCTGACCAGTAATCCATCACATACTACCTGAAGTCATCAAGTCTGCCACAACGAGACCCTCGCTATGAATGAAATATGCGCAAGTTGAAAGACTCGTTTTTTTTTCAGTTCAGACAAAATATTTTAATGAAAACTAACATGTTTTCGTCCACTTTTGTTTTTCACATTTACACTAGAATTCCTACTAATAGCATCCCCTTACTTTGCTTGGCATCCTTTTCTGTCAGTTCTAATTAATAATAATGGCGTAGCGCGAACACACAAAACACGTTACCCTATTAGCCTAACTTGTGTCTGTGTGCTGTGTGTTTTAGCTGCATTTTGTTTATTTTCGCTAACTTTTATAGCGATAGCAATTATGTGGACACTATCGGCTGTATTTTCCCGCCGGCTTCGGTATCATTCACCGTGTATATATATATATATATATATATATATATATATATATATATATATATATATATATATATATATATATATATATATATATATATATATATATATATAAATTAAAACGAAAGAAAGAAAAATAATCCATTAAAAAGACACCGGCGCACGGAATCGAACGTCTTACCTCTTGCTTGAGTGCGAGTCGTTAGCCACTGAGCCACGAAGGAGCACTTCTTTCAACGTTGAAACGGCAAGCTATTTACCACTTACCGCTGGCGGTGCCCATCTCGGGAGAACTATCGTGTTTTCAGCATTACCAGTGATATGGCGCAATGAGCGCGCGTCGACAGATCGCCATGACGCGGGGGCGCGCGCTCTCATCTCCCACGTGTAATTTGCCCAGCGGAGAAGGGAGGGGGTAGACGTTTACGTGTGCGTGCGCTTATCTCGCGGTGGGGAAAATCGTACGCCTTGGGCTTTCACCGGAACAATCTGTTGTAGTTACGAAGCACACAAAGGTCACTGAACTCGCTGCACTGTCTCCGTTTGCGAAAAGGGTGCGCTTTTCAGACACAGTGAAGCTGTTACACTTATTCACGTGAGCAGTGCGGGGCACGTTTTGGTCTGCTTTCCATTCTTCGCGTGACATTCCAACGTGTTGCTATCGCATTCATCGCTATGCCTTTGCGGTGAAGCTGTGATTTTTCTTTTTCGCTCAGAACTGATAGAAATGGCATATCCGAGGTAAAATGGACCTCAACCTGTCTACAACAATACATTTAAAATAGAACAGAATACACACCACGAGAAGCAAAGATAGATAGACTAGACTGACATGTCAGCTTTCAGAAGTTCTCTTACTTTTTAAATCAGAGCAAATAGTAGAGAGGTTGTATAAGTCAGACGTCTGTTGTCCTCTCTGCCGCGAAACATTTTTTTTTTCAGTCATTCTGTTGATGTGTTTTCACTGGCTAGCGTCCCCGCGATCTACCGGATGCCAATTTTTCGCCGGCGTGTTTGGAGGAGCATGTATTTCGTATTTCCTCAATTTGGCATGGATGTTCTGGTGTGAGTTTTGTGTGTTGTTTCGTGTTTTTGTGCTACACCATGGTTATTAGCAAGCACCCACTTGCCCAGGTACAAGTACTTCTCCAGTGAATCCCTGTTAACCTCGCTTGCGTGCAATATCGTTGTGTAACGACGAGTGGCAGTGCCAGTTTAGTGAAAAACAAAAAATAAACAGGAAATATATGTCTAGAAATTAAACTCAGCATGTCCTAGTTTGTAAAAGTTTTCACCGGATCTTTTATTTCTAAACGCGTATGTCATTCGTTTAGCCTATCATCTGTTTACCAGAGGGAACTCTGGTTCTGCGATCATCGAGCCACCGCGGGAATAATGGTAAGTACACGGATTTGCCTAATCTTCTTGCTTGTGGCTTCGAACGCCCTTGTAGCTTTGTTTAGCGTTGGCCTTTGACGTTTGTTTGAGATCGTTCTTAACTTCTTGAGCCGATTTGAATTAGTTAAGTGCAACTGCTGGGCATTAGCGGAACACTGTCTCGCGACGAAGTGAATGCAGGCCTCACGGAACTGAACGGAGCCTAAAGAACGAAGCTTAGACAAACTACCTATCATTCCCACATTGGCTGAAGCGCCATGCGTTGCAGCTTTTATGCGCATTGGAGCCAGAGTTGCCCCCGTGCATTGTATTAGCCTACTAAGGAACTCTGTGGTCTAATCGCGCCGCTGCGTGTAGTGGTTATGGCGCTCGACTGCTAAGCCGAAGGTAGCGCTATCGCGTCTCGGCTGCGGCGGCTGAATTTTCGATGGAGGCGAAAATGTTAGGCGCCCATGAGCTTAGAGATTCGCAATGTTCATAGACTGTTGCGCCGCCTAGCGGAATTCAGGAGCGTCCTCTCAAGGATGATCAAGACGATCTTGATGCTGCCTTGTTCGGTGGTGCTAGCCGCAGTGGTAACGCGTTAGCAAGAAAGGAACACAAACCACATTGTATCTTTCGTGCATCAGTGAATATACCGAACCGTTCGTGACACGATAAGTCTGATTCGTTTTTGCGAGACGCGAATTTTTGGTGAAAATACGTGGTGACTCGCGCTTTTGATTATAGCCCTCAAGGTACACATATCAGCTTCGCAACGTTTTCTGCAGTCACTTTGGATAGCTAAATGTTAACGTCTGACCATTCCACTCAAAGCTCGCCTTGTTTTATGTGTGTATAACATTCGTCACTGGTTTTGTAGTGCGTGAATCTCATAACATTCATTGTACGCAGAAAGTAGCGCAGGCTCGCGATGTGCGCTTCCAAATCTTGGCCTACGTTGCGCCGCTTATTTTTTACGTTCGTCTTTTCTTGTGTATTGCATGTAGCTAAATGAGAGTGGATATTACAAAACTTCGCATGCATGCCTCCAACACGCTCGAGCTCGACCAGCGAAGCGAAATTATTAGAGCAATGAAATATACAGTTACGGCTACAGTCCACGCTAACTTCTCCTACACTTCACCGGTGCCATTCGAACGACGTTGTTGTTCGACATTATTTTTTTTTTTTGGAACTGTTACGTTGCGAAAGCGTACGCGTGTTTTCGTTTCAATATCGTTGATTCGATCGCGCTGTTGAAACCTGCAACATCCAAGAGCACGGAATCGCGCACTGTTAGAGTCTGATCATGGCTGTGACACAAGTGCTACCTAATGGGAAGTTAAATACTTGTGTTCCTTTGAAGAAGCAGCTACATGATGCTTACAGCGTAAGTAACGGCGGCGTGATATGATTGCAAAGCATCGCTACGCTAAACATTCGTTCCTGTGCAGCCGCGACGGCGCGCATTTTGCTAGTGGCCTACTACTACGGCGAACCCGCCAGACAGGCTCAGAACTAATGATCTCGCAGTGCCGTTCAGTTCATACGTGAATTCTGGTCCGCGCAGCTTTCTGTAGCACGCACAGGATTACGCAAAGCATCCTTGATACACGGTCGATCAGCTGACGCCATACCACCCCTTGCACTGTGGCGAGAAATGAGGTAGTGAACATTCAGCAGTTCCTACTGGTTGGGAAAGGTACTTTGGATAGATATACATTCGTTTGACGATCAAGAGTTAATCCAGTGAAAACGCCACGATAGTACGTCCGTGCCCCCCATCTTTTCTCATGCGAATTCACTGGTTGATCATCCTTCCGCTGCCATCTTGGATTTGCACGGCGTGCCACCTATTGGCCATGGGCTTCGCGAATAAGTGTACGTTGGAGAACCTGGCGTGGTTGAAGTTTCCGGAGCCCTCCACTGCGGCGTGTCTCATAATCATGTCGTGGTTTTGGGCTGTTAAACACCGGATAATGGTTACACGCTCTGTCTGAGCGCGTGTGACGTCAGCGCGGCGCATGTAAGACTGATCAATATAAATTATTTTAGCACATTTCAACGCTCGTATAGGCGGCGCTCATGCACGTGCGACATATTTGGCGGAAGAACCACGAACACCTTCTCTGGAATACTATATCATGGTACGGAGGGAAATGAGAGGCGGAAACGAGAAGAAGAAACACGGGACTACTACCGTGTTTCTTCTCGTCCCAGTCTCCCATTTTGCTAGTACCATGACATATTCTCGGTGCTAACTAGCCGAACTTTTCACCTGAACCGTGCACCTCTTCTTAATTCGGTATATCGCTTTGATTTGCAGTCACCTCCATGGCGTCAAAACCGACACAGTTGCACATATCTTAGCGGTGCGAGGTCGCCTCCACACCCCCAGCTCTCCCCTCAACTCCCTCCCTGTAAATTGCCCTACTGCTTGTAGCGTTCCTCCCTTACTGCAGAGGTAGCATTGAAAGGGAGAAAAGTGTAGACAGAACGATAAACACAAGATGCGCCGGGCGTGTTATAAACTGTGGGCGCACGTAATTATGAGGACCGTAAAACGAGCGCGATAACTTCATAAAGAAACAATAAAAGCTAAGGGAATGATCACGTCTTTGCGGTGCTCCTTGGGCCGAGCCTCTCGTGCTCGTCCAATCGCGATGCGACGAAGCGTTCGTGACTTCGCCGAGCCTCCCCTCGTGTGGAACTCGTGTGCGCGGCGTGATGGGTGCCGTTGTTTGGCCACTGCGACTCCGCTATCGGCACTTGCGCCTCATTTGCGCCGGAACCAGCGTCATTGCCTTTACGGCCACCACCCCCTCTTGCACTAAGAAGCCGCACCCCCTTCCTTATCCTCACCAACACTTGCAGATTACCCTTTGGTTTGGCATAGCTCGCGGCTACCGACAGCAATCTACGCGCTACTGCTGAGAGGGGGAAAGATTGCGCTCATCTTCGACCCGGAAAGTGTTTCGAAGCAACCGCAGTGAGCCGTGTTGTGTGCATGTGTGTAGGCATACGGCGGAGGCCCCGTCTGGTTCGATTAGGGCTTCCTCGTCGCCATGAAACGTTGTCGCAGCTCAGGTCAGCGACGTCATGATTTTTTTCCTCTCTACTTGTTACACGTCCATTTTCGCGTATTCTTCTTTTGTGTCTGTTATTTTTTATCGCCTCGCTATCGCTGAAGTGCGGTGGTTGACGTAATTATACCGGGCAAGAGTGCTGGCGAGGGCGTCTGCAACACTTTCTAGGGGGGGGGGGGGGGGCTGCATGCGTAAGATGAGGTGAGGAGGGTACCTAGCAGTGGCCGCCTTCTTTCACCGTCATGTAATGACAGGCGAGATCAGCCGATAGTTTGTAACGTGTGCAATTGAATGGTGATCCTGGAGGTCAGAACCCGAATGTGCCATTTAAGCCTTGTATACATTATTATTATACTCCACGCAAGAACATTATCTGAAATTCGAAGAGTGTTGACTCGATGCGTAGCATTAAGTGCCCCTCACCGCCTTTCTGGCGCACTTTGTGGCTCAAGAACAGAGAATCTTGTGTCGTCTACATAGCACATACTCTCGATTGGTCCTACATAAACGCGGAAAATCAGACGAGAAGGGTCTCGCACAGTGCTTCACCATGCAGCCGCATATCCGTTCTTCTTCGTCTCGCATGGCTCTCGCGTGCGATCAACTGATTTCGCTTCGCTTTGCGTGTTTCCGACTGCGGAGACAACAGCGTGTAGCCGCAAGCACGAAATCACTGTAGGCGCAACACTTATAGTGCGTACGCGTACCGTGCTTTTTAAAAAGTGGTGGAGGGGAGACATCGACTGTAGAAAGATTAGTGAAGGCGAGGAGGAAACCACTCTCTCGATTTTCAACGTGGGCTGGTGAGGGGCCCTTTAGTGTCTGTAATTTCTATTTTTTTTACGATTCTCACTCAAGGACACTCGGGCGAGTTGCTCTTGAAAGCGATATCATGCAGTCACGTCTCTGACGTGCGACACAATAGCTCATACGCGTGACACCCGTGCAACGCGGGAGATATTCATGTGGAGCTAGCAGAGACGGCCTGCGGATATGGCCGAAGTATCGCTATACGACAGGCGTCTCAAGGTACGTAAGTTTGCTTGGAGAGGTCGTGTTGCATTTAGGGAAAATGGTGATGTTTAATTTTCCGAACGCTTTTTTATTTTGTTTTTCAATTTCGGACTTACAGTTTTGCTATAATGTTGCTTTTTTTTTTCGCCAACAAGAATGCTCGCGGTTGTTTCAGCAAATCTGTTAAGCATCGGCTGAACCTTGTACAGGTCTCGTATTTTTGCGTGCGTGGGCTTGTGTGTGTTTTTGACCATTTTCTTACCGCCCGAGTGACTGGTTGGTGAAAACAGCTTTGCAGGCGCGCTAGATGCAATCTAACGCAATAATAATAATTCTTAGAGTTTCACATTCCAAAACTACGATATGGTTAAGAAAGACGCCGTAGTTGGGGACTGGGACTCCGGAAATTTCGACCACCCGGGGTTCTTCAATGTGCACCTAAATGTAAATACGCGGGCCTTGGTCATTTTCGTCTCCACCGAAAATGCGGCCGCTGTGGCCGGGAATCAATCCCGCGACCCCCGGGTCAGCAATCGAGCGCCTTACTTCCACGGTGGGTTGTAATTCAGTAGCCTATTTTTAATTACAGGCGATATACTCTTCCTCCAGCCTTAAGGGATGTTTCACTTTTCTTTCCGAGCAGCCGTAAACGGATTATCTGCCATGGGCTGCCGCCACACTCCTAACTTACGAGAAACAGCACCACCAAAGGGCACATCCCATTGTGATGTAGCGGGTTTGGGCTTCTTCATTTCGTCGAGTCGCTCGTAGAACATTCCAGCCGCTTGTCGCGTTTTTCGGGCTTGTTCGGGTGTTGCTAGCACCTGTATGTTTATGGGATCATAGCATTTAACCGTCGCGCTTTTGTCGATGGCCTTGAGTAGTTCAAGCCAGACATATGTATGGAGAACCAACAAGCAACGTTAAGATTGCACGAAAAAAATGTGCATTCCGACTACCCCGAAAACAATGTTAGGAGCAACTATTGATGACATGCACTTTCGTTCATAGTTGCGCATACGTTTGCTTCACAAAATGATTAAGGTGATTTTTTTCAACCCACCTTCGTACTTCAGTGCCATTTTATTCATTTTATTATAAAAAAGTTTTCAAGAATGGGGAAATTCATTATGTCTCTCCTTCGTTCCGGCTTCTTTGTTATGAGTATTTGCTTGTTAGCTTAGTAGCATCTGGAAATAGTTTCTGGGACCAGTTAAAGAGTCCCAAGTGGTCTACGTTTCCGGATTCTTACGCTACGGCGTTCGTTATAAGCTCATGATCATGTCCTGGTTTTGGGACGTAAGACTCATTACAGCAGGTCCGTCAACCGAAATGTGGCAATGCGTTACTGTGCCCGGCCCATCGATAGTAAAAAAAAGACATAAGCAAATTGCAACATCCGTTGCTGATCAAATACGAAAGCTCAAAAGGAAGCAAAATACAGAGACCGAGAACACACAGAAAAAACATTTACCGTCTTTATATATTTGGAGCGGCTACAAAACCTATGCACGTGATCACGAATTTTCAATGAATTTATCCTGCAAAAAGAAGGGCTTATGCAAGTTTTTCAAACGTGAACACAAGAAGAAGAAAGTGACGCACACGGTAAGACTGGACGTATAACTTAAGTGTATTCGGAGACGCTGTTCCCCAAAACATGTCCACGTCCGCGTAAAGAGCCAACCGCACAATCATGTTAACACGGTTCACCCCCCTTATTTTATATCCGTACCTTGACTGGTGCGCTACATGAGAAATTAGATTCGCCAGGTGTTCACGTTCTTTATCTGTGAAGATTCACTGCCACACGATTTCTTTCGTTGATTCAGCTGTTATAGCCGTGATCGGTACTGCAACAGTGATCCTTGTGCACTGAAACATAACGCGTGCGTTGGTTTAAATGGTGTTTTCTAGGACACATAATCAGAACAACGATAACGAAATGAATGGACTCGTTACGGGCTCATAATAAAAACGGCTTTAAGGACCTGTTCTCATTTATGCCTGCTCTCTCATTCTGGTGCGAAATGTTATGCAGTGTCTACTAATGTGCAAAATTGATGCATGATGCCAAGACACTCAATATTACAGTCGAAGAAAAAAGCGAGTTTATGTTTCAGTAATTAATTGTCATTAGCATGCTATTCTTCATCATTTTGAAATTGGTCATGTTCTGTTGTGACAGGGAAAAAATCATGTGCTCCAAGTGTGCGCGCAATCACATTTTGGTTGTATTATTTCAAGAAAATAAAAGTAGTATTAATGACGTCGGTGCTGGAACGCGGCACGTCGAACGACTTGTCGAACATCGTGTAGTACCTTCACCAAAGTGGTCGGCTACAGCCATACACAGCACTGTCAGGTTTAGTCAAGGTACCATGCACAAATTTCTATTCTTCTAATGAGCATTGTATCTTGCTCTGTTTTTGGCCACAAGTTGACCCTACCAGCATAAACAGGTTGCGTGCACAAACGTAGCCACCGCCGCTCAACGAAAAAGTCTCAACGGAAGAATATTACCAGAAGCGAATGGTGGCCGCAGCCGCAAAATTGTGACACGTGCCGATTATTGTTCACTGCGCGCTGGTAGCGAGATTGTCAAACGCATTCCACTTTTAAAGAAAAATCAGAGCATATCCACGAGGCACGTATCGCGCTCTTTCCGTTCCGGCAACCGATCATTTGTGCCAATCTTTTTCTGGTCAGACTGTACTTATATGCTGCCTTTCACCATTGTCTGATTGATAATTGCTCGCTGTCCTCGATAGGAAATGCGATCTCAAAGTGGAGCGCCTATCACATGACTATAATTACCGACTTGTCTGAAGAACCAACATGACGGTGACGCTTAATGGAAACGCTTTCTGGAGCTTCGCTGCGCGAAGGTAATATTGCGTCATTACATGCGGGCTGCACGAGCGGATAGATTACATCTTTTTAGTGTGTCCGGCACACCTCTGTACTGCCCCGCCGCGGTGGCCTAGCAGTGGCTGTGATATATACTCGGCTGCTCACCCGCAGGTCGCGGGATCGAATCCCGGCTGCGGCGGATGCATTTTCGGTGGAGGCGAAAATGCTGTAAGCCTGTGTGCTCAGATTTCGGTGCGCGCTAAAGAGCCAGGTGGTCGAAATTTCCGGAGCCTTTCACTACGGCGTCTCTCATAATCATATGGTGGTTTCGGGACGTCAATCCTCACCGATCGATCAATCAATCAATCAACACCGCTCTACGCAAAATGATTCGCGTGTACCAGAATACTGAGTGCGAACTGCGCGTTGTTATGTTTGGCCCGGCAATTCGTCTGGGCAGACGCCATTGTGCGTAAGCCGGTCTGCTAGGGAGGCTTTCAACCCCATCGGCGCCCAGTCTGCAAGATGATGTCCTGTATATGTCCCAGGTAGCAGTCGGGTCTCAACGAAAGCTTCGCGAGACAAGCCTTTTGTTGAACGGGCTCGAACAGTGGGGGACGGCACCACTGTGGCTGGTCTCATGAAGTCAACCTCTCGACTCGGCTATTGTCGCCGACGCGAAATCGTCACAAAAGCACAGTCAGTCCTGAAGCGTGGGAAGACGTTGATGAAGCCGTTCTCAAGGATCAAGCGTTTGTACAGCCATATTCGAAAGAGTTCTGGAAGCCTGTAGCTGAAAGCAGTCATGGGCCACTGCACACGTTCGGGTCAGCGGCCATCTCCCTGGAAAAGCTCAACCTTCCCTCTCCGGACTCTACATCCTCGCCCTGCGGTGCCTTCAAGGTGGTGGTCGGGTGCGTCATTGTATAGTGTGCTCGTGCTACCATTTTCGCCCAGCCGAATGGTGCAATTTCTGCGCCTTTTCTGTTGGGTGGACCATTGAGGCATCGTCACCTGATTTGTGGCGAGAGTGCTCACCGCCTTCTTCGGACCTCCGTGTAAGGAGACGGCGGGCAATAAAAGCCGAAGCATTTTTGTAAATAAGAGCTGAATCATGAGCGGAATCATGCACTGAATTTCTGGTGTAAATACTGCGGGATCTTCTGATCCTCTGTACAGTTCCCATCTTTCCTCTCACATGTAAATAAACCTTGGTTCTTTCTCTACGAACGCGTCTCCTCACTGGTGAAGATCGGCTATGCGGACCATAACGGGGAACCAGCTACCGTGAAGAAACCCGCGGTACGTACCATCGGTCTCGAGCCTTTTACAACTGGCAGCGGTGGGATCCATCATCAACCTCGAGCCTTCACAGCATGCTCGCGCCCGGAAAACATGGTCGCGCCGCCGCTAGCGGTGGCCGTCCACCTCGACTCTGTCAAGTGGCTGTCGTGCTCTCTGTAGCTCGTTAGCTCCTTATTGGTGTTTTTATTAGCTTTAGATTAATTTCCTCGAGCCCTTACATCAAGGTATTTGTGTCGATGCAGCCTTTTTTTTTAGAGACAAAAATATTCTACGCTGAAGGCTTAGTGATTGGCGCTTCTGAAATACTGGAAGACGTATATTACGTGTCTCTTAGTTGTTATTTACCCTTCATAGATGGTGCCACTCGACGTGGTGGCAACTAGGCCACATGCTGTGCAGCGCACTACGCTACGCCTTTGCGTTACCGGAATACCGGTCAAACTAAAAACCACTATTTTCACCGTTACTTCAGCGCATCTTTCTTCACCTGGAGGAGTGGTTCTGTGTTTTGCGGTATAGCCGCGGCTTTCGGCGACTATTTACCGGCGCGGACGTTGTCGAAGTGAAAACTCGCACTTTAACATTTTATTGTGCAAACACCCGCGTGCATAAAGGGGCAATTATCTCAATTACAGACAGTGAATGAGATGGACTCCCGTGGAGACTTCGCCTGTGAGGGACAAGATGTAGTTTTTCACTATTAACTAGAGGGAACAGAGGCGCAATGATCGTTCAGCCACCATGGGAAGGGTGGGTATGTACACGAATTCGCTTAATCTTCTTACTTGCGACAATCGAGCGCACTTGTCGTTTTGCATTTTGTTATGTCTGGACGTTTGTTTCCAATAAAAGAATGGATCATTTTAAACTTCTTGAGTCGATTGGAATAGGCGGTTAAGTGGAATGGTTAAGCTGTACTCCACAGTTGCCGCGCTCATCGTCGGTTGCCATGGAGTCAAAGGAGGCGCATCCATAGCCTCACGTGGCAGACACAACTCGCGATGGTCAGCTGTCGAACACGACATTTTTCGGTGGGACAGTTCCTCGCGAACAATCTGTTGAATGGTAGAAAAGAGGTAGCGGCCAGGATTCGTGTCCACGCTGACAACAGTTGTAACGTTAGCCAGCCGACCAAACTTGGGCGTAATTCGACGCATCTTGAGCGTTTCAAACGTTCGGCAATGCTGAATGGCGCCAGACACAGAACTGAGGCTTTCTTTTCCCGTTAGAAAATTATACACGTTCTCAGCAATCCCTTTGAGTAGATGACCGACTTTGTCATCATCCGACATGGTAGCACAGACCACCTTCCACAGCCTTAACACTTCTACGTAAGTGGTGCATGTCTCACCTGGTAGCTGTGCCCGTTGCGACAGTGTTTGCTCAGCCCGCTTCTTTTTAGCAACCGAGTCGCCGAAACACGCCCTGAGGTCTTCAACAAAAAGGTCCCACTTCGTGAGTGCGTCCTCGTGGTTCCCGTACCATACCAGTGCGGTGTCGGTCAGGGAGAACACTACGTTGGCTAGCATAGCGGCTGCATCCCATACCGTTGGACTTGCTCACGCGTTTGTACTTGGTGAGCCAGGCGTCGACATCTTCTCCGGCTTTTCCCCCGAAGGGTGGTGGAACTCGGTAGTACGGAAGTGGGCCAGACGGCGCTTTCCTAGGAACGCCTGCTTCTTCGGCCATGTCGAAGTCAATATCTTTTGTAGAACAAATCTTCCCTGACTCCTAGGAACAGCTCTCTATTGAACAGCTAACATAAACTCCTGGCGATAATTACTGCTCAATATTGTGAAATTCCGAAGATGACAATTTAATTGAATATTTAGCTTGCAAAGACTCTTTTCATTACAGAATTTCGATGTTACTGTAGCATAATCACGAGGGGCAAGCACTTCTGTCAAGTTCGCCAGCCTACTGCACTTTTCCAACAATGCACGCACATTAGTTCGCCCAAAGGTCTGTCAAAAATTACTATTTCGCCAAAACGGACAAATTCAAATTTATTCTGAAAGTTGAGTGGCTGCACTAACTACAATAAATTGCTGGGTGCATGAAAAAACAAATCTAACATGCCAATATCGACGTCCAAAAGCGTCGATTACTGGTAATCGATTTCAATGGGCGTGGTAACGAAACAGTGAAGAGAATACGCGCAGTATTGGTGTACCTTTTGTAGTGGGTGACAGCCTTGAAAACATGAAGTCGTTATGATAATCACATCTTCTGACGCCCGATGGCAAGGTACGCTTGTGCAAGCTTTATTACTGCAATACTTCATGGCGTATTGTGAAGCATGTATACATGACCTGTGTGTCTGTTCACAACCAACGACGCCGAAGCTGGAATTTCTGCGAAACGAGCTCCTTAACGCCGTCACGTTAAGAGCGGTGCAGGGCGGCCAACGTTCTTATTCTTAAATTTCCTTTTCTTTCTTACTCTTTTTTTCTATCTCGTTTTTTTTTTGTCTGCGTTTATGAACATTTCTTTCTTTCTTGCTCTTTTTCTTTGTCTATCTCGCCTTTTTCATCGTTTTCTTCTCTTTGTTTCCCTGTTTCTTTTCACATTCGTTCTTACCTTCTCTTTATGTGTCTGTTTCTTTGTATTTTTCCCTCTGTCTTTTTGGTTGCACGTCTCTGCATATCCCCCTCCCCTTCTCTTTCTTCCTCATCTTTCTATCGTAGAAGCCCGAGTACCGTGCGATGTCAGTGCGTGGTTAAGAACACCCGCGGGTCGAAATTTCCGGAACCCTCCTTTATGTTCTCCCTCATAATAATGTCGTTTCGGGACGTTAAACCCTAGATATTATTGTTTTCTGATCTCTCTCTACTTACACTTCTGCACTCTTTCTCCGTACTCATCTCTCGCGCATCCGTCTTACAACAGTTTTTTTATGTCTCCCTAGTGTTTCAGTAACGCAAGGGCTTAGCGTAATACCAGATAGGGTGTGCTGTTGCTGCTAACACCTCAAGTGGTGTCATGTATGAAGGATAGAAATAATTAGCAAACACGTACTCTAGATCTTCCGAGATTGTGGGAGTGGAAGCCTACTGCATGAGTATATTTTTGAGTATTTTTCTCAAAGATGGTGCTGAAACGACACAATCACATTACTGACGAAGCTTCATCACATGAATCTAAAGCAAATAAAGGTTCTGTTTTGAACTAGCGAGCTCCACGATGCACCCGACGGCCACTTGATAGATTCGAGGTGTCGTCTCCCGCTTTCGATGGCGTGTCTATGTTTTCCGGCTGGGTGCGTGTGCAGTTCACACTGGGTATTCCGGCTCATGCAAAGCATTTTGCGTGTGAGGGTGTGCCAGACAGAGTAAAAGCCTTTAGTGTATCCCACGCCGGACATCGGCGCAGTGGCGTAGCGCCAATCGGGCGCCCGGTCGTGTTCGGGGAGTGAAGCAAAACACGAAGAGGACGGGGAAAGAGCGCCGAGTTCGTGATGATAATGATAGTTTCTTGTATATGAGAACCGGATGTTTGCCAATCTCAGATATCCCCGCGGTTAAAAATGCGTCCTGCAGTAAATTGTCTTCACTCTTTGTCCTACTGTTGATTAACTTTTTTATTCATTTGTATTTATAATATATTGTAGGCCGCAATTTGATTCTTTCAAGGAGGGCACTCATATTACATACATAACAGGACATGCTATACCAAAATAGCAATAGGTCTTGTACAAACAATCCACAAAATCTTGTACGTAGCGCTGAATAGGCCCTAATGTGTGTAAAAGAAAGACAAGATAATGCCGAAATGTGAGTAAGGTTGTACAAAAAATATACTCATTTTCAAACACAACACACAACATGGGTAACGTGCTGATTTAGGAAGGTCGTCTCACACCAGCATGAGAGGAGTCTTTTTTTTTTTCCCTACGCCTCGTGTATGACAATAAATATTGAACGAAGAAGAAGAAAACCGATCCTCCCGAGAGGCTTCCGGGTGCAGTTTCTCTTGCAAGAAAAAACGAGGCAAACACCGTCATAAACGCGATGCTCGTAACGGTGGTGCTCAGCTGTGCGATCGACGAGAAACAACACTAGGGCCGATGAGTTACAACGTCGCGAGGCCCCTCGGCGATGCGTGTCGTCTTTCTTGGATCGCGGTGCTTCAACTACGAGGAGAACCAGTACCTACAGAATCGTTCTGGACAAACCCGAACGTATCACTCGGTGGAGGAGGGGAGGGGGCGGAACGTTTGAAGGAGGGATCGCATGAGGAGGCGTACGAGAGTTGTCGGTTCCGCTTCCAATAAGCGTATTCTTTTTTAGCCGAGTCGCTTGTACAAATTTCCTGTTGCTTGTCGTGGTTTTTTGGGCTCATTTGCACTTTTCTAGCAAATGTCGTTACCTTAGTGGTCATCACGTTCACTAATGGCATGTTTGTTCTGCACTAATAGTGCGTTAGTCTATGACTGGGTAGTTGGGTGTTAAATTCATAACTACGCCGAGGGAATCAACTAGTTATTTTAATCGTGCACTGGCAAACGTGCTTTCGTGTGAAAGGACCTTGGAGGCAACGTTATAAAAAAAGTGTAATTTTATTCACAGTTACGGCTATTTTCGCTGTGCTAAAAAATTAAATGGTATTTTTTCAAAGCCCCTTCGGATTTGAGCGTCATTTTTGTAGTAATTAAACATATGTTCAAGAATGGGAAATTTTTCTATATTGCCTTTCGGGCTTCTTCCAGAAAGTCGCGACGCCTTTTTTTTTTTGGGGGGGGGGGGGGGGGCATTGTGCGGATGATCTGCTTGTTAGCTCGGTTGCCCCTGACAACTCTGGGAGAAACGCATAGCATGCATAAATCGAGGGAGGGCATGAAAGAGTGAACGCATGGAAGGAGAGAACGAACGAAGCCTCCTCGATCTGCCGCTACTGTGTTCCATGATAGCGTGCTCTTTGGGACTGTAGCTCGCCGTATCCAGTGACTCTCTCACGGTCGGTGACACAGACAAATAAGCGGCAAGTGTCCTTCGCCGACTCGTAACCGTATACGTATGGCCATTCGTTTGGCCGTTGCCAGATGAGAGGACAATGGTATATCCATGCAGCGTAAACAGCAAATCAAGATATGCGGGAAAGCTAGTAGGGTCCTAATCGGCGTCGTAATCGGGTAGTTGCGAGTCGCCGTATTAATATATCGCAACTATGCATCTATAGATCCTCAATTATTGGCTCATACGCACCCTGGTGCATTAGCCAAAAATCGAGTAGTTTCAACCAACCATCCCTGGTGTATTGGCCAAGAATCGGTTAGTTTAAAAAACAAAATCTACATATTTAAATTCTAGCCAAAAGAATAATCAAATTTTTGTTCAGTACAACACAAATATCGTTTTTTTTGCAAATGATTCGTGAGGAAAAAAAACGGGATAACTTAGTTCCTACTAAAATAGCAATAAATGATTTATATCAAAGATAATTTTCCTGTAGCTTACGTTGTTCCACTGATAACCTTTGGTATTGAGGTTATTGAGTAAATCTCTTCGACTGTTCAACGAAATCTTGCACGGCATCGCATACTTTGCCGTTGGTGTGCCCAAGGGCATGTGTACCTAGGGATAGTAAATTTAATGTTGTCAAATCTAATCGGAGGATTCGTCACGCCGTTTCTATATATATCTTTCTTACTGATGAAAAGGTTTGACAAGAGATCAAGAAGTTTTCTACAGTTTCCTCTTTCCACAAAACAATGTGGGGAGAGAGTCAAGCGCTGCTCTGAATAAATAAAGATTTATTGGAGGAGTACGACTGTCTAACATATAGGGAAAAAACCTTCCGGACATCTGTTATGACAAATAAGTAAGTTTTTCAGGGTGTCATTAGATAGTTGAAATCCGGGGAATTTCTTTAAAGAATTGTAGAAAATTCTCGCATTATCATTTGTTTCTGAAACCTATATTATAAAAGTTGTAGAGATAATATTGATAGCTGGTCCGTCTAATGCCGCTTTCGCTAGTACATAAGTTGCTTTAAAACGCTTTATAAGTCGTATTAACGCGATTGCTTTCCCGACATCAAGCCTGCACTTAGGCAAGTTTGCCAAAAAGTCCTAAGCACTGGTGTGATTCGGTGTTAGAATACTGGACTGGCGCCCAGCGGACATGGGTTCAAGCCCCCCTGTGTCATTGGTACTAGGTTTCTTTTTCTAAATTTCGCGCGATGTGGTTGCGGACACCGGCGGCGGCGGACAACTACAGCGCCGCGCGAGACCCGAGTTGTGATCTCATAACAGCTTTCGCTCCAAAATGAAAGTGGCGGGTCTGTACTTCCTGCACTTCCTGGCGGGTCTGTACTTCCTGGCGGGTCTGTACTTCCTGGCTGATGAGCGTGGATGGTGAACACCCCATGTTTTTACCTCGAGCTTCGAAAGCTTCGCTCTTTAATATTTGCATTGATCATGTTCGTGTTCGATCATTTACGGATTTTCTACTGCAAGTGTGTTAGCTGACGGTCCTTGTAGCTATGTCATGTTCACGTAGATACCACATTTTTCATCTATTTAAATTCTCATTATTTAAATAAATGAGAAAAATAAAAAAATAAAATTTTCTTGGAGTATTGACAATACATGAGACATTAATTGTCATGGTGCTGGAGGAAAAAGTGTGCAACATACCTGACTAGAATTTCTGGCCTGCGTAACCAAATTTCTGCCTGCAGTAGCTTTCGCAACGCAAACACAAACTCATTAATTTTAAAGACAAAGATGTAAAGAATTTTAAAGGGATACTAAAGCAAAAATGTTCAGTTGTCCTTTTTATTGCGTCATATGAGAGGCCATGCAATCACGCGAGAACCATGAGGATGTGCTGCTAACCTGTGAGTGCACCTTAAATAATTATTACGGTATGTTTTTGAAAGCTAATTTATGTTCCTATGCGGCACGCTGACGCCACCACGTGGTGCGGTCTTCTCGTCGTGCAAGATATGATATCTGCAGGGCCGCTTCGCACCGTGGCTATAGAGTCCGTGGCTTCGTTGGTGACGCACAAGCGGCCATTTCGAAGGTTCTTGTTACGCACAAGCTGCTATTTTAGAAGTTCTGGTACCTGACGTCATCACAACTAGGCAGACTGCTGCATGAAATCACAAGAATTCGTATATTCCACCCCTTGTAAAGGCTATGTCGAAGTCGGCAAATACGTCTCCAGAAAACTGACCTTAATATCGTAATAAAGTATCTTATTGGTGTTTGCTTAGAGCCGTATACGCGTTTCTAAAACTTAATTTTTATGGGTGCACTCACAGGTTAGCAGTACGTTTTTTATGCTCATTGGGGGTTGGCCTTTCAATTGATGCAGAATAAACAACTGAAAGCTTTTGTGTCAGTGCCCCTCTAATGCAGCATAACTAATTGCTCGTGTAACCATTGTTCGTTAGGCGGTCTGCACCGGCCGTACTTCATTTAATTCCTTTAACGGGAGCACATGTTGCAAGCGACTCTAACTGGAAGGCGCAATCGACCACGCAGTTTAGAGCCCTGGAAACTGGAGCGAGCATCTTATCTCCGCTCGTGGTGCATCTCTTGGACAGCCGCGCCGGAAGGGCTGCTGCGTCGCTCTTCATGGGCTCCAATACGGTGGTGAGTACACTATTGTTTTCTTCAGGATGAAGTGTTCGACAAAAAAAGAAAAATCTGCTTGGTATATATAATTTCAAATTGCACAACTTTGCAGCCTAATTTGCTGCTATTTGAGACTTAAGGGCGTTCAAATACCGACATCGGCTAGAACAATGAATCGTCGAATCTTCAACGGTTGGTCTCCGTTCATCAACGTCACTGCAGCGCGTTAAAAAAATTTAAAATAACAACTTGTTAATTTACGTGACTCACGTGTTTGTGCTGACGTGGTATTTGCAAGAATTATTTGGGTATATTGGCATTCTTGGTGTAATATAAAACTTCTGCTAAGCGCCATTGCAAAGTAGCATGTCGGTAAGAAGAAACACAAGCACACACACACCGGCTCCGCGTAGCATATATTCCGTAACTTTTGAGTGTAAGTTTTCATGAAAAACCACATGAAGGGGACTTGTATTCGTGAAAGCAGCAGCATATCCAAAACAAATATTCAGTCGGCTTTATTTACAAGGAAAAGTGAGGCTTGTTGCGTGTGCCTTTCATGATACCGTGGCGCTATAGTTTTGTCTAGCCTTGAATTCTTCCTATGTAGGGCACCACCATTTGTCCATTCAGGGGATTATGCTGTCGTCGATAGAAGTGTGTTGCTTCGGCCATGAAATCTGAGCTTATGCATGCTTTGCGAGCGTGGCGGGTAATGCGGTGATCTGGTCTTTAGAGGCGCGCTCCGTTCACAACAGTCTGTAATCCGAGCTGTGGTGCTCTACAGATACGCAAAGAATCTTGGCATATATGCGTGCGCACAGCAACTGTGCGGTAAGATTTTAAAAAATAAAAAAGAATATTATATAATACATTTGGTGACATTTCTTAAAAGCTCATTGGCAAAAAAAAAGGGGGGGGGGGGGAGGCGCCACTGTGGTCTAGTGGCTAAGGTACTCGGCTGCTGACCCGCAGGTCGCGGGCTCAAATACCGGCTGCGGCGGCTGCATTTCCGATGGAGGCGGTAATGATGTAGGCCCGTGTGCTCAGATTTGGGTGCATGTTAAAGAACCCCAGGTGGTCGAAATTTCCGGAGCCCTCCACTACAGCGTCTCTCATAATTATATGGTGGTTTTGGGACGTTAAACCCCACATATCAATCAATCAAAAAAAAAAAAGGTACACAGTAGCACACGCTTCGAAAAGAAAGGCGCGAGAAAGCAGGTAGAAGGGAGCAGAGAGGTCATCGAACTGCTTACTGTACTTGGGGACAACTTTCTGTGACACTTAAGGGAAGGCTACGTGGGCCGCGGGCTATACTGCTCCTGTACTCCTCCGCGAAGTATTCTCTGGTTCGGCTTGCGTTTCGAATGACGGCCGCGTTCATGCAATCCCACTGCACACAATTTGATACGCCTGCTTACACAGCCATTTAGGAGAGAAATTCGACACAAGCTCCTTCGGCCAGACGTCGTAATAGCTGGAGCGCTACGTGCGCTCACCGAGAGATGAATACGCCATTTTGACCGTAAGGTGCAGGTAAAACGTGCGACGTTTTCAGACTCGCAGAAATGCGAAATTACTTTTCAGAGAGCAACAACGAATAATAGTATCTCCTCGGCGCGTGCAGTGTTTTTTTTTTTTGTTAAACAGCATCCAGAAGAAAATAATGCTGTTGTTATTATTATCTCGCGGAAAACACGGATGCATTTGAGGCACAATATTCTACAGTCAAGGCACATGCCCACTTTGGCTCCGTAGCCTTCCCTTCGTTGCCACAGAGAGTTGTCCCCGAGTATATCAGTGCTGCGACACCTGCGCTTCTGGACACAAAATTAAATATGCCACCGTCTTTCTCGAACCTCGCCCACTAACGTGTTTATGTAGTGATGCCGCACTTCTGTCATTTAACTGCAGACACAGCCAGACTGGCGTCCTTATTTTGCGTCATCTCATCAGTGGAATCATTAGTTCCAATCAACTTCTATACGTTTGTCTTTCTACGTGGTCCACAGATGACCGCTACGGAGCATAGATAGTTCGTAGTGCCCCCCCCCCCCCCTCGTTTATTGTTTCTTTCGAGCTGTTTCCTCTTTCTTTTTAAAAATTGCGAGGGGAAGTGGTTAGTCTTCTTTTTTTCTAAAGTGTACTGCTTTTTCTCCATTTGCGCGTGACATGACATCAAATGTGATTTCTACGGACGCTTGTGTGCGTGTGTGTTGTATGTTCATATTATATAGGTTTGTTACTTTACTTACCTTTCTTTTATTTGATCAATATCTACTATTCCCACGTTCTTCTAGCAAAGTGAAACGTAACCAACCGAAGATCCCCTGAACAACTTGCATTCCTTTTTCTCTCTCTCTAGTTACCTAGTTTGGTTTTGAGTTTCCCGTATCGATCGGATGTGTGGCAACCAGTATATTACCTTAAAACGTTGATAGTCTGCAGTGACAATAGTATCGCATGCGTCACAATAACAGGATGTGGACAATAACAATATTTTACCTACAACTTTCCACAATTGTTTCAGTCTCATAATCAATAAAACGGCATCTATTGCAGCAACGCCAATGAGAAAAATTATCAGTGAACTAAAGTGTTATTCTTTGGTGCGGCATGTACGTCTCGGTTCTGCAGCTTGCACAGTGCTGTGAAGAAACGTTGTCGCTGAGTATAGGAAGCACGGTATAGGAAGCACGTTGTCGCCGAGTATAGGAAGTCAGCGGAAGCCTCCGCTAACACTTCTTTGCCCTCCACTTTTCCTATAAAACATTCTCTGCCGATGAAATAATTTTCGCCCACTTTAGGGTCTCTGCACGCTCGAACTATTGTACGGTGTCTCACTCTGATTTTTTTGGCCAAGCGAATTTTATTGTGCGTAGTTGACGTCTTTTCTTCTCTCTGGAATGCTGCAGAACTAATATTCCCTTTTAGCCTAATTCTACTACGGGCTGACAAAGGCACTCGCGAAGATACGGCCGACGGTAAATGATTCTGGTTTCTCGAATTACACAACGTGTTTGCGGAAGCGTGTGACAGCGTGCCAAAAAAGAAACGCAGAGCGTACAAAAAGTGGCGCTATCGCTCGACCTCTTCCGACTTCAAGCGCTCCCTGCGTCTAGCAATTTTGTAATGAAATTCTTTGTTTTCACCATGAAAAGCGCGCTTCACTGCGCATCATGCAAAACAGTTGATGATGACGGGGAGAAAATAAATGAACCGGACCTTGTTTTCGGAGGTGGGGCGGTTTTATACGAGAGCAGCTTGAATGACGTTAGCGGCTTTAGGGGCGCCGTGTCAGCGTCTCGCGCGGCCTTGAGGACGCTGGAAACAGGAGCACTCCATTTTCGCGTAAATGTGACAGGAGAGCCGGAAACAAGGAGAGACTCGTGAAGGGCCGAGGAGAGGCTCGTGTTTCATCCTTCTACGAGTGGGACGTCGGGCGTGTCTTGTCGCGTCTGAATGAAAAAAAAAAAAGAAACACACACACACCGATGATTACGATGCTGCAGCCTAAGAGGAATTTTGTAGAGCGGGAAGAAATTCATCCATACTTGTTAGTGGATTAAATAGTTGAACAAATGTCGCACAGTAAAAAAAAAAACACACCGACGATTACAATACTGCCTAATGTAAATTCTGAATGCAGCTTCGTGTTGGGGTAGGTCCAAACTGTGCGGGAAAGCTTGACTCTCCGCAAGGTGTCGACTACGCCGTAAATCATACTTTTTTGTGAAGTGTCAGCACTTACTATGCCATTATTCGTCTTTGCGTGGATAGGCGAGGTACCCGCTACACATCTATAAGGTATCGTGCACTTTTGATGCTGCATGTGAAATGACGATAAATAATTGTGAGTGAGTACTTTGCAGGAGGAGGAGGGGCATTAAACTACACACTCGTGGCGCAAATGCCATTGCCTGAATACTGGCTGTTAGTTTAATCATCTGACATGCTTCATGACGTAGGCTAAAGCGATCCCCGCCCTCGGTGTTTTTTTTTTTTTTCTAATCAGTTTCAAGCACCAGTGTAGCTCTGAGGTACTTTTTTCGCTTGCTTTTTTGAGAGGGGAAGCTCCTTACGCTGTGATTCGCACGTACCGTGTTTGCAGTAGTAGTCACCTCTAGTTTAGTCCTTGAAATGTCCGCTGGTTTGCGGTACTTCTATATATGATGAATATATCATGAAAATATGCGAGATGGCGGTACTTCACTAGATGGACGGACGGACGGATGGACGGACGGATAGACGGACGGATGGATGGATGGACGGACGGACGGACGGACGGACGGACGGATGGATGGATGGATGGATGGACGGACGGACGGACGGACGGACGGACGGATGGGCGGATGGATAGGCGGATGGATGGATGGATGGATGGATGACATGCATGCATGCTTCGCCCTACTCATCATCATTCACTCCGTGGCTATGCTGTAATTTTTTCCTTCTCATGTCTGTCGGCGACGGCCGGAGTCGGAGGCGCCGTATCTCACACAGCCTTAGACGCAGGAAACGACGCTCTATTTTCGCATAAAACTGACAGGAAAGAGGAAGCACGAGACCCGCGAAAGGGCAAAGCAGGTGCTTGTGTTTTGTGACGTAGTGGGCGTCTCTTCGCATCCGAATGAGGAAAAAAGAGGGAAAAAAACACTTATTTGCAGCGTTTGCCGATGCTGCAACCGAAAATTTATTCATATTAAAAGAAAAGCGGCGCACAAAAAGACGGAGACAAAGAAGAGAACCACACACAGCGCTGCATTTTAATATGAATATACACCAACTCGCCCAACTTTCTATTCTGTTACGAAAATTTATTTATTTATAATGAGTGTGTGTGTGTGTGTGCACATGAAAATCAGGTCGCATACGTCGTAAAACACGTTCCTCCAGAAACGTGGGGCACAGACCCATAATCTACGCGCCGTGGTATGCGGGTATGAGCCGCAGTTGATTGACAGTTTATATATGCCAAGAAATGGCGGGACCGCACATTGCTAATTGAAATTCTAGAGTGTTAAGAAAAACTTACATCGCAAGCTTTGACCCAACAATTGCGAAAAATGAATATGAGGGTCCCAGCAGGAACCAAGTCCAAGCATAGAGCCAAGCGAGGTTTCGAAACTTCTTTAGAAAAAGACCCCATGCAGATGAACTGTTCGTGAAATGTCACTTGTGGTTGCTGTGCTGCATGTTTAATTTTATTAATATTGCATATGTACTCCCATGAGAGGGTTGTCACGTCGGGTTAACGAACGGACGGACGGAACGCGTGAAGCACGCCTGCCTTCCATTCTCTTCTCAAGCATCTAGCGCGGAAATTACGAAATGCGCGACGTCTGTGATGACAGGGAGATGGAGGCCAATTTGTGCCTCGCCGTTGGACACTACGCGGCCATTGTGCCGGATTTGGCCGGTGATTTGTCGGCTACACGGCGTGCACACGAACGAAACAGTCGCGAAATAAAAAGCGAGAAGAAAAACGCAGAAACGAAAGGAAACTCCGAGAAGCTTCGGGGAGGAACATAACGGTAAGCCGTTTAGGGAAATAAAAGGCTGAAGTCGCAAGGACGCCCGAGGCTTAGTCACGCACGGTTATCGGAGAGCTAATCCTGTTTGGCCTCGTGTTCGCCCTGGGAATCGCTTGGGTTATGTCTCCACGTGTCGCCGTCTTCTTTCTTTCGCGTTTTATCAAACGGTGTTGACCTTGAAACAGGTGCCGATGTGTTTACGGACATTCAGCTGGCGTTTCGGTAACAAACACGGTGACACGTTTGTTTTCGCGGGAAATAGAACATCGCCGGGACACGTTACTTTAATCGAGAAGGCGAAGCACACTGTACGTAAATACACTCTTTCTGGAAGACGGGGCGTGCAAACGCAGACACGAAAAAGATATGAGGACACCACAAGACTCCAACTAACAACTGAAGATGCGCACAAGGGCGGAAAGGAAAGAAGACACGAAAACTTATATGCACATGTCCGCGCCTCGATGACAACAAGGTACACTAGACGCCGGAACTAATGCTATGATTTTTTCCCTTTTTTTCAATTGTTTTAAAATTACCATTAAACACCCTTCGAAATGGTGGAATTTGTCAACAGAGAGACGCTATTACCTTATGATTACAACAAATTGTCAACAAAAACTGGGGAGGGGTGAGGGAGCAGGAAAGGGCGTTGCAGCTCCGCTAACCACCAGAACACAGCGAGCTCAGTGCTTGCTGCCATATTGAAAAGCGCGTGGCGTCATCTGTTGCAAGCGTGGCAAAGCAACACGCTCAACTGCCACGCTAGCAGACGCTCTGCAAATAAAACGCGAAACTTCACAACCACAGGCGGTTGTAAGCTTGTTTCGCGCTGCTCCTCTACAAAGATTGTGTACTGATTTCATGTGAAACGTCGGGGAGACCTTCCTCGACAGTCCGGAATGTCTGCAGCACGTGCGTTGCAGACTGCGGAAACAACTTCATCAGGTACGTATTATCCGACTGCAAGAAACGCGAACAGCGTTAACTGCGGCGTGCCTTGGCTGTGACAAGGCAGAATTAGAGCTGTAAGCCGGCGCCCACGTAGGGCTGGAATCTGGCTCCAATTTACGCACCGCATGTGTATCAATTGCCAGTCCTGCCGGGCACACCAAGATTTTAAAATGCTACGGTTACGCCGGCCGAAAGCACATGTAGATTCGCCTAGTGAAAGTCAAGGCATGTTGCAGTTCGACCGAGTCGAAAGTCATACTTTCCGCGCCGTTCACATCTCTTTGCATCGCGATAGTAGGCCGTTACAGTTGTACTAAACATGCGTGGTGCGTGCATCCACGCGTGAGTCGTAATACGCATATTTTATTATTTGCATGCGGCCTGCGAAAGAGCACGGCAATATAGTTTTGTGCCGCGTACTACAGGCATACTGCACGCAAATGGCTGCCGTAAAGTGGAACAGCTGGAGTCGCGCTTGAATAAACGCAGTAAGTATACTTACTCGTACACTTCACTGGGCTCGAAGTTTTTCCTGCTGATTGTGGTTATATCCTATAGGGCGGCCAAGCTCAGCGTTTTTCGTTGAGTACGGAAATTTGTGCCATCGCAAAACACCGCACCGGCAGGATTCCCGCGATGCGCTGTGAACTTCGCAGGCAGTGCTCAGCAATATCTTTCTCTTGCGTCAGATGACAGCGCAGTGGTATCCAGATGACATTTTAGAAGCGGACGCTTTTCCGCATTGTAAACTCCCAGAGCCACTGCGTGCCATGCTATAGCGTGGTGGGCTTTGGCAGTTCCAAAGAAATTATGGCGTCTCCGGGAGCGAGGGTATACCGCTGAAGGCGCCTGGGTTCGAGATAGGCGTGCTCTTGCCTATGCGGGCGAAGCATGCAGTGCTTTGAGAGAAATTTCTCTACGAGGCACTAGTGGCACAGGTAATGCTAGAGGTACCAAGCCTGAAACCGAACATGTAGGGAAGGGTGTTTCCACTTTCTAACACTATCACGACTATTCAACACAGTTCACTTGGATCACGAAATCTGCGTCGTGCATGCATGCAGCCTAAACTGCAGAAGTCGATGCCAGAGTCGCTGGACGACACTTCTCATCGTTATTCACGTGAACCACGTGCTGGTGACAGCAAATGACAGAACTGGTGCTAGTATTTCGCGAGTTGCTGTATTCCGGCGACGTTGCTATATTGGTTTATTTGTTGACATGATACAGTTCTGGACTTGTGCGTTTTCACCTTGGGTCATGCATGTACAGTGACGTCAGTCCTTTGTTGATATACGTCACTGCGACAGGTTCCCAACGGTACCAAGACCGAAAGCGCTTTTTTTTAAGGTAGCGGCTTTAAACGTATACATAAAATAGATTCTCAAACATTACCACACTGTAAAGGGCTCTTTACACATCTCGTTTTATTTACACACACAAAAAACGAAAATATTTAAATTTTGTGTCAGCACTCCTTTAATGGGCAATACGTGACCAATAAAACTGCTCCTCCTAATCTAGATTAGCAAAATCGCCGGTGCCTGCTTTCTATAACCACATCGCCAGCAATCCAATGGTCGTTTCTGAGCCTCCGCTGCGAATGCGTAAGAATATATTCAGTGTTCTACATTTGTTTTTATTATCGATGTCCTTCTACACTGTAAGCAAAAACTATCCGAGTTTGGGGTTTTTGCGGCTCATGACCTCTGAAAACTCTCTTGCGTTTAAAATTACTACCTCGTGTAGGAGTAAAAGATGGTACATGACATAGTTTTACCACCACCTCTCAGGCAAGTAGTAAAAGGATGTCAAAATCTAGTTTTACCACTTAGGGAGTTTTCAGTCACGTGATTTTTAACCTGCGTTTCAGAGTTTATTACCACGTGACTGCAAGGTGCAGCTGCTTCGGTGGCTTTTGCCCCATTGTGACGCTCTCCTGAAGGTACGCGAGGACCACAGTTTTTTTTTTTTTTTTGGCATCGCCGTGCCTCGGGATTGACATCGAGTCAACGCACTTTCACTGGAACTGGGGGCAGCATAAGCACAACAAGCGTGAACAGCATTCTGTGAACGAAAAAGAAAAAAAGACGGGGGGGGGGGGGGGGGGGGTCTCAAAAGAAGAAAAAAAAAGAAAGAAAACCTGCTCAGGAAACTTGTCCTGCATATTTTCGCAAATTGTTGGCTTTTGCTCGGCGTTGGCCTTGGAGACAGACGGTGCAAGAAGCTGGGTATCTGTGTGTCTGGTTGGGCTGATGGATCTCACGTGTTTCCTACATCGTCAAACGACCGCGCGCTTTCGAACGCCTCCGAACCTGCACGTCGCGGATATCTCGCTTCCGAGCCGAATCGCGAATATCTGCCAGTGGTAACAAAATCAATCTGGTGTCATCGTCCGTGCTTGCCTACTGGAGAAGCAATAACCAAAATGCTTCACTCTGTCGTCGGCACCGAGCCGTGGCCGCCAGTGACCAGTGGGAGTGTGTCGCCGGGGCAGGTGAAAGAAGCATCGCATATGTTTTGTTCCACAGTAGGCGATGTCTGCATGAGTAAAGTGCTGCCCGAATTGCCCTCCTCATGCACCAACTGCTCTCTATACGAGGCAGACGGGACCAACAAGCGGCTGCCGGTGAGCACGAAGAAAACCCGGACGGTGGTATTTACACCGCCCCGTCCCCGTAAGATAGTGGCCACGTGTTCATTTGTGTCTGAAACGACGACGAAATTCGCACAGGATATGTGTTCTGTGATCGCCCGCTGTGTTTCATCGGATAGCCGTGCTCCTCAAAAAGGCCTAGTGCGCCGTCGGTAGGAAGCTTGTGTGCAGGCGTGCACCGCTCCTCTACGCCCGTTGTGATGAATACGTGCTGCTACTGTGTTTGTGCACCGTCGCTCAATGAAAATCATTGAGCTACCATGGTTTGTGCGTACTTAGGTATATTTTATGGACTTGTGCATCAGCAGTGCTAACACGCGTGGGGCCATGAGCCCGGTGTGCCAAGTAATTATTGGATACTCAAAAAGGTGAGATTGGGTAGATTTACAATAAAAGGTCGGTGTGACATTTAGTGTCCTGCAGCCCACCTTAAGTTTACGCTTGCACCTTCAACTGTTCTTGTTTATCGATGCAAAAAAAGAGCTCTCCTACTGGTCCTACAGGGCCGGTCAAAAAGTCGTGCCTATATATATACCGGACTGTCAAAGTGTAGTTGAGCAACGCGTGCAGTCTGTTCTAGTGGTGTATTATTCTGCATTTGTTGTGTGTGCGTGTTTGTCTGTATGTGAATCTATGTGTCACCAAGTTTGCCGTTCAATAAATTCAATCAGTTCTGCTATTCAATAAATTTGTCGTCTCTGGGCGAATGCACCCGTCAATTTTTATTTTTTTATCACCAGAAATAACTCCCAGTAATAACCTCAAAAACCTTGTGAAGGTAGTAAAAATTTACTCCCTCTATACTCGCTGAGAACCTCACTGGGGTAAATATTTACTACTCTCCCTACGTTCAAAAACTCAGTTAGCACGAGAGTAAATTTTTACCTCGGTAGTAGGTGGTAAAAAAAACCCAGGAAAGGTAGTGCGCTAGAGGACAAATGGTTTACCCAGTTTTGAGGTTATTTTAGGTCATTTTCGTTTAGTGTGTATAGCTTAGCCGCCGCGTATTCCGTGTTAGACAGAAGGAAATCAGGAACACTCCAGTCGTTTTTTTAGAGCCTAATGTCAACATCTTTTCTTGCCTGAAGTGTAAAATGCCCCACCGCTGCTCATAATGCTCACAGAAAGAAACGAATTCAAAGCATTCGGTGCCCACTCATACCGAAAGTTTGCTCAAGCGCTTAAAACTGGCGTCGCTTTTTATTTCAAGCACCGCAGGCGCTTGCCCTTCGAAATGGTGGAATTGACTAAAATAACTAAATTTAACTGTTTAATTAAATTACCATAAGATTTCACTAAATTTAAAAAAGTAATACCTCAATGCAGATGTCGCCATTAACGTTTTTTAGAACACCGCACGTCGAGTTCTGTTATCTTGTACCAACTCAATCAACAAATTACATAAAATGTCTTTTTTTTTTTTGGCCCTGCCGCGGTGGTCTAGTGGCTAAGGTACTCGGCTGCTGACCCACAGGACGCGGGATCGAATCCCGACTATGGCGGCTGCATTTTAGATGGAGATGAAAACGCAGTAGGCCCTTTTCTCAGATTTGGGTGCATGATAAGAAAACCAAAGGTGAGCGAAATTTCAGGAGCCCTCCTCTACGGCGTCTCTCATAAGCATATGGTAGTTTTGGGACGTTAAAACCCGTAAGTTATTTAATTCTTGCCTGATATTTCGCCTACACGGACCGATCGAGAGCATGTACTGTAAAACGTTACGGAAATCACCCTTCGTGCGCCACGAAAGAAAGATAAAAAACACCTGAAAGGATGGCCCGCTTGCTTTTTAGATGCGAAGCAGCTCTTTGACTGGCCCGTGTAACGCTTTCCGTCCGTGTCTCCGTGCCAACGAGCCTCACCGCGTTCTTCCCGCCGCAGTTGTTGGAACGATGTCAAGTAGGTCAAGTCGCAGCTGCGCAGTGACGTCCCCCCCCTCTCTCTCACCCGCAGTACTGCCGGCTCTTCCCAACACACCTAGATGGTGTTGCTCCTCCGCCCTCGCTACCCACTTCTCCCTCGATTCACACTGTCCACCTCCGGCAACGCTCGACGGCCCGTCGAGTGGAAACAATCTTTCGGCGATGGAACTTATACGAAACCCAACCCGCCTTCCGTGTCTTTGCGTTTCAAAGAAACGCTTGCTCGAGTAAAGGGTACACAGAGTTTCGCTTCCAAACGTTCTTCCAGCGCCCGCGTCGACGCCCGTTTCAGCCGGGTGAACGGCGTGTGCACCGCTGCTGCTTCGCATTCCATCCTGGTGCCCTTTGGGGAGAAGGCCCATAATTTTTATTGCGCTTTCAGAAGCTGAGAGAGGTCATATAAAGTTGATTTGAACATTAATGGCCGAACGCAACGAAATAAAGGGGTACTGGAACATACCTTTGAAGGTAAGTTTACTCGGCCATTAAATGACTTGAATACAGAAACATCAAGTGGGAAGCATCGTGATTGAGAATTAAGGTTAACTTTTTTTTTAATTAAAGCTGATTTTCGCATGGTGCGGTTACTGATATCGACACTGTCGTGACGTCAGGCTATGGTGCCTAGTGGCGGTCTATTTCAGTGACTTCACGCACTAGCATGGCTAGATAGGTTGACTTCAAGTACCAGAACATGTAAGATAGTCGCTTGCTCGTTATCAAAACCATTCGAGATCGTGCATTGTGCGTCACCACTATGAGCAGTGGCTGTGGAAACGTCTACTTGTCTTGCGCGAGCACGCTATAGAGAAGCTGGCGTACCATGTCGTGACGTGCATGTACAGCACGAACCAAAACGCTTATTTTTAAAACGTACTGCAATTTCTTTTTCATGGTGCACTCACGCTTGCCAGCACACTTTCTATCCTCATAAATGCTTGGCATTTCATGCCAAGAAAAAAAAACACTGAAAATTTCGTGTCACGCTTGAAGTGTATGTTTTGTTCTTTCGCGTTTCCTTTCTTGCGAGTGAGCGGTAGAGATAAAGAAAAAGAGAGAAAAGAAAGTGTGTGAGCGTGTGTGTGTTCTCGTGTTTTCGCACTTTCTTACTGCTATAGACGAACGCAAGGACACACCGCTAAATATTCAGCACTTTTCTCCCAGTACATAGGGAGCGCCGTCGTGTAGCAGCGTTTCCTACTCTGTCCCACGCCCCACATACGCTCGAAAAGAAACCGAGCGCGAAAGGTAGTGTCGTGCGCAGCTGCATGCACAGGCATTTTTCACCCGCTGTACATCCGACAATTTATTGCTGTCGAGAGTTTCTTTTGTCGCATTTCATCTGAAGTGCGCGACCTTTTCCAATTTTCTGCTCGAAAGAAGAAGGTCTGGCAGGAACCGGCCTGTTCCGCTCTTGCCGTCGGCTGTTCGTGTCCACGCGGCATTTCGCGAGAAGCGCGGAGAGAAGGAAGCAAAACTGAAGCAGCTTCGCCATATGTAGGTGGTACCAAGCCTGAAGAAATTTGATTCCTCTAAAATGTGGCACATTCCCACTCTGGAGGATTGGCTAAGAAAGCGTAGCGTGCTTTTTCGACGAATGAATTAACAATAAAATACAAATAATGTAAGAAAAATCATGCAGAGATAGATAGAAAGAAAGAAAAAACAAAAACGTGCTTTTTTTTACATTTGAAAATTCAAGAAGACCACACAGCTGCGTTCAATTCACCCAATTGTTCAGAATGCATGTGTTAAAGCGTTTATAACTTGTGTTCTGTATCAAAAGGCACGAAGAAGAGCAACGATTGCGTGAGATATCGCGGGCCTTGAAAATATAGTCGAACAAACTAATTTTTGGCTAATGGATTCACGAGTCGACTCACTCGGACCCTCTCAGACTCAGATTGACCCGTGAGTCCGAATGAAGAAAATTTTCGTGAGTGTGAGTCGGGAAATTTTTGGTTAATCCGATTCCGAGTAGCCGTATAGTAAAATATGTTTCGTGAGTGAGCTCGACAATTTTTGCCGAGCTATGCTCACGTGTGTGGCAAACAAGAGTCCAGCGAAACCTGCTTGAGCGTTGCTGCGTGCAATTGTGACTGCTTCTGCGCTGCTCTCTCTATTTGTGTCCTGCTTGAGACACACTTCTCGGCAAGCTTCACGCCATTATCGGCTGCCGATTTTCAAACGATCTCCAACTTCTCGTTTTAACTTAATTTTGCGAGTTGAGCAGCTAGGTCGTCGCATTGATGCGGAACCGTCGCATTTGAACTGCGGAGCTCGAGATTCCACCTGTGTGTCGCCGCCCTACCTCCATTCTTTTCTCGCGTGACGTCAGCAGCCGCTTTGCGTGATGTCGGTCAGGCGCGTTCTTCACAAATAGGCTCGTGTGGGCGGATGCTATTATATCGGAGGCGGCCATGGCTCGTCGGGAGATGGGACGCTGCCTCAGACCGAGGATTGTTCCGGAACCCGGACTCATCTTACACATACACACACCACACACACGCACCATCCCCTAGATGCTAGAAGCTCTCGACTCATGGTCTGGTCAGCGCCTTTATTACTTTTCTCTCTTGATGTCCGTGCTCTCTTCCCCTACATTCACACTCCCTCGCCTACACCTTCTCCTTTTTTTTTTCATCTGTTTTAGTGTCTCTGTCTGCAAATGAGAAAAGATCAAAGTTTAAGTATGAGCGTGGCGTTTGTTGTGCTCATCTCGAAGTCTGACGTGTGCGGAAACACTGACCGCGCTCCAGTTTCTATTTCCGTCGAATAGGCAGCCTCGTAGCTCGTCTCGAAATGTAAGCAAAGAGGCCGTTAGAATGTAAGTGCAGGTCGCTAATAGGATAAAAGCTGTGGAATGATGTGCGTCTTTAGCAGAACAGACTGTTGGGCTAGTTGACTATTAATGATCACCAAAAGAATGAGGGATAAATATCGACGAGCACACAAAAGGACTGGCGCTACTAACGACTGTTTTGTTTTTGTCCCACCCACCGAGTTTAAATACACTTTCGTGGTGTTGCCCATGTGCTACATAACTTTGGAAAAGAAAAGAAAAAAATGCATATGCGATAACACCTGACCCACAAGCGCATGTCATAAGTAGCCTTGCGGAAACTCAAGGCGGCATGCAGGGCAGCAAAGCCTCACTTTTACATGAACCAACGTTTTTTTTTTTTTATATACATGAAATGCGCTTCTAAAGTGACCCAATGTGTCTGCTTTCGCCCAATATATTCCAGAGTCACGAAAAATTGGTTCGCACCCACATGCACTAATAGTGATCATATGCGCATACCTATGCTCTTCGTTTTCGGCAGTTAGTGCATTCTCCACAAGTCTGTCATTGACGCATCTTGCGGAATGGCCGATGCACGTACATTTTCCTATAAAACAAGGAAATTGAGTAAACAACTCCTGCAGAGCATTCCACGAAAGTTAAACCCTGTGGGTATGACGAAAAAAAAATGTTAGTGGCGCCAGCCCTTTGTTTGCTCTCTTATTCTGTATGTTCTCTTATTCTTCTAGTAAGAAATACATAACTGTAAAAAGTGCTGGATTAAGAATGAAGGTTTTCGGATTGACGAAACGGAGGACAGGCGTAAGCGAATAAAGTGAAGTGACGATCGAAAGTCTATTCGTCACGATGTCTATCGAATGGTCATAGTGCTTTACAGCTGGCCCAAAGGTCGCGTTATTGAACCCCGGCCCACAATGTTTGATAAATACGAGGTCGAGAGGCTCATGTTCCCACATTTTATGAGCCCTTTCAGTCAAAGTTACAGTTTTCCAAGTCCTCCAGTATAGCGTCTGTTATATTCACATCTTGGTTTTGGGACATAAAGCACAAACAATTATTAACAATCAAAATCATTGCAGGGGCGCACGGGTTATTTGAGGTTTGTAATTGGCTGCACCTAGCACTGCAAGAGCTCGAGCTAAATGTTACGGTCAATGGTTGAAATGTTAAAAATTGTTACGTATTAGAGAAATCGCCAATTGTGGCAATATTCATGGAGTATCAGTATATGCAATTGCGTTATAGGCAAACGCTTAGAGGTCATATGGTGCATGTGGAGAGGGCGAACATGGAGAAATTGGGAAAAAAAACGGGGTGGATTCGCTCCCTATAAATAGCGAGGTGTACGCGGTAGACTACAGTGCCATCAGAGGGGAAACGAACCCGTGAACAAATTCTAGGAATTAAAAAGTAGCCGTGATTCACGAAACTATCAACAAATGCATGAAAATGGTGTCTTAATAGGAAAATAACTTTGAAACTATTAGTGAAGAAGTGGAAATTTGAGGGGCCATTCTTTTTTGACAGACACAATATTGATGAGAACTAACAGACAATCTTCAGAAGGAAAATGTAGGGGATGTAATGAGCAGTAATAGTAGGGATTGATTGATTTGTGGGGTTTAAAAGTAATAGTTGTGTCTATGGAAAGACAGTAAAGTGCATGAAGAGACAACTTCCCGCTGGCAGGGACCGAACCTGCGACCTTCGAGTAACGCGTCCGTTGCTCTACCAACTGAACTACAGTGGCAGTAATCGTTACAAACAACTGAGATATTTCTTCTAAGCTTTCTTTACATTGTCGAGAGAGCAAGTGCACGCCGGAATTCGACGAATTCGCAATTGTGTACTGGAATGGCGAAACGTGTCTGATGGCGTATATCGATAATCGTCGTAGCACAAGCGTGAGACAACCGCCGATTAACTCTCGTAAAGGTGAAATCAAATAACTTAACCGCAATCTTTCACTCAACGCGTGCCCGATCGATAAGTTGGCATATTGCACGGGTATACGCGCCTATAAATTTCCTTTTCGCCGTTGAACCAGCCTTCAATTCTTAGTCGGCGTTTGTGGTCTCTCGACTTCTTTCTTGCGCACATGTCCGTGTTTGCACGCCTTGTCCTTTAGAATGTTCAATTAAGTTTCTTCTGCATAGCCGGAAGTAGTTTTTCATAACTATTTTTTGTAGTCACATATGATCTTTTTCGCGTATTTCCCTTTCAGTTACGGCAGGCCCTCGCTGTCCCCAACCACAGTCATGTAAACGCGGGAATGGAATGTCATATTGATGTCACGCCTTAGTCGACCTACCACGTTCCCTCGCCTAGCTTTTCATTTCCGCCTTCTTCCCGAAGGAAGCAAGCTAGGAAGTCGATCGCCCGAAGCGGAAGTACAACCTCAGCACAGCGTGGGTATAGTTCCGGGAAGAGCTAGCAATGTATGAAATTCGCGTGAACCTGATATTTGTACGCTGACAACCACAATTGCGTGCTGTTTTTTTTTTTTTCAGCTACGTTTCGTTCTATGTTTGCGAAGGTGACGTTTATTTCTGGCCCATGTGATGCTAGCTGCCTTGACCTCTGAAACATGTGGCTGGCAGCTTGTATATATTGCGCTGTAAGCTTAAACATTTGGTTCCTTAACGCTGGCTTTAATAGGCCGCAAACACTCGAGAAGAACCAATGAGATTTATCAGCTATTGTAAAAACTGGAGAAGTCGTCTGCTACGAGCGCAGTCAGTAAAAATACTTTTATGGAGCATAAACTTTCGTACCAATCACTGACTCCCAGTTAGTATACTCAAAGGTGACGCCTTACGAGTCAACACCAAAATTTAAAGCTGTTTAAAAATTTTAAAGGCTCCCGTACGGGGGCCTCGTTTACAGTCCTGAGTATACTATGTCTTTGACTGTGAGGATTCCCGACCAGGTGAGTTTTCGTGAAATTTTTATATTGCGAGTATACCGATCTGATGATACGAACTAAAGCGGGAAATGTCGTCTTTTTAGGTCAGCAACTTGAGGTCACGCTTAAAAAAAGTTTACTGTATAACCATTTGAATGATTGTTTTGGAGGTGTGCAGTCGCTCGCAAGTCGGCAGTCTGTGTGGTCGCAACCAGTCTACGATTTCGCAGGCGTTGCTCACTAAACATGCTTGTCATTACTGTCGTCGTGTACAGTCCCTGGATATTGGTTTTACTCCCTTAATAGACCCTCAAGAAAATAGCCTATGACGTCTGTGGGTTGTCGAATTCTTGCAGCCTGACTTGGCCTCCCGTACGTAGTGGTTTCTTCTTGTTGCCGTAAACGAAAGGATGAGAATATTTAAGGCGCGGCTTCGTTGTTAGACACGAAAATAATTCAAACTAACAAATGGGTAAATCAAAGCAAAGTATAGTGGTTTTTATAGTAATTGTAATGTAAGTGTGAAGAAACAAAAAAAAAAGTGGACGAAAAGAAAACAAGCTGCCGCTGGCAAGGACCGAACCTGTGACTTCCGAATAACGCATCCGATGCTGTACCAACTCAGCTGTTGCGGTGAAGCATTCCTCGTGTGAATTGAATGTATCTCTTCGACTGCGCATGTGGAGGTGTCTGTTCGCGTTGTCGTCTCGGCACTCCATTTTGCTACTTACGGCGGAATTGTGGCCGCACAATTTCTTGTCACTCTTGTCAACAGTAAGAAACGAAAAATAACTTTCTCCTCGTTGTTGTTATAGACCGCGACAGCAGGAGACGCCAACAAGCCGCTGAGCTGCTCCACGTGCGCACACAGGGTACCCATAAACGGGACGGGTGTTTTGCCTGTGTGTTCCTTGAACTCCTGCATGCGTCGCCGTGTGCTCGTGGCCACGCTTACCATTAACGCTGAACATGCATCCACTAACCCAATAGTGAGTACTGCAGAGTCGTATAGCATATCTTATATGGCCGCCCATGTGCTCTAACAACGCGGTGACAGCACTGCCGTTACTCTTTGGTTGTGGGACCGAATCCCGGCCGCGGCGGCTGCATTTTCGATGGAGGCGAAAATTCTGGCACTATTATCGTCATCCGTGTTGCCTAAAGAATGCCACTTGGCTAGCATACTGCTCGCAGAGTCGGTGCCAATTCATGCACAACTGAGGCGCCTTGACATGCTTTCATTCAAACAGGGAGCATTACGTCACACGAGAAGGCTTGATCCTACCACGGGATCACGAACATCAGAGCGCGCGGTAGATGTTCGTACTTCCGGTGGGCTTCTGTTCTTTAATCTCGATTAAAAGCTACCAGGTGCCATATCCCGAAATCTCAGAGAATCTCATTGCTTGCGGGATCTTGGCGCAGGAGGTCACGTGTTGGGCCGACACTGCTGGGTTCATTAAAGACTGTTGGCTTAAGTTGTCGAGGCTTGCAGCGTGACGTAATGCTTCCCACTTTCTTTTTTCTTTCTATCTGCTCTCGTTGATGATCGCGGCGTTTCCGCGTGGGCCCACGGAAGGGGCATAGCGCAGAGCCATTTCCTGCGATGAGCAGTGTCCTTCGGCTTCGCGGCGCTTATGTTTCAAAACAATTGCCGGAATTTAGTAGAGTACCGCGCACCGCCACTTCCAGCGAAGTTTTCCGGGAACGGGCAGAGGCGGCACGCCTACATACGTGTGCGTATACAGCGCGACGTATATCTATTGCACGTATTCAAGAGCGTATAAAACTATATAGTAGACCAGGTAGCGCAAAAATATGGAGGGACAAGCCAGGAACTTGCACAGTCAACCAAAAGAAAGTTTACAGACCATGCGAGTGCGTGCAAAAGTGCATGTCTGCGCCACCTACCAACATCGTGTCCGCTAGCCCGAAAATGCGTCTTGTTTTTAGACACTGGCATATTCATTTTTTTACTGAATCCACCGTGCATCGTCGTTTTGACGATGAGCGCTTTTCTGCATTATGTCTGTCCTACTTGGATCGCAGAATCGCAGCTATCATGCCGTGCCCCGAACAGTGTGGATTGTTACCACTTTTAAGAAAGAAAACTGTGTTGATACAGACTGCGAAACAGAAGTGCATAATCATGGCTGCTAAGTAGCACGTCGCGTTAAAAAGAGAACAGTGGAAAATATGTTTAATAAAACAGCCAGGCTGTCGAATAAAGGACCCCAAAAGCATGTCTGAAGATACAAAAGGAGTCGTTTTCTGCCTTTGCGGTAATTTTTTATGACGCCAGCTGTTTGTTCACGTTACGTCGAGATAAGATAAGCTGTTGATTCGTCAATAAATTGTTGTATCCTGGTTTTCCATGCAGTTATATGCCCACTCTGCCTGGTCTCGCATTGCTATCATGTGCGATAAATTGATTTCATTCGTTTCCTGCGTTTGCGACTGCGCAAGTGGAGGTAGCAGTGTATAGCAGAAAAGATGGGGATCCTGACTAGCTTAACGCCTAGTGCTGACATTCCTCGTGTTCTTCTGTGTGGCGTGGAGGATAGCGAAGGCGGGAATGAAGCTACTGTCTCGCCTTAGAACTCGGTGCGGTTTGCTGTCATTACTTCCCGTGTGCCATGCGTGTTTTTTGGTACTCGCCTGTTTGTTCGCTTAGGATTTATTGATCATTCCTCCGGCGTAGGGTAGCTAATTGTAATATGTCTATAAATAAATAAACTCCCTTCCTTGCCTTCAATGTCCCTGACTATCTTGATCGCTTCTGGATCGGCATAGTTGTCATCAGCATACGTTAAAATTTTTAACCCGTCGAACTCAATGCGCGTTGTTGGGTTACCGGGCTCTCTAGCGTTAAGGCCTGACCACACGTACACGTCGCAGCGCGCTGGTTTTTAGCGCGGCGCCGCACCCTCCTTTTTTGGGAAAAGAGAGCGCGCGGCTTCGTGAAGTTGCGCGCCCTTTCTCCCACGCGTTGGGCCGACACTGCTGGCTTTCAAACGGGTAGCTTGCAAAGGCTGGCGGCGTGACGTCATGCTCCCTTCTTTCTTTTGCTTCCTCCATGGTGTCAATCATCTAAGGATCATTATCAGGAGAACCGGTAACGGGAATGCTAAAAAAATTCAAAAATAATTTTCCATTACCGAATAACCGCAATACCCAAACCCAACCGAGTGCGCTTCTATGTGTGACGCAAAGATTTGCTTGACGCTGCCGGAACCTGCCTTATTGCACATAATGCCCGCCAGATGACACTACCTGTCCACGCCGTCTGCGGCGATTGGCTAAAACGCTTACGCAGTTATGGTGAATATATGGCGAATCGTGTGTGGTTCACAACGCAACATCGATGCAACTCGCGCGCTTACCAACACAGAAAAGGAAATCGCACGCTCAACCAAGGCAGTGCCGGCCACCCCAACACAATCCATACTCACTCCTAGTGGAGATCAGTGTCCATACTATGCAGACAAGCAGACGCTGCAGTGGCACATCAGTTCGTCACTTCCGCCAAGCGAAACTCAATGTCACACACACAATGTTGCCAGTAATTCTGGCAAGCGAGGTGAGCGTTTCGAGGTAACTTATAAAATTCCTTTGAAAAGAATCTATGCAACTCTCAAGCCTGCGATTTGGCATGAATGCGCAAATGTGCAAATGAATGCACCCAGTGAATGTCATTGAGATCCACTGACCTCGAAAAATCGCCGGAGTCGGCCTTTAACGGCTACAAATCCTTATCCGCACTTCTGGCAGGAAATGGGGGAGGGGGGGGATAGGCAGCCAGCGTCTACAAGATAGCGAGCTTCCAAATTGTCCGAACCAAGACGAGGCAGGGGCCGCCGTGCTGCGGCGCGATTCTCTGTCTTTTGTAGTTTGTGCACTTCGGTAGAGCAGATTGAATCACTCGACTATTCATTAGGGCGTCGACACTACATCGAGTACACGGGCTGGTGCACTGAAGATCGCTACAGCGCCTTACACGGCGACGTATTAGGACGTGTTTACACAGCGAGTTAGCTTTCATTGATCGAGTATCCTTTCAAAGAAGCAAAAGAATTGTGGCACTTTTTTTTTTCAGTGGTGCGTTTGATTATGCTTGTCCATTCGTTAATGAACCCACTGGCTGGTTTAGCACTTTTTTTTATTCTTGTGCTTTATACAGGCATGTGGAGAGACCGCCCTTGTAAACGAGCCCGTTCGCCTATAATTCTCGCGGCAATACAATCGTGCCGCTGTGTGTGCGCGCTTGCTTGCAATTTGAATGTCTGTCGTGCGCTCTTGTGTGTGTCTCTCCTTTCTGTGCGTGCGTGTGTGTGCATGCTCGTAAGTTGTATGTGCGCGTGCGTGAGTCCATGTGTGCGTACTTTGTGTGCGCTTGTGGGGGCCTGTGCGAGCTTCTACCTCTTATGTTGCGCATTCACATAACACCGCGCACTAATACGGCTTTGCGAAACCGGCAACACCGCAGCGCGTCGCTGCCTTTAGCTTCCGTCATTGCATTTCGCGTATCACACCCTCGCCGCAACACACGCCTCCATGTCTGCCTGCCGCCTGCATGCAAGACTGATTACGCTAATTAGGGCAGATTCGTTCAATGCTGCCTGCCCCGATATATCGCGGCGTATCACGACGGCTGTAGCGATGTATATAGAATCGCGTGGGAGGTGCTTTGGCCGCTACGAAAGGCGTCGCACTCGAAGGCTCCGCATACGTATCCAAATGAATTGCTAATTAGAGCCGAATAGCTTAGTGACATACGCTCGCTACGTCTAGCGTCAAGATAATTTTTTGCTTTTTTTAAATGTTTTACGGTGTGTGTGCATGTGTGTGGAAGTGGGACCTTATTGACGATAATGAAGGTGCAATACACACACACACAGATATATATATATATATATATATATATATATATATATATATATATATATTGATAGTGAAAAGGAATGCCCACTACTGCAGTGACATTGACACGTTGGCGCGAGGCGCGAGCTAGGGCTTTGTGCGCATATATATATATATATATATATATATATATATATATATATATATATATATATATATATATATATATATATATATATATATATATATATATATACTTGCGGAGCACTTTAGGGTGTCATGCTAGTTTTGCGTATAACGTACGCAAAACTACATATAGCGGAGCACCAAGGAGGTCCTCCTCCTCTTGTTCTTCGGACGTGTTGATGATGATATCAAACGCGAACATTTCTACCATTGGTAAGTAAACGCAACAACTCGTATCTTGTATAAAAGTTGAAAGAGGAGCAAAAAAGGAATAGAAAGAAAGACAATAATAGGGAACGTATAAATAAATAGCAATAAATAGAAAAAAAACTGCAACAACAAAGAAACAGAGCTCCGTACTTCCTTCAGGCTACAGTGAAAGCTGCTTAATTTTTTGTCTATGTTTAAGGATATGAGTTTCGCTCCAGACGCGAGTATTTGTTTCAAATAACGTGCACAGTCAGCCTCGGAATTCGAGGAAGTGGCGCGCGCACACGACACACCCGAGATTAAGGGCGGCTCCCGTCATGCTCAGTTAGAGCGGTAAAACGGTAGTCGGTTGCTGGAATTCGTTTTATTAGCGCAGGAACACTAAAGTGAAACAATGTGTGGATTTAGGTTCGCAAATTTTACTCTTACAAGTGTAATGTTGTTAATTTCACCATACGTTTGATAATAGAGGGAAAAAATCAAGAACAAAGCTTTGTTTTTAAATTTTGTGCCGAAATCTCCGCGTACGACGAAATGAATTTCAAAGTCAGTTTCGCGTATTTTGGTGCCACTGACTTAACGAAATTTCTTGGCCCTTGGTGGGTTAGGTATATGGCTCCCTCAGAGCATAGACTTTCCTATAAATACACTAGAGGGAATAATGGCGCTAGTGTCTATAGTAGGTGAAACGCACGGCGCTTCAGGACGCACTGGAATGATGACTATAGTACATGGACTTGCCTAATCTTCGTACTTAATGCTCCGTGTGGCTTCGTATGGCTTGAAGCTGCTTTGTCACGAAACAACCTAATCAGTAATAGTTTATCAGTTACGCTTCACTACCTTAATCATTTAGGCTCACATATTCTAACCGGGTCACGAAGTTCAGAGCAGCTGGTTCTTTTATTCGAAGGAAAACCGAAAAACTGCAATAAACGAAGCTACAAGTGCGTTCGAGGCCCGCAAGCACGAAGACTATCGGCGTATCCGTGTACTATCCACCATTCCCATGGTCGCTGAACGATCCCAGCGTCATAGTCAACTCTATAGTTGATTGTAGGAAACTCTATGCCTCACAGCGCAGCGTACTTCGTTTTAGGGGAGAAGCTTTTTATGGCTTGGGTATATCGCTCCTCCGTATGTATGTATGTATGTATGTATGTATGTATGTATGTATGTATGTATGTATGTATGTATGTATGTATGTATGTATGTATGTATGTATGTACGTGTGTGTGTGTGTGTGTACGTAGCCACCGGTGGCACATACCCGCTCTAGAGCGGGTATGTGCCACAGGGTTTGCGAGATAGGAGATGACGGTACTTGGAGTGTTCACTAGGTGGACGCGCGGATGTACGGACAGATAGACGCACGAACGGATGGACAGACGAATGAACGGACTCACGGACGGACGCATGGACAGACGGACGCGGACGCATGAATTGACGCACGGATGGTCGCGTGGATGTACAAGCAAGAACGAACGGACGGGCTGATGGACGCTTCGCCCCACTCATCATCATTCACTCCGTGGATATGCTGTGATTTTTTTACCAACAGGAACTTTGTAGGGTCCCAGTAGACGCCGTCAAAATTTATGACGTCTCGACGTTTGGTGCGAGAATTTCAAGGTGGCGTCGCCACTCACTTTTTTTTGCGTGTTTTATCGTCTACAACGTGTCTCCTCGCCCTAAGAGCGGCGTTTTCGGTATTGTGAAATCGTAGTTTACTAATACGCGAGAAATTGTCTCTATTTTTAGTGTCCTTTTGAGAGGCGAAAAACAACAAAAGAAACATATATGTGCACTAGACAAGGCAGGTATGATCGACGAGTTCAACTAAATTTCATGTTTCTTCTATTGTCTATATGTTTTGCGTTCATTTTCTGATGTAAAAATGAATTAGTCCATATGTGCACCTCACGCCAACGCCTCTCCGCGGTGGTCTAGTGGCTAAGGTACTCGGCTGCTGACCCGCAGGTCGCGGGTTCAATTCCCGGCTGCGGCGGCTGCATTTCCGATGGAGGCGGAAATGTTGTAGGCCCGTGTGCTCAGATTTGGGTGCACGTTAAAGAACCCCAGGTGGTCGAAATTTTTGGAGCCCTCCACTACGGCGTCTCTCATAATCATACATGATTATGAGAGACGCCGTAGTGGAGGGCTCCGGAAATTTCGACCATCTGGGGTCCCCAAAACCACCATATATGGTGGTTTGGAATGTTAAACCTCACAAATCAATCAATCAATCAATCAATCAACATGACAAGTGGTGTCTCTGGGACTTTTAAATACGGGAAAGCGCCTATTCACGCCGCTCCCGCTTACAAGAAGTCGTCTCGGCGCGCCTTTTTTGTTTGCAAAAACAACCAGCGCAAGAGGAGTATATTGTTCAGCATTATCTGAGAATATCACCACAAGCCGCAGGAATCGTGCCGGTGTTTTAATATTGCACAGTTTTCAATCCACATCGAACGACGTCGAGCTCCGCCGCCAGTGGATAATGGCAGTCAACAGGAAACTCGATGAGCTCAGTAAAAGTATACAAGTTCACTTACTGTGTGTATTCAAGCGTGATGCCAGCGATTTCGCCTTGCAGCTGTCATTTGCATGCAGTATGCGTCCCCAAATCGTTGCCGAAGTCTTTCGCGTGCCGAATGCCCGTAATAGCACGTCGCACACGACTCACGCGTGCATGCACACGCTGCGCTCTTCGAGTACAAAATGTATCGGCGTACTGTAGTGATACAAAGACACGGCGGACAGTGTGGCTTTCGACTCAGTCCAACTCCTACATGCTGTGACTGTCGCTAGGCGAACCTGTGTCTTCAGCCGGCGTAACCTAACTCGATATGAAACAGTGTTCTGGCTGGCACTTTCGCACCGTGTGCGTGTTCAGAGTGCCAGGTGTTATTGGCAAAGGATAAACACACGTGGGACATGAGCGCAAGCCGGAGCGGGATCGTAGCGCTACGGTGGCGCCAGCTTAAAGCACATGTTTTGCCTACAGCGACAGTCGAGGTATGTTGCAGTTCGAAGAAACCGAAAGCCACGCTTTCCTCTGTGTGCACGTTTTCTCCACCGCGATAGTACATACCTGATAAATTGGCTCCCGCAATCTGCAATGCACTTGCTTTCGATATTCCGGACTGGTGAGGAAAGTCTTCTCGACGTTTCACAAGAAAGCAGCTCACGTTTCCGGCAGAGGGAATGCGCGAAACATACCTACAGCCGTTTGTAGTGCGGAACGTCTGCTGGCATGGCAGTTCAAGGTGGTGCTTTGCCGCGCTTTCGACGGATGGCGCGACGTGCTACCTAAATATGGTGGCACACACTGAACTCACTGTGTTCTGGTGTAAATAGGGAAGACGAAGAAGAAGCACCACCTTATAGGGGTAAGCGGCATTGCGATGCAGTTTTTCGACGACGTTAGTGGAGCGGGAACACCCTTCCGCACATGTCCGCCCCCTCTTTTTTTTTCTTTTTTTTCCCTTTTCTGTTCGTGTTGTCCGCTTCGCTCATGCTCTCTTGGAATTTTCGCGAATAATATTTTGCTTATGTCGTCACCCGTCCGTGCTCAGTGGACTTGGTGGCTGCTCCTTCAGAAAAAAAAAGGTCTTTTTATAACCTGCCTGATGACGGCACGGGGAAACGCGGGCCTGCTCGGTAATTAAGACTAATTGGCTGAGTGCCGGATGGAGCAGTCTGTCTCCGCACGCAAGGAACAAAGCGAAAAAAAAGCAGTTTGAAAGTGAGGATTAGGCTGTCCGTCTTTCCCTCTCGTTCGCGGCGAAGTCTTAACTAGATGGGTGGCAGATCCGGCTAGTTGGTACAACAGTGCTTTCAGTGACTTGCAGAAAGAGTAAAGGCAGACACATGCCAATCAAGCATCGACAGATTCAACCGTGCGTGTACGAACGTAGCTAGTGCATAAAAACAAAAGAACACCTCCCCCCTTCCCCCTCAAATGAAATCCCGAAAATAACCCGGCAGTTGTCACCGCATGCGTGAATGCGTGCCTTCTGAACACGCACTGTCTTATATTAAGGGATATAAACGGCTTACTCACGCAGGCTCAGCCCTGCCGCATCATGGGAGCCGCTTCAACAGTGACGCTGGCAAAGTGACTCGTTGGGCGAGTTTGTTCCTTCGCGCCAAACGCTACGTTTAGAGTGATGTTGGTGCATTCATTTTTTGCCGGTACAAAACGTGTTATCAAACACAGGACGAGCACCAGACTGATCGCACCGAAGAGCCGGAAGACCGTCCTTCTTGTTCCGGACATTGTTTGCTTGTTCACAAAGTCGGTCTATAGTCATCACCCGTTATTGTCCCTCGCGCTGCTGACGAGCTATTACGATTTTGTTGTTGACCAAGAGTACTTGCACTGGCATGGCGCATCGCATAAAAGGAGAAGCGGCTGAGCTGCCGACCAACACGAAAGGACGGCGCGCTAGCTTCCAACTGAGCTTTATTGGCCAATTTCATCGAATATGTAGACTTGCGCAAGCATACAAAAAAGAAACCCTTACGTAACGTCAACATTAGACGACACCGTCGCGACGTGACAGACCTAAGTATCTTAGGAATTAACACTTAGGGATTAACGACCCGAAACCAGCAAATGATTACGAGAGATGCTGTAGTGGATGCACCGGAAGTATAGACCATCTCGGGTACTTTAACCTCTACCGACTTATTCTAAGTACACGGACCTCAAGCATTTTCGACTTGATCGAAATGCGGCCGGTATTCGATCTCGCTACCTGCAGCTGTCGAGCGCCATATATAAGGTACCGCTTCGTGAAATCGGTTGTTAGATTCCCTTCGTCTGCGTAGTCCCTATTCTCGGTGTTCTGAACTTTGCATAAATGCCGTCTTAGAAGTGAAAGGTCGACTGCTCGACCTTGCTTCTAAGATATATGCGTCACTTGCCGGCGTGGCAGATGGAAAATGAGGAAGAAAAAACACGAAGGACGAACAGATTAAATGGGCCGATAACGGCACGCAAGAGTGACCATGTGCGTCGTATTTTTTTCGGTGATTGCCTTATTGTGTTTTCATTATCTCGCTTGACGATCACGCCACGAGGAACGCGTTGACATTGTAAGTGCTCGTCATTGTGTTTACGTTTTAACGTTTTTGATGTTCTTGAGTAATTGTCTGTTTGTTTGTGTGTCTGTTCTGCCCGCCGCGTGGTCTAGTGGACAAGGTTGATTTGATTTCTGGGGTTTAACGTCCCAAAGTCACCATGTGATTATGAGAGACGCCGTAGTGGTGGGATCCAGAAATTTCGACCACCTAGAGCTCTTTAACGTGCACTCCATTCTGAGCACACGGGACTACAACATTTCCGCCTCCATCGGAAATGCAGCCGCCACACCCGGGATTCAATCCCGTGACCTGCGGGTCAGCAGCCGAGTACCTTAGCCACTGGCTTCACCACGGTGGTCCAGTAAAGGTGGTCGAAATTTCCAGATCCATCCATTACGGCGTGTCTCATTATCATTCCTTAGTTTCGGGATATTATACTCCAAGAATAGTTATTAACAGGTGGGTCGCAGCGAAGGGATACACCAGATTAGTTATTACCACCGAGCGTTAATTAAAATGCACCTATAAGTACGCGAACGGGTCCGTTCCTCTCCTGTGGAAATACGGCCCGCTGTGAGAAGGATTCGAACCCGCGTCTTGGAACTTATCAGCGCTACACCTTAGGAGCCATAGGCGTGCGTAGGAGGGGAGTTGTGCCCTTTATCCACCTAAGAGAGATGGGGTGCATCTCATATACTGAGGTAATCGAGGGGGCGTGGCGCTGCGATGAAGTCGTAATCGATGTAACCCTCCGTTGACCACTCTCATCGCTTGTGCAAAAGAGCTGGTCAAAGCAGCAATTCTATACGTTTGCTTCATGGTATGTTAGGGAACTGCCCGTGGCGTGGGTTGAAATAAACTGGTGGCCCTAAGGGGTCTGGATCGAATCCCAGCCGCGGCGGCCGCAGTGTTGATGGAGGCGAAAATGATTTATGACTGATTTAGGTGCTCGTTAAAGAACCCCACGTGGTCGAAATTTCCGGAGCCCTCCACTGTGGCGTCTCTCATAATGATATTTATTTATTTACAAGATACTGCAGGCATGGAGCCCAAGCAGGAATGGTACAGGCAGTAAGGCAATCAAGCCAAGCATCACACAGCATACAACAATAATGGAACCAAGCTTATCATAACAGCAATGAATTAAGTGGGATTGCGAGAATCGCAAAGGGAAAGCAACATGGCACTGAAAGTAAGCAATCAACAAAAAGGATCAGTGAATAATAAAACTGCAAAACATTTTTACATCCTCAGGAAAACATGTGCGTCAATAGAATCTGCCGACAGCAGGGCGGCAAACGGTAAATTGTTCCACTCACAGATTGTGCGCGGGAAAAACGAAAATTTGAAGAGATTAGTTTTGGAGAAATACGGAATATGGTGTGTTTTGCACGGTAAACCTCACCGAATTATATATTTAGTGGATCGAAAGAAAGGAAGGCACGACATTATGTATTTGACAAATACCCCAGCTTTCTTCACGATAAGCTGCTACCCTTGTCGCAGTGTGACCTTCCAGACGCTCGTCGTGTTTGTGCCCACTGGGCAAAACTGCCTTTAAGCTGTTGCGCTGTTTGCAGTGGAGTCGCGCTCATCATAACGATCATAATTGATTTTTTTTTTCTCGAAGCGCACTAAAGACTGACGGACAGAAGAGGCTGACAAGGACAGCGCTGTCCGTCCGTCTCTAGTGCGCTTCAAGAAAAAAAAATCAGTTATGAACGTAATCCAACTAGGCCAACTTGCCACCTTGCTTATCATAACGAATTTAGACTTCGCCTGGTCGCTCGCAAATGTTGTCAGTCTTGCTTTCCTGTGGACCTCTCAGCGGATCTAGTGGGAAGGGGGAGGGTGTATTGACCAAAAAATCTTTAACGCAGTGCGCCATCTTTATTTCTAGTTCTCCGTGGTCAAACTTGTCGCTCTTTTGATCCGCATATCTTACTTCGGCGACAAGAAACCTGAAGAAGACAGACGTTAGGGCCAATATGGAGGCCTGGAGTGATGAAAAATAGGAGTGTGCAAATAGTAAAACTTCATGTCGAATCAAATTTGAATCGAATAGTGCCGAATAGTGGCCAAAAATATCTAATACGATCTCGATATTGAATACAAAATGTACGACTGAAGATTGAAAGAAAGAAGAAAGAAGGAAATGTGCTCATGTCCTCGAGCACATAACTTGGCGAGTGGGTGCTATACCGAAAGACTGCAAGTTGTCTCGCAGAAACAAGATCTGTTCTACATGACCTCGCTTCGGGCTCTTTCTCTCGTCGGTCTCTCCTGCAGTTGAAAACATGTGCTCACTGGGCATCTGAGTATATAGCATGGGTTGAGAAGGTGTCGCAAAGCGATTTAGGCGATATCTTCATGAAGTGCAGCTGTACGCTCTTTTCAGTTGTTCAAAGGATCATCCCTTTTTTTTGGGGGGGGGGGGGGGGGGGGGGGAGGGTTGATGTGTTTATTGACGTATTTTTAATCCTATTGACTGGGTTTTGTGTCAGAGTTTTATGGCGTTAGTGGGTGTATACGTGGCCAAAGCTCGCGAGAAGTATACGCGCCATCGTTTCGAAAGCGAAGTTGTGAAGGGCTTGACAGTTTTCTCTCTTTCTCTCCGCGCGCGCGCTAAATCAAATAATCTTCTTTGATATAGCCATGTTCTCGCTTTCGAAACAGTGCACCATTGGCCTATATTGCGTTTTAGATATTCACCCAGTAGAATTAATCGGAATTTGGAATGCCATTTGTTCGAAAGTGGAATCGAATTATTCGATTCGGTATTATTCTATTTGAATTTCAATCTCGAGTATTCCCGCACCTTTAATAATACATAGCCAAAAAGGCTTGGCGGGGACAAGTCCCTTTGCCAAAACATTGGCTTAACATTTACCTCGTTCGCGCATTTTTAAATCGTCCTCAACGAAAAAGAACATTAAATGGTTCACATCATTGTATAGCGGAAGGTAGCGTCGTCATTAATAATTGCTATAGGCATACGCATCATGGGTGGAAGGGGGGGCTTTTGTTACTTGAAAAGGTTGGCGCAGCATACTCCATACATTGACTCGGTGGTAGTGGTTAGACGAAGAGAAAGGCACCTAATTTCTGCAGCCCGGTCGGGAGCACGGCGCAGTGCCTCATACATTGACTTGATAGGAAAGGGTGGCGCTGCAGTGAGCCTTCATCTCCTCACCCCTGAAGGGGACCGTGAAGCTAACGGCTATTTATTTTATTATTTGATGCCTTCCGTAATGTCTGCGAAATCGCAGTTACGGTTTATTGACTCTCCGAGCGCAGAGTACTCTGTTTTTATTTTGTTGGAGCAGCGAAATTAGCGAAGTGTATCTCAGTTTTCCGTCACCGTAGCGGCGTTCGTTTCCGCTGTCGGTTCCTAATCACATCCGAAGGTCAACGGCCACGCGTCGCGTTATCACGGGCAAGCAGCTGTGCACAGGTTCACGACCTTTGCCCGCTCTGCCTTGTATCGCACGACACGCGCTAAACTGATTTCAGTTTGTTTAAGCCCTGAGTTGGGGACGCACTGGTAATTCAGCTTAAACATATAAACGATGATTTCAACGCAGTTTCTTCTTATAATAATCGGTGGAGTTAAACGTGCCAAAACCACCATATGATTATGAGAGACGCCGTAGTGGAGGGCTCCGGAAATTTCCACCGCCTTGGGTTCTTTAACGTGCGCTTGAATCTAAGCACACAAGCCTCAAGCATTTTCGCCTCCATCGAAGACGCAGCCGCCGCTGCCGGGATTCGATCCCGCACACAGTTAATAACCGTTTTGACGGAGAGGAGGAGCGTAGCCTTGAACCGTTGTATTCTGTCCACTTTCACTCTCTCCACCGCGTGTCCGGCCGTGCGGCAACTATTCCTGGTGTGCAGAGACTTTCGCGTTTTGCATTGCGTGGCGCATGAGAGGTCAATGTCTATTGGTTTCTTGAGGCGGCAATGCATTGAGTCGGCAATGCTACCGAAAATGACAATGTAGGACGAGGACAGGTTGGCAGGCTATGTCATCTCTCGTTGGCTGCACCAACAACCATCGGTTGCCTAGAAGACTGGCAGCCGAGGCGTGTGATTTGCACCTTGAAATGACTTCACTTCGCTTAGGTCGCACCACTTCTCCAATAAGCAGCGTGTCATATGGCGTGTGCGCACTTGTGGTCATTTCTTCAACTTACGGCACGAGCTTGAAATTGAGGGCTGGCATACTTTATCATATGCACACAATTCAGAAAAGCGTATGTCATATAGCTGACGATTAATGCAAGAAATGTTTAGCCAGGAGTATTATTGTCTTATAACGTCAACATCCCTCATTTCTGTGCAAGAACACATGGTTTCAAATGTTTTTGGCTTGTCAAATGTTTCAAGTGCGTGCTACCTCGATAATCTCAAGTTAGCACTTTCCAAACTACATAACTGAAACGCTCGTGTGATATGAACGTTCTTTGGCGCAGGTACGCGCCTGTAGCATTTCGTGGAGAGCATTTGCCTTCTATAGAAGACTTGTTGATATCGGGATGATAACTGGGCTAACGTTATAACAGGCGCACTTTTTGTTCCCCCGTGGCAACCAGGGTGTCTGAGTAATCTGCTCATGTTAATTTGCTAAATCGTCAATTACCTGAACACGTGCGTTGGTCGTAATGCTTCTCAAACACTCGACCCTCAAGAAACAGACTGCTGCAACAATTGTAGCAAAAATGAGCGCGCTTTCGGAGCATCGCTAGTGGTGGCTGCTCGTGCCGAAACACCACGCCTTGCTTCCTGAGAGAAACCGGCTTATTTTCATTTTCTCATCCTGTAGCTTCTACTCTGAAGTTTCATCTCACCCGTTGTACATCTGTTTCTTAACCTGCGCAACGATTAGAGGCTTGAATCAATGCGGGCGGGCAAGGTTCGTTCTCCAGATTTTGTTTTGCAACGTGCCAAGCAGAACTTGATGAGGGTAGGGTTACGTTGAACTTGCGTAACCTCCAAGGAACCCAAGAGTCGCTTTGAGCACTAATGTGAGACGTGCAGCGGGGTGTATACGTATTCACTCTCCTTCATTTACGTTCCACGTGTTCCCCTGAGTGCTCCCCTAATGTTAACGCTAATGCATACTCGCAGAACCCCACAAGCGTACAAACTAACTACCAATCAGCACGTGCTGCTTAAGAACTGCACTGAAATTTTACTCCCCTCGTGTGTCGTCGCCACCACTGCAGGAACGTCTCGAAGGCCGCTGATACTTGCCAGCCATTTCATAGCTTGACAGCTTGGAGATTACTTACTAGCGCCTTTACACTCGAGAAGCGCTGCTGTGTTTAGCCCGTGTAGTGCGAGGGACAACAATACTTCGGGAAGTGAGTGTATACGCTGCATTCACCGACGCAGGAACCCACACACCGGCATGGCCGCGCAACATCGCAGACGCTAGACGGCGCTGCGGTGGTGCGCTTTACAAATGATAGCTTCCTTGTGAAGTTGGTGTATATATACGGATGACTATTCTCGTTGCTTCGAAACACAAACGCCATCCACGCCACAATTTTGGCAGTGGTCGATGCATGAAGGCGAAGGCCGGCAGCATGCCAGGCTAATTTAACGCGCTGTTCCGCAGACCGCACTGTGGAGTCTGTCGGCGTTATTTCCGGTGACTTCGCTTCCCGCGCTAATCGGAACCATCTCCCTTTGTTCTTTTACGTCGCAGGTGGAACGGAACGCCGTCCGGCCTCGCGCTGCCGTTTATAATTAAATGGAACAGGCTCTGCACATCGTATCTGAAGTCGTATCGCGCCGCTCGTTCGTTACTGGAGAGTGCGCGTTTGAATCTAACAAGCTGTGACCTGTACGCTCCCCCGTTCTTTATAATCACTTCGCTTTGCATTGAAGGCGGTGTTAGTGGTCTTTCAGGCGAGCCTTTTGATACTATATATGCATCGATGTCGAGACTCGCTGCCTGGCCAATGTATGGGCTACATTGTTTAGCATTCGCGCTCATATTTTCTGATGATTGGGATACGTGCTTATATTTGAAAATTTGGCTGAAGCGCACAGAAAAACATGGACAACAAGAAGTAGACAAAGCTCCAAATCCGGTTTTGTCCAAGTTTTGCGATGCGCTTCAACCAATATGAACGTAAACCAAATGACCCAACTCACCCTCTTTCTGCGGTATACGTGCGAATATAGTCTGATGATTGGGATACGTACTTACTTTATCTGATGATTGGGATACACGCTTAGTTCGTTCTACTCCCTCTCCCCACTGTTTTAGTACCATTAATGTATACATCTTTCTTTAAAACCCAGCGTTACGCGATTCGCAGGCGACAACTACATATACGGCAAAAAGTAGTTATTACATTTTTTCAGCTTTATCACTGTGGAACAGTGATACTGTTTTCATTGAGGTAGCAGAACCTGTTCTAAGTAATTTTTATTATCTTCCATCGACTAAATGACATTCATCATTGTAATATGTCTCTCTCAGCGATCACTTCAATTGTAATCTCTCCGGAAGACCATATATATATATATATATATATATATATATATATATATATATATATATATATATATATATACACACATTCTGAGTTGATAGTGTGGATTGTGTTTCGTATTCCTTTATGAATGTTGCCGTTTGTTTGTTTTTTTTTTATTTCGCACCGCCGTGCTAAGATGAGCCACCAACTCTCCGAGCACTCCGTGCTCCTCAAATAATTGATGCACGCGTCGCTGAACATGTTCGCAAACGCCCCACATTTCGCCTGTGATTGTCATCGTTGCCAGTCGTGACCCGAGTCGTAGCAGTAATCGGCTGAATCATGCTCGTTGTCAGCATCACTACTCGATGCAACCCGCAGTGACAGATACTGAAGCAGGTACTGCAAGTACGTATAACAACAAATGTGAGTGAAAGTACAGAATAATAATAAAATAATGGGATTTAACGTCCGAAAACCACCACATGATTATACGCGACGCCGTTGTGGAGGGCTACCGAAATTTTGACCACCTGGGGTTCTTCATGCACACCTAAATATATAAGCTCATGGACCTCGAGTATTTTCGCCTCGATCGCAAACGTGGGCTCCGCGGCCGGGATTCGATCCCGCGACCTTCGGGACGGCAGTCGTGCACCATAACCACTCAGCCACCATGGCCAGGTTGGAATTCTCGCGATCGCAGTTGCCAAGTCGATGGGAAGGGTTTATCTGGTTCTGACATGCGCAATGAAGTGGCTGTTTTATTATGTATAGGAGAGAAATGCTGTGATAAATTGTAAGTAAGCGCTGTCCTGTGTTCCCTTTCTGCGCCCAGGTCGTTACGTACACGGTGAAGATACAAGTACAAAGTGTATCGGGTGCAGTTATTCGGCTACTATACGTACTATCTGTATCTCAAATAAATTATCTCTCGGTATCTCCTGCAAACTAGTCCGTTTCAAGTCAATACGTAATTGTCAACGTGCTTACTTCCTTCGGCAGCAAAACAATTTTACGTGATCGCATTGCTCTAAGATTTGCTCATTTTAGTCGAGTAATGTTTAATTATGTTTAAGCACTTAGAAAGCCTCCCGCCTTGTTCCATTTGGGTTGGGTTACCCGACATATAGCTTTGTCATTTTACGGTTCTCTGCCGGCGTACAAATCAGTCTACGAAGTGCAAGAAAGAAAGAAAAAAATTACGCCACCTCCCACTAAAAGATTCATGTGGGCATGCGAAGCTGCGCTTGGTGTTCACTTGTGTTTCCATTGTTTTCCATATGTATGTTTCCGTGTGTTATGTTTCATTTGTGCGTAGAGTTGTGTATATGTTGTGTACCGCTTCTGTCACACCCCTCCATCCTTTATATTACAATGCCTGTATTCATCGCACCGCAAAGTGAACGCTGCCTCGCATCCCCACACCTTTAGCGGGAGTGGGCGTGCGTTTGTATAGGATGCGAGACCCCAGCTCTCAGGTCGTCCGTGCACTCTGACTGAACGCCGAGCAGGAACATTTCAAGCGAGTGCAGTCTCTCCCCTCTCCAATGCTCCGTGCACGGTCTCGTAGCGCTTCCTTACGCGTTGCACTTTAGCTTTCTCAGCACCTGAGGCGTCGTCGCCCAGCGGAGGGATCATGTCTGGGTTGCCGGCGTGTCCACGTTCAACTTCGCGAGCTCGGAGTTGTGCATCCGCTTGCCGCCGTTGCCGTTTACGTTCTGCACCCCTGCCCTTTACTGCTCAGCGGTTCTGCTTGCGCTGCTTACGCTAATGTTTTCAAAGCTTGCGTTGCTGTCACAGTTTACGTTACCGATGCCGCTACAACTGGCGCCAACGTTGACGTCCATAGCGCTGTTGCGTAGGAGGGTGCAACGGGGGCAAACGCGCGCCTAATTATATACGAGCGCACAACTGTGGCGTAGAGAAACGGGAGAGGAGAAACGAAGCGGAGGCAGCGCTCACGTCGCCTGCGCCGGAAGAGGAGAGAGAGGGAGAGTTCGCGCATGTGCAGTGGGGGAGCGGACGCGTGAGGGAAGGACGGACACAGCCCCGAACAAAAGGTATACTTCGCATCTAAAAGATCACTCGAAGTATCCACTCCGTAGGGTATGTTCGTCGCATCATCACTTCCGCATCATCACTTCCGCATCATCACTTCCGCATCCTAACATTTTTCTTATTCAGGTCGAGAAGGTCGCGGGTTCCATGCCGGCCGCGTCGGTCGCATTTCGAGGAGTTGAAATGCTATAGAGGCCTGTGCACTGTGCGACGTGAGCCATACACTACGTTTCCGAAGCCGTCCGCTACGGCGTGCCTCATAATTACATCGTGGTTTTCGGCTAGTGCCATACTCCTTTGTTTGGCCTTCAAATGACACGTAGCTAGGTTAGAAATAAGATGAGGTTAAGGTTAAAAAGGTATTGACACAAAAACTTTGGCCCCGCGTTTTTCTGCTGCAATGTGTTGCTGTGGGCCTCTTAGTCATGACACGACACATCGTTTGCTGCTGCAGCACGCGACAGATAATTATTTACAAAGTCTTCATTATCGACCAGTCTCAGTTTCGGTTTGAGAGAGCTCCAAAAAAACGGGTGCAACTATCGTCACCTAGCGTGTACAACTCTTGATCACGTCAGCGCACAGAGCTGTGACATACTTCCGCATGGTCCGCATAAACAATTACTTTCGAATGCGAAACGGAACTGCAGTGTCGCCGAACACAAAACCACCACGGCCGTGCTGTCACAACCCGCCGCCGAGAAGTATAAATTGTGGGTGCAAACGTGGCAAAAGAAAAATGGCGGTTATGCCGTCATCGTAACTTGCTTTAGTGTAACTTAGAAGTGTGGCAGCTTGGACTATAGTTGGTATGACATGACGATAGTTATGTCATACCAACTTTGTCGTCGTTCTGTTCCCTCGCTATAACTATAATCGTCTTGCTTTAGTGACTGCAGCGTGGTGACGGAAGAAAAGTAGGGTCCCCATCGGTGGTGTCGATGGCACAATGGAGTCGAGAGCTCGCGCAAGTTGCAGAATTAAATGAAAATGCGTTCCAAGCTATAACCGATGTGTATATTTTGCAGATGATATATGAATGTCACCCTAATCGACTCCGGGAATCGGCCGCGAAATTTTGTGTCAGTGCCCGTTTAAGGCTAGGTTAGAACAGGCGAATAAGGCCACACTGGTGGAATTGCGTTCTCGCTCCTCGTGATGCCATGTCCTATAAGCAGCTGAGCGAAATAGCCTTCTGACTAAAAGACAGGGCGTATAAACGCGGACAAAAAAAAAACAAAAAGAAATAAAAGACCAGATGCCACCAACGTCGTCGTGGTGTCTTGACTTCATTTTCCACTCCGCGTTTTCACGCCCTGTTTCTTCTACGCCCCCCGACCTTTCGCGCCGCTGTCATGCGTTAATTACTGCATCGCAGTGGATAACAGTGCGAAACAACAAAGACGACAGGTACCAAGTGGGACTAACGCTGACTACCGTGCAGTTGCGTTTATTTTTGGCAGTACATGCTTTGTGGAAAGGCAGAAATAGTAATAATAAACTCCGGAGAGGCGCAGTATTTTCCTAACACGTACGCACATGCCCTGATCTCTCTGAATAGCGTGGAACTCTCAACCGCGGAGATAGTTAATGTCTTTGTCTGTTAGCGCGATGTACGGAGACCTGATACATGAGTGGCTTGCAACATGAATGGTTTTTTATTTATTTGTGGGGTTTAACGTCTCAAAACCACTATTTGATTGTGAGAGACGCCGTAGTGGAGGGCTCCGGAAATTTTGACCACCTGGGGTTCTTTAACGTGCACCCAAATCTGAGTACACGGGCCTACAACATTTCCGCCTCCATCGGAAATGCAGCCGCCACAGCCGGGATTTGAGCCCGCGACCCGCGGGTCAGCAGCCGAGTACCTTAGCCACTAGACCACCGTGGCGGGGCTGCAACATGAATGGCGAAGGCTTCGTGTTATGTTGTTATTGTTATATTAATGACTGAAAACAAAATTACCTAAAGAAGTCAGCCGGGCCGCCTATATACTACCGCATTTTTCTCCGGAACTGAAGAGTCTAGATGACCGTGCAGCGTTGGTCCTCACCCAGTAACATATTTGAAGATGCAAGTACGCGCTTTAGTTTCGAGGCTGAGCTTTCTAATTCACTAATGGGAGTTTCCATTAGTGAGCTTCCAGTGGGTCTTTTAATACATTCTGAAAAGAGCCTTGAATGCTGCCCCGAGGTCGACCTGATTGGGTACTGTGAAAATCTCGGGATATTGTTCTCAGGGCTACTTGAGGATAATCTGGGGCTGAACGAATAGACTGGATCGGAACTTGTTTTTGAGGACGTCCACAAGTCACCTTTTTTTTTCGTACTGTACTGTGTAGGGCATTTTCAGAACACCTTCAGGCTGTTTGAGCGTTGTCAGGGCATCAAAAAGCGGCGCCTTGTGCTCTTTAAAGCCGAGCCATTTGCAATTTGAAAAAAAAAAAAAATGTCGCCGTGAACATCTGCGGGGAGGAGTTCATCTGAAACGTCGGGTTAGCGAAAAGTCGTGTGTGTTGGGAGGGGGGGGGGGGGGGCGTTGTTTTAAGCCTACGCATGCGGAGCTGAGCGAACAATTAGCCAGTGGCGTAAATCACGGGGTGTCGGGGCGGGGCTGACCTCTTGTTAGAGTGCCGTCGTTGAAATTTTCCTTTCAGACATCATATATGTTAATAGCTTAGGAGTTAAATATAAGATGTCCTACTTTTTAAGATTTTTTTTTTTGTAGTGCCTGCCGGTTCATGTTTAATACCTATCAGCTAGCCTTGTAAGACAGCTGCTCGATCGGTTTCAGAAAAGACACGACAGAACAACGCAAGTGCGTCAGCTAGGAACCTATAATTGTTATTCAAGGCATGATTTTATTTTACATAAAACAATACCCATACCACTTATGAAAAAAAAATATAGCGCCATGGCAAGATGTGCGTCTGGAGCAGTGGTTATGGTGCTCGGCTGCTGACCCGAACGGTCGCGGGTTCGATTCCGGCGGTCGCACTTCGGCGTTGGCGAAATGCCAGAGGCCCGTTTGCTGTGGCATGTCAGGGTGCGTGTGAGAACCCCATATTGTCGAAATTTCCGAAACCCTCCACTACGGCGTCTCTCATAATCATATCGTGTCTTTAGGACGTAAAACACACACACACACACACACACACACACACACACACACACACACACACACATACATACATATATATATATATATATATATATATATATATATATATATATATATATATATATATATATATATATATATATATATATAATCTAACAGACAATAATGCCGAGGAAAGTATAGGCGTTATTAGACCGAATTATAAGGTAAATGTGAAGAAAGAAAAGTGGGTGGAAAGTGGGTGAAAAGATTCAAAAGGACAAGATGCGTGTTCTCCCTTTAATTTTTTTTTATTGAAGCCGCTGCAATTATCAACATCAACGGAGCTATTGCGTAAGCGGTTGACGCATACAAATGCGTGCCCCGCCACCAAACGGGCTTTAATTTTTAATCTCAGTGAGTGAGTCATCAGCGTGAGAGAGGCAGGAAAAGAACGCAAGAAAAAAAAGGAAACGAGAAAAACGGCGCGTCACCCAGAAAGGAAGCACGGGAAGTCGTCCGTGTTTGCTCGGAGAGATCGTTCCCGTTCCAAGGGCACCGAACGGTCGGTCGGCCATCAATAAACGGCCAGGCGCGTTATTTTGAGTGGCGCGGCCAATCGAAATCCGATGAGCGTGCTCGGCCACGTGCCAGTCGCGATCAACCGCCGCGCGTTTTACGTAAGATCGTTCTTCCAGCGAAAGGGCTGCACCCGGTCGAGGCCTCTCTGCACGGCCTGCCTTCGAGAGTGTATGTTTCCTGCTCGCTGCTACTTTACACGTTTCGCATTTCCAATCAAGCAGTGGCGTAAATCCAGAAGGGGGGCCTAGTTAAAAAAAACAATTGGAACCAATGAGCAATTGGTTCCATTCGCGAATTAGTGCACAATTGGGCCATTTGAACCAATTGGTTGTATGCCAATTGGGTGAAATGGGGCAGCAGCCTATAAACAATTGGAGCAATAATTCGCTGTATTCCTATTGGGCCAATCGGTTGTATTCCAGTTGTGCACGTCAGTACATAAGCACTTGGACCAATTGGTGTAATTGGCCTACTTAGCACATCCGTCTCTAAAAGTATGTGTTCAAGCTAGACAGGTCAATGGTGAAGCATGTCCAGGTGAAAGTCCAAGATTACTCATAAAATTTGCCAGAACTTGCACGGATCTCTGCTGGTATATCGCATGTCGCGTAGTTGTTCCTTCGGTGGGCTCTGGACCTGCTGATCCAGTCAACTGCACACTATCAAGGCAGCATGATGAGGAAACCGTGTATGTGAACACTTTCAGCAGGTGTTATAATTGCAAAATATGCTAACTTGAATTAGCAATGGGCTTCCACGTATTTTCGTACACAACGTGAAAGAAATTAAGGCAGTGTTGATTCATCAAACGGACGCAATTGCAGAAAATGCATAGTTTTACCTAATAATAACATGGGTGGAATAAGTTCCTTCGTGTTTTGTTTAGAAGTACAACGTTAAACTGACCCTTAATTAGCAAAATCTGACAAGCACTTGCACATATAATGCTGTAGGAAAACTGTATAAGTAACGAATATTCACGTTCGCCGTCGCGGCGGCCCATCATTTACAGTGCTCGACAAGCTGACCCTGGGGAAAAAAACAGGTTCGATCTTGTGTGCAGCGTTCACATTTCAATGTATAGGCGAAATGTGACCATTGCGCCAACTGATTATTTTTTCATTGAAATGTTGTGATTCAATCGCTAGCGGTTGCTGCAAAGGCGCATAAGGTGTAAGTATATATATACAAAGGATGCGTACACAAACCGGCATATATAGACACATCCCGACATGGCGGCCAATGTTATATATATAGATGTTTTATTGCTGATTCGGCATAAGCTAGAGTCATGCTTAGAAACTGAGTAATTGAAGAGAGCATGGGCCTCGGCGCAAAGCCAAGGAGCTTAATCTAGTAGGGATAAGCAGTCATTAGTAGAAATGCAGGTCCGTGAAGTAAAGTTTCGAAGTTTAATTTTTCATTAGTGATCTTAAGGGGAGACACCTGCGAGAGGTGCCCCCCTCCCCTTTCATGCTTCAGCCATCGGGCCGTCACTTCAGTTCATGTCTTCTCGTGATGAAAGCAGTGGTCTCCGAGGAAACGTGGCCCGTGAGATCAGTTACACGCGCTTGTCTCTGTACTGGTGTTTAAATAGGAGCCAAAAATAAAAACAAAAACTATTTTGCGTGTATTACTGAATTATAATTTCACAATGCCAAAAACACCACTCTTGCTACGAAAAGACGCCTGGTAAACCAGAAAAACAAGCGAATGTAAAGTGTGGGTGGTGATGCCTCCTCTGAATTCCGGCACCAAACGCTCTGACGTCACAGATTTCGACGGCGCTGGGTCATATGTAGTTTCGGATCCATGAAAATGAAGTGCCTTACACTGTAAACAGAAACAAGCCGAGATGGGAGTAAACGACCTGTCTTCTAGCGCATGTTCTGATGTGGGTTTTATAAACACCGTCCGGAGGGAGTAAAACATTTACTCCCCAATAGGAAGGGGTTTTCAATGGATTCAGGGCAGTATTTATTTACATTCATCGAGAAACATTTTCAGGTCAGTATGGGAGTAAATTTTTTTATCAACTAAGAAAAATTACGTCAGAGACATAACATACTAACTTTAAAGAAACTTATTTGTGCTATTGTCGCCAAAACACATAATATAGACTGTCAAGACATTCAAGCGGAAAGATCAAGCGGCAAATTCTAGAATGAAACTTTTGCCTTCATTTTCTTTCGCACTATAAAGCTGGCATAATGAAATTAACGACGTCAGAGCTTTCAGAGTAAAACTCATCAATCTCAACCTATTCATTGTTTCAACTTAGTGTCCCTTTAAGACGCTAAGACTTAATTGATGTTAAAGAGCGAAATGCTTTTTCGCGTATTGGTAAAGTTAAATTTCCCGAAGACAGCACTCTTACCGCGACACGAACTCTTGGTACGCGAGAAAACGCGAAAAGAAACCAAACATTGTGACGTCATAAATTTTCGAAGGCGTCTACTGGTATCATCTAATCAACAAAATTGATGTACATTGCAATATGTGGTTGCCATAGATTTAGCATATGATATTTTAGAATGTTTCATTGAGCCAATGTCGCGAAAATAAGAGAAATAAATAGAATTTCTTACGTCCCCGCCGTGGTGGTCTTGTGGCTAAGGTACTCGGCTGCTGACCTGCAGGTCACGGGATTGAATCCCGGCTGCGGCGGCTGCATTTCCGATGGAGGCGGAAATGTTGTAGGCCCGTGTGCTCAGATTTGGGCGCACGTTAAAGAACCCCAGGTGGTCGAAATTTCCGGAGCCCTACACTACGGCGTCTCTCATAATCATATGGTGGTTTTGGGACGTTAAACCCCACATATCAATCAGGGTTTCAATGAATTCCTGCTAATGTACGTATAATTGTGCAGTGGCTGCACATTACCTATCGAAGTCGATCCAAATTGATTCACACCTTGGTTGCGATAGGCCCTCTTCTGCTACCTACCCGAAGGAGCTAATCGCTATCGATGAATTTGATTGATCACATTCGATCGTGGGAGGCACCCCCCCCCCCCCCTTATTCTCCGTCTTCCTTTTGGAACTGAGGGATTGCTTTCTTATACGTAATATCATACCGGTGTCACACGGCCACATGGAGGGGCGAAGCACCTTAATGTTTCGGCTTGTCATGTCGTCGTCACGGCCCACCACAAACGAGTATGCGCCACAGAAATTGGGGAAATTCCGCCACTCGCCACCGGTCCATACTGTGCGCGTTATGAGTTGATCGCGGTAACGTTTGGTTTAGCAGTGGTACGTGTCACAATCCCTTACGGAATTCAGCAAGGCGCTCAAGTTTGTTATGGGAAACCAGAGGCACAAACGTGCTTCTAAGATAAAGCCAGAAATGTCATTTCTAGAAACATATATGCAAAGTGATGGTGCGTTAGCGGACCTGTGGCGAGTGAAACAGTAAAGAGTAACGATTTCGATGTGGGAAATATCGGCGCGCACTGCATGTTTCGCCCCTGGTTCACATAAGTGGAGCTGACCCCCCCCCCCCTTTTTTTTTTTAGGGGTGGATGCTCTTTAGGCCGTGGGTCGTGCGTCCTCGATGCATGTAGTAGCAGTAGTAGGTAGCCACCTCTCGTTTAGTCCTTGGAATGTCCGCTGGATGGCGGTACTTGTATATGATGTATATATGATGAAAAGATGCGATATGGCGGTACTTGGAGTGTTCAGATAGATGGACCGACGGGCAGATGGACGGACAGACAGGTGGATGGACAATTCACGGTTTACCGATAAAACCCTCCGAAGCTTCGCCCCACTCATCATCGTTAACACCGTGGCCGGGTATGCTGTGATTTTTTTTTTATTGCGCATGTTTTTCTTTTATTCGCGATCGGGCCTGGTTCGCATTAAATCCCTGTAGGGCTCAATTGCACTCGGCCGTGCACACTATGACAACGGCTACGCCACTAGCGCCGCGATTGCAATCTCGCGAAATTGGTGTTCTTCTGGCGCTCGACTGGTGGCCCGTAGGTCGGTGGATCGAATCCTGGCCACGGCGGCCAGGCGAAAAAGCTTGAAGCCCGTGTGCTTAGATTCGGGTGCACTTTAAAGAACCCCATGGTAATAGAAATTTCGGGAGCCCTCCACTTCAGCGTATACATAACCCCTTCACGTGTTTGCTTAGATGGATTGAACCCTCTGCATAGTGAATATGCCTTGACTTAAACTCAGTGCGCTGCGTGTGTTCTATGCAATGTTGGTGTCACGTGTAAGCTGCGACGTGCTTGCTAGCTTGTACATATGTTCTGGCTCCTATACTATGAGGGATTGGCCATTAAATAGGTGGCTAATAAACAAGGAAAAAAGAATTTAAAAGTTAGATGAAGAAAAATAATAATTAGTCATCTAGAGAATATAAAAAATTGATCATAAGGTACGTACAGAACTATCAACTGAAATGAATAAATAAATGATAATTACAAAGTATTAGATTTCGATTAGGAATAACCCAATGAGTAAATCTTCTTGTGTCTCTAAGAAATTCGCAAATGGCTATGCAGACGTTCCTGATTCTGTGGCCCAGAGAACACGAAGCCCCGTCCTCAAGGGATGCAGAAATAAGCGTACTTTTTTTTTCTCTCCTAACTACCATCATTACCACCATGCATCTACATTGAACTAGCCGCTGTGTAAACGACCGCTTGCGAGGACAATGACATTAGAACTAAAACAGCCGTACCAATTTGGCAGTGCATTGTGCTGAATGTGGTTGTACCTCAATTGAGCTTTCACCAGGCGCATCTTTTGCGCAGCTACGAAGATAACCGCGCCCTCGAAACACACATGAAGCTTTTTCATCCATGCAGGTCATTCATGCATGCCCTCCTGTATATCGCACTTACCTAGAGATCTCCATGGATGAGTGTCTCACGCAATCTTACAGATCAGGGAATGTGCTTTAAATCTTCTGTCTCTCCCTCTCCTCCATTTTTCTCCTTTTTGTACTGCAAAAATAAACGCAGTACGGTAGTCAGAGTTACGTATATAGCCTTGTCCTCATAAGTCGGCGAACTCACTCTTGAGAAGATTAGTCAGACTGAGATTCAGCCGTAAATAAGTCGAGCCTGGGTGAGTCCTGCTAAGATATTTTGGTGGGATTTAGTCGAACGAGTGCAAAGTTAAATAACGTGTCTGAGTTTGAGTGAGCTTGATTGGCGAAAATAATTATGAGTGTGAATCCGAATGAGTCTGCTTCAGCAAATTGTTGGTTAGTCGGGGCCCGATCGAGTGGGTACTAATCGAAAAACATTTATTGGGTGACTTAGCACGTACATTTATTTTGCCAACTTATGAATACGTACTGACAAGCTCATGTTCGCACGCTTTTCAAGGCCATATTCATATTTATGTTGTGGTGGTGGTGGTTAGAAGATGAGAAAAGGCACCTAATTTCTGCAACCCGGTCGGGAGCACGGCGCAGTGCCTATATGTTGTCTGAAAGTCGCGGTAAAGAATAAGCGACAGTGCAGCACCGCTCCCTCCCAGTTAGGAGCAGGAGTTCGATGAGCAGACCTTGACCTTTTCTCAAGACTACGAAGCCGCATTTGTGCTTGGACTGCGGATATGTGCTTCTGTGAGCACGTGGCTGTTTTAAGCAACGCGTGCAATAATATAGCTTAAGCATGCTTCCGTTTCGAAGTTATGAGAAGAATGAATTCATGACAACTATTCATGAAATTACTACGCATGACGTGGTTTGCTCGTGTACAGTGTTTGCAAACTGGTGAACACCCTGCATACTTAGCGATTTCTTTTGTCTTGCCTGCGTGTGAGTTACATTCTCTGCTGTAGAGTCCGATATGGCCGTCTAGTTTCTCGTGTAGATAGCGGGTAATTTTCTTCCGCCCCTACTTCGTTTCTTCGAGCCATCTCCGATCCGCCGTGTTCGCTCGCTCTCCGTCCCGCCGACGGTCGCCGCCGCGCGGGCGGCGCTGCGATCGCAAGCCCTGTCCGCGTTTTCTTTTTCTTGTCTTCGGCGCGCTCTCCCTCCCCTTTCTCGTAGTCGTAGATTCTCGCCGCGCTGTTCGTCATCGTCGCCGCCGTCTCGGGCGCCTGGAGTCGTCGGAGTCGTCCGCGGCGGCTGCGGCATTTTTCCCGCTACACGACGCACGGCATCAACTCCGGCGTCCGAATGTTTTCCAGCCCCCGCTCGGACCATGCCGCTACGCAGCGGCCTGTGCTTTGCCTCAGCAGGCCGCCTCTGCATTCTTGATCCTGTTGGCCTCAGGTAAAGGTGGGACCGAACAAACGCCCAAGAACGTTCTCTCTGGCAATTTGATGTCTCTGCTGATTCGCGGATCCGGTGAAGAGGCAACGCATCCTGTTTCTTAGTGCCCCGAGTTCTCAGGGGCGGTGGTTTCACGATGTCCTCCCCGGATGTTCTGTGGCGAAACCAAGCTGTTTTCGCGGCCGCTCGTTCGGCATGCCCTGCGCCAGTGGAACGCGCCGCATCGACTGACGGCGAAGCGGAGGACGTAACGGGAACCCGCACGCTCCGTTATGTTCGTGATAATCCCGTTTCGGCCGCCAGCGTGCTCACGATTGCAATGTTTTTGGTCGAGTGCGAAAATCCGCGTCACTTACAGAGTGGATGTTGCCCCCCTTCCCCCCACAGAGTGGTGCATCTGAGCTTGCTGGTGCGTTTAGCGCGAGTGACGCGACTCGCGCGCAGCTGTTCGCGCGCGCGCCGTATCGAGCAGCTGCGCGCGAAGGCGTGCGCGAGCTCATCTCCCGAAGTTTACGGATCCTGACCTCAGCCCCTAGCTTCGCTTATTTTCCCCGCGAATAGTGCGGAATCCGTATCGGCGTGACCATGAAACCTCGCAGCGCGTCGCCTTCTCGTCTGAAGCGCAGCGGTTCTTCGCTGCGCGCGTGACATGTGTCGCCGCCGCTTGTTTCTTTTGAGACGCCCTTCTTTCGAGGTCACGAAGCTTCGTCGTGCGCTGCAATTAAGTGGTCCTACGGCAAACGTGCCTCGCTCAGCTTCTGTGGGATTCATGGGTGCAAACTCCTTTGGGGATCCGTCATATATGCGTGCGCATCATGTGATACGCTTCTTTAAATCGATGAACCGTGCCGTGTTCCAGTCGTTTTATTGAACTGCCTCTGTATATGTGGCCTTTCACCACCGTCTGTCTCCCGCCCACCGCAGCGTAGTGAATTGCATCGCTACTAAGTATATGAGAGAGGGATAACGTCGGCAGGCTAGCTCTAAGCACATTATAGTGCATGCACTTGTATGACCCTTTGCTCACGGGCAATCACTGTTTTCCGTGATGCTTTATAAACTTGCATACAGAAAGAAATGTTACTTGGTGTGTCCTATTGGCCACTTGTACATTCGATCACATTTTAATAAATTCGTTCATTGAACAGCATTTATGAGTACACTATTGCTGTGAAGTTTGTGCACTAAGTATACCTTGTTAAAATGACAAGTACTATTGCCTGGCTATTAAATGATTCTTATTTTAAGCACTTATGTTCCACTGGTTAAACAAAGTCAGATGTCAATCAAACGCCTGTAATATTTGTTTACATTACATTACGAATTGTACATTGGGTAATTGGGACTTTGCAGTGTTGAAATTATCATTTGTTATTGATTGCTGGTTTTGTGAAAACACTGTGTCCATTCCTTCTTTCTGTCTGTAGTTTAACTTTATAGTGCTGTCAGTTATTCTGTGATGAATGTCTTTAAAGCTCTCGGTAGTTGTGTTTGTTCTCAACTGTGCTTCATATCAACAAAAACCCCTACATATTCATGTTTTTATCAAAGTTGCCACTTGTGTTTAGTATAGGTGTTCTCATCATTACATTAAGATATTATCCATTACAGGTGGTAAGGAAACAGGCCATAAGTATTTTTTCTATTAAAACAAGAAATCACAATTAATTTCAAAGTTTCTGGGGTTTATACCTAACAGAGCATTTGCACAGACCATTATTCGTGGGCATACATTCGTGCAAAAAAGATTAGCCAGAAATTTCTAAGCTGCTGTTTGCTTTATCAAGAGACTGAACAATTTTAAAATGACTTCCTATTGCACTTTTACAACATCAAGGCAAAATTCTTGTGTCTACTGTGCGTAATGAAGTAATGTAACACAAAGGTATTTAGGAAAAGCTAGTTGGTTCATGGGCATTGTGGCAAAAGTAATTCTGTGTCAGGTATGTTCTTCGTCCAGTTGTCATCACTGTTTAATAATAAAGACAATATAATAATATGCCTGAGGTCCCTCCATTCAGATGTGGCAGATTGAGAGGGTTACGGGAAAAAATGAAAGGTGTCGTCGGAACGCTTTAGCTTTCTAAGCCTTCAGATGCCTTAAAGGGCCAGTCAACAGTCTCTGACTTTTAAACAAGCTCGCACATCTTTCGTATGCCTGACCAAACTTCTTCCACGCGGAGTGATGTCAACTCGGTGATCTGCGACGTTGACTTCATTACTGTTTGTTGAGACTTGGTTTAGACCAATCGACGAGCTGCGTGCTGCGTCACGTCGCCGATCGCTGAGTTGACGTCACTGCACATGGAGGGAGGTTGGTCACGCCTAGAAAAGATGTGCGAGCTTCTTTGGGGTGTGTGAAAAATAGACTGAGACTGCTGACTAGCCCTTTAAAGCTTTTGTGTTACAGCGTGGACCTGCAGGCCTTACTACTTGCTTACATGCTCATGTCCGAGACCCATGTTAGAAATGCATGTCTACAATGAAGCCTTCACCCGTTGCTTCTTTTCACTTCCACAATAGCATCAAATTCATTGAAAATATTTGAGAGAAAATTTATTCAATAATTGCAAATGTCAGATTTATAAACTGCGTTCACATAGACCGTTTTTCAATTTAATGCTGTCACTTAGCACACAAACATATGCCTTCTTTCCGTTAGCACTGCATTGGCAGCGGATGTTAGCAGAGGAACAGCACCTTTTTGTTAGCGGTGGCTGCCTACTATGAATTTGGGGGAAGGAACAAGAAGTTGCTAATCACGCTAAAAGCGTCTCTGACAATGACGTCATTGTATAGATCAGTGCTAAGTGCTTTCTTCTGAACTGCCTCTTTTACATTTCTGCTTTTTTCTCAGCCACCACTACTTCATCTGCATCAGCCACCGCGAAATTGGTCTTGGCACAATGCCAAAGAAAGGATCAGGATGAGCGACCGGGACACTCCACTCAAGCAAAACAACGTCCTACCAGGACAGAAGTCAACTGCAGCAACGAGAGGGCATGGGGATGGTTGTCAACCCATGAATGTGGCTACGGAACTGTCCACCAGCCCTTCAAAAAGTGACTCGACCCACACACCCTTCGTAACTAGCACTTTGCGTCCTGCCACTGCACCCTGTGCGAGACTCAGTTCAAAAGAAAATGAATCGTTTGCAAGGGCAAGCTCTTCGCCAGGAGTCTTGGACAACCATTCCAGGCCCTCAGGGTCGGGCAGTGCGGTTTGCCCTCAAACGGACATCCTCTTGCCTACCTCAGACGATAAGTTGCTTGCCAGGAAAGACAGTGAACTGCCACTGCGTCGTTCGAACAGTGACAGGCCCAGCTCTCAACCCTTGGTGCCAAAAGTGTGTGCTGACGTAAGCCGAACACTCAGTGTACCTGCAGTTACTTCGAAACAGTTATGTTCATCGCCAGTCAGGAGGAAACGCGTGGAGCAGGGGACTTCAAGAAGCTTGCCAGACCATGCCACAGCATCGGCGACCCATGCGCCGGATGTGGCACGGATCGACCCAAAGACAAGCGAGCCATCGCTAAACGAAGTCTCTTCGCACGACCAAAAACCAGGGTCGCAAAGTGAATCTTCAAACATTGCCATGGTGCAGCAAAGTTCCACAGGCACTGCTGAGTCCCCATCACAGCCCAGGGTGTCAAGCCACCGGGATTCCCAGTCGTCGGTGCAGAGTGTGAGCGATGCCAGCTCCATAGAAGTGACGGTGGCCACCCCTTCGTCCAGCGAGAGATATCTGCCGGCAGCGACAAAGCTCGATCTGTGTGGTATCAGTGCGTCAGTGAATAGTGTTGCTTGTTCGTCCGATTCAGATTCTCACGAAAGTGCAAAAAGCAGCCTTGTGTCCACGGATACGGATTCAGCGCTACGTGTCCAATTCACAGCTTTGGGTGGGAGGGAGAGGAGAGACAGCAGCGGAACGCTTTCTCTCAATCAAGCCCAAATGATTCCCAAGTCAGTATCATTTCACAGCGGCACAAGTTTACCTGCTGAACGAAAGATCTGCAGTGGTGAGTCTGATTACAATTTTCTTTTACGTATGGTGCAGTTTAGAGAGGTCAGGCTAGGAAATGCAGGAAACAGCACATAAAGCATAGCCAACTGAAGAGCGTCTTGCACCAAAGATAAGTTGTCTTCCTCTTGCTCCTTGAGGGCCTTGATGGTTATATTAAGTGCAGAGCACTTTAAATGAAACCGTGTATAAAAATTGACAAAAAAAATAAAAGACTGAGCAAGCAAAAAATTAAGAGACAGCAAAAAACGGGTAAAGTATAAGCAAACATCGAAATAAACTGAGATAAAGGGAAAAAGGAGGCAAAGAAAACTGCAAAAGAGGACAGGAGGGAAAGAGGACAAAAAAAATAAAACCAAAAGAAAAGAAAACTGAATACAAATGAAGTAGGCTACCCAGCTCCACAAGACCTTAAGCATTGGCACCACTGGTGTAAAACTGCCTTACTCTTTTAGATCAGTCTTATTACAGTGTATGGTTCAGCATTTAATCAAAGAGGTTTTAGATTGACGAGCAAAATTGTATTTTTTTGTCGAAATCATCTTTATTAAAAAAACTCGGCAGATTCCTTGTGCCGTGACAGTCAATGATGTACAAAGTAGGCATCAAGAAGTTTGCTATGTTGCCCTATTTGGCCTAATGTTACTAGGTGAATGGATGGGTACTCAGTAAACATATTTAGAAATTTTGTATGCATTCCCAAATTATACTGAAGATGATTGTCGGGCGCTGTTTCGTGCTAAGCGGGCGCATGGCGGGATGACTGAAGAATGCGGCAATGGTTGTCTCAAAGGTTGACCAGTTGGTAATTTCACCTTCGTAGTTTTTGAACCAGAGGCTGCAGCCACGTCAGCAAGGTTAAAGTGCATTTTTGAGAGCTTGTCGCATTCTCATTTGTTGAAGGCACTTACTATTTCATACTCAACGATCCAATCCTTGACATCGTGCTCAGGGTTGCTGCGAAATACGAGTGGGTCACATTGCCGAGGCATGCCAGTATAGAAAACTGTCGACGTACACCACCAATATTGCTCCAAATACAGCACCCATATTTTAGCTTTAAGAAAACATGCGACAATCAATTGTTCATAGTTGTGTAACAATGGCACCACTAACGCACGCACTACTAGCACTAGCAGTAGTGGACTAAAATGTTCTTTGTTTGTCCGTGATGATGGTTACATGAAGTGTAGTGCTTGAAAAATACTTAAAAGGCACCATGACTTCCAGCGTACAATCATAATCTGTGTAGTCAGATGTGCTGATGAAATATTAGCCCATTTAGTCAAGCACATAATACACGAGTAGCCCGAGAGTTGGGCAACACAGGCACACCCACAAGTTGTGACGTAATAAGTAGCTGGCTGTGAGCGCATCTGCATTCTGGGGAACACAACTGTTCTGTATGCAGCTGCATGTTAAATCGAGATATTTTAGCTTTCTTCAGCTTGACGCTGAAATCGAACGATTTGCAGCAGATAAATATGGGTACAAAACAGCGGTTCCGCTCTTTGTTGTACATTACGTCAAACACGCCATGGCAAAATGGTGGCCGCCAGCAGTGAGTGGTATCAACAGGTGGCAACTCTATGGCCCCCGTGGCACGGAAATATTTATGGCCCACTTTTCAGACCTGTAAAGGCATAACAGACCCTTCAGGTCTAGTTTTTGCTGTAATGGAAATTGTTCGGTGACAGTGTCGTCGCCCCTATAAGTGCAGCTTGTAGCAGCCGCATGGGGCCTTTAGCGGAGGGCACCTGATGCCTTTGCCGCTGCATGAGTCTGGTTCATGAGCTGTGGCTAGTCATCATGTCTAGAGCTGTGCAGCTTGCCTCCCATTCAAACAAGGTGGGCTTGGAAGAGGAAACACCAGATTGTATTTATATATGCCATACTCACAATGCATCATGGTATTACAGGGTAGGGGTGGGGGAAAACAAAGCATACATAGTGGTAGCGAGTACTAGCAGCATCATGAAAACATACGTACTAAGTACATATACAAAAATATCATTACTGTAAGATGAAGGCACATTATAGTAATCACTTGAAGCATGGTTATGCGAGCAATAATAATTATAATAGAATTGCAAGTGCGTTAGGGTAGTCAAAAGTATAATATAATATTCTATTACATAATTAGGTATATGAAAAAATACTACAGAATTGTAAGTACTCATGCGCACCTGTCATTAGTATAGTAAGAATGGGTATTGTAGTTATCTATTGAAGCATTATTGTATGAAAAATGAATAAAGGGGTGGTGCCATCAAATTTTGTGGCTGCAAGAAGCTTATCATGCATTTATTTTTTATGCAAACACACTCCACACGAATGATCGGACACGGCAGACATTTAGGATATATTTTAATTCACTTCCAAAGTGTACCTAAGTGCTCGTTGTCCCGATTAAGACCCATAGTGCGTCCAATGCTGACGTAGCTCTATAGGAAAGGCAGCGAAAGTTGTAGTGACGTCGCACCAGATCTGTAGTGACATGAGGGACCTCGGCAACATACGTACGAGCATAGCATCAGTTGCTACAACACTCCCAGCTTCTGAAGCTAGACAATGCAACGGTAAGCACTTTTGTTTTGCTGGTGCCATGTGCAGCACGTACGTGTGTGCGAGAGCAAATGATACTCAGCACTATGTGCACCACAGCTTTGTGTAGTCATGTGACCAAGCCACCTACACTGCTATGTCATTGCCCAACCTGGTGCCCAGAAACAAAAACTAAATGTTCCGGCTGTGGTGTACATTTTGTTCACGCCACATAAGAATAGGCTCTTCAGCCGTGTTTAGTATTTAGTTTTTAATTAAAAAAAAACTGGCCACATGTGTCAAGACCCCAAGTCTTTTCTTGCATTTTGTTATTCTAGTACGTCTTTCTGGAGCTCCTGGCAATGTATTTTTTTTTTTGCAATGAGATTATTCAACCATAAATTTGTAGTTTTACAACTTAGTTCCTCGGAGAATAGTCGGCAAAATATACTTCAGACCGGGACACCTATGAACCACTGGTGGGGGCTGCCCATTGAATGTGGCATACATACTGTTATGTTTTTGAATAGCAAAGGAACAAATGACCACAATTTTACAAATTGGTCCAAGAGTGCTATTGCATTGAAAGAATGAAATTTTCATTGCTTTTTCGCTATTCCCTTTTTTGTATTCTTTCTGTGAGTGTACGAAAAAAAACTTCGAAAGGGTTTAAGTGCTGACATTTCTCTTTGATGTACTAGTTACAGCGTGCTATATTTGTTTTTTGTTTTTGTTTCCATGTTTCCTTATATGCACAACTCGCCCCTGCTTAAGGCCTCAAACGGAAGCTGGCGGTACTTCTGAAATAAATGAATAAATCAACGAAGAGGCACAGACAAAACCCTCACAAATGTATGATTTTATGAGATAGAGCAGACGTGGGATGTATAATAGATTTTGGCATGCTAAGTAGCCCACATAGGCATAACAGAACTTTTCATATACCATGCAAATGCCATTAACAATAATGACCATCCTCACTTACATTTCTCTAAATTAATTTATGGCATATTACAAAAATGAAGTGCCGCATGCAAGTTGCAAGTGCAATTTTTCAAATAAGAATTTTCTTGCTGTAAGCTGAATTGCATATTTCTTTTATTTCTGGGAAAAACAAAAAACAAAGTTGCTTCTAGTTCACACACTTATTCAATTAATGTTTTTATGTTTCTTTTTGCATAGCTTATGGTGCAAAAAAACGAGAGGACAAGCACTTGTCCTTCTTTCATGTTTTTTTTTTTTCGCGCCACAAGCTACGTTAAGAATGAACCAACTCGTCCAACAAATCACTCTTCTTTTTTCTTTTAAATTACCTATCATAAAATGTTTACTCAGCGATGTGCTCAGTACTGCGAATGATGAAAAACATATATTGTGCATGGAGTGCAGCCTCAAATGGGCTTAAGGCCTCACACATTTGCAGAGATATGGAGAAGAAAAAGAAACAACTCATTCATCTAGGAATACAATTTACTATTAAAAAATGTAAAAACTCAGTCATCATATTGTTTCTCGGAAGCAAGAGCAGTAAGACTGCTAATTAAGTTCAGATATGCAACTTGTTCATATTCCTTTTTTTTTCTCTGGGAACTTCTTTATATGCATGAGATTCATTCTCTTGTTTATAAATACAGAGTAAAATCCCTCATCTGAACCATAATGCAAGAATGCCTTTTAAAGTCTCATGTCAAGTTGAACATTTCATTGTCTGAGCATTTGGGTGTGTTATTTTACATCAAACAGGGCAGGTTGGGTTAGTCTGATTTGATAGCCTCCATTGTTTTTCTCTGTCTCTCTTGCTTCTATTTTTGCATTTTTGATTTTTTGGCATAATGTCAATGTACTAATAGACGTTTTGTTTTTATTATTATTGTTCTATGTCAGTTGTTGTGGGCAGATGCCATGCAGCGTTCCATTCATGCCATAGATTCAATCATTCATTCATTCATTCATTAATACTGTCAGTGCTGTTGTAGGGCTATCGTACAAATGGAAGGTACATTGTAATACCATCATGCACTCAATGTACGTATAGGAAAAAAAATATGCTTTTTGAGAAAACCTAGTACAATAGGGTAACTCATGTTCTTGATGATCTGTAATATACTGATATATTGTGAAATGCCAAATAAGCATCCCCACCCGTGTAGGCGCCCCCCTTTGTTTTTCGGGATATCTGAAATAAGCGCCAATGACGGATTCGGGACTGAGCACGTGCCTCCGCCCAAATTTGGTCAAATTATCTTTCACCTTAGAGTGGGCGCTTGCACGGCATTTTACAGTAACAGTAATACATTAACAATAGTTATCTAACTGATATAACCGTCATTTGGATCGAGTTAAGGGAAGTTCAACAATTTCTAGTTTAAAAGCAGCAGCCTTAAAAGTGGCTTGTATTCTTTTCGTTCTCTTCTTTTTTTTTTCTTTTATGCAGCTCATGACTGTCTCCAATTTATGATCACCGGCAGCAGCCTTCTTAAGATTAGGGCTAGCTCACGTCAGTACCGTCGCTACTTCACGCTTGAAGAGGATCTCACAGCCATTAAATGGGTGCCATCTTCAAAGAAATCCAACAAAGCACGCTGTAAGTATCACACTCTTGTCAGATCTATTACATACATTATTCGAAAGTGAAAGAATCACTGAAGTGGCTGTTTGGCAGAAAGTGGAGAAAGTTAAAGGAGTAAATGATAGCTGCAATACAACACATAGGCTGTTCATAAGCACAGTGAATAAGCAATACAGATGAATTTGTTACAGCTGAAAGTTTTTATTGTCTACATATCTTTTGCAATAATGTTAATTCATATAGTTGTTCACATAGTCTAAAAATTGACAGTGCTAAGACGATGGTGGTTGAAAGCTTGGCATCATCGACTCTTGTACTGCAGGTCTCTGTAAACTATAAAAGGCAAAAATAAGCCCACATTTCTTTATGCTGCATTTTTAGCACTGACCTTGTTTGTTTTGCTTGTATATTAACAGGTTACGTTCTTTGCAGTGTCTATACGATCTATCCGAGAAATCCGAATTGGCAAGAGCACTGATGTGCTCAGGGACAAGGAAGTCGCTGGATGTTACTCCGAGGACTGCGTCTTCTCAGTCATATATGGTGACGACTTTGAATCACTCGACCTCGTGGCCTCTACTCCCGACGAAGCCAATTTCTGGGTCACTGGCCTGAACATGCTCATTGCAGCCAATCGATGTAAGCAGGCATTTCCAAATTTTTTGTCTGCTGATACTCCGTGACAACTTTTTGTGGCAGCTCTGTGGAAGCTACAGAACCGAAGCGTATGCCACACCAAAATTGTACTTAGGCTTAGTGATAATTTTCTCCTTGGCCTTGCTAGAAAAAATGCTGCTTTATTTATTATGATACTCAAACAATTGTGGAAAAATTGTTGGTAAAATGTCAACATTGTAGGAATCGTACAGTTTCCTAAATATACACTAGAGGGAACTCTGGCGCCGGTGTATATGGGAGCTGCAACACACGGTGACTCATCGAGCATGGGAATGATGGGTAGCAGTACATGTATTTGCCTAATCTTCACACTTTATGTTCCGTTTGGTTTCACATGGCTTGAAGCTTTTTTGTCACGAAACAACAATCAGCAATAGTTTATCAGTTATGCTTCACCACTTGAATCGTTGAGCTCATAAATTCGAATCGAGTCACAAAATTCAGAACGGCTTGTTCTTTTGTTCGAAACAAAACCAAATTGCTGTAATATACGAAGACACAACTGTGTTCAAAGCTCTCGGCAAATTCGTGTACTACCCAACATTCCCATGGTCGCTGAATGATCGCCGCTCCAGAGTCCCCTCTTGTTAATTTTAGGAAACTCTACGGCAGGAATTCCTTCCTTTTCCTTCCGCTTATCGGGCAGCACCACCATTTCAGCACATCCATTCTCCAAAATAAACATGGTGTCTGTGATGTAGTGGGTGAGTGTGCGTTTGCAAATGCACTGTTTAGTTGTAGTACAGGGAAAAATATACTCGTAATATGACATATAAATGTACATCAAACCATCAAAATATTTATCATACACATTTTTTTGTACTATATGTTTTTCTAAACACGTTAAGTATGCGAGTGAGCAAAATATAAATCAGTTGCAGGCTGCCTTACTACTTGAGCAACATGATTGTGCCAAAGCCCAACCTCTGTAGCTTGCACTCCACTGTCAAGACAAGTTTCTGCAGAGCATAGTAATTGTAGATGAATTTGCAAGGTTAGGCTATATCAGAGCTTGTAGCTTGTCATTTCTTAACACAGTTAAGAAATGAAAGCTCAACTCTGAATGAGAATGACAAAGTGGGCGAGCTCAAGTTGATTGTGCAAAAACTGCTCTTAAAGGACTGAAGTGCAGGAAAAACAAATAACGAAGTACGAAGTAGAGCACATGGATAGCACCAGTGCTCATTTGTCATTCTTTAGTTTTTTCCCCCAATCATCTTTACCTTTTTTTCATCAATTCAGTGTGTCATGCTGAAGTTTTTATACCACAATGTTATCCATTTCCTTGTTGAAGTATGTGGACCATAACAGTTGAAAATGTGAATGTTATTTCAATTTATAGAAGTTTGGTTTATTTGAACTTCGTTATTCCTATTTATTGTCTTCTAGTCTTGTACAATATATGTTGCGAAAATCTCTGTGAATGTGAACACTCTAAATGCACGAAATTTTTGTTTAGATTAAACATCAGGGACTTGAACATGGTAAAATGAAGAAGTCTTCCCATATAACTGGAAAATAGTGATTTTCTTAACCATAAATTTTGCCCTTTTGTACGTTTTCACTGGCAGAACAGTAATCCTGGCTGATATACATGTTGGACTAATTAGCCATTCTCAGATAGATGATGTGCCCTGAAAATTTTTGCCTCAAAATTTCACTTGAAAGAGCCAAACGTTGTTTGCCAAAAAAAGAAAAATCCAGCAAGAACAGCGAAATTGGCCGCATATCTGCGTGCTTCGCCACAAATGTCGTTGAAAGAGTATAGTCTTCTGGCAGACGTCTTTTTTCGTGCATGGCATCACATTTTTAATGCTGCGGAAGAAATGATAGGGTCTTGAGAATCGCGTATCTATGTGTTTTCTAGTAAAGGAACATATCACCTAATACTTGCATATTGATGTGGCATCTCAAATATGCATAATATTTGCTTTTTGATGGACAGTGTGCACAAGTATGAACGCAGCCACTAGTTCGAGATGGCTGGGCGTTTAGCAAGGGCTTAAACTTTGGCTGAGCTGCCGAATATTGGGACAGACTGACAGACTGAAAGACAGACTAAAATTTCTGCTTTCAAGCATCTGGAGAAAGACTATCGTCTTAAAAACAATTTCAAGACCAGATTAAAGCGGCTCTCTTCACAGATAAAAAGTGATGCACTTATCCGGTCCTCTCTTTGTATTTTGCAAGAAAAGAAATAGAGGATCATAAACAGGAGTGGTGCCTTTGCTGGCATTAGTTTCATGTAAACAGGATTTGGTTTCCTGTCTTTTTATTTCATTTCAAGTATCCTCAGGGTATAAACGTACATTGAAGAAGGAAGGGGCAAAAGTTAATGCATTTAATAAATACTTGGTTATTAATACAAATGATAGAAGTAACATGATACAGTGGCACGCTTACGAAATTTTGGTTACAAAGGCAGGAAACGAGCCAAGTGAATAATAGAGCAATCGAAAGAGTTAATTTCCCAGGAATAGTTAGAAAGTCAGCTCGTTCAATACACTGTGAAGGGAGATATAAGAATGCAAACATAATATGCGAAAAAAAGGAATAATTTTTAAAGTGAAAGCATAAATGTAGCAGAAATATGCAGAACTTATGTGGCTTGCTAATGAAAGAAAAAAAAAAGACTGAAAAGATGTGAAGTCATAACATACAGGTAAACCAATCAAAAAGGTGGAATACAAAAAGTGTGAGCCACGTTAATTTAAGTTGAAACTCTGGCATTCGATTTTGAGGCAATCGGTGTTCGTTATGCTGATAATGAATGCATGAAGGTTGTTCCCATTCTGGCTTGTTTAGGGGAAAAATAAATATGAAAGTTGAAGCATCTCCGTAGTTTATTTTATTTATTTATTTCATACCTGAATCACCACAGTGGGCGTTACAGCCGGTGGGTTGCTGTAAAAAAAACAAAAAACGCAATTGCACTCACAAAATGTTTGCAATGTCGGGTAGTTCAGCATCGTATTCTCATGGCTCATGAAAAAAAAAAAAATACCTGAAGACGTCACCTCTGAAAGAGATTGCCCATCTTGTTTATGTAACTCTTTCTTTTGTGTTTGTTCAGCTACACTCGCTTAGATGCACAAGTTCTGAAAGAAACTTTGTAAGCATTAAATGCGTGGTTGCACCTCGACAACACAGGTTGCACTTAACCAACACATAAATTGCTTACTTGATATACCTTTCTCGCTCAATGCCTGTTTTGGAATGGTAAACAGCCTGAAAAAATTTCACTCGACGGTTTTCCCACCGATCTTGTAGTGCCTGCCGCAATGATTTGCGTTTGCTTCCCGTCCTGCTTAATGTTCTACCATAATTTTTTAGTACAAACCGTACCGCCTTATTTCACACCTTTTCGTGTTGTTCCGTGAGAACAGCTATGTGTGGATTCCAAAAAATACAACCATAATCAAGTATACTGCAGACATAGGTAAAATGAAGGAAAAGAAAAACATTTCATATGAATTTGTGTTGCATGCTTTGTTTAATGAGCATTGTGGAATAAATAAGTCCACAGCGCTGAATACAAGGACAGACTTCAAAAAAGAAAGGACACCTACGAGGACTGAACAAGCATTTCACAGTGCTGTGAACAAATATTTGTTCCTTCTATCCGAAACTAGTGGCCCATTCAGCTTCGACAATCTTGTTGTCTGTTCTCAGCTGTAGGAGTTACGCAATCCCTTCTTTTCACGACCTTCCAATGCGAAGTCGTGTTTCAAAGTGACAGGCGCAATTGTTTGAAGAACGAGCTTTCAGCTCTGTCCAGGATTCTCAATCTTGAGTTCTTCTTTACGCAAACGTTCTTTTTATTTCTTATTTCTCGCTTCTCCTGCTTCGTTGAGACTTGTCTACTTGCTTTTTTGAAACAGTGCTTCTTGTCATGTAATGCCTTGCTTTTTTTTTTTTCAATATTGTTTTGCTGTAGATGTGGCTGTTGTATTGTTCCAAGTACTCTCTTGTACCTGTCTCTAAGTGCCTTTCTACTAGTGTTTGCCAAGTTAAGGGGGACATGGTACTTACATTTTTTTCTTGATAGATTTTCATAAAGGTTGGCAAGTTTATGCTTGTTTATGTCTTGATTTGATATTGACAGTCATTTTTTTTTGTATAATGAGTAGTTTCTAAAATAAGAAATATTTTATGTGCCTCTTGGTGAGCAAGTTTTGTTTTTTTAAACTGATGATGCTACAAAGTAAATCAGCGTGTCACAGTACAAATTCTAAATTTCTGGCATTGTAAAATGAAAATCAGCCACAAGCTGCCGTACCACTTGCTGAGCAACACGAATGTACCTCCGTAGTCTTGGCTGCAGCGTCAAGATAAGTGTTCTCCCAGGATTTTGCTCATTCGAGAAATTCACCCGATGTGTCTGCTGATGCTGCTTCATGGGGTCATGCCATGAGAAGTTTTTGAGATTCAGCGTTCACCAGAAGCGAAACATTGTCTTTAATTCATTTTCTTTTCTTTTTCAGCACCTGATAACCTGGATGAACGACAGCGTATGAGAGAAAAGTATCCTTGTTATCTGTTATCTCTTCGTAACCTTTCTTCACAGCACCTTTGGTGCAGCTTCTTGCAACGAAAGTGCATCCACGAGACTTATTGCAGGGCAATTCACTTATGTCTTCGGCCTCTTATCAGGAGGAAAAATAATGGCTTTGTCCATGCATGACGTCGAATTTGATTCTTCATAGTGATATAGCTAATTTTTTTCACTGTCTTGGGGCACTTTTGACTCACCATCATTTTTAGTTGCTTGCGCGTATGATTCTTGGGACAGATTAAGCAATAAGTGACATGCTGTGTAGAAATCTTTGAAATGGGCACTGCGAAAAATGACACATGAAGAACCCACCACACAGCACCATCTCAGAACTAACTTTTTTAGAAAGAATTCGTGCTATTCAAACCATAACCAAGTACTGTGTGCTCTTACATCATTTATTTCCAGAAAAAGAAGGAAGAACACATGCTTCTGCAGTTTTCTAGCTGCAGAAACAGCTAGAAAAACGGTCATCACAGGTGTGCTTTTTTTTACAATGTCAATTGTTGCTCAGTGGTTACGGTGCTTGGCTGCTCACCTGAACGACTCGAGTTAGGTGTCGCATGCAACGGCTGCGTTTCGATGGAGGTAAAATGCTGGAGGCTCGTATGCTGCGAGGTGTCAGTGCAAGTTAAGTAATCCTTTGTATTCCTCAACTTTCCCACACATTACCACTTATCTAGTCTAAAACTTTTTAACTAATTTTAGGTGTTCTGCGAAAACACACTCACATGTCAAAATGAATGGCTGCATATGTATATTTTTTTCTTCCTCTTGTAATTCAGTCTATGGGCAGTACATTTAAACTGCGTGGTACTGCTCAAAGTATTTCCTGTGTTGTAGTTTTTGCTTTCTTAGGCCATGTAAAACTGGAATATAGGTAGGAAAAAAAACAATGAAAAGTCGTCCCTTGCTTATATACGCTCATTGGCAGAAAAAATTGTGGAAGTCTTGCAACAATGGGCAGCTGAAGTCGAAAGCCTCCATTGCCATAGTGAGCATCAGCAGCGGCGCCGTTGGGCAATGCTAGGCAAGGTCTGCAGTGTCTTAGCCACACCATTTTGCCTCTGTTATGTGCTGTCAGTATGCTGTTTTCTTTTTTCCATTTCCTTCAGAAATGAGTAGTAGTCGATGGCAGCTTACGATAGGCTTCAACAAAAAAAGTTATCGAGTATGCTGAACCGCACGTCAAGTTGGTGGCACAACAAGAATTCGGTGCATCGAAGAAAAGTGTCCTATACTGGAGGAGCCAAAAGCGGCGCATCACATCCTGCAGCAACAAAAAAAAATTGTTTCGTGGACAGACTGCTGTGCACTCCGAACTGGAAACGCTACTCGCCGAATTCACTTGAAACGCTTTGATATAACACAATGCGAAGCTCTGTGTGGTGTGTGCCATCTTGTGTTCATATATTGTTTTGGGGTTCATCAATGCTTTTCGGTATGGTGTGCCACTTTTGGACATTAAGCCTTTTCATTGATTGTTTGAATGATTGATTGGACTGTGTTTGGTTGTTACATCATTCTTGACTGCATAAATAACCAGGTGGTTGCAGGAAATGTTTGAAAAAGCTGACACGGAGAGGAAGGGGCTTTTGGATGAAGTGGAAACCATAGCCCTGGTTCAGAAACTTAACAGCCAACTCAGTGTTGTCCGACTGAAACAAAAAATGATGGTGAGTGGGGTTCTCTCGTGTTTCACTCTTGCTTGAATGTGCTGCTTATGCTTACTGCTGCACTTTTCTCTGTGCTTAGGAGTTTGATGTTGGGAAGACAGAGCAAGACCGGGGCAGGATAGACAGGTCTCAATTTGTGAGCTTGTTCAAGGAGCTTGCTACTCGTCCAGAGGTGTATTTTCTCATGGTCAGGTGAGTGTCACTGTACTTGCACAATTCAAATCGGCTTATGTTCATAGTAATAGAATTACTTACCAACCTTCTAAACTCCTTCCAGGACAAAGACGTTACATGGGTTAGCTGGTGTGTGCAAATTAGTAAACATTTGGTTCAAGGTGAATAGTGATTTGGTTGAATAATTTCGTATCGAACTTGAATAGTATACATCGAATATCCTAAAGAGAAATGAGCATGTCTGTCGTTGCCCAACTAACCTGCACAATATTTTTTTCTAAGGATTGAAATAGGGCATGTGCAGATGCCATTCTTCTTGGTTCGGAGGAAGTGGAAGAAACTTAATAGTAGCACGATTGAGTCGAATGCTAGTGGTAAACTTGGTACACTTTAAAGTTTAGTGCGCTTAGAGGATATAAGCTGGAATAACATGCTATTAAACTTTAAAAATGGTGAATCGATGTGAGGATAATTTCATTCAACCTTGAGGTTAGGCTTTGTGGCAGTGTCAATTTCTCCTGGATAATTCTATTCATGGTGCCGCACTTCTCAATTGCAGTGGGACCATCTTTACAGGGGGAGGATGCATGGGGATTTTTGTACACTTATTTGTTCATTTTGATTACTTTTAAATTTCTTATAATTTAAATTTAAAGCAAAGGGAATTCAAATGCTGTAATATTAATTCAAATATTCAAAGTGCTCAAATATTTGCACAAGCCTACAGATAACCTTAGTTGAACCCATCCTATAGATTGTTCCATCAGGCGAGGAGGACTGGACTGACAACCAGCACTTTCATGCTTTCTGGTGCGTGCCGACAGCACGGAGTGTATGAGCTGGTTCTGGGATGAGCGGCGTTATCGAACAACTTAGCATGTTTTACATCAAACTGCTGATTTTCTTCTCCTTTGTTGCAATGTCAGCCAGCAAAACATCAACAGGAAGCCACCATGTCATTTCTGCTTGTTCTAAGAACAGCAGAAAAAATAAAGGAAACGGTCGTCTGAATAAAGCCACTGCTGATGCCGCTGCTGATGCTCAGCGTTTGCGGCTGCTTCATGGTACATTGTTTGTGTTACATGACAAGTTTTATGTTGGCAAGTGCCACAAAATACCCGGAATGCCCAGGGTTCCACTCGGCCAAATGACAATCCGTATGGTTGGTTGATGACCAAACATAAGTGGTTAAGTACAGCTGTCCATTCAAGTGCGAAACACCTGAGCACCATTCAAATAGCTGCCTGTGCTGTTTTTGCTTTGTTTTATTATTGTACTATAATATTATGTGTTTGTTCAAGACCATTAGCCTCGTAGCTTGGCTCAACAAGATAATTTCAAGCGTAGCACCTTTTCCTATCGTCTCATTGATGGAACGACGATAGCCCTATTTCGCTCACTTATTAGCGAAATAAGTTGAGAATCTGAACTGCTTGAAAGTGACCCAAATAAGGCATACAATTCTTTTTTCGATAAAATGATTGCTGGTTACGATAAAGCCTTTCCGCAACATAATGTTACAAAACGATCTAAAAAAATTAGGAAACCTTGGGTTAATGCTGCGCTTCTCACAAAAATTAAAAGAAAAAATCAAATGTACCACACATTCATTAAAACACAGAATATTAATCAATTAGCCGAATTTAAGACTTATCGTAATCAAGTAAATTCAGAGCTAAGAAAAGCGAAGGAAAAATATTACGAAAGGGTTTTCTCGCGTATATATACGAATCCAAGAAAAATTTGGCTAGAAATTAAGAAGTTGTCTGGAGCGAATGCTACTTGTGAAAACATACGAATATCGTCGGTAAATGGTGCTCTTACAGACGGTGAAGCTGCCAGTGCCCTAAATACTCACTTTGTTGAATGCTGTAACAGCGATTCCTTTGAATATCCTAAGTATGTAAGACTCGCTGTAATGAAACAATCTGTGCCAAATTCTTTTGTATTTCCTACGACTGCAGGTGAAGTTGAAAAGGTAATCAGTAGTTTTAAATGCAATGCAGCTGCAGGATTTGACGGTATACTGGCATCTCCCATAAAAGATGTATCGGATATCATATCTACAGTCCTAGCCCATATTATCAATAGAATGTTCGAATGCGGAATTTTTCCAAGCAAACTTAAAATAGCCCGTGTCTCTCCAATTCACAAAGGGGGTGCAGACAATTCTGTAAACAATTTCCGACCTATTTCAATACTACCACTCTTCTCAAAACTTTTTGAGGCTGTTATTAATTCACGACTGGAAGGTTTTTTAAATAAGTATGCTATAATTAGTACATCTCAGTATGGATTTCGGAAAAACAAATCATGTGAGGATGCACTCCTCAAAATAAAACATCAAATACTACAAAACATTGAAAATCGTTTATACACGATTGGTTTATTCCTTGACCTCCGTAAAGCGTTCGACAGTGTGAATCATGAAATACTGTTATCTAAACTTTATAGCTATGGGATACGCGGTACAACGTTATATCTCATGCGAAGCTATTTAATTGATCGTTTTCAGTATGTTTCAGTTAATCAGGTGACCTCTCCATATCTTAGAGTACAGACTGGCGTACCGCAGGGATCAATACTTGGCCCGGTATTATTTAACATATATATCAATGCCCTCCCAAGCATTTCACCTGCACCGAACATAGTCATGTATGCGGATGACACTAATCTTTTCTTTTCAAATTCATCCCCTTGAAAAAGAAATTAATGATTATTCAGATTTATTATCTGACTGGCTGAAGTTAAACAAACTTCAAATAAAATGTAAACAAAACTAAGTATATAATATTTAAACCGATAAATAAGCCAATGCCTGTCAAGATTACTGTTTTATTTAAAGGAGAACAGATAGAACAGGTATCAACGCAAAAGTTTTTGGGGGTATGGTTTCAAGAAAACCTCTCTTGGGACAATCATATCAATAAACTCAGCAGCGACCTCAGTAAAATAGTAGGCTCTATGTATAAAATTAGTAGTCTTACACCACTAACACTAAAGAAGGCAATGTACTACGCCCTCTTTCACTCAAAACTTGGCTATTGTGCAATAATATGGGGAACAACAACTGCAAAAAATTACAACAAATTAATAAAACTGCAAAAAAGGGCAATGCGAATTTTGGAAAACTATCACGGTAGACCGCGAGATTTACCCACACACAATCTTTTTGAGAAACACTCGTTAATCAGAGCAAATCAAATCTACTATTATAGATTACCTTTGCACATAAAAAAGCACAGGCTCCATGTTAGTAGCCTGCCCGTTTCTCCCCATCGATATCAATTACGCCACCAAACGAGAATGCCACCACTTATGCGAACTAACTACGGGCGTCAGGACCTTGAGTATCAAGTACCCCGGCTATTGAACATTGTTGAACATCATATAGATTTTCATGCACCCCGCTTTAAAAAATTTATAAAGAACTTTCTGTTACATTCCACGATAACTTATCAATAAAATATATGTCTAACTTTCTACGTGTACCGCATATACAGTTTGTGCTACAATTTGAAAGTTCACAATTTAATGCGTATAGGTATATAATCTTGGAGTGTCTGTATGATATGTTTGTTTTCATGAAGTGTTTTCATGTATGATGTCTATCTGTAATGCTTTATTTGCAGTGACAATTATGTTCATGCATGTTTTGATTTTTCTGGTTGCTCTATTGTTTGTATACTTGCATCGCATGCAAATATGTACATGCATGCCGAAGGCGCATGGGAGTAGGAGCCTCTGTCAGGCAATACGGCCTTTAGCTCTTACTCCTCTTTCCGTATCAGAAAGAAATGAACTTCAATTCAATTCAAATTGAATTCAATCACTGCAGTTAATGTAGATGTAGCTGGATTAACACGGACGAAAAACCTTTCACCTCACAGCGGCTTAAACAACGTGACACAATTAATTTGTGCTGTGCACCAGCCTTGCAAAGCTTGAGCATTCAATGAATATCGCGTGAAAATGGCATGGCGAGATATTTGTTGTAAGTGTGCCATTTACGTAAGACAGCGGGATGTATTGTGCACGATGCGGGATATGAAAGCCGAATAGCGAAAAAAAAAGGGTGTTCTGTTACTTCGTCTGTAGAATAACTATCTCAAGTAGTTGTTCCACACACGAAGCCAAGAACCGTGTCTGACAAGTCACGCAATTATATACAGCATATAGTTAATCCTCTTCTAAAAGGAATACAAGAACCACGTTGTTGCGGCTGTTTATTACTTATGTAACTGTCAGTTTGGCTGCTTAGCGAACAACTGCCGAGATTTCATTAAAGCAGTCCGACTGGCAGACAAAATTATTTTGACAACAATAAACAGAAGATGGCTCTCACGCTAATCCTAAGTTCAAGCCAGGGCATGCTTGGTGCATCATCGGCAGATGAAACTCTCATTATCTTCACTTTATCGCCACTGCAGTGTAATCAAATGTCACGACTCTAAAAAAAAAAAAAAAGCACGCTGGCATGTAAACATCAGCCTCGCTTTTTGTTTACCAGCATCTAACTGTAAACAGCTGTGCATGTTTACGCACGATCACATGTACAGGGTGGTAGTCGCTGCGACGGCATAAACAAACTGTGATTGAAAAAAACAAACTTAAGTATTACAGTCCAGGAAAAGATTCATTGTATCTTCAAAGGGTGCCAGCACCTGCTTGCCATGCCAGAACTAGTCGAAATATTCTTGCGTTTTCTAACAGATATATTTTCAGCCGAAAATATATGACACCGAATACTTGCGGCACGTTCGCACCATTGCATATTATCATATTTGACTCTGAATGGATCAAATTCAAAACCTTTCAGGACGCCTAAGACTCGTTTTCTACCTATTCTGCATCATTTGAGACGAAATTCGGCCTGCCGGAACGAAAAAAAAAAAAAAAAAACTGGCTGCAACTGCAACCTTATAAATACCTTCCATAGAAATGGGGAGCTTCACACGTGCCAGTGGGATGCTAGACTTGGGACGGTGCCTCCCGCAAGGCATTATGGCGGCGCTCACATTAAGAAGGTTAATACTGCCATATTTTCTAGTCTTGCCTCATAATCTGGCTCTCACTTCTTCTAATTCGGATTTTCTAATGTTCTTCAAAAAGCCACAGGTTATTCGTTCTTGTAAAAGAATTGACAGGCGGGCTAGTAGATAATTAATAGTCTTTCAAGGAACTGGGAGTGCGGGAACAGACAACTGTTGAAGGAAGAATCACAGAACATGAGTGCTTTTTATCAACCAGTTTTATTGCACTTTAGAAGAACACATTTACAGTATATGAAAAATGTGCACGTTTCTTAAACATTTAGTAAAACCAGTTGCTAGTGAGTGCTCGTTTTGCATGGTTCTTTCCTGTTCGTTGTCTGTTCCTGCTTTTCCAGTTTGTTGAGCGGACATTTGTTATGTGTGATACTTACCTTCCCAGCTCCTTCTTTCCATGTAAAAAAAACAGTAGCTTTCCATTCACCATTTACACAATGCCAGTCATTTTATCTTTGTTGTGTCTGCGAAACTCTTTGGATTGGTTTCGTTTTCATTGACAGATACTCTGGTAAGGACTACCTTACTGTCGAAGACCTCCAGTTTTTTCTTGAAGGGGAGCAGGAGGTGAGTGCTGAAATATTGTCCAAATCTGAGCTTCAAATCTGAGCTAATTGATCAAGGTCCAGTTCTTTGAAATACACCCGAAAACACACACATGCACACATTTGTTGCTCATAACACAGTAGCTTTGATAGAACTGAATCTTAGGAGGTGTTCTCAAAGCTACTTTACTTACAAAAAGTCTCCTTTTAGCGTGTCAGTGGTATGCTTATCTGCATCACGAAGTCTTCTTGCAGGCATCCACTGAGTTGGGTAGGGTATAAAAATGCAAAAACCTTCAAGTGGGTGTGGCAATGATGCTCTTCAGTTGGATGCCTTTTGAACAATCACTACAAATACAGATTATTATAGAAGGAACATTTTAATATAATGAAATAAAAGGTTGGCATGGCTTTTTCAGGGATGCAAATGATGATTCTTGCATAAAAGATTAAAAGAAAGCCGATGCTGATTCTTACTTGTGGGAACTGAAATTTGTTCGCAATATCTGTTTGTGCTTCATTTGTTGACAATGATAGACCTTGGGTGTTGTTGATTGTAATTTGGGCATTAATCAAAAGGTGCCTGACAGGTTATTGTTTGCTTTACTTCATTGCTTGGTGTTGGGTATGTCCTTAGCCTGTTTCATAGATCAGAAAAAAAATCTCACTAGTTCATGGAGTGAATGATGATGAGTGGGGCGAAGCATCGGTCCATCCGTCCCTCCATACATGCGTCCGTTTATCCCTCCATGCTTCCATCCGGAAGCGTGGATGGACGGATGGACACACAGGTGGATGGGCACACGATGGAGGCATGGACGGACGGACGAAAGCACAGACAGACACAATTCTATTGCACACACTTCTATTGGACCATCGCCGTCTAATATACTGTTCGAGAGATACTACCGGTTATGCCTGACGCAGAACAAGTTAGACTAAGAGGAGCTTTGCGCCTAATAAAACTTGAGACCGTCTACACAAGAAGATGCCACCGTGGCTTGGTGTAGTAGCATAGCCAAGAGGGGGCACACCACTGGCTTAGTGGCTGCAAGCTACCTCTGACAACCACATTTGGAAAGGGGCAAAATACCAAAATGTCTATGCACCAGATTTGTACGAATAGTAAATTTTAGGTTCGAAGTTGATTCAAAGTGAATATTGATTTTGTCTGATAGTTTTGCATTGAATTTGAATAGTATATATCACATATTACAAAGGAAAATGGGCATATTTTTCGTGACCAAAATAGCCTACACAGTATTATTTTCTAAATTGAAACGAAGCATTTGCAAATGTCATTCTAGTTCAAAGGGAAGTGGAAGCAATTTTCAATAGCAGCTCGATTTGACTTTAGATAGAATACAAGTGATAATTTGTCAAATATTTAAAATTTAATATACTTTGAGCGTGTAAGCTGGTATAACAAGCTTTCAAACTTAAAAAATAAAGAATTTATGTGAGGGCGATATGGTCCTTTAACCTTGAAGTAGGGCTTCGTGGCAGTACAAATTTTTCCTGAACACATGTATTAACAGTGTAGTACCTATCAACTGCAGTGAAAGAACCTTCACAGGGGACTACATGCAGTTTATGTACGGTTATTCGTTCATTTCGAATCTTTTTCAAAGTGTATTCAAATACTGTAATAGTACTATTGGTTAGAATATTCAAATTTTTTGAGTATTTGCACAAGCCTACAATGCACCTATGTTAAAGATGATAAGTCATGGATTTTCAGAACTGTTTGTAGTTCTCTGCAACAGTGCCTGTGATCGCTGCTCAGTTGCTTTGGAAAAGTAAGCCCTGTGGTTAAATTTTTCAGTCTATGCAGAACATACGTAAAGTCGGTTGTTTTTCTCTTCTTCGAGCAGTTTGAGAACGTCACTGTTGATGATTGCCTGAGGCTAATACAACGATACGAGCCTTCAGAAGAAGCCAAGAAAAACAAGCAGATGCTCTTGGATGGTGAGTTTTCTTTTTTGAGAATGTTGTGACCATATTCTGGTAAGAAGTTATTAGACTTTTAACGATTCAGCTCGTACCTTTGCTGGGCAGGGTTTACGCTCTTTCTGCTGTCAGATGAGTGCAGCCTAATGGACCAGGCACACAAGAAGGTATTTCAGGATATGAGCCAGCCCCTCTGCCACTACTTCATATCATCATCCCACAACACGTGAGCGAACTTTCCACTTTTGCTGTAGTTCATTTTGTATTTGCCAGGCTGTACAACAGAAGTTAAGTGATTGATGTGGTCATAAACGTTGGTCTTGAAAGAGCCTTGCAACACTTCTTTGAACATGGGCAGAAGATGCTACTGCTTAGTAGTCAAGGCTTCTCTGAACATGTCAGCCTAATGTTATAGTGCAGCACAGAGCAAGGAATTAGCAGTTTAGTTTCAAAGTCGGCTAGAAATTGTTCTCTCTCCTCTTGAGAAATGGTCTGCCGTGCTGGCGCAGTGGTTATAGTGCTTGGCTGCCGACTCGAAGGTCGCGGGTTCAGCCCCGTCTGTGGCAGTCACATTTCAATAGAGGCCAAACGCCACAGGCCCATGGACTGTATGATGTCAGTTGGTCAAAATTTTAAGAGCCCTCCACTATGATGGCTGTCATAATCATGTGGATGTTTTGGGATGTAAAACCCAACATTTCTTTATTACTATTATTCTTGACAAATCATGCATTAAACCCAATTCTATTGCATCACATGCACAAGGACACGATCATTGGCTCATTGGAGCATTGCACCATGGCCACCGCGGCCCCCTGCGCAGTGTTTGAGGTTGCTACCATGGCCACCGCGGCACCCTGCGCTGCGCTCACGTTCTGCTTTATTGGGCTAGAATGACACACAGTATATGATTATTCCGGTCTGCTTGTGATGACAATGAAAGTGAGCTATCTTGTCAGCTGCCATCATAGTATTCACTTTTTCCTGCAGCTACCTTATGGAAGATCAACTAAAAGGACCTTCAAGCATAGATGGCTACACTCAGGCCCTCAGCCAGGGATGTCGAGTAGTCAAAGGTGTGTAGCCAGTACATATTCTTCTCTAGCAGCACTTTAGAGCATCCCAGTTTTGTATTGGTTTCACTTCCATCCTAATTGAGTTTGCTGCTAATTAGCAAAATTTTTTCTTGAAAATGCCTTAATTGAATTTCTTTATAGCTTCAGATGACCTACTTGAATCATTCTGATTTATAGCTTCCTTTACTAAGTTCGCTTCTTGTGTCACCCATCACATCATGTTGCTCCAATGTACTGTACTCACAGATCAGAACGTGAAACCAAGGTTTTAGTATAATGACTGGTGTGCATAATTATTTGAGATAACCAGGTCTTATTGTGATGAATGAGGTCCCCAAAGATAATTTTGGTTCTGGTATACACGTTCAAGATGAAGTTAGGATCATATGACCTAAACTAAAGATGGTGGAAAGGAAAGTATGTGTGTTACTTAGCCCTGAATTATCCTGTGTCAATCCATGAGTAATGTACCTTCATAAACTTGTTTTTCACCAAGCAAGCTACCCAAATTTATTTCTTCCCTTTGACCTTTATTAGAATTGAGGGAACTTGCACTTGCTGATGTACATATTAGAATACTGTTTTCTTTCTCTTATAATATTCTTGTGTGTCTTTTTAATTAACATTGCATTGTATGCACTGTAGCTTCACGTTTTAATGCGATAGTGTTAAAGAGCTCATTTTATGAAAATTCCGCCGTCAGTGTCAGCGTTGGCATCCTTGGTTGTGAGTGAAAAATAATTCTGTCCATGACTGAGAAATAGAGGAAGATGCAAATAAAGTAAATAATAAAAGTTTCCAGGTTCAAGTGAACATTGAACACAGGCCGTCTGCATAGCAAGCAGGTGTTCCACTGCCGAGCCACAAGATTTGTTGAAGCTGTTTTGAAAAAAGCACTATGTGAATGTCATGTAGGGGAAAGAGTCTCCTTAATGCATCATATGTTGCATTGCACAAGCATAGAATTGCATCAGGCATCGAAAAATGTGAAATAAGCTAGGAGTGGGTGATCTGAAGGCCCACCCATTACGAAATGCTCAAACATATTTAATTATCAGCAGCAGCAGAGCTATCAACAAACTGAATAGCTGCTCTGGTTTGCTTGTTCCCCTATGGACCTGTAGCAGGCACTTTGCTGACTTGTAAAAAGAATGGTGATGGCGTAGTGAGCACTTGACAACTGTGCTTGCAAGAGGCATTCAATAATACTTCTGTGAAATGACTTATGTTACACACACAGTCGTTCGTTTTTTTATGGCACAGTTGAGGCATGCATTGAGAACACAAGTAGGTAAGTTCAGAAGGCAATGTGCACAAGGCCCGATTATGCTATAGCTTTTACAAAACTGAGGGGCACTGGCTGACTTTATGAGGAGACTGCACATGCATGTTTGTAACCACTTCAGTGGCCGGGTGGACAACTGTGTGCATAAATTACGCTGGCGCATTACGCACCGCATGTCTCTTTAACTTGTTCGAGACACAGTGTGCACATTCTTCCTAAGTGGACAACTAGTGGTCACTCAACTTCATTGTGCTGGGTATGGCTGTAGAGGATCACATGTACGACGATTGTTCAACGTGCTGCGTTATAGGACCAATGTCAAGAGTATTTAATTTTTATTTGCTAGAAATGAATGCAACCTAAAAACAAACTGTGCATGCATTTAGGGTGTCATGTTTGATTCTTTTAATTCAGTGATTGAAGTGAATTGATTGCGTAATAGTTAGATAATTAGTTACTTGGTAATTAACAATAATTAGTAAAATTAAACCAAAACAGAACATTCCACAGTTTTTTTTTCTTGGAATGTACTACTGACTGCCTTGAAATCACACCACGTGAATTTGATGCATTTACTGACAGCAGTGCATGATGACTTGTGCCTGAAGAGAATAAAAACAAAGGGACAGAGGTGGGCACAGTGATTTCAGTCCTCAGTTCAGTTGGGTGGAATGTTGCCCGACTAAATGTTAACCTTGTCAGTTTGTTTGATTCTTGTGCATCACAATGAGCGAGTGCCTTCTGCTACGCATTTTGCAGTGGACTGCTGGAGTAGCTCTGAAGGACCTGTGGTGTTCCATGGCAACACGTTAACAGGAAGAGTCCCTCTAAGTGCAGTGCTGGACACCATCCGAGAGCATGCTTTTCAGGCTTCCGAGTGGGTATTCATTCAAAAAAGTCACGGAAGCTTTTGTATTACTAGCGAACGCGCACAAGGACATCAGAGAAAGAGACACGAGCGGCAGTCCTGTCTCTTTCAGTAGTGGTTGTCGTATACTTCTCTCTGGTGTGCTCATATGTATTCGCTAGTAATATGAAAGCATTCAGTCAATACCAAATACCCCCTGGCGAATGCTTGAAAAAGTGAGGAAGCTTGCTTTGAGGGCACGTTTTTATTTTATTTATTTGAATATACTGCAGCCCTAATGCAGGGCTATAGCAGGAGTGGATGAGTTATACAAAACTAATACAAACAGAGCAACAACAATAAAACTGAAATGCATTACAGCAATACATAAAAAAACATCACTATGGTATTGCAAACACAATCTTTACCTATTTTTTAAATGGCCATTGCGGCATCAATGAAATTTTGTAATAATAGTGAACAAATACTGCCCGGTAGGGAATTCCAGAGGTCCATATTACGTGAGAAAAAACTAAATTTGAATGTGTTAGTTTGAGCAAATAAAGGCTTTATGTTCAAGATATGGGAGCTGCGGGTGCAAGATTCTTCCATAAATGCGATGTAGTTACCACCAAAGATGCCAGGAGAGGAGTTGATGACTGTATCTAATAGTTTTAAAGATTCGATGCAGTAACGAGAATGTAATGGTACAATGTTCAGTGATTGCAGAGCCTGTGTTGGTGAGAAGTTGTGGCTGTAGTTAGGGCATATGAAGTGGATGCCCTTACGTTGAACGCTATCAAGGATTTTTAAGTCACCTTATTTGTGAGGGCACTAAACGACAGATGCGTATTCTAGAATAGGGCTAATCAACGTTTTATACAGAAGTAATTTGGTATCACGGGGGGATTTAGCCAAAGCATGGCCGAAATAACCTATCTTTTTTAGAGCTTTCGCACCGATATATTCAATATGGTTGTTCCAGGAAAGATTTTTTGTCAGAATCACACCCAAATATTTATATTGTGAGACTCTTTTAAGTTGTATACTATCCTAGTAGTAATCAAACGAAAAAGGATTCTGTGCATTGGTAAATGACATGACTGTTTTAATACAATTGACGTTCATCTGCCATGTTTCACACCAAGAGCTGAAATAAATGAGTGATTGTGAAAGACGGTGATGATGTTCTGCAGAATTAATGGGTTCGTATAATATGCAATCATCAGCATAAAGTCTTATTTTAGATGAAGTGCAGTGAGGTAAATCATTAATATATATGAGGAATAATAATAGGCCTAGTACAGATCCTTGAGGAACACCTGACATGACGTCAACAAGGGATGAATCCACCGAGTTGAAGGAAACAAACTGTGAGCGATAATGAAAGAAACTGGAGATCCAAGGAACAAGACTGGAATTATTGAGTATGGCATCTGATTTTACAAGCAACTTAGAATGAAGAACAGAGTTGAAAGCTTTAGAGAAGTCAATAAAAATGGCATCTATTTGATTTTCCATGTCTAGGTTAAAGGCGACGTCACGAACAAAATTGACTAATTGTGTAACCGTGCTGTAGCCACGACGAAAATCGTGCTGAGCAGTTGTTAGAATTTCATTGGAGTCGAAGAATTCAGTGATATGCTTGTGAATAATGTGTTCCAACATCTTGCATGACTGTGGTGTAAGAGATATTGGCCTGTAATTAGATAAGAGTTGTTTATCACCAGATTTATACAAAGGCAAAACTTTTTCTGTTTTCCATGAAGATGGTACTTCACCACTTTCTAGGGATTTCTGGAAAATTACAGTGATGTAACGAGCTGTCCATGCGGAGTATCTCACAAGAAAGGAATTTGGCGCATCATTATCACGCCACGTTAATGAAAACCATCACATAATGAAGCCAAGGAAGGTATAGGAAACATTGGCTGCACTTTTTAGTGTATTGTAGTAATTGTGATATAGATGGAAAGAAATTAAAAGGATGAGAAGTCAGCCCGTTGCCAGCAGAGCTCGAACCTGCAACTTTCGGATTACGAGCATGATGCTCTTACCATTTCAGCCTTGGCAACAGTCATCCTTTGTCCACTGTATCGAGTATTTATGGTATGCAAACAGGGTGTCTTTCTTTTTGTCAACATTACAATTACTGCAATACTCTTGGAACAGTACAAGTAACAACTTCTATACCTTCCTAGGTTTCATTGTCTACTGGTTTCAATTGGGTTTTTGAAGCAGTGTCCCTTATCTACTGTTGGAGCTAGTACATTCAAAACACAAGGAAAAAGTCCTGACAACAGGACAGACGACATGTCTTTTTTTCCTTGAAGCTTCAAGTTTACTGTATGGTCTGCAAGAACTAGCCCATTTTCATGCTTTGCTCTTAGAAACTGAATTGAGGACTTTGCTCTATTGAAGCATCGATAGTTTAAAACAGTGGGAAGTAGACACAGACAAGAATGCACGTAGGACCAGTGCTGACTGCCAACTGGTTTGTGTATTCAAAAGGGTGCACACACACACTGAAATAGAAAACTCTGGGAGGAAAACATATTGAACGTTCTGGCGGTGCCTGAATCCAGTGGTACATTATTCTTCATTCATAAGACATTAGTTAGATTAACCGAGGGTGCACTAACACATGTTTCATCTGTATACGAGATTCCGAGAACTTATGAGAGTAACTATCTCAGGCAGACAAGCTTTTGCCCTAACGACAGTGTGCGCGAACACGCCAACAACCTCAAGGCAAAAACTGGCAGTGATTCAGCCATTCAGTATGCTAAGTGTGGCTACCTGCCACGTTTTTGGGAGACACTGCTGCTGCACACATGCAAAGAACAGACTGCACGGGAAGTTTATGAGGCTTTCACGATACTCTTACAGGCAAAGAGTGTAGCTGTCTTTGAAACTACTAATCCCTTATGACTAAACAATAATGTGCTGCTGGCTCCGCCGCGGTGGTCTAGTTGCTAAGGTACTCGGCTGCTGACCCCCAGGTTGTGGTATTGAATCCCGGCTGCGGCGGCTGCATTTTTGAGGGAGGCGAAAATGCTGTAGGCCCATGTGCTCAATTTGGGGTGCACGCTAAAGAACCCCAGAGGGTCGAAATTTCCAGAGCTCTCCACTACAGCGTCTCTCATAACCTTATGGTGGTTTTGTGACATTGAACCCCTCATATAAATCAATAATGTGCCGCTGGATGCAAGCACCGCTAGAAGATTTGATATTTATCCCTTCCCGAGTTTTTTCTGTTTCAGTTTATGTGTGTGTGGAACCCATTAAGTACACCAAGCAGTTGGCAATCAGCTTTGGTCCTGTGTGCATTCTTGTCCGTGTCTATTTCGGGCTGTTTTATACTATGGGTATGTTGGCTGGCATCCATTTTTTTTTTTTTAGTTATCTTGCACAATATATGCACTCAGGGAAAAAAAAAAAAAGAAAGGCATCGTACCATTTGTCATTCCAGCAAGATTCTTTTAAGTTTTAATACATTCACAAGCTGATACTATTCACAAGCTGGTACATATACATTTGTATTCCTCGGTTTTTTTAAATTCATGATTTTATAAAAATTCATACTCATCTTGTGTTCTTCCTATGTGGGGTCAGTGCTTTGTTCTTCATTGAACCCGTGGCCATGCCTTTACAGCTACCCGCTAATTCTCCATCTTGAGAACCACTGCTCCTCACCGGAAGCTCAAGAAGAACTCGTTGCCTTGCTCATCGAGAAGCTGGGCAACCTGCTGTACATCCCTGGCAGAGATGGAGAGGAGTTCACCACCAAGTTGTCACCTCAATCCTTAAAAAGGAAGATCATTATAAAGGTATATATAGATCTTTGGGTGTGCTCTTGAAGGTCCTTTATCGGATGTAAATAACTTCCTGTATTTACTCCCGTTGTCATTTTGTAGGCATAAGTGTGTGCATTGCAGAGTTGCCAGTTTCACTTTTAATAAGTGCATTTGAGCTTGAAGGTCAATTGTGTGTGCAAAAAAAAAGAAAGAAAGAGAAAAAGACAGCAACAAAAAAAAAATGGAGAGGCACAAGATTGAAGCATCTGTCTTTTTTTTTTTTTTTTTGCTGAGTTGCTTGTAGAATTTTCCATTCACTTATCACATTTTTTGGGCTCATTTGCATTTTTTGCAAATATAGCTATTTTAAAGATCATCACGTTAACCAATAGCGCGTTTGTCGATGACCTTGAGTAGTCAAGTGTTGAAGTCAAGTTTACTTTGGGGGAATCAGCAATTAATGTTAGTTATGCTCTGGCAATGTGCGTTCTACCAAATGGGGAGGCTTCACTGGAGATAATGTTAACAAGTAGATAAGTGCTTTCGTTCAATGTTGCACTTATGTTTGCAGCAAAAAATAATGAAAGTTATTTGTACAACTTTCCTTCGCATTAGCGTGACATTTTTCTAATAATTAAAAATGTTTTCAGGATGGGGAAAAATTATTAAATTTCCACTACATTCAGCTTTCTCGAGGCAGTTGCACTGCTCGTTTTGGTCGTGTTTTGCGATGATTATTTGCTTGTTAGCTGGGTAGCATCTGGCAACTTTGGTGCAGGGGCCCCATTGTTTTCTTTACCGGGATAGGGGGAATTAGGGGAAGGGAGAATGTCAATTCCGATTACAAAAGGAGCCGTTGTATGTTGCGCTAGTACGAAACTGATGTAGTTTCTCTAATGAAATGAAATTATAACAGGTTCGTTTTAGGGGCGAAACTCCTTAAGGCGGGGGTTTGTTCATCCTCTGCTGTCGTACATAGCCACCGATGGCACATACCCACTCTAGAGTGGGTATGTGCCACAGGGGATGCGAGATGAGTGGTGGGGGTACTTGGAGTGTTCACTAGAAGGACACATGGACAGGCACTGGACAGACAGACAGACAGACGGACTAGCAGACCAACGGACTGATGGATGGACGCGCGGAGCGGGTATGTGCCACAGGGGATGCGAGATGACGGTACTTGGAGTGTTCACAAGATGGAAGCACGGACAGACGGATGGACAGACACAGACTAGCAGATGGATGGACGTGGGGACATACGGACGGAGGGGCCCACGAACAGACGGACGGATGCATGGATGGACACACAGATGGTCGCGCGGATGGACGGAAGCATGGACGGGCTGACGGATGCTTCGCCCTACTCATCATCATTCACTCCGTGGATATGCTGTGATTTTTTTTCGCATTGCCACTTGAACAATGATACAAGTGCATTTTGCAGTTTCAGTTGAAACGATGAAAAAGACATGCTTAACTTGGGTCACAAGACCCCAGCGAGTTTGTTCCTATATCTTCGGTGGGTTTCTATGAATAGGTATTTCGTAGAGGCCAGCATTTGCACTCAACCCGAGGTATGACGAACCTGGATATACAGTCGAACCTCTTTGTAAGAGACACTGATATGAGAAATGAAGGGGTATGGATACACCAGTATGGCTGCAGCAAAATACGGTGCATAGGAAAATGCATACGAGGTTCGTTGCTTATAACAGACATCTCGAATAAAAGACAAGAATTGCTGCCAGGAGCATGCCTCTCTTAAAGGGGTTTAACTGTAACGAAATATGGGTTATAACAAAGTAAATGAAAAATAGTCTTGCAATAAATACAGGGTTAGGAATAAACCTTTATAACAAATTTCTGGATATAACAAACTTATTTTCATGTAAGATGCAACTTTGTTATAATGAGGTATGAGTGTATGCCGCTTCAAAGCATCCGTGGGGCCAAAAGAGGAGCATACCCACTGTTTCACTGAGTGTTGATGTGTTGTTTGAAAAGGTGGTCAGGAAGCCCTTATTATTGGGGCAACAAAAACTTCGTTTGGATTAGTCAGGTGTTTGCTGCGCACGTATTTGGCTTGATAACATCAAAGCAGACTACATGGTGCACTCTGAGTAGTGAATGTTTCCATCTGTTTATCTACCTGCTTAGTGCTTTTATCTTGCTGCTCTTGGTGGTCAAAAGTTAAATTCTCATTCTTGGTTGTCAGCGACAATTTACTTTTTATATTGTATTTCAGAAATTCCTGCTTATTGGAAAAGTCATGCTCACTTTCCTATACAACAGAAAACATTTGCACAACTACTGACTGGTCTTCACACTTTGATGTATCGATATATGGCTCTGTACTCTACAGTTGGTATAGAGGCACAAGCAGTGCCCAGAGGACATACTTACAGATGTAACTGCCCATGTCACTGCACCATGTAGAAGTTGCCAGCAAATTGAAACGTTGTGATTATGCTCAAACATTTCAAAGTGAGCTTTACAGGCAACATTATGTTCATGCTGTTGGCTAATGTTTCTAAACTTTCAGAGTAAGAAGCTTCCCAAAGATTCCGAGGAGGCAGAAATATCTGAAGAGGATGATTTCGTTGACAAAAACAGCAATAGCTCAGTGAGTATCATGAACAGTAGTGTGTCAGCATCACCTGTACTAGTTTACTATAAAATCCCGAGCAAGTGCCCCCCCTCCCTTTTCACGAGGTTTTAAATGTTCAACGTGACTGAGCAAACCCTCACCCCCCTGTTACCTCCCACCATTTTCACTATTTTTATTCGCACCTAGATGGCAAATCAAAACATTTATTGAGTGGGTATTCATGAGATTGCGTGGGTTTGGGAATGTTGGTATTTTATTGCAGTTTCTAGCGGATACACGAGACAAAGACAGCTAACATCGACGAATACAGGCGCTTGCATTCATCGGTGTTACTTGTTTTTGTCTCGTGTATGCTATAGAAACTACACTGCAGTGCATATTCAATAAAGAATTTTATTAGAATTTCAGGTGCACATTCTTTGTACTTAGCTGCTATTCCACCACCACCTTGAATTTTGATCTGCAACCAAGCAAGGACCTCTCCTCCAAATCTTGTCGGATTATATTTCACCAAGGGGGAGGGGGTGTGTTTGCTTGGGATTTTACAGCAATCATTGCTCCAAGGATTCTGTCGCTATGCTGGCCTTATATGTAAGACTGAGTACAGATTGTGGGATCATTGATCGTGACGCGAGCAAAATGTGAGTGATGCATATCCTGCTTTACACACTGCCAGGAATCCCCCAAGAAGTTGAAGCTCATCAAGCCCCTATCTGATTTGGTGGTGCTGTCAAGAATCCACTTCACTGATTTTGTAACTTCACAGCAATCTCGTAAGTGAACTCTTCTCATTAATTGGAAACCTATGCTGCCTTCATGGAGCGAAGGCTGAAAGGAAATGGTGTGCTAATATTTTGCATCCCATGTGAATAAATGTAAAATTCAGCGTAAATGCTGCAAAAAATGGCAGCGCAACTAAAAAGTCTTTTTACCTGTAGAGTAACCCTGAGACTATAATTTGCCTCGAAGAGCAAGTCTGGCTATGTTAAGGTATATGTCTTGTTAAGTTCTACGAGAAACTACACAGTAGATTGTCAATGGTGCCAAAGTGAACCATACATGACTGTCATATAAACAGTTGTGCCTTATGCACATCAACTCAGATCGCCTGCCAGGTATAGGCCTTTTGTTAAGAGACGTAGTGTTCAGTTAGTTGCTTGCTACCTTTCAGAGGCCGAAAATGAGGTGTGTACATTCAGCGAGACATCTGCTCTCAAGTTGGGTCATGCCTTGGCCGATGAAGTGGCAGCTCACACTCGGCACTTCCTGGCTCATGTGTCACCAACAGCCAGTCGGGTTGACTCGAGCAACTACAATCCTCTAGAACTGTGGGCATGTGGCTTTCAAATGGGTAAGTTCTTCAGCGCTTAAAGGGCCAGTAAACAAACTCACGGTCAAAAACTTCTAATGGAGAAATAACTGCACACTTGTTAAATGTGAACATGCTGCCTTAACATTTTGAATAAGTGCTGTGATGAGGAAGAGACAGAGTATAGAACAACCTGCTTTGGCTGGTTTTTGTATCTTGCTTGTCCTTCACATCCTTTTCTCTCAGTGGAGAGGTGTAGACGTAACCCTTTGTCTCGTCGTCAGCGTGACACGACGCCAGTGATACGTCATATGCGTGTATGCAACGACCGAGCAAGACTTCTCTTATGTGTGCACAGGGGATACAGCGCAGTGCATTGCAAACAGTATGAAACACTGGGAAGGTGTGCATCTTTCCCCCGTGATATAGTAGAGAGATGCCTCTTCATCTTGAAGGCTTGCATTCTGGCTTGTCCTGGTAGACTCGGGCCCTAAAAAATGGCAGAGGGCAGCACAGGAAAATCGAAGTGCAGACTGCACTGCCAAAACTGCATCGCCACAGGACCAAGGCACCGTTTCATAGTGCAAAGGACCAATCAACAAGCTAATTGGTACGTCAAGTTGCCCATGGGCACCATATGGTCACGGCATGTACGAGTAGATTTACCAACTCTACAATGTAAGAAGCCGGGATGGGGGGGGGGGGGGGGTGTACACTGACATAGGAAGATACCAGACAAATCCAACGTTCTGTTATTGTTGAGTGCTCTTGAGGTGGTACCTCAGTTAACATTGTGCAGCTCGTAGTAATTGGTCTTGTTGGAGAATGTACTTGTAGAAGTCGCTCTTCACTTGGAAGTTCAGCTACAGTGGCTAAAGCTCATCGCAGCCTCCTGTAGTCACCACAGCCACAACATTGCTTTGTGCGTGCGATTTCTGTGAACTTTGCTTTGTTTAGCACCCTGTGGACCACAAAAATTTAACTGGGTGGTCTGAAACAATTATGGGACCTATAGAGACAGTTTCCTGCAGTGGCGAATGGGTGCTACCACGTTTGAACACGTGACCTAATGGCCTTCCCATTCAGCATCGCCAACGGCCAGCCGATTCGCCGCTCCCGCTCCCGGGAAGGCCACCAAAATGGGCACAGCGATTTATGTCTATATGTTTCGGTCACATTTTTAGGGGCGAAGCTCCTTAAAGCGGCACCCGTTCGTCCCTTGTAGTAGTGCGTAACATGTCTTACGCTTTGACCTGCAAGGTGGTGCCGGTGGGAGATTTCTCCTGTACATTGTTGAACAATAAAAAATTCGCAGCATGTGCGTTAACTAAAAGCCGAATTCTCCTGTCTCTCATTCCCAATTAGCAGCCATTGGCATGTACATTGAGCACTATCTGACAAAAAAGGGTTGCTACGTTATACTCGCTGGGCGTAACCTCCTTGGTTTTAGAAGGGTTTGGCGAGCATTGGGCCGCAGTGCCATGAATACAGTGAACTAGCATATGCCATGAACTCGAGATGTTTAAAGGTGGGAAGTAGACACGAAGCGCAAGCCGTAAGAAAGTGTGCGTGTGCCACCTCTCGTTTAGTCCTTGGAATGTCCGCTGAATGGTGGTGCTTCTATATGTGGAATACATGATGAAAAGATGCGAGATGGTAGTACTTGGAATGTTGACCAGATGAACGAACGGACACACAGATAGACGGACGCACGGATGGCTGCATGGACGGATGGACGCATAGACGGACGCAGGGGCGGATGCATGGACAAACGCAGGTACGGACACACGGATGGACGTGTGGACGCACAAGCAGACGCACGCACGGACGGGCGGATGGACGCATGGACGGACAGAAGCTAGAACGAATGGACAGACGGATGCTTCGCCCCACTCTCCATCATTCACCCCGTGGATATGCTGCCATTTTTTTGCACCGGACGACAGCACAAGCTTTTCTGTTACGTCTCACTATTGTTCAGCATAGTCTCGCATCGTCGCCCGGCAGCGCACCGGGCTCGGCAAACTGCTAACGAGACATATTTTCTTGCAACGCTCGCCCGCATCTGCGCAGCCCGCTTTCAACCGTTGGCTGCAGGGATAAATGGATAGATTCCATGTCTCCACCTCTTTATAAAGGGGTGGAGACATCTGTGCCACTATGCTCGCAAGAAAAAAATAAAAAGAAGACTTTCTGTTTAGGGCAACGGCTGCCACACGTCACTTCGCAGCCGCGGCGGAAAAGAGAAGGTCATGGTGTGTCGGTGTGGTGGCGCCATCTAGCTTTGCTTAGACAAACAAGCTGCGGAAAAACGTCTATAGCTATTTTTAGAGAGACGGTGCTAAACTTGGGACACTGTATGAAAAGCTGAGACAGTCCCACAAAATCCGGGATAGTTGGTAGCCTTACGTACAAGGAGGATTGGACAGGTATTGAAAAGAAACGCAGGAATTGTTTTTCGAAATTGAGGGTGTGTGCAGCGTTCAGCACTGTAATATTCGCAAAATGTGATGCTGCAGTCTGCTGCATGAATCAGCGAGCTTGTTTGGGGGGTGTAAAAAAAAAATGTGGAGCCTGTTTAGTGCCAACGTGACTGAAAATTTTTTCGCTCGCTTCATAGCGTTTTTTTTATAATACACTGCCATTAATTCAATGAAGTTTTTCATTTTTTTTATTTGTGCAAAAAATTACTGCTTGTGAAGTATCAGGCGTGACAATGCGATCAAAGTCAAGACACAGGAAAAAAGAGGAGGAATAAGCTCTTGAAAAAACACAAACAAAAGGGGCCATCTTGCTTCGAAAAACACAACCACAGTAGACTCTCGTTTATTCAAACTCGAAGGAACGTCTTAATTTTGTTTGAATTATCAAGAAGTTTGAATTATCAGAAGTCCTCAGATATATGACTGTGGGTGAAGTGACAGCACACATTATGGTTAGGCATTGATTTCATCAGATTTAATTTGTAAGTGATTGTAAAACCTAAGTGCACGCAATGAACAGAAAGCAGAGGTGTAAGCTCCGTAAGTTTATTAACCATTTACTGCTGATCAGACCTTTTAAAGAAATCGTTAAATGCCAACTGCTTCTTTGTGATACAGTACACTCCCATTGAATGAAACCCTCTTAAATGCAATGGCTGCTTAAATGGAACAACAGCCTCCAATATGATTGGTTTCTTACTCAATTCTGTGCTGCTGTTTATCTCTCAATAAACAAAACTACTTTTAAATGGAACTCGTATTCCAGGTCCTTTCAGGTTTTGTTTAACAGAAGTCTACTGTATGTGCCTTCAGCGCAAAGCTCTCCATACCAATCGAGAAGCATTATGGTTTACCATGCATGTGCGTCATTTTTTTACTAGCAAAGCCTTTTTCCTTGAAGGCCTGAGCGCTTATTTTTCATTTTAGACTGTCAGGATTACTTAAGCACGCAAATTTTTAAATAGTAGTGGGTAAGAAGCAGATTTTTCATGGTATGGAACCGCAAATAGTATGAATAAACCGAATGATGGAGATTGAATTAAGAAGCTTTTAAATAGATTGAAATAATAGAGGGCTAACCAAAAAATTGAATTTTGTTTGAATTAACCAAAAGTATGAATTATCAGAGTTTGAATTATCGCAAGGCTCCTGTACAGCCTATAGGTAGTCTTAATTGCTTCCACATGGGACAAATTTTTGTTTATGAAGAGTAGAGTTGTCATTGGTCCTATTGTTAGAAAAAAATCTCACGATGACTGCAGTAGTCAGGAGTCGCGAGAGGGTTAATGCCAAATTTATGTTGCATGAACCATGGCATTAGAATCCCTCTTGCCTTGGAGTTACATCTGTGATAAAATGCAGAGGCTTAGTGTGGAACAGTGCTATAAGGGGTGGACATGAAGATGGAAGGTGTAATCTTAAGATAATTCATGCTAACCACAACTGAAACTATGAGAAGTGAATGTGAACACAAGTTATGGTGCATAGAACAGGTAGCTATTTGTTTATCATAAAAGCAGTGTGGGCAGGTAGTGGGCACCTCAGAATCTAGGAGCACACTCGGCACCGTGGTTCCGGACCCTCTGGTCAGAAAGTGAACTGTTGACGTGAGATATGTAGAAGACAATTTTACCGAAAGCTTGGAAACCTTCTGTATGTTACTTGGAGTGCCAGTGATGGCCTACTTGTAGAATTAGGTAGTGTAAAGGCGGTTACTGAATGCTGGCGTAAAGGTTAACCCACTGGCTCTAGTCATGGGCTCTGAGCGCAAGCGGCGTACACGAGCAATGTGTGGTGAGGACAGAGCCTCCAAAGAAGGCGTGGAATGATGCCCAACTATAGCATTACTCCTTGCTACAATTACCCACAGCCTGTCAGTGTATGCTAAAGAACACCACATGGTCAAAATTTCCGGAGCCCTTTACTATGGCCTCTTTCAAAATGATATCTTAGTTTTTGGATGTAAAATTCTGGATATTATTATTATTATTATTCCTACAATTACCCCCAGCAACGAAGAAGGAGCCATCTGGTGACCTAGCAGTTCATCACTATGAGTGGATCATAGTACAGCTTGAGAATACGCCCCTCTATAGCTTTACTCTTCGCTGCAATAGAGCAAAGATTATGGGGCAGTAATGCAATAAGCTACTGACATAAGTTCTATGTTGGTTCTGCTTACCATGTGGGTTTAATGGGGCAGAAGTTCAAGGGAAGACGCAAGCTTTGAAAACATGAAAAATTACTGAAGATGGGGTGTCACATGAGCCAATATTTTAACAAGCATACTTATTATTCAAGGCTGCAACTGCTTTCCTCAGTGTGTGTATGCATGCATGCACATATGTATGTATGTGTGTGTGCATATGAATGTGTGTAATCAATCCTTTGTTTGGGTGCGAAGCATATATATACAGTGCTAAAGAAAGCAGTTGTGCCGCCTTGAAGTACACAAGTCTGCTTGTGGAAACGTAGGCTCCAGCATGCAAGTTAAACGTCATACCGGTGCGTTGGACTAAATGTTCGGGCTGTACTCTGCTTCTGCAAGTCCAAAAACTGAAGCTGCTGGATTAGCAGCGATGTAAGAACACTTGTTGCTTCACATGTGTCCTTGAAATAAACTAGAAAGAGTGCGTGCAAGCAACTTCGACAAATCAGTTTTCTTCCGTGCAGCGGCCATGAATGTCCAGACATCCGGTGTCTCGATGGACCTGCACCGTGGATGGTTTCAACAAAATGGTGGCTCTGGCTATGTTCTCAAGCCTCCCTGCCTGCGCCAGCCATGGTCCGTGTTCAATGCCTACCGACGCGAAACATTCTCTGACAATGAACCACTTTACCTGCGAGTCAAGGTGTGTGCTAGAGTCTTTGAGTGGTAGGTGCTGTAGTAACTAGTGTTCAGTATAGTAGAGTAAAGTAGCTGAAAGAACAATTCAAAAGGTATTTATTGAACATTTGGGATGGCTTGTATAAATATGTCATGTTTACTTGTCGGCATGGTGCAAGCCGCAACCTCAGAGCAGGGCAAGATGTTTATAGATGTTGATGATCACAAATTGAATCACCAAGAATAATCAAAAGAAGATAAAAATATAGATGTTGATGATTTGAAAAAAACTTCATGGCACTTTATGAATAGTGCCACGAAGGGAAGAATTTATTTTGTACAATGCCTTGTTAAAGAGTAGCGACCTGAGCCAAGGGAAGCCACCGTTCAAAATTCTAAACAAAAACTTGACTGCCCCATTGCCTATTCTAGCATAGTATTTGTCTCATTTTTGGCCTGTTTGCTTGCTCTACTGTAGGTTATGTTGTATAATATGCCTGGTAGTATGCATTGTTGCCACAACATTGAAGGATGTTTCTCAGTGTTGCCGCAATGTTGTGTCAATATTTGGTGCCGCTAGGTGTACTAGATGTAAAAAAAAAGACAAGAGCCCTGCACTTGTTTTCTTTGATTAGGTAGCTCGAATTAGCTATTTAAATTGAAGGTGAGGAGAAGTATCAGTATAGAGTATCTTAAATAAGGTTAATTCGGCTTTTGTTTGATGGCAGGTTTAAGCTGACTTTGTAAGCAACTACTTCAAACTTTGAAACAGTCAAGTATGACGAGATGAGAGTTAACAAGAGTTGCATGTGTTGTCTTCCTTCTTGTGTCCTTGTGTCAAGTTCGCGCTGAAACCAATCCGTCACAATGGGATGGCATGGATGTGGATGAGAGCTTGATATTTCTTGCCTGTATTCGGAAACTTTTATTTTTGTTCATTGCATTGGGTCTTGTAGTGGAGACATGCTATGTGTTTTAATGTTGCAAGTGAAGGAGGCGTACATCTTTTGCTACTGCTGCAACAAGCAATTTTCAACTTTTGTCGAGGTGCGTGAATGGATCGCTCATCCCGTCTGGCGCAAAATATTTGAAAGTGCATAACGAACTTGCCCTAATACGACTTTGACGGAAGGGCATTGCTATTAATGAACCAGGCAAATGTATTCTGGATCATTGTCAAACAAAGTATGCATAATATAGGCATGGCTCAAGAAAAGCAAAGCAAGCATGAATGTTATAGCTCTCCTTTCAAGTCTGATGAGTCCTTTAGTTAAACTTTATAAGTGTCACAAAACAGAAGTGGTTTATTTAACATGTGCTTAGGCGTGTGTTGTCAGTCGAAACGTGTCATCTTTTGCATTCGAGATTCCGAAAGCACCTTAAGGGAGTGTGTATCTTCGGTTTAACGAGCTCACCTTTCAACATTGTCGTTCATGCAAAACAAATCGGCATGTCCATTATGCTCCCGAGTACACCCCATCCGGGCCCGCAACTGCCACGAAGTGTCGCCTCGCCGATTAAGGGCGGCTGATAACGGGCTGTACACAGACGTGGACCCGGCTGTACTGTTAGTGGCATAGAATCTTCTGAACTCAGTTTTCCCACTCTTCTTTGACAGATCATTAGTGGCCAGCAGCTGCCACTGCCCAGGGGTGCCTCAAGCAAAGCCACAGCCATCGACCCTTACGTGACAGTGCAGGTGTTTGGGATTCCCACGGACTGCGCTGAAGCACGTACAAAAACCGTTTCCAACGAAGGTCAGTGCAATTCTGACATCATTTTTACACAGATCGGTACTTCTCAAACTGTTATGTGTAGAATGTGAAGCAGTGGATAAACTACTTTTAAATCAGCAGTACCACTCGACTACCTTGTCATAATACCATTAGTATTGCTTTTATAGTTTTGAGGCCGTAAAAATTCCCAATAAATTTGTCTAATTTAGTATGTATAACAGCTATTTATTTATTTGTTTATTTATTTTTAACATACTTTTAACTCTTTGCATGGTTTTTAGAGGAGTGGTAAAAACAAATTCACATCAATCAATCATTTTATTTCCTTTTGATTAGGAGGAGTACAGGACTAAAAGCTCAAGAGCTTGACAAGGTCCTGACTCCGTTCACAAGTTGGCAGAGCAGCAGTAATGGCAGACAATCATGCATAACGAATATCAAATGAACTTATAGGTATCACATTACAAAAAGTAATACAAAAATTTAAGAAAAAAGGGCTGAAAATAAAAAGAGAATAATTGAAATGCATGGTCATGAAGTGGCATGAACATGAAATAGAAGGGAAAGACATCGGCAGTAACAATAAAATTTGGAAGGAGCAGCTTGGCCGAACAAGTTTAAATTCATTTATTTATTTGTTTACGGTACCTTACAGGGCCCTTGTGGGACTTTTGGTCAGTGTGAAGGTGAACAAAATGAAGGAGACTGCATGCACAAAATAAAGTAGTAGTGGATGCATTCATGTTAGACTATAGGTGAAAAAAAATAATAAACACCATAAATCGCATTTGTAACAGCTAGTGTAAATACAAATATTTGCAAGCAAAGATAGGACTGCTTTAGCACCGAGTTCTGTGTTTATAGTATTGCAAATTTCACAGTTATGATATGCATGCCTTGAGATTGTAATCTCCACCACTCTGTTTTTAAGTAAACTGATTACATGTTTTTGTAGGAGGATGTTGGTACTGTCAAGCTTGGTTTACAATCCTTGCCATCTTGTATTGCCCATCAGGTCATTCTCCAATTTTTGATGAGTGCTTCGAGTTCACTGTGGCTGCTCCAGAGCTCGCCGTTCTTCGGTTCGCCGTCCTAGATGACGAATTTATTGGTGACGACTTCATTGGCCAGCACTCAATACCAGTGTCAAGTTTGAAAACAGGTAGAGCTTATCAGTGCATCCTGCCTTCATAGTGCAATGTATACTGTGTTACTTTGAATTCTTGATGAGAATTAACGGACAGTGATGGCAAGGAAAGTATAGAGGAATGTTATAAGCAGTAATTGTAATGTAAATGCGAAGAAAGAGAACTGGACAAGAAGATGAGCTTGCTGCTGGCAGGGACTTAACCTGCAACCTTCCAATAAATGTGTCCGAGGCTGTGCCAACTGAGCTGTGGGTGCATTCATCTATCGGTCCACTTTATAAAGTAGATATGTGCATTCAAACATGGGAGCGTCAGTCACAGCCATTTCGGCGAGTGAGAGACAACCCCCCCTCTTATTTTTGCATGTTGGTGTCACGTAGCACAGGATCTTATTATGAGCTGGCGGCTGACTAATAGTTCCTTGCATACAACCTGAAGCATCAAGCCTACAAGAACGAGTTTTTCTAGAATTATCGCATATTTTCAGCTGCTTTTCCGTCTCCCCTAAATTGTTTTGTGGGGCAGCATTTCGTTTATGATTGACGCTTTTCCACCTACACTTGAGCTCTACCGAATGAGCACGTGCTAAAATGGATTGTTCACCAATCACACTTACTCGGAATGCCTCTCTAGCATTATGTAGCACATTTACTCGTGCAAGGCTGCGCTTATGTAAGGCCTACATGGCTAGTATGAAGTGCCAAATTATGTAGAAACTAACCAAGTACCACAACCATATTTTCTTTAGGTGAAAATGATGGTATACTCTCTATGGATGTGCCCAATTCACATAGCCTAATTAAAAAGCACTCAATATTACATTCCAAGCAAGAAAAATAAAGCAGTGCATTGTGTGTGTTTTTTTTGTCATTTATTGTAATTAAATGCTTAATTTTTTTCACGGTCAGTCATATTCTGTTCTGGCATGAAACGAATGAAATTATAGGCTCCAAATATGTGTGTGGTTGTACACATTGTGGAAAAAGATAAGCTGTACTTTTTACTTTGATCCTGAAGCGCAGCACGTCGAATTGCCTGTCAAACATTTGATCAATTACAGTCATATGCAGCACACTGAAGTCGAGTCAAGGCACACCGACTATAAAGAAGGTTCACTTCATCCGATGAGCAATGTTTCTTGCCACATGTTCACACTACTAGCATAAAAAGTAGTGTACACAAACATAGTCACTGCCGCTCAAGGCATTATAAATGATCTGGTTAGCTTCTGCCTTTCATATGCATTATTGCCAGTTAACATAAATATAAAATAAGGGAATGGGGAAATAAGGTGTGCGTTAATCATGTATTGTGCATAACTTTGAGCTAAGTGGTCATTCTGTTTATGATATCAAGACAGTGTGAACTCAAGACAGGTAATTCTTGTTATCCTCCACAAATTAATACTTGATTGCTCTAAATGTTGTTTTTTCCAAGGATAGTGAAATGGCAGTACTACTTGAATCAAACAACCCAGGAAGAGGGGAGGGGATGTTACTTAGTGCAAAATTCTTAAACACTATGTTAAATTCTAACAGCATGGCTATTCGTGGCTGAATCTATCGTATCTTCAGAGAATCATAGAATGTTTTGTATATACAGTAGACTCAGTAAACGGAAATCTGTTAAGTGGAACTGCTGCTAAAATGGAGCAAGTGTTTCCGATAAGATTGTTTCCATACTTGTATTATACACCCCGGTCCATTTCTTAGTAAATGAAACTCCTGTTAAATGGAACACATTTTCCTGGTTCCTTCAGGTTCTGTGTAATGAGAGTCTACTGTGTATAGGGGATTCGACATATAACGTATGCAATATATGAACAATGCATTTGAAAGCAATTTACAACTGTTCAATATAAATAACAATTCGTTATATGTGGATTCGGTATATGCATGTAGGACTGTTATCAGCAGTTATGATCCCTCAGCAGCTTGAAATTCGGATTAAAAGGTACAGTGCAGTATGTTAAAATATGTCCAATGTGTAACTTTGCATGCATTTATTATACAGTGTAGACCATTCATAACGTACCTGCTTATAGTGCAGAATCGGTTTCAATGTGGCCTTTTTCGACTCCCATTCACTCTCCCATAAAACACCATGTATACGCATACCTCTTATTGTGCAGTCTCCCAAGATGAAAGATCGGTTATAATGAATCTGCTGGAAAATCTTTGTGCCAAATACGGTAGCAAGTGCACGCGAAAGGAGGCGCAATGGGTGTGCCGTTGGGGAGTGAGCGACGAGGTTGTTATGGAGGAGGAGGGGACATGGAGTGAATGGACAAAGGGCAGAGAGAAGAAAAAGGAAAGGGAAAAACAAGACCGCGGCACACTGCCCAGGCTTGCTGAGTAAATGATGAGGGCAGTTGCCTCGGTGACTGATAAGCCCTGCACCAGCACCCGCTAGCATCGCTATGGTCACGTTTGGCTCAACATGGCACATGCATTTCCCATCCTTATTAACCGCATGTAACAGTTTTGTCAGGAAAAGGGTCGTCGTTATTGTGCTTGCTACAGATATCGCGTTTGATACGTTGTTGGTAAATTGAAAACCTTTTGCGGCCTCATGATGCAAGCTTTCTCCTTTGCTGCCAGTGCGCTGTCTTACGTAAGCTTGGCGGGATTTCATCGTTATCTCTTGGCTGCAAATGTGAACTTCATAACGCGTTAGCTGTTCTTGGTTCAAGGCGTGAGTGCAGTCTTTTCGATGACGGATCTTCATGTCTTGGACATACTTCCCGAGACAACATACCTAATAGCATGTTAGGACTAATTAACTTTGGGTGCTTTCGGTACAGCGGTCACGTGCAATCCAAGTTGCGGTTTGGTACAGAATCAACGAAACCTTTTGTGGTGGCTGCACTTGCAGGGAAGAAATATATATCGTTAAAGTTAAAAATAAAAACAAAGGCAGCATGTGTAGCACTTGAATGGTGCTTTGCTGTTCGACTGCGACATCTTGAAATTGGGTGCGCGCCTGTGAAATCGAATGATTGGCATCTTTCAGACCATGAAATTCCAGGTGTGATTCAACATTCTGTGTAATGCGCATAATCGAGGTGGTCTGAGAAGCGGTAGGCAAATCGTTAGCCCCCCGTTGTTGTTAACGGGGGTGCATTGTTAGCCCCTCCCTTGTTCATTTCATCGGCAATGCATGTTTTTGGATGTTAAATTATTTTAACATTCAGGAATTTAAAAGGGATAAGCTCCATGCATCGCATGCTTCAATTCTCAAAGACGCGAGGCTGCTTGCTCAACACGTTTTGTGCAATTGCAGCCCTTAAAGAAGGTTGTTTTGGTCATAGTGCGGTATCGCTTAGCTATAGTGCAGATATCTATGACTTCCGTGGCTGACGTTATAAGTGGTCTATACTTTAGTGCTGTTGAAGAATGAGCCGATCTTACTAGCCTTGTAGATGATTCGGCATAATGGCCAAAGTCCGAAGCAATGTTCTCACGTTTCTTTGCGCCCCGCCGCGGTGGTCTAGTGGCTAAGGCACTCGGCTGCTGACCCGCAGGGCGCGGGTTCGAATCCCGGCTGCGGCGGCTGCATTTCCGATGGAGGCGGAAATGTTGTAGGCCCGTGTGCTCAGATTTGGGTGCACGTTAAAGAACCCCAGGTGGTCTAAATTTCCGGAGCCCTCCACTACGGCGTCTCTCATAATCATAGAGTGGTTTTGGGACGTTAAACCCCACATATCAATCAATCAATCACGTTTCTTTGCCCCTATTTTGCAGGCTACCGTCACGTACAGCTCACATCTGACACCGGCAAAGTGCTTGAAAACTCCTCGCTCTTTCTTCATGTCACTATGAGCACCCGTTCAGGAGACAAGGTATGAAAACACCTTGGCCACTCCTGCTACTGCAGGCAGCCCGGAAATAAGAGTTGCCAGATGCTGCCGAGTTAACAAGCAAAGTAATCATCGCAAATGAAGCTCTAACAAAGCTGCATGGCTTTCATACAGAAACCCCAAAAAAGTGGGAATATTATTAAGTTAATATTTTTAATTGTGATGAAAAATGTCACTTCAATATGAAGGAGAGATGAAAATACTCTTCTTAATTGTACACTATTGTACAGTGAGAATATGCACAATTACAAACGAAAGCACATATACTTATTGTTTAACATTGTCTCTGGGGCAGTTTCCATTGGTTGAATGGGCGTTTGCCAGTGTATGACTAACGCTACTTGTTAATTCCCCTAGTCTATGTTTGACTTCAACATTAAAGTCATAGTCATCAACAAATGCAATATTGGTGAATGTGATGATCCCTAAAGTAAGTGTATTTGAGGGAAAATTCAAATAAACTCACAAGAAAGGCAACAAGCGACTACAGAATTCTACAAGGGACTTGCAGAAAAAGAAAAAGCCCAAATCCGCTTATGCCAAATGGAAACTGGCAACTCTGCTTGAATACCTAAATAGTTTGATTTGATTGTGCCAATATCTCGCAATGTCTGTCCATTGTTTCACATTGTTTATGTGGCACATTATGTGCCACATAAAATGAGAAAAGTGTCATGCATGTGTGCTTTCTCCAGCTCAGCAGAAAGCAGTTAGCTTTTGCAAATCCAAGCCATGCTTGTTTGAAAGCCACACTTATGGTATCTCTGAAAAAAAAGTATCATAAAAACAAAATTCAGAATATTGTCAGATGTGCCATTGCAACTAGGGGATTTTATGCACATCATCAGGTTGTGAAGAGGACTGTCACATCAAATGTTGAGGGATGTCTCCCGGGCTTTGTCAACTGAGCTAGCATGCCACTGTGCAAGTCTTGCTTGTAACCTATTAAACAAACGAGTCGGTTAACTTCCAAGTTTCGTCACTCATTGCGTGCCTGTCGCTCCACAATGATAAGATGTGACTCTTGGCGTTAAACGTTTACTTGGCTGTTATTAGCTCCTACAAAGGCAATTGGCATCCTATGAAACAAACTGGGCTGCGGTCGTGCCTGTGTGAGACGTTAGAATATTGGTTTCACTCCACTGTTGAGACATTGATACGGAACAAGGCATGGACGCTTATTACCGTAAAAGCCCACTTATAGCTCGGACCTGGATATAGTCCAGGGTGTAATTTGGGAATAGCAAACGCGAGAAAAAAATCGCCCGAGTAAAATGGAAAGATGCATTTGTTGACACACTTCATTCATCATCATTGTCGACGCACTTTTTTCTGCCCCGCCGCGGTGCTCTAGTGGCTAAGATACTCGGCTGCTGACCCATAGGTCACGGGATCGAATCCCGACTGCGCCGGCCGCATTTCCGATAAAGGCGTAAATGCTGTAGGCCCGTGTGCTCAGATTTGGGTGCACGTTAAAGAACCCCAGGTGGTCGAAATTTCCGAAGCCCTCCAGTACAATGTATCTCATAATCATATGGTGGTTTTGGGACGTTAAACCTCACATATCAATACGCACTTTCTTCCGAAGCTCCCTTGTCAGAAATGTTCTCCCACAGCACATCATCTTCAGTGCCGTCAAGCGTGTTCGAGATGGAGCACTTTTTGAATGTGTGGCAAACAAGCGCCCCGAGATCTGGCCCAAGCCTCGACTAGCACAGCATCCCTTGGGTGATGCTGTGCTAGTTTCAGCACAGCATCACCCATTTCAGCCGTTCGGCAGGGGTCACTTTCGATTCTCAGGACCTTATCCACTCCGCATGCAGGTGCTTGACATTGTCCTTAAATGGCTTATTAAGACACACATCAAGCAGCTGCAGCTGTGATGTCATCCCTCCTGGGATGACGATGAGCTCGGTGCCGGAATCATGCAGCAGTCGCTTTACGGAGTCGGTCAGGTGACACCGAAACCCGTCGAGCACAAGCATCCAAGGGAGCCCTAGCAGTGCTCCGGGCTGTCGACACCACATGAGCTTTACCAGTGAAGCACTAGCAATTCGTCTATCCACCCCGTGTCCTGGCAGCGGGCGACAACATTTTTTGGGAACTTCTCCCCCCTTTGGCAGCGTCTTTCGTTTGAATACCACATAGGGAGGTAGCTTGCGACCGTCTGCAGTGCAGGACAACATAACAGTCACCCGCATTTTTTCGTTCCCTGTCAATCGCACGATAGCTTGCCTAGAGCCTTTCTGATGCACCATCAGCATTGAGGGCATCTCCAGGTAGACCGGCGTTTCATGTTCGTTGCCGTTCTGGCCCAGCTGAAAGGGGACAGCTTTTCGCAACGCGATTACATACTTTTGAAACTACACAAGCTCTTTGGTGGTGTTGCGACCTTGGTTTGCAGGCACCCGAGTTCTGGGATGAAGATGTCGAGGCATGAGGAGGTAGAACTTCGTAGAGAGGGTTTATTTACATTATTTGCATGGCACGAGCTCTCTGGATCAAAGCTTTACATTGAGCAGTTCTACATTGTGAGGTCCTCCATAGAACAAGCACGTTGAACAAGCTCTCAGCAGCTCGTGAGGGATGATTTTAAAGAGTCTCACTTCCTCAGATCCCTACATCGAGGAACAGTTCTATACTGCACTGTTCAATAAAAGGTCCCACAGCCCACACGAGGGTCATTATGCCGGCACTGCCCCCAACATAAACATACACTAACCAAGGGCTTGTATGGTCCCGGCAATGCTGCCTCTTTCGCCGAATTTTGCTTCCAGCGAGCGGGATGAAACGAGTCTGTCATCCTGCTGCTTGGGCCGACAACCCATGCTTTGTCGAACGGCGGTCACGGTCTCCGAGAGGCCATGCGTGGACATCTGGTACTGATTTGAGCGTCGGCGGCTCATCAGTCAGAGACGCACAGCGTGGTGGTCCGACGTCTGTAATAGGCGGAAGCTCGGCACTGTGGCTTTGACTGGAGCACAAAGACGTCACATGTCCCATCTCTGCGCACACGCCAAGGACAGCGATGCTCCGTCGAGTAATTTTAGCCACGCAGCGCCCAGTACGTATGGAAACAGCAGGGTGTCTTGGCGCTGCTCCTTATCTCCATAAAATGAGGCGGCAGCCTTTGTTCTGTTCTGGAGGCCGCGGCAAAAGGGTGGCTCGCCAAACGCAACAGGAGCTTCTGTGAGATCGGCAGCTGCTACTGCCACTAACACCATCTAGCACCAAGCGCAGAAGTGCGCAAACACCTGATGATGATGATAGCACAGTGTTATGCCTAAACCAAAACTGAATTTTGGACAAAAATTCTTATGACCCGCATATAGCACAGAGCCAAAATTTCGTACGGTAAAAATCTAGAAAAAAACACTGGGCTATACGCAGGCTTTTACGGTACGTAGAACGAACTATTTCAATGTCACTGGTCAAATTTACACCACCAGAAACAAATCCTAATAGGTTGACATAAAATTACAGCACCATTCATAAGTTCGAATCATCGGAATAGTAGGCTGCTTTCCCATTTTAGTTTTGTTCTTAGTGGATAAGGAATGTATTTATACACATGGAAAGTATTTTTTCTCACTTTATGGCCACTCTATAGATTTTATATCTGCAACGAAAAAAAATTATCCTAGGGAACATTTTGTCCAAAAATTAAGGAGTGTTTTTTACTAATACAGACAGACGTATCCAATCATAGTAAAGCCACAAATAGCTGAGTGTATTTATTATGCCCAATAAGCTTATGTCTGTGCTAGACATCCTGAATTTTCTTCACTAATTTTCATATAAAGTGTTGTGTCAGTGTTCATTGCACTGATGTTTGACATATCTTGCTTTTTATTATATGATCGATTTATAGCATCTTTCTTTGAGAGCTGCACACGTGTTTGTGGGATGAGTATAATTTTGCAGAGCTTCCCTCTTTCAGAAATTAAGAAGGAAACGATCCTGGCAGACTCGGCCACAGGCTGAGATGAGGCATGTTGGTATCCGGCACCTCGACGAAGCCTTCAAGGTGTGTTTGGGACTTGTGTGCTCATTTGTTGCATTTGCACATTTGTATGTAATTTCTAGAGCACAGCTCTGAGGTGCTTGTTCCTGTGTTGAGCGGCATCGCCGTCGGTGGTGCAACCAATAGACATGAAGCAATAAAATGAAAAAAAATAATAATAAATGCACCTGTTCTGTTTAAGCAGAAGTTCCACGTAACAGATTTCTGTTTACTAAGAGTCTACTGTAATGAGATGCCAATTATCCTGCTGCCAGTTATATATTTCATTTTGGCATATAAAGAATAAAATCGTTGGCTTAAAACGTGTGTGCAGTTTGTTTTTGGCTGCATTCATTTCGAGAGAAAAAGAAGTAATATTTTTTTTTATTCTGGAATGCGGTACGTCAAGCGACCCGTCTAACATCATAGTGCCCTCACCAAAGTGGTTGGCTACGTCATACGCAGTACGCTGTGGTTGAGTCATGCTGACTGCATAGAAGGTTCAGTTTATCCAGTGAGCGATAAGTCTTGCTCTTCTTTGGCCACAAATTGACACTACTGTAGTCGAATCTCGATAATTCGAACTCGAAGGGGCCCGAAAATTCGTTCAAATTAAAAGAAGTTCGAATTAATGAAAGCTAAGTAAACGGAGGGCTCTCCATTCTGTGGCGCATGTGCATTGAGCTAACACACGAGGGAGAAGTTTAAGAAGACCTAAATTTATTCAGAAATCACAGGACACATGTTATTAATTGAAGTAATCGGTGATGCATGCGCGTCTGCCCACGTTTGCCGTGCAGCGAGCCAATCAATTTTGCATGCAGCTTGCAAAACATTTCTACTTCGACTTCAGCATTCTCCTGGCAAGAGAAGTTGCGCGCGAAAATGTCCAGCGCCGACACTTTCTAATGACGACGACAACAATGACTGCTGCGTAACGAAGCCGCCCGCTTTCCGTTACGCAGACGCAGTGTGGCCAGCACGGGACGAGAAAGGAGGGGCGTCTCCACGCGGAAAGAAGCAGATCGGTATTTGAGAGAAAACAAACACTCCATGGCAGCTATTTTTTTTTTTTTGCTCTCTTTGCGCGTGTAGTTGAAAGGAGAAGGGTTACATGGCAGGGAAGGGAAAGGGGGATGCGTGGCATTGGCATGTAAGAGATCCCCCCCCCACACTCAAGGCGAATAGCCGTGCTCCCGCATAGGGCAAGGGCTGCAGAAGACAGTGCCTTTTTCCTTTCAACCACACAATCATTCAACCCAGCAACCGCTTTCTTTTTTTTTTCTCTCTCTCTCTTCGTGCGCGGCATTGGAAGGAGGAGTGTCTTTACGTGGCAGGGACTTCCGGAAAAGGGAGAAGCGTGACACGGGTGCGTCACAGATCGGCATTTGAGAGAGAGCAAACATTCCACCGCAGCCTTTTCTTTCCTTTGCGGGCAGCGTTGAGGTGTCGCAGGTGCCGCGGCGGGATTGGGCGGGGTTCCGAGAGCATTTTCGGAGCGCGGTATATTCGAATTAACCGTCGGAAGTGCTTGGGCGTTCGAATTACCGGGCGTTTTTACCCATTAGAATAGACATAACTTTGACAAGACCTCATAGTGAGTTCGAATTAGCCGGAAGTTAGAATTAAGCGTGTTCGTAATAATGAGATTTGACGGTAGCATAAAGAAGTGGTGTACACAAACTTAGCCACTGCTATTGTAGGGGTTATGTGTGTTTTTGTTATAGACACTAAAGGTTTTTTTTTTTTTTCATGATACGTGAGAACATCATTTGGTGGCTATGCAATAAAGTCTGTGCAAACGAAGTTACTGCTCATGTTTACACTTGCAGAAGTTGTCCGGACAAGCTCAACGTCATTCTCGATCTTCGTTGGGGTAGTGAGAAAACTTAGCCTCTCCTAAAGCCACATATCATATCCATGAGGAAAGTTGTTGAGATAAGTGTAATCTCTAGGTGACACATATATGCATCCAAGTTTTTATTTCGTCACCCTCGATTGCTGAAATTTCTTGTCTCTGTCATGTGCCACATAAGAAACATGCCCAGTACAATATGCGGGTGTGCTGAATTTTTTCGCTGGATTGCGATAATGTAGTGCAGTCTCTCACAAGTTACTGAAAATGTGGACATGGTTGATTTCATGACATAGCTCTCTCCTGATTCCAGCATAAATTTTTTTTGTGTCAAAAAGCAGCTCGCAGTACCATTCAGTGTGAAATTTTTTATTCGTTGTCTTCTTTAAGTTGTTGATGGTATTGGTTTGTTGCTATATTCAGTGACTTTTTTCATTTGCATTCTCCAGCTCCGTAGCTGTAGAAAGTTGTCACTAACATTAGCTAGATAAATGTGATTCTATGAGAAGCTCGGACGATGCAAAATCAGCACTTGTGTGTTAATTGAGTGCATTGCTGTCCTGGTGTGCAGTGGGTGCCATGCAGGTGTACCTGTAATAGTAAAAATGCTCTAGATAGGCCGCTCTTCCACCTTTAGTCGTGACCGTGCTGTGCGTTTGGCACAGGCCTGGTATTTTTCAACAATGGTCATATATTCATTTGCACGCCATTCTGCAGGGGGCAGCTGGGGCATTGAACGAGTGCCAGCGGCTGAAGGGATCCTTAGATCGCGCCTTGCTAGAGTGTTGTGAAGAGTGTGGCCTGCCAAGCAGTGCAAACTTGGCCCAGTGCCTGCGAGCAGCTGCCTTGCGATTGGCTTCAGCTTCCGAAGTAGTTGGCATCAGCATCACCGAAGAGAAAGGGGTGAGACAAAGTTACTCATTTGGTTGCTTATTAATTTCCTTCGATATGTGATATGCTATTTCCTATGATTGTGAGACTTGTGCAAGCATTCGAGCACTTCAAATATTTGAATGAATATTAGAATTCGCTTTGATTCGGATTTAAATTATTGAAAATTTAAAGTATTCGTAATAGTGTCTATAGTCTGTGTCTAGTTGAACGTGAATTTTCTGTTGGCAGTCGTGATACTGAATAAACATGGAAGCTTGGCGAACAAGCTCGTATCATCAGTGTCTCGTCAGTCTAATCAGTCGACCACTTGTTCGTCTACGAAAACATAAAAATATTAGTTCGCATGCAACTTTTTGTCAAGGTGGCTTCACTACAGTTGAGGTGTGCTGTACTGTCAAAACACCTGTCCAGGGAGCATCTGCATTGCCAAGAAGCCCTACTTCAAAGTTAAACCAACATAGTACCCCTACATTGATCCATCATATTTTAAAAGGGCCCCGCAACACTTTTTGAGCATGGTCAGAAAACACTGCCGATGGATGATCGAGGCTTCAGAGAACATGCGGGCCAGGTATTATAGTGCAGCATGCGGCCTTTAATTCACAATAAATTCTCAGTCAGCTGAAAATTGCTTTGTCTTCTCTTGACAAATGACGCTGCAAGTTTAAAAATCACTCGTGAGAACCATCGTTGATGTCATTGGATGATTCCAGCATTGCGTTCGATCATTACTAGGGCTGCCGCAAAATTCTGTGATGTCTCTGTCAGTGTTTAGTTTTTTTCAGGTAAAACTACAATGTTCTTTACTCAGGTTTTTCTGAAGAGAATGTTGCTTGTCGCATTTTTTTTTAGTTAATATAAATGAGACTGTACTCTGTTAAAAAATTTAGTGCTTGGAGTTACGGTAGTGGCTGTTTGGCATAGTAAGCTTTCTAGCTGCAGCATTTTTTTTTTCTTTTGCTCATTAGTACCCGGTGTTCAAGGTTCAAGGTGAACCCTCTGTGAAAGCATCAAAACTGGTCACTGCATTTGACAAGGTAAGTGGATGCGTCCTTTTTGACAGTGGGTTTGTTGCTTGTGTCAAGTATTTTCCATTAAAAGGACACTAAAGTCGAACAATGACTTGGTTTAGATTAACTAACTCTGCTCAGAGAACTCTAATGCTGTAAGCTTTACCATCATAAGTTCATTATTAGAGAAGGAAAATTAAGTTCAAAGTTTCATTTTAAAATTTTGCCCCGAAATTTGTGCATTTGACGTCAAGGATTTCAAAATGTATTTTTTGTATTGTCACGACATTAGCTAGATGAATTTTTCTGAAACTTCATATGTTAGGTTGATGGCCCCAAAGATGACAATGTACTTGATTTTTGTCAATTAGGTAATATGCAGGACTTAGTAGCGGCCGTCAAAATTTATGACATCATGACGTTTGGCGCGGGAACTTCAGATAACCTCTCCAGCCGCATTTTCTTTTGATGTGTTTTCTCTCTTACGAAGTGTCGTCCTGCGGTAAGAGTAGCATTTCCGGGATTGTGGAATTGTACTTTACCATTACACATGATATCATTTTGATATTTAGTGTGTATGCCTGTGCGAATAATCAATTTTAGGCTCGAAGCAAACAGTGATTTTGGTTGAATAATTTTTAATTAAATTCACATGGTATATATCACATATTATACATTATAAAGAAAAAGTTATACATTATAAATAAAAACCAAACCTGCACAATATTTTTTTAAAATTTAAGAAGGGCCTTGTACAAATGGCAATTTTTTTGCATCAATTAAAGTGAAAGCAACTTTGAACAGTAGCTTGATTTGGTTGGATAAAATTCTAGTGATAGCCTGTAAAATATGTTACATGTTGAAATTTGCTCTGCTGAAACCTAAAGAGTTGGTATAACGAGCTTTTAAACTGAAAAAAAAAAAAATTGATGTAAGGATATTTTGAACCTTGAAAGGGAGTTTCGCGGCATTGCGCATTTCTTTTGGATATGTGTTTTCACGGCTCAGCACAGCTTTGCCGCAGTGAAACTACTTCTACAGGAAGTTACATGAGAAATAATATATGCTCGAGTAGGTGGTTTCATGGTTTAGCAACTCTCTACTGCAGCGAAACTACCTTTACAGAATGTTACATGCAGATTAATAAACATCTATTCGTTCGTCTGGAATAATTCGAAATTTTGAATAACTTAAATTTGATTTCAAGCTAAATTCAACTATGTATTATTTGTTCGAATATTGGAAGCATTCAAATGTTCGCACACGCCCATTAGCGTTCCTTTAAAGGGACCGACAACTGCCCAGAACATGAATTGAAATTGTTCCACGGATAAAAAGATTGGCCTTTGCATAGCCTCAAATCAACTTTGTTTTTTTTTATTTTAATATAATAATTTATATTATTTCTTCATTGCACGTTGTGAAAAATGACCCCAAGAAAGTATAAAAAAAAGTTTCAAAAGCATGAATCGTCTGATGTACCGGGCCATGTGACCATTGATTGCCGTACATGGTCAATGATTTTTTTTTTTCACTATTGAAATATTGTTGTTTTTTTATATCAAAAGATATTACTCTATAAAAATGTACTCGAAGGCCTGCGTTAGTAGTATGCTTTAAAGCGGCGCTGCCTTGACAGGACATAATTATCCCATATTTGTCAGCGCTTTTCAGCAATTTTTTTGCATGCTCTTGAAATTGCGCACTCAGTTTTCTGGTCGCTAAGATTTTGAAGCGATGTTGTTTTTCTACCTAGACTTCATCTCAGAGGGAACCTGTATCACTACTCGGCACGGTCATGCATATGCTTAGTGATGTTTTTGGTAACTTGGCTTCGCTCGTGTTTTGGAAGTGTAGTGATGCAGGGACAAGTTGCTCATGACACAGGCATAGGCAACCCTGTGTGCAGGTGCACATAGCCCGGTATAATTGCAGGGAAAGTGTATAATGCCATATCATCTTATTGTAATGACTTATTTATTTTCAGAAAATGTCTAGAAGCTTGAAATAAAAGTAGTTAAGCATAGTTACAGGAACTTCTGTAAAAGCAGAACGACAGTGTTCACAATCGCGAGAAGGGCTGGTGGCATCGCTATAATTTCTCGGTGTACATTTGTGTTTAGAGCCTTCTAGATCTAAAAATACTGCACCGAAAATAAGTAGTACATGCTTTTGGGATTAGCTACTGCAGCTTCAAACACTACAAAAGGTGAGCTGTCTACCGCACCATAAAAAAATGGTTCGAGAAAAATCTGTTGTTGGTTTTTTTAAAGAATTGCCACTTGCCACGAAATAAGTTTGTTATATCCAAAACCTTGTTATAAATGTATATCTGTAAAACTGTATCAGTAACAAATACGTATTTGTTTGACAAGAATATTCTTTATTTACTTCACTATAACCGATAATTTGTTGTACCTTTGTTCATTAGATCAAGCTTTGAGCGTAAATGAAGTCTTTTCATAGTGTTACAAGCATATGTTTATAAAGAATTTTCGGGTATAACGAAGTGATTTTGTGGCAGGGTATGACCTTGCTAAAATGAGGTTTGAGTGTACAACAGTCATTTCTACCATGAAATAACTTTGTTATAATGTATGGCAGCTGTTTTTTATTTACATCATTATAACTGATAATATGTTATACTCATGTTTGTTATGCCTAGGTTTCAGTGTAAATGAAGTGTAGTCTTGTCGTGGATAGTTTTTATAACCTTCTCCGAAATGGCACTGAGGGAATGAGAAGGGAGAAACTGTACGCCCAACTTTTAATTCCTAAAGTAACTAAAAAAAACTGTATACTATCATCCTAGTAGGCCACAAGTGTGCAGCATTATCAGCTCTGACAACACGGGCTGCCATGCCAAGCATGTAGCCCACATATCAATTCTTTTGTCAAGTGGACATACAGGCTACTTTGGTACAATGTGAAAATGAGCAACATAGCTTTGATCTCATACTGATTCATCATCATCATCCTGACTACGCCCACTGCAGAGCAAAAGTCTCTGCCATGATTTGTTAATAAACACGATTCTGTGCTTTCTGCTGTCGCTCTATACCTGCAAACTTCCTAACCTCATCTGCCCATCTAGTTTTCTGTCTCCTTCTCGCGCATTTGCCTACTCTTGGAATCCAGTCAGTAACCCTTAATGACCAGTGGGTTTCCTGCCTACATGCTGCATGCTTGGCCCATGTCCATTTCTTCTTCTTGATTTCAACTACAGAGAAACCCCGTTAATACGTACCTGCCGGGAGCGGCGTCATAACTACGCGCTAAATGCACTACGCATTAACCACCAGCTACAAAATCACATATCGTGACACGCGGCATCGTCGCCAACAAAGAAACTCGGGATATATTGCCTAAAGTGACCACTGCAAAGCCATTTTTTTCTTTTTGCCAAAATGCAGAAAAGTTTCTAACTCTCGCACATGCGTCTGATAGCACGCGGTGGTGAGGTCGATGAGCATTTTGAAACTACTACACGTTACGGGATACGCAGCGTGGTACAGCGACAGAACGAACACAACTGGCTGTTCATGATAGTTGTTCCACGGTCTGCTTCTAAGCAAAAACAAATGCAGTTTTCTTTTTTTAAGCGCGTTATGGTCGCAGAGAGCCACATAGTTTACTTGCATGGCTAGTTGCGTGCGGCGCTTCGCTCATTCAGCGCACACTGTGGCTGCCGATCCGCTAGCCGTAGAATACGCCTTCTCCACTTCAGGCCATGCACAGATGTGGGGAGTAGCCTGCTGGATTTACGCAGCGACAAAGAACTTCTGGCAAGCAATTCGCTCTCCACGATGCTCTAGCAGTCCTGGCAATGGACGGAGACGCGCTTGAACTGTCGCTAAATGAAAGCGTGCAGCATGGTCACAATCGTGCTACGCTTGCTGTACTGTGCGCATGTTGACGTAATGCAGCGAGGCATCTTGGTGCCTGTGACCCGAAACGATAAACTCCGCGACAGTGAGCTGCTTGCGTTTCTGTAAAGCAGTGTGCGCTGGAACATGGTCCCGCACAACATAGCGACAGTGATCGGCGGCCCAACGCATTCAAATAGTCGCCTACTAAAAGGGTGCACTAGGCCTAAAGAGAAGCTACACCACATGCGTGCCCGAGCAGATAACCGGGTATGCTTACTGTGATAAAGCTTTTCGTAGGTGATAAGCCTTTATCAGTGGTCACCAGAGCGCCTTTGTTTTTTTCCCCAATGATTGCTCGCAATGTCATCGCCGCAATCGTGTAGAAGTCGGAATAACTTACCAGGTAATCTCCGCACTAAAGCAGTAAAAGCTCAGCGACGCAGTAAAGTATTGGGGAGTAAAATGTTATCGCGGTACCCATTTAGTGTGCACCAACCGGCAGACATAAGCCGAACAATACGGCTTAAGCGGTTTGCGAATGCATTAGTCTCTATGAGACGGGGTCAGAAAGTCATCGCAACTATGTCTTAACGGTTGGTACGCTTAAAGAGGGTACGAACTGATGATGTTTCACTGTATGGTATGATATCCTTAACCTCAGTTTGTTCCCTGACCCACTCTGCTGCCATTCTCTCTCTTAAAGTTACACATATCATTTTCCTTTTAATTGCTCGCTGCATCATTTTCATTTTAAGTTGAACCCTCCTCGTCAGCCTCCAGACTTCTGTTCCAGTTATCTACTCCTTATTTGTTAAGTTATATTTGACTGGGGTTACTTATAAAATGTAGTGCTCAGCTTGATAGGTTTTATCTCATTTCTGCCATAAGTATTGGTAATTTAAATATATACCTTATTTCACGGCACATTCGATAACCAACCAGCTTTTAAAATTTTTTTTTAATCTGCATTGATTGTTGTCTGTGAAAAATATACTATATATACATGAATATTTTAGATGCATCGGCAATGCTTTAAACTCCATGACTTGTTTGACAAATTTTGTAACTGCTACTTAAACACGAATAGCTGCTCTCCAAACTAAAATTTTTTTTCTGCTCCAAAAACGCTTATGGATGCTTCAAAGTGGTACGGTTTCTGCTCCAAAGTCAGCTCCAAAAATGTAAAAAGTCGTTTCCATCACGTGGATATAACGAAGTTATTTCCTGGCATGTGTGACTCTGTTAAAATGAGGTTTGCATGTATAACACTCACAGCTGCCATGAACTAACTTCGTTATATTCAAAAATTAGTTATAAACATTTGTTTGTAACACTACATTTATGACAAGACTGTTCTTTATGTTCTTTGTTATATTCATGTTCATTATATTGAGGTGTGAGTGTAAGTGAACAATATTGTTGTTGTTAATAGAGTGTATACAATTTTTTAATGAATATTTGGATATAACTAAGTCATTTCGTGGCAGGTGTGGCTTTTTATGAGGTCTGAGTGTACTTCCTTTGAATTGCGTCCACTCTGAAGCATGCCTTTTTTGTCAACAGGTGCTGGCTGAATGCAAGGCCATTTCTGAGACATCACATTCTGTTTTCAAAACAGTGAGTTGGAATTCGTTCGTTGTCCTTAAACCCAATGTCACATTTATTGAGCTTTTGAGAATTGAACTTCATATTTTCATTGATCAAAAACAGCGGACTCATTACTAGCTTTGTGCAAATAATAAGGTTTGATAATCTCGGATAATGGTGCAGCGGATATGTAACCTTTTTTTTTGACAATGCAACATTTGTTCCACTGATGAATTCATTAATGATAATGGCTGAATTTGGTCCACAGTTGAATGAGCTGTACCAGACCATGAAGAGTTTCTCCGAGGACCTGAACGGCACATGTGTGGCAATTGGTCTCAAAGGAAAGAAGGCTGAGAAGGTGAAGTACCAATGGTTATTACACTCATGCCACGTGGATGAAAGAAATGACATTCAGTAGTTATGACATTAAGTTTCTGGATGACATATTTTTCCTCAAGCGGCTATTTGTTTAAATTTGACCGGATGTCAATAACACTGACTTTTGAAATGCGAAGTACTAGGATAACAATAAATTATAAACAATTTTAACCACTCTACTTTGCATTTACAAATAGTGAAATGTATAAATAAGTGTATAATAGTATTGGTAGCTTGAATTGCTCCTGTCTCTTACTACATTGCAACTGACCACAGCAACTTCAACCATTGCTTTTTGAATCCGAAGCCTAGAATCCGACGTGGCATGTGTCATGTCGAAGCCACTGCAGTTCTGTGGACTTTCGCCATAGTGCAACTGGGAAATAGTAGCATGCTGCTATGTGTTAAAAACCACAAGTAAAATATTTTGGTATAGTATACGGTGTTTCAAATGTTTTATGTGCACTGCACTGAGCACACTTTGGCATCGAGAATATGCATTAATCAAATGGGTTCTAGTGAGGGCATCAGGTGGTGAACGGCATTTAGGTGACTGCGATTTGATTTTCGTATGTGGCACCATGTAAATGGCATCAAAGGGACCCTAAAACAGGTTTTCAAACTTTTTTTCAGCATTTTGGCTTGAGCATGATCAAATCATTTGCACCTCGAGTATAGCGACATGCCGTGTACCAAGGAGGCTACAGACAATCATAGCTATATTCTCCTTTTCATCCTTGCCTTACCTCCTCAATTCGTGAGACAAGCTGGCATCCCTAGGGATCGCAAGGCTCTTATGAGCACACTTGACGGTGTGAGCCTCACCCAGTCATGGCCTCCGATATTGCACACCAATGGGTTGCGCACTGTCTCAAAGGCCATAGTCGAGTGTGCCCGGCAGCACACATGCCCTCTCTCAACAGTGACAAATACTGCGGTGTGGATTATATCTGCTTCGACAGGTGCTGTCACATTACCAGCTGATCTTATTTTATTCTTCTGTGCGGCAAAAAACCTGCAAAATCATGTTAACTAAAATGAATTCAAGCGATCACCAAGCAGCGTAAACTTGGGCAGCGTGGTTGTGTCTTCAGGGGTGAAGTTACAGTTGTAGACACATGGATCTAGAGTTCACTCGTCAGTGACAGCGTGACGCTCACTTCAGTGAAAAGCTGATGCGATTCTGCTCATGAGATTACTCATAAACATTACATGGTGCTTTACAAATGATCGATTGCTAGGTATGTGGTACAAAACACAGCTAGGACAATTCATTGCATCCAAGAAAATAAACCTTGATATAAACCTGTCGCTCAGCTCAGGTCAACACGGAGCATATGGTAACACAAGCAGACGACGCTCGCTGCTCGTCCAATAAGATCGATCACTGGGTGCTCTACGTACTGGAAGCTTTCTAAGTGTTAAAGGCACGACAAGTTAAAAACTCGTTTGGCTGAGCCCCAGCAATCTGCAGTGATTCACATGTTAAATTTCTTGTAATAAATTACTCAGTTGAGAGCTGAAATCGGTCTTCAAATGATCCTTAAAACTTGCTTTACTGGCTCAATGCGTTTATACGAAATCGTCAAGACCGCTTTAGGTTTCCTTTAAATTTTAAGACATCAGGGAGGTATTTGTATTTTCTGTGTCTGTGTAGCACTGGTATTATCCCGCTGCTCTTGTTTGTTTCTGTGTATTTTTTTACTTATGTCTTTATGTGTGTCTGTGTATTTTTCTCCTTGTTCTTCTTCCTTAAAAGGCTGCTGAGCACTTTCTATGGAACGCAAGTATCGTAGAGTCGAGGATGGACATGCTTCGTAAAGTGGACAAAGAAAGCCGTGCCTGCATGAAACAGGTTTGTTTAATTTTTTTTTATTGGGCTTTAAATCAGTATTGTCAGTGGTTTAAAATGATTACACGATTCGAAATGCACCTAAGGCACGTTACCGGGCTAGTCGGTTAGGATTCATAATTCATATGGCATAGCACATCCAGACAAGAACAAAAAAAGACACACACACACACAGCACTATCTTGAAACTGATGGTATTATTTTGATCACACTTGCTGTTTAACAATAACAGGAGGTTGACAAAAAAAAGGGAACAACATGTAAAGAAACTGGCCTGCATGTCATGGGATCGAATCCCAGCCTTGTGGGTCGCATTTTCAATGAAGGTAAAACTGCATGAGGCCAGCGTACTTAGATGGTGCATGTTAAAAAACACCTGGGGGTCAAAATTTTCAGATCCCTCCACTACAGTATCTGTTATGGTCATATTGTGGTGTCGGGACTTTATACATTATTACATGTGAATTTACAGCACAGAGCACTCACGCGTCGTTATTAATCACACAAGAATCTGTACCCGCCTACTTTATAGCTTTTTAGGCTTAGGAGAAGAAGTATGTTGATTCGTTGCTTTGACATAGGCGGGCACAGACTGTCATGTGATTAGTGATGACACTTGTATTCTCTGTGCTGTATACTCACTTGTCCCCTCGGTTTTTATCGCTCTACTGTTATTGCATAAATAGTTGTGTGATTGCAAATAAAATCGTTAGTCGTAAGTTAACTCCAGGTGCGTGTGTCCTTCTCTATCCCTTATGAATACTGAAATTCAGCCCCATTTTAATAAGCTGGCTCACATCACAGACATACATGATCAATAGTACGAGCCAAGACAAATGACATCTAAGCTCTCCTTTCTCTCCGGTCAGCTCGAGTTTCCATCATTGATAGGGCATGGAAACGCTGTCAGATCTACTTGAATGTTTTTCATAGAACAGCACGAAAACTGTGGTAGTATTCGAGTGGTCTTCTTTTTTTTTTCCCCAAAAAGCAGTGCATTTCTCGGTAGTATTTCAAGGGAAATAAATTTATATTGTGCTCTCACCAAGCATGTCTGACTAGTTTTGCTTTCAGGTTTTAGCTTTGCGTTTTATAAACTTAAGCAGTATTTGTTTACTCTTTTTATTCTCCTCTCCTATGTATTGCATTCAGGTACTACGACTTGGGCAGACTGCAAGACGGCTCTACCAGCGAGAAAGAGAAGGGTCGTCATCGCGCACACAGTCTGCGTCATCTTCTACGGGAAGCACGCTTTCTCCGCCGGGGGCCAACACACTCGGCTGCCCACAACCACCTCCGCCGACGCCGACATCGCCAGGTGGCAGTGACACCCGAATACGTGGTATCCTCAAAAAGACATCGAACCACCCTGCACCTCTAACCTCTCTGGAGGCCGTCGGTGCAATGGGAAATTCCAACGGAGGAGAGCCACCGCTCACTCCTTCACCGTCGCCTCGGGTGAAGCAGGCACCGAATCCTGCGGAGCTCGGAACATCGCTCTAGTCGTCACAACAGCTCTGCAGAACCCCTCGAACTATGCTGTGAAGTGCAACGGGATCACTAAGTCATACACATGCCCGACCTTCAGAAAAATCGGCAGGTGACAGAATGGTAGCTGTGCATGTTTTGAAAGTTCCATCCATGCTGCTTGCATGGCCGGCCAACATGTACGGTTGTGTGGACATTTGATTTTAGCGAACAGGTGAAACAAGGGAAGTAACACTCTGTTTCTTCGTGAAGTCATCTTCCTACTTACCATGCAAAGCTTGGCTAACGTGCCATCTTGGAAGGGTGTGAAACCATGTCTTGGTTCACATAGAGCATTGTTTCTGACAAGCAGTGAGAAGGTGCAAGCACTATCAACTCGTGACATGGCTGTGCTTGCAGCAAGTGTTCATATCTGCTAATGTCTGTAGCTGTGGATGTTGGAAAGAGTGAGTTGTTAGCCCAGACAGAGCCGTGATCCAAAATTCAGCATAGTGTGCTAGTCAAATGGAGACGACTGCACTGGAAGTTTTAGTAATAATTTACGAAAGCTGTGCGCATGCTGACATGTGTAGCCAGTGGACGACCACTTGCACAAATGCACATTTTTAAAGAGTCCATGGGCTTGTCTCAATTCCAAGGTCATCATGTCCTGTGCAGCACCGCAGCCGGTAGGTTTTGGGCCAAATAATTACTGAAGGACTTTTGTCTCGGCAGTTCTGTGCAGCATGGTTGAATCTGAATAAAGAAAGATATGTTGCTGAAGAGATAGAGCATCGTTAAACGGCAAATTGAGTCAGTGTCACACTGCTTGCTGAGGCAATCTTTGCTGCAGGTTGGTCCCAGTTATCCCTCTGTAAACTACTGCTTTGTCATTTACTGTTACAATTGTCAGCTGCATACTATGTATGTGCTTACTGGTCTGATGCCACGGGTCAAGCTTGACACAAAGACTACTTTATTTTGTGCATAATGAGTTAGCATATATAGCTCTGAGTCTTCCTTCTGCTGCACAGAACTACAGAGCTGTACTGTTGAGCTTGTGTGCCTGCTGCACAAATACAGCCACTGCAACTTGTGTGCAACCAAGTGTACATCTGTGTATGCATTGCCTGTGCCAATGGTGTCAAGGTGCCTTTCACAGCCGTGACGACATGTGTGATCCTTCGACTTGAGGCTTGCCCATGCTCTTCAGAGAGGATATTGATCCTAGGTGTTCACTATGGTATCACAATCAAGGTGATCCCACATTTGCAACCGTAGCATTGGCACGAGCTTGACAAGAAACAGTGATAGTCACTGTCCCACAGCTTTCTGTAAATGCGGTCGACGAATTGCCGTGTTTGGCGTGGCATCTGCAGGTGACTTACCTCAAGTCATCCACGTGTACATAGTTGAAACCTTATGAAGATGTCTGTCATTCCCAAGACCATAACTGAACCTTGAGAGTGCTTGGCCTAAAAGTCCTCTGTTTTCGGCATACAGAGGGCCTTGCACAGCCAACTTACATGTTATGCTCTCTGCTGAGAGTCTGTACATATTAACTGACCAGTGTTCACCTTTTTGCTTTAACTTATTATTATTACGCAGAAGGAGGAAGACCTTCTTTACCTCTCACGTGTTGACAGAATCCTTCGGAGTGACGGTGGCTTGCTGGATCACCTCTAGCTAGTTTTGTTGTGGGGTACACTTTGTTGTTTGGCTGTTGTCAGTACAGTAGACTGAGCTCAAGCTGTACTTTTCTCTCGCGGTTGAGGAAAGGGTTATCCTAATCGGAGGGAGCTCCTGCACTTTTTGTTTCGGAGAGGCGACAAGAAACACAAATCTCTAGTGGCATTTGCTGCAGCTGCTTTGTGATAGAGTGACTTACGGAATGTGTGCATAATTCAAGTTGTTGCCTGCTGCATAATGTGTATGCTGCATGGTCACAAAGGTACTGTTTGTTGCAAGGCTAGGATATTGTTAGGCAGTGTTGAAGTGCACCGAAAGAGTATTGTTGCTATTTCGCTTTATTTTCTGGAATTGAATCAGACATGGACAAAAGAACCAATGAAGCAATTACTGGCTAATTCCCAATCTGTTGTTTTCACTTTGGGATGATCATGTACTGGGCAAGAAAGTTCAGCGGTGACATTGCGCCTAAAGACTTTTGTGAAAGTTCTCTATCGATTTAAGTCAAACTCAGCTCTCAAAAAGCATTTGAAATGCTTGATACTTAACATACATATTATACTAACAAAATAATTGCTTATTTGAAATCTGCACACAAATGTACACAAACTCAGCAAGTTTCATCTCAATCAGTAAGGAATTGAAAGTCTGCACATGCCACGTAGAAAAAAAGGCTTGTGATGTTTCAATAGGCTAACAAGAAAAACAGCCTCAGCATTTTTATTACTTAGCCCATAAGTGAAACTTTCTTTAGTACTTGTCGATAAATGAGTGAACACTCAGCTGCCCTGTGCTCCATATCTACAGTGAACTATTTTGTTGGGTGTATTGGCCCCCAGCATCTTGCATAAAATTAAATTGTTTAAAGCTAGCACTGTATTTGTCTTATTTTTTCCTCCACATTCATAACATGCTACTTTGGCAGTGCACTTGAAGCTTCAAGGATTCAAACCTAGTTGTTGGCAGTTTCTCATATTTTGCACAGTACATGCTTTGAACGGCAGTTTCTAATATTTTGCACAGTACATGCTTTGAACAGTTCTTTTTGGTACTGGACGTGCAAGTGGGATATAAAAGAAGAAAGATCTTGAGGATTTACTTTGGCAGTGCACAGAAATTGGCACTGCACTGAAAGCTTCATGTGCAAGTTTTGGCAGTTTCTCATACGTTGTGCAAGCTCAAAATTGTTCGAACTGTTATTTTTGGAAGTGTACATGCAAGTGGGGTAAAAAAGATGTTGAGGAGGGTTTACTTTGGCAGTGTACTAAATTGGCAGTGCACTTAAAGCTTCAAGCACAGGTGTTGGCAGTTTTTGTCATATTTTGTGCATTACATTGTTTGAACAGTTTTGAACATTGTTAGGAAAGAAAAAAAAGAAGAGAGATGTTGAGGAGGATTTTATTCTTGCTTGACAACACGATGGAGCTCAGCATAACCGTGGTCAAGTGTCACCAGAGTGTTTGAATTATCAAGGTTCAAGCAAACACTTACACGCATGATATTCCTTGTAATCGGACTGCTATCAAATCGCCGTCCTTTATTTGTTTCACTGTCTTCGTTTTATTTACGGTTATTTGTGGCTGTAGCTAAAACAATCAAGCTTTTTTTTTTTCATACTGTTTCATCAGTGTGATCAACGTGCTTCACTATCCCTGTCCTGCAATTACATCAGTACTGTGTGGATTCTTTGTCTCAAGAAATTTTGTGGCTTACTTGTGATAGGTGAATTCGAGGCTCATATCTCAGCGCCCATTTGTATAAGGAGCCTTGCTTAAGCTGTGCAACCGTTCTGTCTGAGCTGAGGCTTGTGACTTGTGTTTACTGCTTGAACTATGCAGATAACTCTACTCCTACTGGAACACTATTGTTTTTTGATTAATTGTTATTGTGGCTAGAGTTTATATTATTGACACAAGATTCACAGGCCTGCACACTTGACTGGTTAGTTAACTATTGCAGAGATGTTGCGGTTGCTATCAGACAATGTTTTGTCTCATTAAAATCCTTTGCCTGGGGTTTTGTACCACTAGTACACCCTCATGTGGGCACCACTTCTCAATAGCAGAGGCACTTGTTGCATTTGTTGAAAAATCTGTTGTCCAAGAGCTGTTATTGGTAAATGCTTACTCTAGAGACCTCTGTAAATTAGGTCAGAGTAATCATGGTGTAACTGAAACGCTGAAGCACATATATCTAAAGGTTGATTTGGTTTTCCTTACAATTATTTGAAACAGAGGCTACCTGCTGACGAGTATCAGACAGCAGGATTACTTTGATCTATTTGGTGTGTTGCTGACTCACATATTCAAGTTTAAACGAACTTGTTAAAAGTGACAGTCAATATTCAGTGGTTACTTGTCAGCAAGGAGGCGCTTAGGAAGCAACCAGTTAACGGGAAGTTGTTCATTAAGTGTACTATGGTTACAAAGAAAACTTGTGATTCATTAACTTAATACCCTTTGTGCAAAAAAAAAATTCTTTTATGAGGCTTTTTTTGGGATTGGTTCGCTTGTTCGCTTGTTTGTATAGTATCCTCAAAATGTGGTTTCTGTGCACAAAAGGAAAGTAATACTTTTTTTTTTCCTCGGGAAACATGAGAAAACAAAAAGAGAAAGGAAAAGCTATCTGCAAGCTTTAGCTTTTGAATAATTATTGATTCTCTTTTGAAAATAACACGAATGCACTCAAACCTTATTATAACAAAGTTTTATCTTAACATAAAAATAAGTTCGTTATACTGAAAAATTTGTTATAAAGGCTTATTTCAAGTACTATATAATTTGCAAGACTTTTTTTTGTTTATTAGATTTGGGTGCACATTAAAGAACCCCAGGTGGTCAAAATTTCCAAAGCCCTCCACTACGGCGTCTCTCATAATCAAATGGTGGTTTTGGGACATTAAACCCCACAAATCAATCAATATTTTTTGTTTACTTTGTTATTACCAATATTTCGTTATATCTGGTTTCATTATAATGGGGTTAAAGTTAGTACCCTTAGAGAACCTTGGACTGACCATAACTGGCACCTGAGGCTAATAATTGTGGCTTCTGTCAGGGCACGGTTGTAGGTTTCGTCAAGCCAGGTCTGGAGTATTTCTATCTGCACGAGAGTTGCTAGATGCTTGCGAGCTAAAAAGCCAGGATTTAAGACAAAAGCCCCCAAAAATGAGAATTTATGGAATTTTCTCGTAAACGAAAATATTTTAATTCTAATAGAAAATGTGACTTGAATACACAGGGGAGTTGAAAAAATCACATTAGCTATTTTGTACCGCAAAAATATGCTCAACTATGAACGAAATCGTATATTTCTTTTCACACAATGTCTCCTGGGTAGTAATCATTCGGTTTAATGCACGTTCGCCTGTGCATGATTTGCGCAACTTCTTGATTCTCGCAATGTATGTTTGACTTCAGCACTCAACTACTCAACATCCTTGACAAACTTGCTATTTGTGGACATGATCACTAAAATAACTATATTCACTTGAAAAATGCAAATAAGCTCCCCCCCCGCAATAAAAAAAACTGAACAAGCAGCTGTAAAATTCTGCAAGCGATTCAGTGAACCAGGGTGCATCAGCTGCACCAATTTGATACGATTCTTCACTGTTGCGCAGAGCTGCGCCAAAACCATGACATTTGTTGAAACTTCGCTACGCTGCGCCAAAATGCTCTAGCAGCCTTAGGTGCTCTAATTTCAGGGAGAAATGAAGACCACTTTGGCCACCTACAGCTTGCATCATCAATCCAAGCATGCAAACCATACGCCTAAAACCTGGTGTAAGATATATACTATTTAGGCAAGGACATTTGCGAGACGCGATCGGCCAGATAAAGTAACGATGCCACGCGTTCATCAGTATCCTGACCGCAGTGGTTACCTATCAGAAGGATGCCGTAACTTCAAGACAAAAAATTAGAGGACCCTAAAGCTTCGCGTTTAAAAGTTGAACACTATAGCAACATCCTGTTTGTAGTGTGTACTTCAAACACTAAGTGCATGAAACCTGTTCGAATTTGCTATGCACCCACTACGTGGCTTTATAAGGGAATACGCGCAGTAGCATGTGTGCCTTTTGTTGCGGGGCACTAACTTTCGACCACAGAGCCATTATGACAATAACATATTCTGAAGCCTGTTGGCAACAGGCGCTTGAGCAGGCATTATAACTGCAATATTTAATGTGGCATTGCGAAGCATATATACAGGACGCGTGTGTTTGTGAAGCATGAAAGCTACTTTCACTGAATTTCTAAGCAGAGAAAGTTCTTTTCACTGTTTCCACAAGCAGAGGCGTGGCCGTGTGGTGGAACAGCCGCTTGCCACTCGAACGACCCGGGTTCGATCTCCACTTCAATCCCAACAACCCTGGCTTGGTTCCCACTCAGACGGAAGACCTGGCCGAAGCGTCGGACGCAGACGATCCAGGTTCCGGCCAGAGAACGCGGCCGTCCACGCTGCTGCCATCCAACCACCAGCTGGGGCGGCATTGCTGGCACGAGTACTGCATCTCGGGGCGCGGCCTGGCCTGCTGTTCTCTTCCTTGCCGCGTCGTCTCAAAGTCCATTTCTCCTCGCATGACACGCAAAACAAGCGTGTCGTGCGAGGAGAAATGGACTTTAAGACGACGCGGTAACAACACACACGGCGTTTATGACAGAGCACGAAAGATAAAAATAGAACATAGAACCAAAAACCACGAACGCGAGTAAGTAACAAACTGTCTGATCGAATGAGAAAACTATAGAACGCGAGTTCAAGGCGGAAAGTTCCAAAATCTCACGATGAGATAGGGGGCCCGACGGACGCCGAGGTGCAGGGCAGGAGGTGGCGACAGGCGATCGAGAGCGGGGTGCGTCTCGATGTGCGATGCTATGGTGACGATGACGCTTGGCGGAGTGGGGGCGTGGGTACGACTACAAAGCAGTCAACCCGCATCGGAGACGCTATGCTCCATGCGTGTAAATGGCCAGCCCGTCCAGCAAACAGCTTGCGTCGAGACGCGATGCTCGGCGCAACCGCGACCATTAGCCAGGCCACGTCCGTCCCTGTGCCGAACGGCCGAACACGGAGATGCCTCGCCGAGATCCACGATGCCCCGGCAAGGAAGAGAACAGCAGGCCAGGCCGCGCCCCGAGATGCAGTACTCGTGCCGGCAATGTCACCCCAGCTGGTGGTTGGACGGCAGCAGCGTCCAACTGCCAGCTTTATTTTATTTGCATCTTTCTGTATTTTTCGGTCACAGATAAGATGAGGATTTTTCGCTCACAACCAACGACACCGACACCAAAATTTTCGTGAAACGAGCTTTTTAATGCTATGGCGTAAAAAATGTGTTGTAGCCACCAACCCTTCTCAGGTGATATGAATTTTCTTGTGACCAAACACGGTAATGGCATGCTAGGAAGTTTAAAGCGTATGCCACGTTTTCAGCATGCGAACAAACTTAATGTGCTGTGAACGCCAGCGTTGCCAGCCACCACGTTGGTTTCCACAAAACCTGCACATAAAACGTTTTTCTGTCTGGGAGTTGTGCCGTCCCACCGATAAATATTTGGTGCCTTCGCTGGGCTAATGGGTGCATGCTGTTGTTACTTTATCTCGTCGAACACGCCTTGCAAGCGAGCTGAGAAGTTGTGCTCTAAATCTAACCGCCACCGTAGAAGAAAAAAAAAAGGGGGAGTGGGGTGCTGTTCGAAATTTTGTGGGCTTTGTTCTAACCCGCGCAGAATGCAGTTAAAGCTACCTTTCCTGCAGTACACCATTGTCTTGTGGATAAGCGCTTTATGATTTGGAAGGGGTTATTAGCGCTAGTCACGGGACATAGCACATTGTGTCCACTTATTCATGCATGTACCTGCTACATAATTAGGAGTGCTAGTATGATTGCTGACGTCTTACAAAAGTTACTTGCAATCATTTTGAGTATTGAATGACATTTTTGCTGCCCTAAAAAAATCGTACTTCAGTAACTTTTTTCGCCACCCCTACTTCTCTGCTTTATGATTTTTCTAAATTTCACAGTTGCCAGATTGGCAAAGTTACATTTGAATTTGCAGTCTGTCAAAGGACTTTAAGGGTGCAGCAAATTAATGGGGATTTCAGCATTGTTTGCTTAGTGGTGTGGTTTAAAACACTACTTTCTTCGAAAAGATGGTGCCCATCTTCACTCTGCTTGATTTAGGTGAAATGAAATGGCTTGTACATATAGTTTTTTTTTCTAAACTTAGGCCATCTGTTTTATACTGCTCCAAATTTGGTCTTTCATGATAAAAAATTGATGCCTTTTTTTCTATAACCTGCTTCCAATTTGGGTTGTAGGACTCTAAAAGTAACATTTCGCTGCTCCAAACATTGCTCCAAATGCTCCCCAAGTGAAGAAGCGCAAATGCATTCATTATAAGTGGAACTGGCTACTCTTATCTGCACAATGAAATGATAACAATCGCTCAGAGGTTGGGCAACTTTCTTGTTACACTTATGTAGTTGACGTTACAGACTTCAGGCCATCCTGATGTCATGGAAGTGAGCATTAGCAAATGTTTATCCAAGCCAGAGATGTCAAGAGAGTCCAACCATTATGCCAACCGATGTAAAAGGCAAATTTTTAGAAAAGCTAGGGTAGATACCTACAGTCATTTCTGAACCTGGTGGAATTTCCACTGCTGTTTCGTCATAACTTTCAGATCTCATATCCTACAGGCACAAATTATGATTTGATGTCTGCAAATACGTCAAATTTGGATGGCATCATTTCAAGGCACTCAGTATTACGTTCCAATAAAATGAAGGAATGTATGGTTTTGTTTGAATTTTGGTAATTTGTGATAATTAGCCTGAAAATAAAAATCTAATTTTTCAATTAGTCAGCTGTAGTTCTTGCCTAAAAAGAATCAAATATTAGGCCCGAAGCACATGCAAAGTTTGCTTTTGGTAGAACAATTGTAAAAAAACAAGGTAGCGTATCCAGCATAGTGATCCTGGGCAGGGATACACAGCACGAGGAAGTTGAATGACAGCTACTTGTTCACTCAGGAAGCTTACACAAATGTGCACACTGTGTTTCAAGCCATTTGAAGAAACTCGCATAGCATGACACGTCTCAAAACTTGATGGCTACCGTCGTACACACCGTTACTGAAAGAGGTATTGGTCTTTCTAAAAGCGCACCAGCAAACTATAAAACCTACCAAACACCAGGCTATGTCATTGTGTCTGCCCATAGGAAAGCAATTTTGCGGCCCCTCTTTTGACCATCTTGTCGAAGCAAATGTTACTTACTGACAACACTGACATTTAGCACTCAACAAGAAATTATGTTGTTCTTTTTTTAAAGCACTGCAAAAAGGAAAAGGTTATGCGAGCTGACGAGTGTTTTGGAAGACAATCCACATTTTCTAGTTTACCCGTACTCTGAACCACAACATTCCAGTGCTGAGGCCCTGCTTGAGATACATATTTTTATTTTGAACAGATCTTGATGAAACATTTGCAGATTTTTGTTTTAGTGTCTCGATTTCAATTACAAAATTAATTTTGTAGCACAACTTACTGTTTCTAAAATATAAAATGTTTCATGTATATTGTTAGAAGCGAGATTTATTTATTAATTGTGAGTTACAAAGCAAGTTAGATATCACAATTACCTGGAATAAGTGCTGTATACAGTAAAACAGGTGTGTCCTAGGCCCATTTGAACAAAAGTTATAATTAGCTGAACATTCCCAGCTTGATCCCAGTTCGATCCAGCTTGACATAGCTCACTCTTGCAAATGTTCAACGTACCATAACTTTTGTTCAAGTGGGTTTAGAACATCTATTCTTGTTTTACTGCATACAGTACTGATTCAAAGTTGTTGTGATTTGTTTATTTGCTCTCTCACACAGTTCAGAGATAAATATTGCTCCTAAGAATACAAAAACTGTTAAATAGTTCCAAAACTGTGTGTTTTGTTTTAAAACAATAATTGCATGTCTGAAATCACTTGACAAAAATACATAACCTGTGAATGTTTAACGATGTGCTGAAAAAAAAAAAGCCGTTTTTCAAGCAGGGTCTCCTCTTAACGGTCCTTTTTTCCTTCTAATCGGTGAACTATCTTACACACTACTCTAAATGAAAGTTGACTGTTACCAACGTAGCACATGCACAGCACCCAGTTGTTGTTAATGTGATTAGCCACTAAAAAAAAAATACAAAAGTAGTTATTTGGTAAAGAACATTCACGATTTCTTGCCTTAGCTGTTCAAGACTTCAAAAAAATTGTTTTTGTTGAAGCTGCATTAGATCACAAACCCTGGGCATACATAATTATGCACTCACAGAGCCATTTTCATGGTGTGCTCATTTTCAAGTGTACAATGCTATGAGGTTTCTATTCAGTTCAACCAACTGAAGGGAAGCTGAAATGTTGCTGCAACAGAACTTGCGAGATTTGATAATGTTGGTGAAAATTTAACGCTTTGGAGGTCCGGTCTACGGTTTCGTAGCAAGGCTTTAAAAAGTGAAAAGCCGAGGTTCTTATTGCATCTAGCAGCTCTTATGTATAAAGTTTGTGAAGTTGTGGTTAAGTTAGCATTCTGTCAGATCTACACTTGTTTTTGTGAATGGATAATTACATTAACAGGATAGTTACAGTATGTTAACCAGATAATTAAGTGACGTGATAATTACACTTATTGAGAATCATTACAGTGAATGGGTAATTAAGCTTAATTAAAGGAAGATGCCAAGTATGAAGCCCTGACTAAATTATTAAAGTACACTTTGTGACATTCAGCAGTTTTCATTTGTGTTGGCATTTACACATGCACTGTGTTCGTAGGTTGGGAAAAAAAACATTTGTCAAAGTGTTTGAAAAAAAAAAAAGCTCTTCAGCTTCCCTTTTGGGCTGTTTCACTTTACCATTGAACCGCCTGACATTCATCATGACATTTACTGACAGAGATTTGTAAAATTTGACTTCTTGAGTGGCAGTGGCAGTGATCACTGAATCTCTAGTATTGATGAACTCGTAAAAGCACGAGAGCACATTGTGTCAGCATCGAGATCTTTCCTATATCATGCATCACGTGTGTTTGTGCTCTCAAAGTCATGCATGACAGTTTCTGACTTTTTATTTAGGTTGCCATCTCTCACGCATATGTGAGCCACGTTTGGTCCCAGTGCTGCCATTAGAAATCTTACAGTATATTCGCCAGATGTGGTTTGATCCATTGACGAGAGCTTTCTTGTTGTCTGTAAACAAATAGACAGAGACATTGGAGCCGGCATGTGGATTTCAGACTGTTTAAAGAAGGGTTGGGTCATCAAGTTCTTAATGCATGCGCACTATCAGTGCAAACAATGCTATGAGTAAAAACACTGCGTTTTGAAGATAGTTCTACTAAAAAAATTATTCCCCCAACCTTCATCTTCGGCAGCTGTGCGTATCTGAAATGCTATTAAGTGAGCTCGCTAACCACATACTGCAGTGGTACCTTGTCCCGTCTGATCATCCTTCTTTCAGCCAATTTTATTTTTGTCATCAAGTGAAGCAGCTTATGCTTGATAAAAAATATTTCATTCTGCTTTGACACGGAATTGGTACGCCATTGTACAAAAATGAGATGCATTAGCTTATAAGAGGCCCCCCTAATGAATGCTTTAAATTATGAAAGTGGTCTGTCATTGCCATGTGGCCTTTACACTTGTTGATGTCATAGTATTAAGAGTGATGACCATCCAGTAATGTTGGCCTACCAAACTACAAATGGGACTCCTTTATCCGGTTTGTCCAGCTAGCCAGTGATATGACATCCATGGCATTTGCTGGTCATTCAGTTATGCACAATTCTCGCATCATATAGTCTTCGTGATTGCTATTTAATTTACAGGCTATTGTTTGCACAGCCTCGGAAAATAGGTTTTAAAAGGCAGTAAACATTAAAGTAAAATTAGCACATCAAGTTCCGCTGTTTTCTTCTACAGAAGTGATCCAACTACTGTACCTAAACGTGCCCTGAGGACGCCACCTGCATGGGTGATGAAATGTTTATGTAATTTTGTTATGTTTCTGACAAGTCGGACTAAATGTTTCAGAATCGTGCTGTATCTAGCAAAAATATGTTGCATGGGGCATTCAGGGCTGCATGGTCTGAGCCGCAATTGGTCATTCACTCCACTAATGGTTACTGGAGGGAAATTTGAAATCGCTTTTTAAATGCAAGATTACGAAAATGAGGAGAGAAGGGGGGGGGGGGGAGTGTAAAAGTCCACCTAGTGGACTCCTATAGAATAACCCTCCAGTCCTTATCGTCAAAGTTGAATTCTGATCGTATGTTGGCGTCCGTATGTCCTTCATAGCCACAAGAGATTCCTGATTCGCTCAACTCTTAAATTTCTACGATCCACTTAGACTGCATCATGGTTCTTGGAGTCTCACATGCAGACACTTTGACAATACATTGGAATGAATCTAGATACACTGAAGTGGCAGCACTGTGACTACTTGCACATTTAATGCACTCAGGCCATTCATTCCATTTTGTTAATATTCCTCTCGACTTCCGCCTTCAGTGCAAAGTGTGCTTTTGTCCAGTGAACTTGACTGAATAGAGTTACCCACAGTTCCTTCGAAGAGTTCAACTAGTCTATTGTTTTGTCATCATGCATTTTTATGTTTCTTGGTATGTTTAAAGAGCTGTTCAATGCAAAGTGACATGAGTTGATGTTGCAAGAGTACCTTTAACACTTGAACCGAAAAGTGTATTCTGTCTGTGTACACTGGTGTTTTATTAAAAGAAAGCGGTTACCATTATTTATGCACCATATAGTAAAAATGTTTCTTTCCTGTCGGTATACCGTGGGCATGGCTTGTGCTTGCTTTCGTTTGTAGTGAGCGCTACATCCGCCGTATTCTTGCTGCATTGCTGTGGCCTCTGGCCACACCGCGAGCTCAGTCGATGCCTATCACGGGCGGCGCCGCTTGCTGTCCCATCTGGCATTCTTTATTCATTCAGAAAAAAAAAAAGAAAACAGGAATGTTGGTGAGAAGAGGTAGCGAAATGGGGGAGGAGCGCCCGACAACTGTCTATTGAAGATGGGAGAGCCGGTGAAACCACGTTGCAACAACAGAGGAGGAGCCGGTGCTGCATCGTACGTGTAGAAGGGGTGGCTCGATGTGATTCGCCATCTTCTTCGTAACGAGACCAAGACGAAGCAGCGCGAGCCGAGAAGGCGGAGGGAGAACGAGCCGCACGCCTCGAGAAGCGTAACCGTACAGAGATCCAAGCTAAACAATAACCGTACCTCATACTATGCAAGCCCCAGCATAACGAAGTTAAGCCATAGCCATTTTTCTTTTACAGCGAAAGCTGTTGCGAGATCACAACAAAGGCAGTTTTTGGCGCCGTAGTTGTCCGCCGCCGCCGCTGGTCTCCGTAAACACTATCGCCGAAATTAGAAAAAAAGAACTAAACAAGAAAAAAAAACATTCAGGATACGGAACAGTGTTGGAATCTGGGCTCTTTCCGTGGCAGCTCATATTCTACCACAGAGCCATACCGCTACTTGAAACTTTGTAGCAAAAAGACGTCTTCATGTCGAGGAGGAACTACGTTAACATATGTATACATTAATTTATAGCCTGGTAGAAGAGCAAAATAACAACTAGGCGTCACACAATAAGAATCGCGCAATGAGTGTGTCGTTGAATGCTTCCAACCCATTACAAAAGGTTCAAACATAATTTTTCATTGTTAAAAGTTTTGCCAAACCAATCAGCCATTATTATTATGTCATGTTAATGTCATCTCTATTTTGTCAATTTATTCAGCAGGCTTCGCCCCCACCGCTAAAGGGATGGCTGGCGACCGCGGCGAGACCCCGAGTACGTAAACGAGAGAATACTATAGGGAATGGTAAAGACGAGGAGGCTGCGAGAAGACCCCGAGGTGATGTCTACGCTAACGATGACATGCCCGTAGACCTATGAGAGGAGCGAACGCATGGTTTCAGTGCGAGGTCTGTGTGGCGCGACGCGTTCGAGAAGCAAGACGTGCCCCACATCTGCTCCGGGAAATACCTTCTTTTCGTGTGACCCCGCGGCGCTCAAGTGTCTCGCCTGATATGTGCAACGCTTACTAAACGTGAGCGTCTTGCTACCGTTGCATACATTCTTCAGTACAAACATCTTCTGGATCGCAGCGGGAAAATCTGCTTCTCGGCAACCACACCACTACGCCGTAGGTCCCGCCTCGCCAGAGGCTAGCCTGTCACCGGCACCAACCGGCAGCACCCAAACGCGGCAGCCATGGATGTGCAAACTGAAAGCAATCACAGTGACCTTCACGGTCGCTACCTCGCATGAGGCAACCGCCCTAAAACTTGTAATAATGATATGTGAGGTTTCTCTCAAAACCACGATATGATTGAGAGACGCCGTGTTCATACGGAGGGATCCGGAAAGTTCGACCACCTGAGGTTATTTAACGTGCTCCCAGAACAGAGCACACGAGCCTACAGCATTTTCGCCTCCATCGAAAATGTAGCCGCCGCAGCCGGGATTCGATCCCGCGATCTGTGGGTCAGCAGCCGAGTGCCTTAGCCACTAGACCACTAGCTGCGGTGGGGTGCCCTGCACCTCGTCCTACTCAAAGAATTGATTCTCCGAACGACCAGATACCCTGTCGCCGCTTACATAGCACCACCACCCGCCGCAGTGCGCGGTGTCATCTCCCAAGCCTTCTAGGAGGAAACTTTGGAGCCGATGCTGCAAGACCTTCAGACTCGATCGTAACCCAGACGCTGAAATCATCGTGGTCAGCAGAATGGGTAAGACACTCTCCGTATTAATCACCTTTGTCCACGTACCAGTACCTCACACCATTCGCTACTTGAAGTGTACAGGTGCACCCAGCACAGCGGAAGCCCAGCTGCATGCACAAACTGTCGCGGACTGGCTCACACATACGATGTGTGCCACCATCCAGAGAGCGACGTCTGCTCACGATTCGAAGACAAGCATGACCGGCAAGTTGTTTCTCCTCTATCTCAAGCTGCACCCTTGTGGGGGGTCAGTTCCTCAGAAGCACTGGACCGTGCAAGGCGAGAAATCGCGGCGCGATACGTGCATCCTACCACCTCAGAAGACAAAGTTTCCTACCAAAGAAGACTTTCCTCTTCTCGGCAACACTCACCCATCTACGTCTGCGTGGTCCTCCGGGGTCATTGGTGCAGGCGTCACGACCTCCCAGAACACGGAACGGAAGGCTCTGCGGGAAGAGTTAGGGCCGTTCCACGCGCTCCCCGCACAGCCACAACGCACGTGCCGGGACCCCTACCGCACGCAAGCGGGGGACAAATAAGCCAATTGGCGACGCTCTTTCACCCTCCGCAGCGTCGCCAATTGGCTTATTTCTCCCCAGCTTTCGTGCGGTAGGGGTCCCGGCACGTGCGTTGCGTCTGTGCGGGAAGTGTAACGGCCCTTAAAGCAGCTGAAGTGGTTCTTGAGAGAAAGGAAGAGAAAAGTGAGCCCCGTTATTGTCTGCTTCAGTGAGCGACACCGCCACAGAGCTCACAAAGGGATGGGGGTAGGGAGGGATAAAAGGGTAGAAGTAAAGGTATAGGAAAGAGGAAGAAAAAGCAACAACAAACTGAGGGGATAGGAGAGACAGGAAAGATGGAAGAACGGTCACTGGAGTCCGAGGACGGGGTACACTTGCGAGAGATGTTGTCGGCGTCTTTAGATGGCGTAGAGCAAGACCAGTAAGTCAGAGCTGCGCTGTCGTCGAAGGTCGTCGGCGATAGATGACGTAGGGCGAGCCCAGTCGGCCAGAGCTACGATGACGCCGAAGGTCCCGAGCGCGCGGAGCGCGCGGGCGCACAACCGGTCGGCACGAAATCCAGGGAGCGTCTCTGAAAGCAGCTCAGGGCAGCCTTCTCTGCCTCCACCACAACTCTACCTCCATTTCACCACCCCCATCTTTACCCATCCCATCTGACCAGCCTCCTCAGAAAAAAAGGGAGGCCTGATGAGAGCCCAGCCCTACCCATAGATTTGGAAGCGAAATTTCAGGATCTCGCCAAGAACTTAGAAGCCAGGTTCACAGATTAAGAATGGTAAAAGTGCACTAAAAACGAAGACAAAAAGAAGGCACACACATACACATAGTGCAACATACATACACATACATGCGCTATGTATGTGTGTGTGCCTTCTTTGTGTCCTCATTTTTAGTGCGCTATTACCACTTTTAATCATGGAATAACAACGTGCCCACATGTCCACCTTGGTGAGGTTCACAGAGCTCATTACGGTGCAAGTCACCGCACAGTGTCACATTATAATTCAAGCTATCATTACCCGTATTAACGATAATGTCCCCTTGCGCATCATGAGCAAAGTAGAAGACCGTTTAGCTCATCTTACACCACGGCTGTCAGCAGCCTTGCCTCCCACAGCCCCCTCCCAAACCCCTGCTTCGCCCCTTCACCTTACAACATGGCTCCTCCAACGGGCCGTAACTTGTTACAAATTATCCAATGGAACGGCGTGGGCTTTCGGCGAAAGCGTGATCATTTGCACAAAATTGTTATCAATGGTTCGTTACCACAAGACATTATCGCTATTCAGGATGTCAATATAGCCTGGCAGGCAACTGCCAGGCTATATTGTTATTCTATCAGACTCAACAGATGCTCCTCGCGTGATAACATACGTCGGTAACTCCTTACTTTACGTGCAGCATGATATATCTGCCCCTATCGCTCACACTCTCATTGAAATTTTGCCTACAAACCCAGCGCAGCCCTTTGCAAAGCTAACTGGGCTCAGATATGTGAGGATCTTCGCGGTGATCTCTATACAACCCACGCTTGGCATCTGTTGTGCCATATGCTAGATCCCACGCAAATCTAAAAACCAGATGCAGCGTTCGCCGCCGATGCCTCTTTTACGCAGGTGAAATGCACCTATACTACGACTGGTCTTCCTACTAAACACCCCGAGTATACTGGCACACCCCGACGCCAGCTTGATGCCATAATTACAAAATCAAAATTTCGCGCAGCCTTATTGAAAATACGCAATACAACACCCGGTGAAGATCAAAATAGCAATGCTGCCATCCGAAATCTTGATGATGCTTCCATATCTGGTCTAGTGAACTACTTTAAAGTTGGGAAGCTGATGTCCTCCCTGCCTCGTGGAAATGCGAAAGCCATTTTTATCCCTAAACCTCACAAACCCTTTATCATCGTCTATTTACGTCCCATTTTATTGGCATCCTGTCTTGCCAAGGTATTCGAGTACATAATCTTTGCTAGGGTAATGACGTACATGGAAAACAATCAGCATTTCCCCGGCAGTATGATGGGATTTCGTGCGCATTTTTCTGCGCAGGATGTCATACTCCAAATTACGCACGCCGTGCTTGACGATACCCTTTCTACCTTACTAAAGCTATCCTGGCGTTGGACCTCACTAAGGCATTCTATTGAAGTCGACACGATGCCATCTTAAGGCAACTGCAAGCACTACAAGTAGGCTCCAGAATTTATAACTACGTTCGTGCCTTTCACTCTGGGCGCACTGCCTCCTTGCACATTGATAACCTGAGCACGGCACGCTCGGCGAAGTCGCGAAACTTCTCAGGCGCGATACTACCCCCTTCCTCTTTAATATTGCCCTCGTTTCCTTAGCCCACAAATTCACTCTCGTCCCACACCTAAATCATACCTTATACGCGGATGGTACAATGATATGGACTACTTATGACGGGGAAATTGAGGAAACACTTCAATCAGCAGCGGACGCCATCTCAGCTCACGCGTCATCTATTGGGCTCGAATGCTCCCTCTCTAAATCTGCGCTCTTTCTCGTGCTACCAAAATCAGCCGCTAACTCGCCTATTGAAATAACATTACGAGGAACCGCTATCCCCCCTCACTCTCACACTGCGCATCCTTGGCCTTGCAGGATACCGGACGAAATTACCACACCCTCAAAACACTCAAGGCTTCCACACAATCTGCGTTGCAGCTTTTACGTCTCGTATTATTTATGCACAAAAGTTTAGACGAAGCGGACAACATGAAAGTTTTACATGTTTTCACGCTTAGCCGCATCCTATACACCAGAACACAGCGAGCTCAGTGCTTGCTGCCATAATGAAAAGCGTGTGACGCCATCTGTTGCAAGCGTGGCGAAGCAACACCTTCAACTGCCACGCGAGCAGACGCTCTGCAAATCAAATGCGAAACTTCGCAACCCGAGTCCTACTGTAAGCATATTTCGCGCTGTTTTTTTTGCTGGAATTTTGTGATTTCGCGGTAAACGTCGAGGAGACCTTCCTCGACAGTCCGGAATGTCTGTAGCACGTGCAATGCAGACTACGGAGGCAACTTCATCAGGTACGTATAATCCAATTGAAAAAAAAAACACGAACAGCGGAAAGCGTTAACTGCTGTGTGTCTTAGCTGTGACAAGGCAGAGTTTGTGCTGTAAGCCGGCGCCAACGTAGCGCTAAAATCTGGCTCCAACTTACGCTCATGCACCGCATGTGTATCAATTGCCAGTCCTGCCGGGCACTCGGAACACACAGGTAATGCAAAAGTGCCATCCAGAGAGAGAGATAAACTTTTATTTAGAAACGGTGCTCCAAGCGAGGCCCGGTGTCACCCTAAGGTGAGAGGATTCCCTAGTCCAGGAACCCTCTGGCTTCGACTGCCCTCTCGGCCCTGGCGACGAGTTGTCGCTGGTCTTCCAGGTCCTCGAGGACGAGCTTGGCCAGCCAGAACAAGATTTTAAAATTCTACGGTGACGGCGCCACATGTAGATTCGCTTAGGGACAGTCAGGGCACGTCGCAGTTCGACCGAGTCGAAAGCCATGATTTCCGCGCCGTACACGTCTCTTTGCATCGCGATAGTAAGGCGTTACAGTTGTACTAAACATGCGCGGTGCATGCATCTTGGCATGAGCCGTAATACGTATATCCTATTATATACATGCGGCCTGCGAAATAGTACGGCAATAGTTTTGTGCCGCATACTACAGGCATACTGCATGAAAATTGCTGCTGTTAAGTGTAAAGGCTAGAGTCGCGCTTGAATAAACGCAATAAGTATCCTTACTCGTAGACTTTATTGGGCTTGTACTTTTTCCTGTCGATTGCGATTATATCCTAAGGCGGCGGAGCTCAGCAGTTTTCGTTGTGCACGTGGACGGAACCCTGTGCAATCGCAAAACACTGCACCGGCACGATTCCCGTGATGCACTGTGAACTTCACAGGCAGTGCTCAGCAATCTCTTCTTCTTGCGCTGGTTGTTGTCGCATCAGATAACAACGCAGTGGTACCCACATGACACTTTATAAGCGGGCGCAGCGCGAACAGGCGCGTTTTCGCTTTTTAAACTCCCAGAGCCACTGCTTGCCATGCTAACGAGAAACGCCTTGGCAGTTCCAAACAAATTATGGCGCCTCTAGAAGCGAGGGTATGCCGCCGAAGGGCGCCTGCGTGGGTGCGAGATAGGCGTGGTCTCGTCTATACGCCGCCCCATATCTCAAGCTGAACCACACAGAAACTGAACGCGTGAATGCCATGATCCGTCTCGCAACTAAGGCAGCCCTGAACCTTCGTCGTTACACAAGCACAGCCAGGCTCTTTGAACTAGGCATGTACAACACTCTTTCTGAGCTATTTAAGGCACACTTTCATGCACAGTATTTAAGACTCTGCTAGCGCCACTGGTGACCATATTCTCGCCTCTCTTCATATAATCATACCCGCGAATCAACCAACCTGTGTGGCCATTCCTCGATACAAATCCTCGGCTCGCAATGTTCAACCTCAGCATCACGTCGCTCGCCGCGTAGCTCGCGCAAGGGCCCCTCACAAATGTTACGGACAAATTCATGATGCCATTTCGGCAGACGCCGCTTGTAGAGCACAGGAAGCTGTAGCAGTTGCCTACAACCCAACTCTACCCCATCCCCTGTTTCACCACTTCCCCTCATGCTGAGGTGGCAAAGGAGACCGTCATCGCCTTAGCCTTTGCACAATCCGAAACACAGTACGTATTCACTGATTCAAGAACTGCTCTGTACAACTATGCTAGGCTCTGTACAACTATGCTATCACATGACTAACTGATGCTTGAATATCCGTGTTTATTGACCTGGTACGCTTCCAGCAACACACGTGTCCTTTTGATTTTATAACGAAAAATCGCTGAACTTTTCTCAAACACTGGTGTGCAGCCGCAGCTCCTGTAGTGCATTGCCAAATGGGAATAAGGTGTGTCTTTCAGTATTTTGTTGCATATGGTTTTCGCGCCACGTTCCACGTGGCGACGACCTTGATGGTGGATCAAATATTGATTCAGTTGGAATACTCGCGGGACCCTGTCAGAAGCACTATCTTGATTTTTTTTTTAAATTTAGAAAATATGCTTTTACGTTATGCTTTTTCAGAACAATAAAACGTTGGCGAAATACGGCAGCAGTTGAGAAATCAAAAGTGAAAAGCGTGTATAGAAAAAAAAAAAAAAATGTGTTCAATGTCGCTTGCGAAGAAAGCGCCACAACGTGGCGTTTCACGGCGGTTGTTTCGCCGCGTCAGTGGCGCGTTTTGCACTGTTCTCCGCTTTAAGGCCACGCACGCTCGCTGCGCTAGCCGGCAAAGTGGTAGGTGTTCTGTGGCCGGCACTCACCTTTTTCCTTCCTCCGTGCCGGCACTGGTTGCTTGTAGCTGCTGATGCTGCTGGCGCGCGTGTGGCCCGGCGGCGCTGTGGGCCAGACCTCTCCTCCCGCGACGAAACGCACATGACTTCGCGCGTGCGGTGTGCGGGAAATTCGCTTGCTGGATTACGCTCCGCTCGGCGCGCAGCACGTGCTTACCAGTGGCTTCATCGCGGGCCCGTCAGACCCGGCAAAGGGTCTTCCCCGTACGGGGTGACTGACTTGCTGCTTTCCACAGTGGATTACGGTTTATCTGCTGTACTGCGGTCATCATGGAACCTCTCTTAGTCTACAAGGCAGGCCAGTTCGAGTTAACACGCGCTGCCTCCCACAGTGGATTAACATTCCCCGTGGTTTCGTGCATCGTATATTGACTACGTGATGCCTTCAACAGTGGATTACAGTTTCCCTGCAGTGTTGCATGTATCGTAGGCCCCTCTCGCAGTCTACAAGCATAGCCATTTCGAGTTAAGTTTGGATGGATGTGAGCTCTAGTGCTATGGTGGTGGTTGTGCCCGACGCCTCGGATAGTTGTCGACGAAGTGGTTCGACGACGTGATTGCGCGTGCACGCGCGCGCGTGTGTGTGTGCTGAGAAGTACCGTGGAGTAACGTCGTCGTCGGCCCCACCCTCCTTTTGTAGCCGACTGCTCTCTGGAAGCAATGTCTGCGAGCTCGCCTAAAATGCACCGTGCGCAGCGTGGTCCCCGTCCGGTGCCCACTAGACTTCCTCTCAGGGGACGTCGGCACACCCTGGCCAACGTCTTACGGTAAGACAGTTCGCGAACAGTTGGTTATAGTACGGAATGAACATGGCGTCCGCCACAATGCACGGATACATACCGAAGCCGTATCGCATCGAACGAGGGCTTCATTGGAGGAAGGGCCACAAAGGTACACTATCTCAAGCATGACGTACCCTTGAGAACATGACGCTTCGCACAGGATGTGTTGCACGTTATGCACCAATTCCTTGAAATGAGAGGAGTTACAGGATATGAAGAACAGCGTAATCCATGGCTGTCAGTTTCGCAAGCCTGTCCATGCGTTGGACCGTGAGCTGTAGCGTTTATATGTGCCACGCATACGTAATAATAGGGAGTTCTAGAATACCGTTTGCAAGCGCTGTGGGCGTAGCGGTCGCCATATGAGTTTTAGAATAGCGTTTGCCCCGCTGCAAACCGCAACGCATGGTCGCATTGACACCGTAGCCTCAAAACCAGAGCTTGCGGGCCACATGCGGGCTGCGATCGCCGCACGCAATTTCGGGTTTTCTGTGTGCGGTCCACGAACGCTAACGCTGACTCGCGTTACGACGCATGCGCAGTGGCAGCGACCGCACCGCAAGGGCTCGTGGTGCGCTATTTTAAAGCTCCCTAATGGTTCATATATGAAGAACAGCGTGCGTTATAACTGAACCTTGCGATGTTCACACAATATTGCAGTCGTCGTGTCAGCGCTCCCAAGCGCGGTAAGTCGCGTGCGGATGATATCGCAGTTGTGCCTGTGAGCTCGATTCCCCAAAGCGATTGTCATCCACCGTTCACGAACGGTTGATAACGCCGGCGGAGTGTCGCTATAGCCTCTGTCGAAGCTCAAATGAAGAACAAACGTTAAAAAATAAATGAAAAAATTATTGCTGCGCAAGATCTGCTGGGAACATCCCCTCGCAAAGGGCCCCTCACCACATCGCATCATATTAAGAAGACGAGGGAGTGGTTTCCTCCTCGCCACTTATTTCTTCATAAAGAACGTGTCCAATGCCAGCACGAAGTGTTGAAGCCCACCAAGATTTTGCGCTTTTTGGGCTATACGCTGTTATCTCCGCTTGCGCAATCAGAAACACACGAAGTGAAATCAGTTGATCGCGAACGATATGTCATGCGAGACAAGCAAGAACGAATGGTTGGCTGCATGGCAAAGCAGTGCAGGAGACAATTCACGTCTGGTATTTCGCGTATATGTAAAGGCAATCGAGAGTGTGCACTGTATAGGCGTCACGTGAATCACTATTCGAGCGTCACGAAATGTGCCAGAAAGAAAAGAAATGCCAGAAGAGAATGATGCGCTTGTTTTTTTTTGTATTTTCAGAAAAACAGTTAGGGGCGCTTCAAAAAAAAAAAAAAAGCCAGGTCTGCGCAGAAGGTGCAGCCCAGTCACAGCGAAAGCTAGAAGAGCGGCTTTTCAGAGGCTTTTCTAAACACTCATTGTGTAACTGCTACAAGCACACTTGCTTGATACCCACTATAGCATTATAATAAAAATGTTTCGGTAGTAGGCCGGCACTCGCTATGCTATTTTTCGTCATTCTTCTGAGAAGCGTGGTATCCGTTAAACACTTGCAAGTAATTTCGTGCCAAGTGTTCATGCAGTGGCTGATGACGATGAGGAATTATGGCTCAAGTGGGTATGCGCCACACAGTTGGTGGTAGAACAAGAACAAGCTTTTGTTAGAGTGTACTATAGTACACTGTACTTTTGTAAGGGGTTGGAGCATTGGACGACCCACGCGTTACGCTGTTCGCATTGTGCAACGACTGCTTGTTCTTTCACTGTTTTAAAACGCTTTAGAAGTCGTATTAACGCGATTGTTTTCCCGACATCGAGCCTGCCTAAAGCAAGTTTGCCATCAAGTGCCAAGCACCGGCGTGGCTCATTGGTAAAATACTGGGCTAGCACCCGCAGCGGACACAGATTCAAGGCCCACTGTGTCATTGGTACTACATTTTTTTTTCTTCTAATTTCGCGCGATGTGGTTACGGACACCGGCAGCGGCGGCGGACAACTATGGCGCTGCGCGAGACCTTAGTTGTTTGTGATCTCATAACAGCTTTCGCTGTAAAAACGCAGACTTTCTTGCGTTGTGTGGTGGTGTGTAACAGTAGAACTGGTGCGGACAGGTACCGCGTGTTGTCTGACGTCAGATAACGGGTGTTTGTCCTCATGACGTTCCTATAGTAAAGCTTAATTTTGCGTAACTGCGTCGTGTAGGATGTTTTGTATAGCGTTGTCGGTTCAGCTTTTTGTGCCACTGGTATAAGATGGAGAGTGTTGTTAACGAACCGCATGTTTACGTATACATGTCCCCTTCGAGCGCGAATGATAATGCACTGTCTACTAAAGACACTAAAAATATGACAGAAAATGAACTAATGTGTAGTTATCTGTGCGTTTCAGAACCTATAGTTGTAATCAGCGTGTGATCAAATACTTCACTATACTACAGTCAGTCATGTTTCAGGTTGACGTAAAAATAACGTAAGCACAGGCTACAATTGTTGCAAATCGTTTTTGGTTGCGTGGATCTCGAAAAAAGGAAAGTAATCCTTTTGACGCAGATTCCAGAACGCCGCACAAGCCGTCGAACAACGCAGTGCCATCACCAAAGTGATCGGCCACAGCCATACGCGGCACACCGACGTTATAGGTCAAGACATATTATCATGCAGAACGTTCGATTCGTCTAATGAAGTAATGCACGTTGTTGCGCTAGTTGGTCAGTCAACTTTGAAGACATATTTTAAACGACGCGAAGAAGACAACACGTTTGACACACAAAACACGCACACGTTCTGCGCTTCATTTGTGTATGTTTTGTATGTCTAAATAATATGCAAGTTGCGTACTAGCCACCACCACTGAAGGGGAAGTATATTTTTCTTCGTCGAAAACACGCAGCGGCTACTGTGGTGGAGTATACGTCAGACGAGCAACAAATGAAGCACGTTTGAACTTTTTCCGACTACGCCTTCGCAATCACTTTTATTGTTTTTTGTTTCACGACATCTCACGAAAGCGCCTGGCATGCGCGTATACGTGAACAGGAAACGTCAACATTCGTTGTTTTCATTTTCTCTTACTTCACTCTTTTCTCACTCTCTCTCTCTTTAAAACTGTCTGTTTTGTTGTTCTGGCGCATTTCGAGTCACGCTCGGCAGAACGAAGCCACATGCACCTCCTGAAGCGTTTTTTTCTTTTTTGTGGTCACGCATGTGTTTGGCGCTGCAGGTGGATTGTTGACCCTTGGGCTTTGGGTCGTTCCCTCCTCTTTAGTTAGTTAGTAGTAGTAGTAGTAGTAGTAGTAGTATTTAGCCATCTCTAGTTTATGAATTCCTCAATATATGGCGTTGTGTGTATATGTCCTTGGAAATAAAAAAAAATGGCAGATCCCACCTACAGTGGATTTCGATGAAAAGCGAAGCACGAATGAGGAAGGTTCATATGTCACTTTAAAATCAGCACAACCTTACGAGGTGAAGATAAATTATGCCGTACATGATTTCCGTGTCATGATTATCATGTTTGAATGCGTCGTTTACCTTCGTCATCTATTCACGTCACGTGATGCCAAATTTAGTATATGTGAAGCTAGCGAAACAGCCGCGAGCACGCTCTGAACGTGGTATGTTGTCATGTTCTTGCATGACACGCGTATGTCAACCACAGAACAACATCGTTCAGCGAAATGCAGATTCTCGCATGTCACGGCTCGCGAGTGCACTAGTGTCGCTCGAATCACACACCCTCGCGTGTTTAAAAATGCATGGTTTAACACGTAACATATATCATAGCCAGCTGTTGCATACTGAGCACGCTCTCGCGCCTAAGATTATTTTTGTCCTTGTTCTTCGAGCGCCTTGACGATGGAAATAAATCGAAATAACGAGAAAAAAAAAAACACGGGAATAACTAAAACACAGAGAATGAAAGAAACAGGGGAGGAAAGAAAGGGAGAACCGTAGAGAAACAATGGCAGCCCAGATCCGTACTTCCTTCATGCTTAGTACCAGTTGCGTGGCACTTTGCAGGCGCCAGCAAAGCACGCGAGCCACGCATTGCGCACTTTCGCAAAGTTGCGCGAGAACGCGCGTGCAGTGCACGCGATCAATCGACGTATTGATTTGCGAAATGTCTTTCAGGGAAAAGACAGTGGCGGGGAGAAGGTCGTTGAAGAACGCATTTCGTCCGTGCGCGGCTGAATGCGCCGCCAGTTCTAAAAAGATGAGACGACGATAAGCGGCAACGTTGTACTGGCTCCTTTATATTCCGCGGTGATTAAATATTAATGGAACCGAAAGGTTTCGTGGTTCTGTACAGAAGGAAGCCCTTACTTGCTATGTGGTCGAAGCATTGAGCCGAGCTCGACGTTAGAGCGAGCAGACGGCATCGACCAGAGGCACCGGTATGTGCTTATCTACTCAAATGAAAGGGAGGAGGCTCTGTTCGTACTCAAGCCTTCTTCGCTCGATGCTACCGACTGGATTGTACGACGCTTTTGTTCGGCATAGTATACACAAGGCCTCTTTCGGTAACGATCTTCTTCGATGCGTCCAGGAGTGGGCGTTTTCAAATTTTATTCGCGGAAGATGCGCTTCAGCGTGGTACCATTGAGAAAAAACTCTTGTACCGTAGTGGCGTGTTAGGAATCTTTAGGTAGTCGACGTGCAGTTAGATCCCTCCGTGGCGACGTCTCTATAGCCTCTTTAGGAGCATTTGGGGCATTTACTCGTTGGTTTGGAACCAAATAAATATATAGTTTGATAAATCAATCAAGAGTGTATCGCAGTATATTTTTACACGATGATGTCGCTAAATCAGGTAGTAATTCTTGAAGGAAAAAGGCACCTAATTTCTGTCGGCCATAAGGTGACATGGCGCAGTGCCCACGAAAAAGAGAGAGAAAATAAGAGAAACGGGCGGCGCGGACTATGCGCTATACGCCTGCTTTGCTGGCCTCACACCCAGAAGCGGCGGTGGCGGCCATCGGCCGGCCGTCGGCGACGGTGAAAAAGTGGAAACGAGACGGCCATTAGATCACTTGTTCAAACGTGGCAGCGCCCGTTTGCCACTGCGGAAAACCGTATATACATGTGTGGGTAAACGTGAACAACGATTAGTGGTCAGTCTGGCGCCTGTCCTCTCGTTTTCATCGCTCGTGTCTCGTCCTCTTTCGCCGTTCTTAACCGTAAACGTCTTTTAAGTGCTTTTTTCTACTAGAATTCCCCATTTTTGCATGCAATAATAAAGACTATAGTTTCTTTCCTCGAGTTTTGTGTAAGTTTTATGTTCCCTGTTCTCATCAATATTGCCTGTCTAACAAAATAAAAAAGGATGCCTTAAAGTTCCACTTACTTCCTTTCCCTTTTTCGGTGTGCCAATAAGAAAACTTTATGAAATTGCGCACGCTGTAGAAACAGGCTTGCTCGGGGTGCTAACCCTCTTGAAATAGTTTCCTTGAAATCATCCGCTCAAGTTTTCCTGTTTTTTTCATACTGTTGGCTATAATTTGTGATGGTATCAACGGACCACTGAGCTTCTTGTCTTATGATAAATTCATGAAACAATCGCCGAATTTCGTTCATTAATGAATGGTGTATGCTTTCCGGACATGGTTCTGTTTTTTTTTAATGTGTAAACTCTGTTTCATATTCTATTTTTAGTGTATTCACTCACTCATTTGTACGATGTCTTGTTATACAAGATGGCAGTATGTGTACCTAAAATAAATAACTAAGCATAACCAAATATAAATAAAAGTAGCTTTTTACAGGACACGTCCGTTGTATGCAAGAGGTAAATTGTGTGGCAAGAAGTAGCTCTAAGAAACTAGTAAAGGAGCTGAAAGCACGCGCAGTGACACTTTGACCTCAAGGTGTTAGGGGAACAGAGACTGGTCCATTTTTCGTGTTTGTGTGTATGTTCTTTTATACTTACAGACATATGAGGGAGAAATACAATGAACCACACGGGTAGTTAACAACCATTTCTGCAGCAAATGAAGATCGTGAATAGTTCAAAAATATTCAGTGTTGTGTACGATGCTGCATAATGATAATTAAGAGGGCAGCTTCGTACCCGCCATGGTGTTCTACGGACTAAGGCACCCGGCTGCTGTCCCGCAGGTCGCGGTATCGAATTCCAGCCGCGACGGCCGCATTATCGATGGAGGTGAAAATGCTTGAGTCCCATGTACTTATACTTAGCTGCGAGTTAAAGAACCCCAGCTGGTCGAAATTTCCGGAGCCCTCCACTACGGCGTCTCTCATAATCACATGGTGGTTTTGGGAAGTTAAACCACAACAGTTCTTGTGAGTGCAGCTTCGTTTTGGCGCAAGCCCAACAGTGTTTTGAAGTTTTGGCTTTCCGCAAGGTATCCACTATGCCATAACTCATATTTTTTTTTTCAAATAGTACAGCACCCATGGCGCATCATTTGTCTTTCCACAGATAAGCGAGGTATTCGATACACATCTGTATAAGGTGCATTTCGTTGAAGCTGACGACGATGAAGAGCTATTACTGAAAACTTTGCAATTATTATTATTATTATTATTATTATTATTATTATTATTATTATTATTATTATTATTATTATTATTATTATTATTATTATTATTATTATTATTATTATTATTATTAATTGATTTGCATACAAAGATGCACAAGGACACAGAGTGAGGGGCACAACGCCTGCTCACTCTATCGGGAGGAGGCGGGGAGCACTAAAGCACACACTCGTCGTGCAATTATCATTGTGTTATGACAGGGTATATCACTTTCCTGCTACGCTGTATGATACAGGTTAACGACTACATGCTAGACATAACGCCTGTATGGGGCCCTTTTGCAAACGAGTTTCTAGCACCACCGTGGCTCTGGGGTAGGATACTCGACTGTCATGTGGAGGGCCTGGGGGCAAATCCTAATGCTATTCGATCCTTAGTACTTAATCCTCATTTTTATTTTTTTATGTCTTTTGGTTACGCCTTTTGTTTTGGTTTCATGTCTTTTGGTTACAGCAACGGCGACGCCACTCAACGTAATAGGGGGCGCCAGAGAGCTGCGCTTTGATATAATAAAGAGACTTTATTGCGCTGCATGTGCTACCACAAAGCAAGTGGGTGGCCAGGAATTTTTTTTTCGAGAAAAGGGGCACTTGTTGAAGGCCCTGAAAAACAAAACGCCTGTTTAATTTATTATTGGTCTTTAGTAAGACACCCCCTCGATCCGAACTCCCTCCCCCCCCCCCCCCCTTCGCTACGAGCCTCACTGCAAAGATTCCGTGTACGACAGAATGGGTGCGTGACTCACTACGTTGGGAGCCGCATGACGTCCTTCTTTTTCTTTCCGTGCCACCTGCACGGACTATCTCCTTCTTCCGGCTTCTAATTGCGAACCCGTGGGAGTCTATATATACGTGACCAGTCCCTTCTCCCTCGCGAGTCTTCTTCGGCGGGGCCAAATCCTCTGCGGCTGACTGCGCTGCCGAATGGCATCGGTCTGCATTAGACAAAGGATTCAGTGGCGCAATATCGATTCGTGGTGCGCAACTAGTTTCCTCCCGGAAGGCGCGTATAGTTGGGGCCCCGCTGCGGTACGCTTTTCTCCCTTCGTTAGCTGCTGCAGCTGGAAGCATTCAGCACCGATTCGTTTTTTCTTTGTTTTTGCTAATCGAGTGAGTGAGAGAGTGGGCTTTATCAAGGTCGTCATCGGCATAATTTGTTGCCCTCACTGATGCTAACATTATTTCGTTCCTCGCCAGCAACTCCACGCACAGAAGCGAAGTGCACAGTTTGTGACACCTAATAAGTGCCGAAGGAAAGAAGTGTAAATAACTTTTTTCATTTGTAGCGTGCGTCTCGTTCTGGCAGACTTTATGCCTTCAAGTCGTATGCGAGAGATTACTGGTCAGCTGCCATTTCATATTAAGATCACGTGCTACGTGATGCCAGCAGGCATAAAAAGAGTTTTCCACACTCGCCGTCATGGCTACTAGCGGCACTGACGCATGCATACTCCTAGCTTTAAATGCACATATATACACAATTCAATGGACGGGGAGATGACCGCCGCCGTAGCTCGTTCTATAGAGCATGGAATGCTTTATTCTAAGGTCACAGGTTCGGTGTCTGCCAGAAGTAGCCTATTTCTTTTTTTTTCGTCCACCTTTCTTTTACACATTACAACTACTAATAACATCCCCTATACTTCCGTTGAAATATGATGGTCCGTTCGTTCTTATTAAGTAGTAGTAATAATAGGCTTTTATTTCAGTGATAAACTAAAGGCCTAGAATTTCGACCGGCGACCAGCCGACGTTGTTCTTCTTCTTCCCCCTCCCCTACCCCCGGCGCCAATCCCGTCGAGCCAGGTGGTGATGGAAAGGGAAGGGGAAGGCTCAACGCTGGATTGCTTAGCATCTGTTCATTAGAAACATAAGTGTAACAGGTCGGCATATGGAGAGCGGCAATTGGGATAGCAGAGTTAAAATATATATTTATGGAGCAAAAGACGAGAGGGGTGTATAATAACTGCTGACAGTATACGACTTCCCAGGTAGGCAGACGTTTGCTTGCCCCAAGGACCCGGCAGTGAACGGACATGGTGCACCCAGGCACGATGATGATGATGCAGGGCGAGGATGAGGATGAATAGCTATACGTATGATTATAACGATACACAGATGACGAAGATGTCGAGAACAGAGGCCCGCAACAGTTGCAGAGGTGTACTGGTGGTCTAGCCCTCTTTATTTCTCTAATTTCTCTATAGGCAATTCAGTTACGCGTTCCTCTGAGGACGTTCTGTGGCGAAAATTTAATGATCACGCCTCAGGTGCTTAGGAGGGCTGTTTCTTGAGTGGGCTGTAAATTCATTCTGTAAACTCATTCAATGGACACCTTGAAATTCCAAAGTATGCTCAGCGAAAGCCTGTGGCCATTCCACTGAGACGAACTTAATTTCCGGTCTGCCAGTCATAAATTAGGAACCTTGCACGACGACCAATTTAATGGCGGCCACAGCCCTGACCGTTCCCTTGTCGCTAAAAAGGATTAAGCGCTACGCTGTTGTGCAGTATCATCTTGTTATCGCGTGTGGTGTAGTACATGATGCTGGCTCCCCCAATTATCTTATGTGGCGAGTAGTTCATGTAAATTGCTTCTGAAGGTCTTGCTCCCGCTTTTGTGAGATAACGGTTAAATAATACCCAAGCACCCACCCAGATAAACACACACACACACACACACACACACACACACACACACACACACACACACACACACACACACACACACACACACACACACACACACACACACACACACACACACACACACACACACACACACACACACACACACACACACACACACACACACACACACACACACACACACACACACACACACACACACACACACACACACACACACACACACACACACACACACACACACACACACACACACACACACACACACACACACACACACACACACACACACACACACACACACACACACACACACACACACACACACACACACACACACACACACACACACACACACACACACACACACACACACACACACACACACACACACACACACACACACACACACACACACACACACACACACACACACACACACACACACACACACACACACACACACACACACACACACACACACACACACACACACACACACACACACACACACACACAGCCCCGCCGCGGTGGTCTAGTGGCTAAGGTACTCGGCTGCTGACCCGCAGGTAGCGGGTTCGAATCCCGGCTGCGGCGGCTGCATTTCCGATGGAGGCGGAAATGTTGTAGGCCCGTGTACTCAGATTTGGGTGCATGTTAAAGAACCCCAGGTGGTCGAAATTTCCGAAGCCCTCCGCTACGGCGTCTTTCGTAATCGTATGTTGGTTTTGGGACGTTAAGCCCCACATATCAATCAACCAAACCTTCTATTGCCGAATGTCGCGCATTCGCGACATACTGGAAAACTTCGAGCAAGGAAGTTACGAAGTGCGTGCCACCTTTGATTTCGGCGCTCAAGTACTCACGGGGCATGTAGCTTTCGACATGAAATGTCTCGTATTTCAAGCTTGAACCAATTGTTTTGTAGCTGATGGCGGAAAGCGTGAAGCGTGTGCAACAGCTCTCACATCTTTGTTTTTTATGGCCTTTGTGAGGTAAGTTCTATCCTCATTAATTTTGTTTATTTGGTGTGTATGCACTCATGAGGTGACACACAACATGTTACGTAGTTATGAAGCATGTTTTTTGTTGCAAGGTCCTCGCTTCTGTGACATATAGAGAATGCGCGACAAACGCAAATGTATGCATTAAAGTAGCATTAAAGATAATTTCACTGCGTAATCATTTAAAGCTTGCTATATAAAGCTGGAAAATGAAAACAATTTTTATTTTCCTCGGCAGTTCACACAAGTCACATATTCAGGGATTAAGAGTGATCTTTCTGTAGACTCCCAACGGTGCCGTATATATAGATTCGCCTACTCCATGAGCATGCACAGATAAGTTTTTGTGGCTTTTCTTTCGCAGTGTTGCGCACCTAGAGTTGTTAAAAGGCGTCCTCTCTTCCTTGCTGTGTGCGTGTTTGCACGCCCAGTCTTCAAGCAGCTTTTAATTCCTGTCTTTGCATATCTTTCTCTCTTTAAGCCGGCTGACGTTTTCTTTTTCTGTGTGTGTGTGGACCACTACCATTTTATAAAAATATATGCCCTTTAAGACTATTCGACTTGGATACAGAAAGGTTGACTCGCGCCCTCGGGCAGGTGGTTCGTACCGTACAGGCGCACAAGCTATCTCATGCAGTCAATAAGACATAGCCCACCTTCGTTGTTAAATAAATTGGAAAGGGACGGTTAACTCCCAAAATTTTTGACTCGCAAACAGATAAGAGTACTTTTTTTTAAAATATGAATGAAGACATAAATAAAACAGTCTTTAGATTTCGGCGTTGCTTTTTTTTTTGCAATATCCGTCTCGTGTCAGCCTTTCAATAAACAGTGTAATATATGATCGAGCAACACAGCCACGTTTATACTAGTGTTTTTCTTAGTGTTATAAGAACTGTTTGAAATGTATAGCAATGTATTTTGACATTTATTCTCTATAATTGTGTTAGATTTTTATTTTAAAAATGTAGGATCAATTCAACGTGTTCCATTTTTTTCAGTTGTATTCAAATTATCTCTTATATTTCGACGTATGCTGAACATGTGTGTGTATGCTTCTTTTTTTTTTTTTTTTGCTACTGCTGCCATGTGAGGGCCTTCAGGCACATTCCAGTTGTATAGTGAAGCTTTTAACCTGAAGGGCCTCCAACGATGTTGTTGTCAAATAAAAATATTTTGAATTCTTTCTGAGTTGTGGAAAAAGATTTCTAAATAAACGTAACTGAACTGTTTTAACTGAAAAAACTATAGTGCGAAAATAACAAAACTTTTGCTGAATATTCAGCAACAGAGTTTCGAAGCAACTCTGTAGCGGTGCTCATCTGCATGTGTTTCAGCTTCTTTGAGTCTGCCTGCACTCCTAAACGGTTCGACGCATTCATGCCCCGAGGCGTCCAAAAACAATCCGCGTGTATTCACTCGGTAAAGCGCGCTTTGCCTTTCACATGGGTGCTCATTTAAGAAGCCCATTTCCTGCAACGTGTCTGGTGGTGCTATTGAGGGCGAGCGGGGTTTCTTTTGTCCGAGAAAATGCACTTTTAGTGAATGAAAAGCTTTTATGCGTACGCTTTACTGGTTTTTATACGAACTCATGCATAAACCTATGCTATAGCTTTCGAAACCAGACGCGTTGCAACAACCCTTTAGTAGGTATTGATCGCTGCACGGGTGCTCTACAAAGATGATATCTTTGTTGTACTTGTTTTCTAAGTGCGGTGCACTTTAGAGAGCCAGGATGTCGTATGATAGAGTCTTCGCTTGGCGTAACATAGACAAAACCACATATAGCATAGCAAGCTGTAGCATATTAAGGAAGTACTCGCGCCTAATACAAGTTCCTTTTTACTCTCACACTTTGAGCGCTTTGATAACGATATAAAGGTGCCGAATCTACTACTACGACTAGGGAAGCACGATTGAAACCGCTTATCAAATTGAAAGAGAAAGCAAGGGAAAAATAGAAAGGGAGCGAAGAAAAAAAAAAGGGGGACCCTTAAGTTTCGCTTCAACGAGTTGAACGCAATAGCGATATTCTGTTTTGTGCGTACTTAAAACGCTTAGTTCCGATGGAGGCGGAAATGCTGTAGGCCCGTGTACTCAGATTTGGGTGCACGTTAAAGAATCCCAGGTGGTCAAAATTTCCGGAGCCCTCCACTACGGCGTCTCTCATAATCAAATGGTGGTTTTGGGACGTTAAACCCCATGAATCATCATTAAAACGCTTAGTGTAGGAAATCTTTCCGAACTTTAAATTCACCCACTACGCGGTCTTAAAAGGGTGAAATAGGCGTGTGTTTTTTGTTGTGGGTGACCAGATTTAAACTATGAAGTGATTATGATAATCCCATGCACTGACGCCCAATCGCAATGGAGGGCCGTACCACGCATTATTGCGGCAATACTTCATGTTGTGTTGTGAAGCATGTACACAGGATGCGTATGCGTGTAAAGTATGAATGTTCCTTTCACTGAATTTCGAAGCAGAGGAAGTTATTTTCACTGTATTCACAAGCGGAGGTGTGGCTATGTGGCATAACACCCGCCTACCACGTAAGCGACCTGGGTTCGGTCCCCACTTACGCCCAGAATTTTTTAATTGATTTAATTTGCATATTCTCCATGTTTTGGTCACGTAAAGACGCTTGATTTTTTTCAGTCACGGAAAGTTGATGACTTTTCGCTCACAACTGCTGACGCCGACGCTGGAATATCTGCGAAACGAGCCCTTCAACGTTATGGCGTTAAAAGAAAAACACAAATAGAAACAAATAGAAAGAAGCACGAAATAACCTGGAAAAGGGAACCGATGAAAGAAAAGGGAGGAAAAAAAGAGAAAAGTGGAGAAAAACAAAGGCAGCCCAGTTCATTCGGGCCTAATAATATTATTTGTTGGGGTTTAACGTCCCGAAACCACCATATGATTATGAGAGACGCCGTACTGCAGGGCTCCGTAGATTTCCAGCATCTGGGGTTGTTTAAAGTGCACCTAAATCTAAGCACACGGGCCTCAAACATTTTCGCCTCCATCGAAAATACGGCCGCCGCATTCGGGATTCGATACCGTGACCTGTCAGCAGCCGAGTGCCTTGGCCCGTAGACCTCCGCGGTGGGTTCGCTTGAGGCTTGGCACTCCTAGTACGAAGCTACCATGATTTTTTTTTTGCCCACGCGTCTTCGTTTGGCCACGCGATGCGCTGTCATATCTGTTGTAACATTTTTTCTTCTATTTATTTTTTTATTCAATCGATTTGATATTTATTTATTTATTTGGTACCTGCATCACCCTTTGCAGGCATTACAGGACGTGCTAATTATGATCACTTAGTCGTACATCCTTAAGTTATACAACAGTTGTATATTTTGGTCCTCTCAACATTATAGTGGAGTCGTGTGTACGTGTTTTTAGCAATGAACTTTAAGCAAATTAGTATAATGATTCGCAAGACCGAGCTTCCTAATCTTGTCAAGCTGCGCCTCGGCTAACCAAGTTTTCCTGATTCTTTTTCCACGTTGTTTTGAACGTCGCCTGCTGTGCGTGGCTTTCGCCTAAGTGAATTATGGTTGTTTTGCTTGGCTGCACTTCTGATGCCTCTCAGTGACTTTTGTTTTATCTGTTAGCATAGCTTGATACGATTTCATCTCTGGGGAAAAGCTTGTTTCCAGAAATAAAGGTCATGGGCGCCGTGTTTCTTGAGAAGGAAAAATATTATGGTTTTTGCCTCCGCATCATCGTAGGTGAATGGACGAGGTAACCTTGTGAGCGTTTGTGGTAGTCAGATCGGCTGCCTGACAACGACCGTTATTGCGCAGTTTATTGGAACTAGATCACGAACCCTTAAACATGGGGAACATCCTACTTCCACGGCCATCACTACGTTGCAAAGCTGTTCCCTAATGTTAATCAAAAAGATTTCCGGATTTGACCATTGCATTTGTGAAGTTCTGAGGGAAACATTTTGTATTAAAATTGATGCTCTGCATGTGCATCTCTTCGCGTTTAGAAAAAAAAAAAACAGTCGTTGCGAGTTTCACTAAAAAGGAACACAACACGTCACCCATTGCTAACTACATAGTTTTTTTTAGGAGTAGAGCTCGTTAAGACCTCATGATGTCCATCCGTCTTAAATTCATACGTGCGCCGTGCACAGTCGAAGCGCAGATGCAGAACACCTGTTTGCAAAACCATGGAGTGCACATGTGGTTTAAAAACAGACAGTTCGTCTACCTGTCCGCCCGCGCATCCGCATGCTTGTCCGTGTCCATCCGTCCATCCATTCGTTTGTTCGTCCGTCCTTTTACAATCGTCGGTGACTTCGACGTAGACATAATGGACCTAAGGACCTAGCTTTGCTCTATCACCAGCATTCACTCGCTGGATGATTGATTGATTGATTGATTGATTGATATGTGGTGTTTAACGCCCCAAAACCACCATATGAATATGAGAGACGCTGTAGTGGAGGGCTCCGGAAATTTCGACCACGTGGGGCTCTTCAACGTGCACCCAAATCTGAGCACACGGACCTACAACATTTTCGCCTCCATCGGAAATGCAGTCATTGTGCTCTCGGGATGTGTGTAGATTTTTTTAAAAATTAGCTCGTCCTCTTCACATAACTTTGAAAGGTCATCTGAAGTAACAAGTACTTTATATTTATCACCTTTGAAACGCAGTTGTAAAAAAAAAAAACGTCTCTCTTCTACTGGTTGTCATATTCCACTTTTTCAGTGGAATATGTGCTCTGCATTCTCGATTTTGCATTTTCCTTTCGATTTGTCGGGCTCTATAGCTCACGTTTTGATTCGATCAACATCCCCTGGAAGCCGTCTTACATCCATTCTATCTATATAACGGGACCTCTGCCCGTTATGTGACTGTTTTCTCGTCTTGACCGTCAGACTAGCAGCGACTAATCTCGCGCGGCTCGTTCTCCTTCTTCCGTGCGATCCTTCCTACGTTCTTAACGTTAACAATATAGGTCCCTGGGCTCCAGAAACCTTTATCAACATTGTGCCGCATCCTAGTATAAACATAAGTGAACAGACAAAGCTCTCACAGTACTCGAGGGATGGCACACCATGTAGACATAGAATTTGCGCGAATGACAGCCGCAAAAACGGCGCAATTCAAACCCGGCACAATCCTGTCGGGCGGTTCGCGACAGAGGACCACTACAGCCACGTTGCGTTGTCGGCCCGACAATGATCCGCGGAAAGATTCTGTGACGATGGTATTACCTGTCTTATAATTCTGACATCTACAAAACTTGCTCTTCCCTGGCAGCTGCGTTTTCGTCGGCGTGTAATTCCGGCCCTTCAACAATCAAGCCGAGTTTCCGTTCACGCAGTCATAATGACCACCGTTCCGTTTCTTATGGTCGTTCTTCCCTTCTACTCGGCTTCTCGTCTTTCTAGGCTGCCTCTACTCCTCGGTATGTGCGGCTCGTCGTAGCGTTTCATTTTCCGCGTCTTGGCAGTTGCTTGATGTTCGCGGCCCGTGGATAACGCTTTCGCACACTCGGGCCATTTACGAAGCACAAATTCCAGTGCCCGTGGAGATGACTACGGCGACACCTACACTGGACAGACCCGCGGCTGGGTAACGGCGTGCCTTTTCATGAATACGCCGTGATTTGCTTATGATAGCGCCTTCTGTGAGCGCGGCTTACTTAGCAGGTGCTACTAGCAGTGTAGGTGATCTTGACGAGAGACGCATTTCACGGGCTTGAGTTTCTTAGGCATAGTTTCTCGCTTCGATTCTTTTTTTTTTTCAAATGCGAGTGCATTTTTTTTTTGGTCGGGATATGTCAGCATCCGGTGGCGTTTTGGCCGCGCGTCGTCAGGTGTTATCTCTCCGCTCTCAGTCTCTCCCATAGCAACAGCTGCGGGTGCGCCTCTAGCAAGTGGAGCTTGGGGTATGGGAGAGTGTAGGAGAGAGTAGGTGCTGTGCTTCGCCACTCCTTCTCTCGTTGTTCGCTCTCTCCTCCCTTCGCGCCACTCTCCCGTCCGCTCGCTCCTCCAGGTACCTACTGGTTAAATAGGTACAAGCGCACTTCCGGCCTGGTGCTCGGCAGAACGAAGTTGTAGTCATTTGGGAAGGCAGCCGCCCAGTGGAAAATTGTAGCATGGGACCACCACACCTTAAATTAGGGTCATCCTCTTTTTTTTTCTTTGGCCGTTCGCTGGCTGGGCGCTTCTAAAAAAATCCGGAAATGTGTGCTTTAGACGCCACCGTGAATCGCCAACACAGGACCCAGAACGCTCGCGCCCTACTCTCCCTACCGCTCGCTCCTCACTCTCGACCGTTCGCTGGCTGGGCCCCTCTCAAGGCGATGACAGAAGTCGGTGAAGGCGAATGTCTGACAACGCCAGTGCCCTCTCTCGGCGCAAGAAATGCATGCGCATTTCCTCACAATTTCCTTCGGGGAGGTAGGGCATTTTTTTAAAAATGAATTCTTGTTCTTATGAGATCTTTCTTGCCACTTTTATGTCCTTCGTCAAGACGTACTGGCGGGCTAGTTGGTTCGTTGGTGTCAGAAGTTATGAAACTGAATGAAACTACAAGGACACGAGATGTAAAATACAGAATAACGCGAGGTAATCTGCACTCGTGTTGTTCTGTGTGTTTTCCTATTCATCACCAAGACATTTCGCGCAGCTTAAGAACAAATATCAGCAACGTTTTATGTCCTCTTGCGCGGATGACTGAAAAGACGTTGGTCGTGGTAATGTCACAGATTACCTTCTGCTAATTATTATGGGCTCTGTGTGAAATGTTAGAGCTGGAACACTGTTGTCAATAACAAAGAAAAAACTTGGTAGGGGCGAAGCATGTAGGGAAGGGTGCCTCAGTTCTGCTAACGTCGTTGGAAAACTGCGTTGGAATGCAGCTTTCTGGAAGGTGCTTCTCCTTTTTGTTCCCTGCATGTCCGGTTTGAGTTGCCTGTGGAATGTGTGTATTTCTGCTCCACTAGCTTCGCCAGAAAACTGCGTCACAATGAAGCTTACCATAGGTAGACAAGGTGGACACAAGAAGAGACATGGAACGCCTATGTCTCTTCTTATTCCTTCCGTTAAAAATGCACCAACTAGCCCAACAAAAAGTTCTGCTTACCATACGGGCTTCTCATTGACCGTTAGTAGGAATTTTGTTGTAAGGTGTCTTCTTGTAACACATCACGGCATGCTACGAAGTACGCTTTACAGGAGAAAACTTTGCATAGGAAACAAGTTTTGCGATGAAATTTAACGCATTTTCTTTAACTAATGCAATTAAATCCTGATACGTCGTCAGCTGTTTGTTGGACTATACCTGCTGCTTTCTTTATTTTCAGTGGGCCAGTGGCAAGTTGTGTGATTTAGCCAATGTTCGTGGCGCATACCCGTTTATGGTGGACCATGACGACGACACGTCAAGCCGAGAGACTAACCACCTTATTCAAATAACGCTCTCACTTGAACTTGATTTGCCACCGCCTTCAGCGTAGCACAAACACGTTTATAACACGCTGCCTAAAGGTGATGGCAAGTTAAGTTCAACTCGAGAAGTGTTTCTGATTACGGAGGTAAGGTGCCTCACCGCTAAAAAAAACATAAAGAAAATGAACTACAAATGGGCAAGATTGATAGAGTCATTGGAATAACGTATCTTAAAATCAGCAAGAGCAAGCCTTTTCGATAATTCACATCTCATTTCAGAGAGCAGGAGACATTCAGCCCACGCTCTTTTTTTTTTTTGTTTTCTCTGAAGCATTGTAATACGAATAACATTGTCTCGCCGTACAACATAATACTAAATAGTGATGGATGCTGTTTTTGTTTATATATGTTTAGTTCCATCATGTAGATGCAGAGAGCCTGAAAGACGAATGGTATCTGGCATCCGCGATGAAGAACAAATGTTGTATGTGGCGAATTCGCCGACGTAATAGTATTTGGAGTTTGACATCTCGAAAACGTGATAGGATTGTGAGAGACGCCGTCGTGGAGGGTTCCAGAAATTTCGACCATCTTACGTTCTTTTGCTAGTATTGGCATTGCGCAGTGCACGGGCTTCTGGCATTTCGCCTCAGTGGAAATGTCATCGCCACGGCCAGAATCGAACCCGTGACCTTCTGGTCAGCAGCCGAGTACCGTAACCACTGTTGCACCCTGGCGGAGTCACAGTTATACCAGTAAGGTTATCTTGTCCAAACGACACGATAATCAATATTTAATGACGCCGTTTTTCTTTTTTTTGTTTTTTGATGTTCACTTTTGCCGTGCAGAAACATTTCGCCTCAGACGCTAAAGGGATTTGGCATCTGTGAGGAAGAAGGAATGCTGCACGCGGAAAATTCTCCAACATGCCCGTACCAGTATACTGGAAAACATTGAAAGAGAAATAAGGTTACGCGAACTTGCAGAAGCACGCTCACTCATAGCTCCTTCGGCTGCCAGCTGGCCTACATTGGCGTTAGGCAACAATGTTTGGTTTGTTATTTGCAGTGAGTGCAGTGTAAATGTGAAGAAAGAAAAGTGGGCGAAAATGTAACTTGTCGCTGACAGGGATCTGACCTGCCAGGGAATTCGTAACAAGGGCCTAGTTTTGGCAGAGTTTATAAATTCACGCAGGGAATAGGAAAGAAAACAGGAAAGAAAACAGGAAAGAAAAAAAAACAAGAAAAAAAAACAGAAACAAGAAAGAAAACGTGTGTTCCACACTCACCGTCATGGGTATTCTAGCGGTGCTGACTGACACACCGAGGTTTCAATGCACGTATATACCACATAATGTGGACGGGATGATGACGGCCGCTCAATTGGTAAAACTTCGGACGTGTTATTCGAATGTCTTAGGTTCGGATATTGCTGGTGGCAAGTTATATTTCCGTTCACTTTTCTTTTTTCGCATTTACACTAAATTTACTTGTGATAGCGTCCTCTATACTTTCCTTGGCACCAGTATTGCGCTTATGTAAAAAGGTTATGAAGGACATAAAATGAATGGTTAGCAGGTTAGCTCCTACATTTCTGTACGTCTGTGTCGTGTTTCTTGCTTACCGCGCTAATACATGCTAAGCTTGTATCGATAACCCAGTCCGTCGAGGCTGATAGCTTTTAAGGAAACCGAATAAAACGAATGCTTTTGATGGCAAGGCCAACAGGTTGCTGCATCCGCAAGTTTCGAATGAAACTCCTTCATGACGCTCAACAACAGATGTATCACAATCTTACTTGCCTGGTGCGCTTCAAAAATCTGCGCGTTGGAACCTTTTTCTTTTTTTTTAATTTGGCAGGAGGCCTTGTCTAAAAGAAGCGCAGGCTGCGGCGTATTCCTTAAAGGTGGCGATAGAATGATGGATTGAAACTTCTTTACGGCTGCTATTGACGTTGAGATAACCGTTATTTTACCCTGTGTATATTTATATCTCTATTTTTGATGCAAGAATTTTTCTCTGTATCTCGCGTATTCGCGGTGCATCTATTCTGCGTCTTAGCATTGCGATAGCAGAGCGTGGGCGGGCCGAGAGACAAAGACGGATGCGGGGAATGGGACTCCTTGCTGAAACAACGTCATGCGCCGCTTTGCATTTCAGAACGAGATGCGCGTTCGTTGCACTCAAATAGACAAGTATCTATAGTATAACTTATCTTGATGTCCGTCACTATTTGCATACGTATCCTACATCGAGCTTTGTTACCCAGAGTTACATTTGCTTTAGTGGAGTATGATGGATGTAGGTACACATTCATTCTCCTTCGGCTTTATAATGTTGTAGTAGTTTTTTTTAAAATAAAGGTTAGAGTTTCACAATAGGTGCCTTTGCAGATTTTCTCGAGCGTCGAGTATTCTTGCGAACAGTGGCAACGCGCTTAGCCTGAAATTAAGCCGATATTGAACATTGAGCGCATACATTCTCTCATCGTTGAGATTTTCTTGTGACTGATCTGCTAGTTCTTGGAGCTTGTTTTAGGCTCGTTTCGATTCTCGCTTAGGAAGCGCCGCGTTAATAAAAAAAGCATATACTGATCGTGATTGAATGAAAAATTTTTGGGGCTTTTTGGTGCATATTTCTGAGGTAACAGCTTTAGTCTCACAAGACGCGTCTTGCATAGAAAAGATGCCCACCCATGAGCGCTGCTCGTATGTGTCGTGCCTTTCTTTAATAATGAGAACAAGCAGACAAAGATGCGAAGGAAATTATAGAGGATTGTATTAGTATATTGATGTAAACGTGAAGAAAGAGGGGTGGACGAAAAGATAAGTTTCGAATAATGCGCTCGATGCTCTACCAACTGAGCTATGACGGCGCTCATATATCTGTTGACTTGATAAGACATACGTACACATTTATGTGGTATATAAGTGTTTTCATCAAAGAAAACGTGCCGGTAAGTTTATAAGTCTCTTACATGTGTCGTGTTTTTTATATGCATAAGCGTTGTAGGGTTCCCCGTCGTGAGAAGGGGAACAAAGGTTCGTTGCAGCGCCTCTCCTTCCTGCCTAATCAATGTATGGGCAAACTTTGCGTCCTTTTTTTGAGGGTAAATGGGGGGGGGGGGGGGGCCTCTCTTCTCGTACCAGCGCTTATGTTTACACGTGTCTTATATCTTAGCTCTGTTGCTTTTACTGAGGAGTGCAACTGGTTTCACTTTTTTCCCCTTAGCAATTGATTGCTAAAATGCTTCAGGGAGGTTGAAAGAGATATAGAAAAAGACCAGAAGAATAAATGGGGCACTACCCTACGGGAGTACGTAAAACTGCCCTTCCGAGGCAGGCACAGCTGTCGGTAGCAGTGCGGGGCTTGTGTTCTCGGCAGCTTGTGTTCTTAGGCACCAAATGGCTCCCGTGCAGTCGCTGAGAAATGACCTTCCAACGATGGGCTTACAAGAGGCGGGTACTGTTTGTGCTCTCAGAACGAGGAGGCCCTCAGAACGAGCAAGTTGGGGGGAAATGGGAGAAGACTTTCAAGAAACGGCGACGGGGGGGGGGGGGGGGGAGTTGCGTTAAGCGCGAACGCGATAACGCGTTCTCTTTCAGGTGCTGGAAGGAACCGGTGACGTCATTCGTTGGCACGGCTGGCGAAGGCGCTCGGTGGTGCTCTAAGCTAACGACCACCCACTAGCAACGTGCCGGCTCAGTCGAAAGCGGGGCCGACGTTGAACAAAGAGTTTGAGCCTCCTCGGGCATTCATCGCAGTGTGAAGTGTATAAGCACCTCTCAGTTCGGCGCGGGTTTGTTTTGGAACAGCGCGTTGACGTTGTGGATAAATGAGCGGACGTCAGCCGCTGGTCGCGCTAATTAAAGAAAAGAAGAAGGGTAAATTTGAAGGCTCTTTTTTGTTAGACACAATATTAATAATAACTAATGGACAGTGATGCCAAGGAAATTGTAGCAGATTTTATTAGTAGTAAATGTAACGCAGATGTAAAGAAAGAAAAGAAAATTCGACGAAAATATATCTTACCGCTTGTAAACTGTGAATCCGCGACGTTCGAATAACGCATTTTATGTTCTACCAACTCACCTACAGCGTTAGTAAAAAAAAAAAGCAAAACGGGAGCCCTTAAACTTGCATTTATTTTAGTGATTGTTAGCGAACGTTTTGTTTTAGCAGACTCTTCGTGCCTTCAAGTAATATGCAAGGCATTATTGGTCAGCTGCCAGCTCGTAAGAAGATGAAGTGTTACGTGATGCCAATAGGCAATGATTGATTGATTTGTGAGGTTTAACGTCCCAAAGCCACCATATGATTATGAGAAAAAAACGTTTTCTGCACTCACCACAAAGACAACTGGTGGCGCTCAGTGGCACTCCCATATTTAAGTGCGCATGTATACCCCATAATGTGAACGGAAGGACAGCCGCCGCCACAGCTCAGTTCGTAGAGCATCGGGGGCGTTGAAGGACGGTGGTTCGGCAAGCTCCGGAAACTCGTCGCTAGTTTCGGTTTCAAGGAACATGCAAGCTCGTAGCGGTTGCCGGGCATCCTAAGATATGGTTGAACGGCGTGAGGTTAATGTCGATGTTCGCATTTTTATATGCGAAGCATTTATTAGCAAACTTTGGTGACTTTGAGCGTATCTATCTATCTATCTATCTATCTATCTATCTATCTATCTATCTATCTATCTATCTATCTATCTATCTATCTATCTATCTATCTATCTATCTATCTATCTATCTATCTATCTATCTATCTATCTATCTATCTATCTATCTATCTATCTATCTATCTATCTATCTATCTATCTATCTATCTATCTATCTATCTATCTATCTATCTATCTATCTATCTATCTATCTATCTATCTATCTATCTATCTATCTATCTATCTATCTATCTATCTATCTATCTATCTGTCTGTCTGTCTGTCTGTCTGTCTGTCTGTCTGTCTGTCTGTCTGTCTGTCTGTCTGTCTGTCTGTCTGTCTGTCTGTCTGTCTGTCTGTCTGTCTGTCTGTCTGTCGTCTGTCTGTCTGTCTGTCTGTCTGTCTGTCTGTCTGTCTGTCTGTCTGTCTGTCTGTCTGTCTGTCTGTCTGTCTGTCTGTCTGTCTGTCTGTCTGTCTGTCTGTCTGTCTGTCTGTCTGTCTGTCTGTCTGTCTGTCTGTCTGTCTGTCTGTCTGTCTGTCTGTCTGTCTGTCTGTCTGTCTGTCTGTCTGTCTGTCTGTCTGTCTGTCTGTCTGTCTGTCCGTCCGTCCGTCCGTCCGTCCGTCCGCCCGCCCGCCCGCCCGCCCGCCCGCCCCCTTAACTTGGCGTGAACCGAAATTTCGCATGGGAGGGTAAGTTGCTTTCACGAATAGGACGCGCTGGTCAAGACATGTCACTATCCCGTCGCGTACGTCCTCAAACACGTCCCGCCAGACAGTGGCACATACCCACGGGTTCGTATGTGCTGCTGGTACGCGGGTATGTGCTAAAGGTGATTGATTCTTAGTATCTACCCAGGAACGACGAGAACACAAATGTGCACTTTTAACGCGTGAGCGTGAAGCAATACTCGAAATCGGTAGCGTCGACCCAACGAAGGCATAGACTAAATGTCAGTGCTAATAAAAACCCGACATAGGCAGCGTTTAACCACCGACGAATGCAAATAATAAACTTCAGGGTCACCCCGCCGCGGTGGTCTAGTGGCTAAGGTACTCGGCTGCTGACCCGCAGGTCGCGGGAGAAAGGACAACGCAGTAATAGTGAAAGGAGAAAGGACAACGCAGTAATAGAAACCGCATGGTCATTTTAGGGTGCGTGGTTGAGTGCATGTATTTGTGAAATGGTGAGTTAGAATTGAGCTGTTATTTTAGGTGCAAGTCCCCTTAGGTATCGGCTTGCTGGCGTCTTCTATTCTCTCGGCATTTCATGTAGTCGCGATTCATCATAGAAGTGGTTATGCACCTCAGTGGGTAAATCCCACTACTCGCCACCTTTCCACCACAGATGAAGAAGACAACAGATGACCCAACAAATAGCCGACGACGTTTGCGGAGCAGAAACCGGACATGCAGAGAAGGAGAACAATCACCACCCAAGCCTCATTGTGACGCTGTTTCCCGACGGATGTCTGTGAAGCTGGAACACCCATCCTGACGTGCTTTACCCCTCGCCAGTGTTTTCCCCCTTTTATTGGAGGTATACCATATTGAGGTGAAATGACACAGCAGAGTGTCGTACTATTGACGGAGACAGTTGCGGCTTCTACGAAGAATTAGTATCTTCGCGCGATCACCGCGCTTTTGAAAGAGTGATAAGAACGGTAGTTCGAAAATGCAACAGTGCAAAAAGAAATATTGCGACGCCACGGAAAAGCAAAAAAGAAAAAAAAGGGACGTAAACCGGATTAGTTCTGTTGATAGGATGACAAAAAAGGTCGTTTTGAAAATGCTGCTGTAACATTTTGCTCGAGAAAGAGCTTAATGTCGAAAGGCGATACGTTGGAGGAGGGCGTGGGACAATAAAAACATTGAAACGCTTTGTTTAGGTGCTTGTCAGAGCAGCGCAGTGCTCTTGTTTTTCAAGGAGCTTGGTGCAGCATTAGAGCTTGTGGCCCCCCTTTTTTTTTTCTCGAAAGGTGGTGACATAAGTCAGTGTATAACGTTGATATAAATGGTGACGGCCTCGCAGGGACGATGTCATCTTCGATCGAGTGCGCTCTTGCCGCGACTTTCGAGGTCGTAAAATGTGAGGTGACGGGTGGAACGTGGCAAACATGGTGACGACGCCTCTTGTCTCAAAGTTTTAGGGTTCTGAACTTCAAGTTTCCACGCAAAGAAGCAACGCGCAGCGACGCATATGTAGATAAACTAAAAAGAAAATGTAAACAAAAAACCAGTGTGGAGCCCTGCGTCGTTGGAACCGGTTTAACACGAAGGTAAAACGTGTCTTCACAGAATTAGTACTTATTAGGAAGCTTCTTACGCAGCTTAAATATGAGAGCTTCGAAAATGTATGTTCGTGTTTGGCAGCAGCGTTTGATGTAGATACTCCCACGTTGACGCCTGTCGCATCAACATCGTGACGACCAACGCCCACGATCATGGTCTAAACCTCGTGATAGCGTAAGTTTTTAATATATACCTGAACACAGCGTTTCGTTTATACGGCACAAAGATGACTCCAGCAAGCACATAATAAACACTTGTACTCGATGTACTCGAGAAATGGCACTGTGTGCGCTGCCAAGTACAGTTGGGTAATCTGGCTCGTGCACACTGTGCTTCAGCTACACGCGAAGCAGGTATTCGCAACTTGAGCGGTGAATGCGTGCTGGCGTTCCACGTCCCGCTGGCCCTGTATCAAGGCGCGACAATCATCCTTTGACAGTGTTGCATTTCTCTAGCGCTTTCTGCAGCAGTTTTATTAGTCGGTGGCGGGGACGCGCGACACCGTTGGTGACTCTCTCTCTCTTTGTGTGTGTGTGTGTGTGTGTGTGTGTGTGTGTGTGCTATGGTTTCCAACATTTAGATATGGCATGTCGCAGTCTGAAGACAGAAACTGTTTGTCGCAGATAAGCTATCTCTTAGCCGCAACTGACATTTCTTTTTTTAATTAACTTTGCCCAAATGTTTAACTACTCGCAAAGCGAAGGGAGATGAGGATGTGATAATAATTGTTGGAGTTTAACGGCCCAAAACCACCATATGATTGTGAGAGATGTCGTAGTGAAGAGCTCCGCAAATTTCGACCACCAGGGGTTCTCTAACGGGCACATCAATCTAAATAAACCAGCGTCAAGCATTTTTATCTCCACAAAAAATTTGGTCACAGCAGCCGAGTTTCGATCCCGCGACCTGCGAGTCAGAAGCCGAGTGCCTCAACCATTAGGGCACTGTGGCGGGTATACATATAGCGAAGCGAGAAAGCTTGTGGAAGGGCGCATGGTATGTTTAGAAATGACCATGACGAACCAACGAGGACACCGTTTGTGTCGGCTACTCTTGTGCCTATGTATGCATGCCTTAGCTTCTTTCATGATCAATCCTTACAAACGACAAAAGAGTCGCTGAATAGGGCTTATTGGTAATTCATGATTGCAAAGACGTGAGAAACGACAAACGAACACACAGAGAAATAATTTTCTTTTTTTAAAAGAGAGGCTGCTCTTCGTCGAAGCTCTCGCGAGTGGGAATCTCCGTAGATCGTAGGTCGTGGTGGATTTACCCTGAGGAAGGGGGTAAATCCTATTACGGATATGTGCAGCTTCTCCCCACCACTCCCAATACTCTCTACTCGCACAACCCACCAACACGCCAATTTCTTCTCCCACGAATCATACCACTTCAGTCACCCGCTTCATTCACACTTCATTCTACCTTCTTCGTTCGATTTCATTCAACTCCTTACCACTACGCCCGCTACTGCTCCCCCAATCCCTCCACTTCAGGTTTATTCTACAAACTTCGTTCCATTTTATTCAACCCCACTCGCCCTCTACTGGTCCCACCGATCCTCTGACATTCCGCCAGCTCTTCATTCAATCCACTTTATTCCACTTCGTTCAACCCTATTGCACGCCACCAGCTACGCTGTCTCGTCCGCCAAGTGGAGGTGACAATTTTTTGCAGTAGTAGATTTTCGGTAAAATCTTTCGTTGCGAACTTTCGGCGGGGCTCGGCTGACCTGCACAAGATCTAAATGCGTAAGCAAGTCAACCACGTCTATACGAGAAGAGAACGCGTGATATGACAGCCTGAGAGTACGAGGTAGTCCCTCCCCGAGAAGAAATGTCCCCCGAATTCGTCTCGTGTTCGCTGGCCCGCGCACAGGCTACACGGCAGGCTGCCGGGACGGCGGTCAGCGACGAGTCCTCGGGGAATTGTATGCGCGCATTGCCGCGTCCGCTGAAGCGATAGAAAGTTTGCCGACGTTGGCGCCAGCTACTGCGGTTTCCTTACCATGTCTGTGTGTGTTGTGGAGGAGGGTGCTCGTGTACTGATTATTTCGTGACAATTTTGCGCTGCTTATTTCATTTTTGGTCTTCCCACTCCGCAGAAGGAGGTTGTTTGTTTGCCCGGCGCCGGGTGACGGGGACTGGCCGGCGGCGCCGTCGGCCTTATTGCCTTATTGGCCGCGCGAGAATTGCTCTGTTGTCGCACCCCGCAGGCGCCTCACTGTCAAGAAGCGAGGCGCTGGCACGCTTCTCTTTTTCTTCATGACGTGTCTTGGCTCCATATCGATGTTTCTTACATTACATTTTTTTCTTTGCATTTCCCCAATTGCAAGATGACCTCGAGATATGATATTCTATATTTCACATCTCCTCCTCTTCTCTCGTTTTCTCTTTCTCGTCTCACTTTCTATTATATTATCTCTTTACTCTTACTTATGATTAACCTATACGTATGGATAAAGAAATAGAAGTTGAAAGACTCGTTTTTTAAAGGCAATATTATGATAGTGAACACACAATGATGGCAAGGACAGTATCGACGGTGTTATTAGTAGTAATTGAAATGTAATAACGAGAATATAGAGAGATTCGAATTTGGGTCCTCTGCTTGGCAGCCAGTGTTGTACCAATACACAACGCCGGTGCTTCGAACTCTTTTGCAAACTGTGCAGGCGTACCGTTCCGTAAGGCATCGTTTTAACATGCGTAATAAAGCGTTTTAGAACAGTGATGTAGCATCCAGGCGTAACACAATGCCCATTGCGTAAGGAGTGTATCGTTGAGTTGTCCGACCTATTTGAAGAGCCTTCCGGCGTAAGTCTTCATCGTCATAAGCCACACCACCAGCAAAGTGTGCATAATGCCTTGCAGGTGTGTAGCGGCTACCGCGCTTCACCGAAGAATGGTGAATAATGGCATAGTGTACGCTTCGCCACTTCACAAAAATTACGATGAATTATGGCGTAACGGGTACCATGCACCTGCACTTGTAGTAGGTACTCAAGAGCGTTTAAAAATGTTCTATGAAAGCCGCTCTTCTAGCTTTTGCTGTGGCTTTGCTGCGTTTTCCGCGCTTGCCTAGAGGTATTTTTTTTATTCGCCCTATTATGTTATATACGTCGTTCTTCCTTACTTGGTGCCTTTAGATATCTATCATCCTTCGTTGCTTCCGCTTCTTCCACGGGTTCCCTTTCCCGATGTTTTATTTCATTTAGGTTTTTCTTCTTCTTCAGCAAAGTCCTATGGATGACAAACATCCGGTCGTCGCGGTGTCATGCCACGGCCTCCTTTACCTTGATGCCGGTTGTTTGTCTTGCGACCGCTAGAGCCACTGTGTCAACAAATGAGCGGTGGTGGCCTGTATTCGACTCGCGTATATACGGCACTTCTTCTAAGTCCCAAGCTTCTTCGGGCAGAAAAAAAGCGTTCCTACTGGTTCACCTTGTTACAGCTACGCGCGGAGCACTTTAGGGGGCCGGGCTGTCGACATGTAGTATTGCTGCCGTACACTGCCATATTCTTGCGTATTCTTTGATATTCTGTAGTATGCCGTAGGGTGCTGTAATATGCTGCAGTACGCTTCGTACGTAGTAGTATACTGTATATGCTTAATTTTTAGTATGGAAATGTTTTATGCCGGCGTCCTCCAAGACTTCAGTGACGTATTTCTGTCACGGAAATGACCTCACAAATGTACACGATCGACCGCCAGAGTCACTTGCGACAGCCAAAGCCACCGTGAGAACGAATGAGCGGGGGTTGTATGTATCCGAGTGGCGTAAATACGTCACTTCTGCCATGTTTCAAACTTCCTCGGAAATGAAGAATCATTGCAAGTGGTCCACCGTATTACTATTTCATTTTCTCACAAGTGGCAGTTTGTCTCTGTTCCGGTTGCGCTAGATCACTAAAGAGTGTGTGAGGTTCGCCTCCTCGGGACCTCTCGAGACTGCCCACTTTCTTACAGTGAAGGCTGTTATGAGATAACAGTAACAGGCGTTTTGGCACCGTAGCTCTCCCCTGCCGCTGGTGCCCATAACTATTATTGTGCTAATTAAGAAAAACGAAATATATAAAAGAACATCAAGGGCACAACGTAATATGAACCCGGGTCTCTGCGTGGCAGCCCGATATTCAAAGCCACCTCTGTGTTTGAAATTTCTGCGGAAACAGACCCTGTACAGGCTTCATATCGGGGATTCAATCACAGTAATAGAACGTTTTAGAAGAGTAAAATAAATGCGAAAAGCTTAACGAGTTGGTCGCTTTTTCCTTTAAACCCATTACAATAGGCTCAGTTACATTTCTTCATGGCCAACATTCACCGCATAAACGAAGTGCACATAACGTTTTAGTAATCTGTAGCGGGTGCCCCGAACTCGGAGAAATACAGTGACAAGGGTCACGTGTGATATTCAAAGCACCGCATCGTAAAGTGGACCTCGTTTCGATAATACTGACGCCTGTGCTCTGATAGAAGCTGTGCTACGTTTTTTCATACCATAAGCTTTCCCCTTAACTCATGGTATGGCAACCTTTTTAGGAGGGGTGGGGCTATGGCTTTTTTTAGCAGTCTGCGCAAGCGTCAAAGAATGTGTGCCGTCCAAAATTGGTCTACCTTTTTTTTGTTTCTTTCTTGTAATAAATTTGAATTTCAAGTTAGCGTTCGTGGTCATGTCTACTCTTCTGTCCTTGCATTTTGCTCTTCAAATTTGTTCCTTATTATCTTACAAACTCGTCCAACTTTCCGCGCTTCTATCTCTTTACCGACATTGTAGTCGACGTTCTTGGTGAGCCGATGATGAGCACACAACTGCTGCTTTTACAAAAAAAAAAAAAAAAAGAGAAAAAGGAGGATGGGGGGCGTCTAGCTACTAGCACTTGACTTAAAAAAGCCGAAAAATGGAGCCTGGACAAACAACGGCCACCTGCACATGACACCGATTTTCACAGTGTGTGGTATTGACCGAAATTTTTATTCATTATAATTATTTGCAATTATGCCGGTCATTTTTTGTGATTTTGAAATTTTTTGATACTGACGATTCCATCAGGAATCATTACAGGAAGAGCATATTGACTTGTTACAATATAACAATATAATAATAGAAGAGAAATAATTAATAATATTATGATTAAGTATTATTAATATTAAGTATTAATATTAAGTATTATTAGAAAACAGTCAATTACGTGAAAAGAAGATACTGGCAGTTTACAAGAAAAACTACAAAATGTAATAGTTCATCATAACAACAGTACATCCTTATTTAGACTGATTTATCAGCGCAAAAAAACGGGACATTTAGAAAGACACTCACACACAGCGCTGTGTGTGTGTGTGTGTGTGTGTGTGTGTGTGTGTGTGTGTGTGTGTGTGTGTGTGTGTGTGTGTGTGTTATGCAGAAAAATAAAAGATGGTTAAAAAGGTACAAAAACAGAAAACTTAATTAACAATACAGTGATGAAAAAAATTGTGAAAATAAAGCGAAGTGACAATGTGTAGGATAAACGTAACTATAGGTACAGCATAATAGCAAAACATATATATACATAAGTACTAGTAATACAAGTAGATCATAACTGGGCAGCGTGTAGCTGATTTTCAAGCAATGTTAAGGAGGATAACGTCGCGCTTGTTAGCATCATCTTTATTTTTCCATTCTGTCCCGTCTATGAAAGCGATTTGACCGGAATAATGATATATGTAGATCGTATTCTTCGTTGAAACTTGATCGAATGTGCTTAGCGCACTTCATTGCGCCATGTTGCCATTTACTAAGTGCGATGTCTGTGAAGCGGAGGCACGTGCGAGGCTTTAGCGCAGATAATTTAAGTAGTCTGCTTTTTTGACGGCAACGACAATGATTGAGCAATTGCGCCGGAATTGTCTTGAATTCAGCGTCTTAAAAGACCATTAGCGAGAAGCACGAGACACTCTCGCGTCCAGTTCCTGTTTTCCGTCCTCGTCTTGTGCGTTGCAGCTTAATTCATGTCTTATCAACACGCCCAAACACTCAGCTTCTCCATTAATTGAAAATTTCCTTACTTTCCCAGTTGTCTTGCGTCTCGCCCATGAAGTTTTCTTCTCCAAAGCATAATTTAATCTACTCGCTATTTAATGTCAATACTTATAGAGCTTGCAACGGAAAATTAAGAAATAAGGAATAAAACAGGCCCACTGAAACACCTCGCAGCGTTCAGCGTAAATTAGTATGAAGTGGCGCTATCTGAACGTGTGTACGTAGTACAAGTTCGTCTGTGATACCGTGGTTTAAGCTTGTCTGCATTGCGCAATAAGTCGTGTAACTGTTAGTTGCTTGTGTAGTACCTGCAGGAATCGTTACCTCCTGTAGAAATATTGGGTGGCTTTAGTGTTAAAGGCTTCTTTGTTTGTTATGACTTCTATATTAAATGGCAAAGCTCTCTTGACCGATTTGACACGTCAGCAGGCTGGCTGCAACTGCGCTCGAGAGTAATTAGGCGAATTTAAATGAGCGTTGGGAGACCTCGGTGCTTGATTACGCACAGGCCGGTCGGAGGCCCGTGGTGCGGCTCGCAAAACAGGGAGTCGTTGTTGGCTGTTAAAAGGAATAGCGAATGACCGCGGTGGGCATTGTCAATTAAAAGTTCTTTCGTCCGCTGGCAGGAGCCAAACTGTCTTACTGATTCCTGCGTGCATTTTCGCCCCCATGCGCCGTGTTGTCTTTTTTCTTTCTTCCGGAAGCCCCTTCGGCCTTATTGTGGCCCTTCCATTAGTACGACCCCGGTTGGCATCTCTCGCAGCGTTTCCTATTAGTGAAGTGCGCCGGGCACTTATCGCTCTAATTGATTGCGCAGTCATGTGATGAGGAGGAAAACGCTAGACCTCTCTTTTTCCTCTCGCACATTACGCTAACAAGCTGCCGAATTTTATTTTCCGCCACTCCGCTTTATTCACTGAGAATTGTTCACTGAGAAGATTAAACTTTAATTCTGAGCAGGCGCAGTGTGCGTCGTAAATGTTCCAACACTTTATTCCAGGTAGCCGCTGACCATCACCGTCTCTCCGAGCCCGTTCTGTCGCGCTGCACTGATTTTTAAAGCGCAGTTATTTGGTGCCCACTCCTGCATTTAAGCAGCGCAACCGTTGCTGTTGCCGTTGGTGACGTAACCGACGGAGATGAAAAAATAGGAAGAGATAAAAAAATACCCAGGACCGAAATGGATTTAAACCCTGACCCTCGGCGTAGAGTATTCTACCACGCTCGTGCTTTAAATATGTTCGCAAAAGGACACTACAAAGGCGTCATGTCGGGCGTGAAATAGCGTAAACCTACGTAATATAGCGTGCAGAATGGTAAGATAACAAACCATTCATCACAATGCTAATTGGGCAACGCGCGTCTGCTTTGATACCTCCCATTCACAGCAAAGTGATGAGCTGTAATTCGTCATCATCAGATGCACCCATCATTAACAAAACGCCCGTTATAATACCTCGTGTAGCGGGTACCTCACTTCTCCGGACAGGACGAATAAGAGCGCAGGGGGTGTGGTTCGTATTTCACAAAAATTGCTTTATGGTGTAGTGGATACCTTGTCGAAAGCCAGAACTTCAAACACTGTACGCCTTGCCCCAACATGAAGCTGCACTCAGAATTCCCATTAGCCAGTATCGTAATCGCCGGAGACATTTTTTGGCGCCGGGCATAGACGTGGACTTTACACACTGCACATAATTATTTTGTACTTCTGCGGGTAACTTTAATGTGTATTTCTAACGACAGCTAATACAAGAGGTATGTAAACCCACTTTTGAAGATGTAATGCGAAAAACTCGATGAATCGCGTTCTCAGAACCGTTTTTAGATGTCTCAAGGCAACTCACAATGATCTTTATGTTGCAGATAATGTATTTTTGGTGGGCGTCACGATGGTTACAAGACATTTGGCGATTACACGAAGTAAAAAAAAATAGACACAAGTATTTTTTGTTAACGCGAATGCATTGCTTAGTCGGGGCGTGTCAGGCGTCTGTTGGTGTCGGCACGCGGGTGTTATCTCTCCGCTCTCAGTCTCTCTCCCATAGCAACAGCTGTGGTCGCAGCCTCGCCCCTAGCGACCAGAGCAGGTGGTGTGGGTGGAGCAGCGGAGAGTAAGTGGAAAGGAGGAGCGCGCCCTGGCTTGTGAGGGGGCTCGCATTGCAGGAGCTTGGCCGAGCTCCCGCGTGTGTGCAGAGAGTGTTGGAGAGGGCAGTGCTTCGCCTCTCCTCTTGCCGTTTGCTTTCCTTCCTGAGCCCTACTCTCCCGTTCACTCGCTCGTACGTATGAATGGAGTGAAGCGCGCGCCTCACTCTCGACCGTTCGCTGGATGATGAACGTGCAAATAAATGGTTATGGTACAAATCCTCGTCTTGTCATTAATTTGCGCCATTAAAATTACTACTCCGTGAACTCTCGGTGCACGATTGCCTTCGGATAGGTGGGAGCAATTTTTAAAGTTTTGTATTAGCCTTAGAGGTTATCATTAAGTTACTTGGCCTCCGTGTTCTCGGAAAACAGAAAGCTGGCACGAAAGAATGAAATACCATTCCCACGAAGACGCCGAAAAGCCTGCCAAACACTGATCGACAACACAACCGAAATGCGTCGCTAAACGCGGTGATTTTAAGGAATGTGTCACTGTAGTGACTCACGGGGAATGCAATGGGAAAGCTTTATTTTTGTCCTGCCGCGTAGTGGGCGTCTCTCTCGTAGGGACTCGCTCGGAAGAATCTTGTTTTCAGGGAGCGAGTCTAGTCGGGCTCGGGGGGATGTCTTTAAAGATGAATACTAGGACACCCACAAAAAAGCTGGGGAGGGGCGAAGCACGCAGGGAAGGCTGTTTTAGCTCCACTAACCTGAGAACTTGGTAAGGGGGAGAGGCATACGTCGGCGAACTCACTTATGATTCGACTCATACGTACTCACTCAGACTCAGATCGAGCCTGAGTTTGAGTGAATCGGGATGAGTAATGTTTCGGTGAGTTTGAGTCTGAGTGAGTCCTTCTCAGAAAAAAATTCCTGAGTCTGAGCGCGAGTGAGTTCAAAGGACAAAATGTATTTAATGAGTAAGTCTGAGTTAGCCCCACAAGTTTTTCTGACCTATGTGGGCAAGCATTCAATATTTTGATAGGTATTTTTTTGACGAGGCACAAGTGGTGCCTAGTAAGCCTGCAAAATGGACATGTAGGGAAAGGTATACCCGCTCCACCAACGTCATCGGAAAACTGCGTCGAAATGCAGTTTGCTATTCTTCTTGTTCGTGCTTCTTGTTCTTTTTCTCTACATGGTTTGTTTCAGTCCTCTATGGCACGTAGGAAAGGGTGTTTCAGCTCCACTAACGTCGTCGGCTATTTGTTGGACGAACTGTTGTCGCCTTCTTTGTGTTCGTCGTACTGGGGGTGAGTGGTGGGATTCTCGGCCATCGGGGTGCCTACCCGTTCTTCCGGTAGGCCGGGACATCAGGAGACACACGACAGGCTTAGACCCTAGGGTACTTTGCACTTACAGACTGACTGCATCATAGTTTTCTTGCACCTACTGCATGCCTCTAAGTGAATAAAAACCATTCCAAACGCCAACTAAGTGCGCATTTGATCATGCATCTGCACGCACAGGCCCGTCAACAAGCTCGACTGAAAAGAGGCTTTCTGCAACCGCGAAGGAGCGGTACATTAGTGTCGCATCGTTTTAGAAGATGCCTCTAGACTGGGCGTGCGTCGCCATTGTTTTGCAAGCAAACCAGCACCGCTGAACGCGTGCTCACGACGGCGTGGCGAGTGCTGAGCTCACAACGGGCCCCGCATTACCTCTTTTGTTGTGTACATTTTCCACCTTTCTCCTCTCGCGGGCTTCATTAGCTCGATCATTTCGTTCGCTGCTTGTGGCGCACCGTAACTTTCACTCTGCTCATTTGCGCACGCCGCCTGCGCTTCGTGGAACCGCACCGGAAAACGTGGAAGACTGGAGTGCTTCTGAAAACCCTCGTCGCGAAAGGTCGTGGCGTCGACATCCTTCTCGTGCTTCCATGATTACTTGTACAAGGAGATCAGGATTCCTGTAATGTTTCTCACTAGTCGAGGCACTGAACATTTTCGCACTTTCGATGAGGAGTGCAAACAAAGCGTAAGTGATTATATTTAGTGAGTATTCAACAGAAAGAAACCAGGGCACAGATGGGGGAAATAAAGTCAAGGTAGTATTGAAGCAGGTGCATCTAGGAACTCAAACGAGGTCAATGCTGGCGACTGCGTCGTCTTGAAGAAGAGGCCGATTCCGTGGCGCTTGCGAGGCCTATATTAGGCGCCCACGCTGCGTTCCTCAAAGGTCGATACTTGAGTGGAGAGAGCACACCTTGTGAAATATGCAATTAATGACTATTTTTGCTCGTTATATGTTCAACATAAACGAATTTGCTACAGTAGAAAGAAAAAGTAAGGTGTTTTAAACATTGCAATATTTGATTAGCTGAACCGCGTGTACCTTCTCCTGCTTGCTTTGGAGGCTGCGACAAAGCTTGACTCTCAAATGGAACGCCCTTTCACGCTCCTGTCGTTGCTTTTCTTGTGCTTTCATTTTTCTTTCTATATTTTTCTTCGTTTTTCTTCTCAACAACTCATGGTATCGCCGAGGTCTCCCTCACTCGTGACCAGAAAGCGTGGTCCCCAAAATAAATCCATGCAATAAACAAGCGGTACCACATCGCACAGTTCTCGTTGCGGAAGCTTCAGTTTTTATCGTGGCCTGCTCGTGCGGTGTGGTGCTCCCCGACTTCTCTACCGCCAATCTTTCGTGCTCCAAGTGTCCTTCCTTCACCTTTACTCCAAAGGAAACAGGGGATGTCTACCGGATGGTTTTCCAACTGGATGTCTCGTGGACGTAAAGAAAACCGGTGGGTCCTCCCGGATTACTGCAGCCGCCTGGCTTTCAACTTCTTTTAAGTGCGGATCCCTTAAGGGGGGCAGGCTGCAGTGTGCTGTCATTTGTTATTTGGCGTAACGCATGCTAAACCACATATAGCATAACCAGCGGCAGCGTATTGAGAGTGCGCTAGCGCCAAAGACAAGTCTTCTTCCTTTTGTTTTTCGAGCGCCTCAGTGCGCACTTTAGTACTATGGCTACGAAAACAAAACAACACAAACCTCGTGTAAAAATTGCAACAAGAAGCAAGCGGGAAATAGAAGAGGAGAAAGGGAACAAAAGAGATGTAAAATAGTGATACCCTGAAATGAAGAGCAAAACACGCCAAAAATCTGAAAAAGAAAACAAGAAAGAGAGGAAGAAATAAAGAGGCAACCAAAGTGGCCATTTATTCTGAGGGTTTTTCTGAATAAAAAGAAAACGCGATTTCGTAAAACAATGTCTCAACGCACGCCATCGTAGCATCCATGTACTTGGAAGACCATTACGCAGAGTTGCCGGTTCCGCTTATAATAAGTGGATCTGGGCTTCGTTTTTCTTGTTTACGAGTCGCTTGTAGAATTTTCGCATCGCCTGTTGTGCTTTTGTGGAGCTTATTTGCACTTTCGAAGTAAATCTTAGGCGTCTACAAGTCCACACTATATTGCGGTTTGCTCTATTTTGCCGGCATCATCAATGCCAGCCGTACGTAGAGTGACGACTATTAGTGGTTGAGTGATGAGTCGCTCAACTACTGACGTCACACGTGACATCTGTTCTAAAACCGCAAGCCGCCAAGATGTTGAGCTGCGAGCAGACCCTGCATCTATACTTCGAGTAAATGAGTGTTGAACTCAAACATACCGGAGGGGAATCAACACGTAACGTTAACCATGCACTGGCATTCAGCCGAATTGAGACTACCCTGGAGACACAAGTAAATGTGGGCTTTCCTTCAAAGTGGGACATATGTTGGCTGCGCATAATGAATTGATTTTTTTTCAACTCCTTTTAACTGAGTGACATTTCTCTATCGCAAATGAAATATTTTCAAGAATGGGAAAACTTGTCCGATTTTCGCTTATTGAGGGCTTCTTTGCGAAAGTCACGCCGCATCTTTTGGGCTCATTTTGTGATGATCTTTGCTTGTTAGCTTTGTAGTACCTGGCAGCTCTGCCGTTATGAAGCAGTAATGCTTCATACCAAGTTTACGGAACTGTGAATGCGTGGATTTAGAATTGTGCCGTGATATGTAACGTGGCATCAGGTCTGCGAGCACATGCGCGACACATTTAACCCACTTTCCTGAATTACCATATCGTTGTTAGGCTATGGGCAAAAAAAAAATAAATAAGGGTGTATATACTGCACAAGGACAGCTGAAACTGAGGATCAAATGAGCTTATACTAGTACACTTTCATATGCAAGCTTGAACATGCCCATACACAAAAAAGTAGTGCGCATTCTTCGAAGTTAGAAAATCTGGGGAGTGGAGAAGCATGTAGGAAAGGGTGTTTCAGCTCCACTAACGTGAAACCTGGAGAGGGGCGAAGTTTGCAGTATTTTGAGAGATTTCATTATGAGGCACTGTGGGGTAGAGTACTTCCGCTCCACTTTATAACATCGTCGGAAGGCAGCTTAGGTGCATCTTCTTATTCTTACCTATGTTTGAGCTTCCCGTGGCATGTAAGGAAGGGTGTTCCGACTCCACTATACTCATCGCCTATTTGTTGGGCTAATTGTCGCCTTCTTCATTTTTCTCGGACCGCTTGGGAGTAGTGCCACATATTTACCCAATTTTCGTGTCGCATATATGTACTCGTTTTTATGATGTACCGTGACAACATGACACGCCGTTACGACAGTGGATCCCTACAACTCACCCTATAAGGTTCTCTTAGGTGCTCACCCTAAGGTGCCTCGCACATAAATGTATAGCATAAGCCCCCATCAGTGGATTTAACATTGGGTAGTGCTTCTCCTGGGCTTGTAGATGCCAACATACTGGGCGCAACATTTTCGACAATCTCAACGCTCAGAGACAACAATCGTGTAAGCCAAGTGACATTCGCTACGCTGTTTTTGTGCCATTGCGGTGGGGCTGGGGCAACTGTCCCACAGAGTGGGCACGCCGACTAAAATGAGTCGATTCGCAAATGCCAAATTTTGTGTTACTACCCCTATTTCATTGCGTACTTGGAATGTTTATTGTCTTTTTTTATTATATATTGTACTTTGTTTCCCATGCCCCTCCGACTTGGGCCCTTACTTGGGCCCGCAGTTTGTCGCAAATAAATAGAGGAATAAATCTTCGTGCCGATTCTAGAGACAGCTCAATACTGAATGACGCCTTACCGGCTGAAGACCTACCATTGAGGCGCACTCGATTGCCATAACGAAAAAAAAAAAAAGCTTATACAGAGGTTTCTTTCACTTGAAAAAATTACTGTTCATGAAGTAGATTTTTTTTGTACCTATAGGATATTCAAGTGCAAGTTTCTGTTTTTTTATAAATTCGTAAAAAATAGGGCTAAATACACTGTTAGTACAGATGGGGTGTCATAAACCAATGAGGTATACATGGTGGCACAGGTTCTGAGTTGTGCTAAGCACGAACACACACAAAAAAAATCATTGACACATGCAGACTTATGTTGATTCAACCTCACAACTTGCTGAACATGCTCGTCAAAAGAATGACGTGCATTAAAGGGATTACAAAATGGAGATAGGCGATTACCAAAAAAACAAAAAGGCACCGCTTTCTGCTTTCCAAACCATTTATTGCGCCACACTATGGCAAACTTGTTGCTTCGTTCGGATTGCATTACTCGGTGAGGGCGTTTGTATTTTGTCGCTTGTGTGGTTGCGGCAGCCAACTCTGTTTGGCATTGATTCGTACGCGTCTGAACGATACTGAAGCCTCCGTTATCACATTTTTTCGTCTTTCTTTGAGAAGAAATTCGTCTGCGACATAGGCGTACGCAAAGCCGTTACGCTTATGTCGTTTCTCGAACCGACATCAATGGAGGGATTTTCATGTTCTTCTTTCGCACGAGGAATACGAAAGCTTATTTCTATAGCTCGATTTTTCTCTTTTTCTCCTCTGCCGATATCTTTTCTGCTGACGCTGTTTTGAGAGTACTGCACTCAACAATGACTTGCTTATGTCAACTTCCCTGTACCGTATATACTCGTGCATAACCCGTCCCCTTGTATAGCACGCTCTCCGCACTTTCAGATGCAAAAACATGAAAAAAAGAACCAGAACAATAGCCTCCGAGATTACGCACAGTGGCAGGCTTGCCATTTCGCCCCCATATCGGAATCCATCCGGTGCGTTGTTGGGGGTGTGTGGCCTACTTGCGGATTTCGTTTCGCATAGTGCGCCTCGTCACTCTAACGTCGTGTGGCAGAGGACGATCAGCTCTGAAACCACACCGACGAGGTGAGCTCGTCTGACAGTGATAAGACGTTGAATAGGGAAATAAAATGTTGCCCCGCCGTGGTGGTCTAGTGGCTAAAGTACTCGACTGCTGACCCGCAGGTCGTGGGTTCGATTCCCGGCTGCGGCGGCTGCATTTCTGATGGAGGCGGAAATGTTGTGGGCCCGTGTGCTCAGATTTGGGCGCACGTTAAAGAACCCCAGGTGGTCGAAATTTCCGGAGCCCTCCACTACGGCGTCTCTCATAATCATATGGTGGTTTTGGGACGTTAAACCCCACAAATCAATCAAATAAAATGTTCATGCTTATGACATTTTTTTAAAAGAGCCAATGCACTTTTACTAAAACTCAAAAACGCACCTCTTCGCTACTGATAATATGGTCATGCCTCCTCAAGCAACTTTTTGTCAGTATGTATCTCTCCCCTAAATATTTCAAATCTGTATTGGGGCTGAAATTTACATAGCCCGATATTGACGGTATTGAAGAGTAATGATTTGATTGAAACATTTATATTCGGCTTGAATTAGCTCCTAAAATAGGTCTCCAACAATTCGAATGTACAATTAACAATATTTTTTGATAAAAATAACATTCTTGTGCTTCCATCGGTGCCGTGCTTCGGCGCATGGGCGTGGTGGCAATTACTAGATTTGAAGAGCGAGTGGTCCTTCCTGGCAAAAGGCGCACTATTATATGAACTGCCATCAGTGTTTGTCTGTTCTTCACTTCTGTTGAAGGGCCCCGCCGCGGGGATCTAGTGGAAAAGGTACTCGGCTGCTGACCCGCAGGTCGCGGGATGAAATCCCGGCTGCGGCGGCTGCATTTCCGATGGAGACGTAAATGGTGTAGGCCCGTGTGTTCAGATATGGGCCCACGTTAAAGAACCCCAGGTGGTCGAAATTTCCGGAACCCTCCACTACGGCGTCTCTCATAATCATATGGTAGTTTTGAAACGTTAAACCCCACATATCAAGCAACCATCTGTTGAAGGCCTTGAAAAGTCGTCCAGCTGTTCTTCTTCTGAGCTCGTTTTATGCCATGCTGTTTCTTATCACTTATTCTTCAAGGAATGACATCTTCATTTCATAAATGTATTGTTTCAAATATACCACGTTAGAGCAAAAAGAGGACAGAATACTACAGCACTAAACTCGAAAAATAAACACAAAGAAGCAAGAAAAAAAACACGATGGCAATGTAATTAGGACCTAAATGAAACGGATGGCATGAAACCATGGTGATCTTTTTGGTCGCGACTGTTTGACGCAGCGCTGAAGGTTTAATGAATGTGGCTCACTTTGAAATAAAAATAGCATTTGGCTCATTTTTTATCAGAAACTGCCTTTTCGACTTGACATCAAGTCGGGAATTGCCCACTTTTCATTCTAGATATTTTACAAGTCAAAGATACTTAGACGCTCTTTACGCTCGCTTGAAATGCTTGATTTCGGCTCCTGCATATGACTCCTAAAAAAAAAAAAAAAAAAAACGACACAGTGCGTTGATGGGGTGCTCTCGTTCAACGGTGATAAGGCATTGAATAGTGGAATGAAATGTTCGTAGTTGTCATCAGTTGTTTTTTTTTAATTATTCACCACAGTATAGTTGCAGTAGTGCTATACAGTCGGTTATGTGTTGTTACATGCCTGATTCGTGTATAAACCACGCACGCGGAGATTTGATGAAAAAAAGTGGGGCTTGTACACGAGTGTGTACGGCATATAGTTCCTACGTTCCGCATTTTCTTGAGATTAGAACCGGCGTTGCGAAGAAACGCGCAGTTCTTAGTATGGTCCCGACCGTTCATGCACGTGTGTGCGTGCTGGATTTTGTAAGCATCCAAATCTGTTTTATTGTCCCTTTAAAGACGCCTCAATTTTCTTCTTGAGGGACTCGCATCTCTGCGTGTACGTATTTGCGCGGTACACCGTCGGTTTCCGTCCGTCGATAAGACTTTGGGTGTATGCGTGCGTACGATGAAGTTGTGCGTTTAGGTGCCCGGTTTACGCGCAAGTGCGTCTGATATGTGCTTGATATGTGCGAGATATTCCTTTCTGTGTTCCAGGGAACGCCGTATATAACCAGACGCTGCGAAAGAATTAAGCAAAACATACCTATTGCATATTGTTCCCAGCCCCGCCATGGTGATCTGGCTAAGGTACTCGGCTGCTGACCCGCAGGTCGCAGTGTCTGATCCCGGCTGCGGCGGCTGCATTTTCAATGGAGGCGAAAATGTTCTTGGCCCGTGTGCTCAGATTTGGGTGCACGTTAAAGAACCCCAGGTGGTTGAAATTTCCGAAGTCTTCGGAAATTTCGACGTCTCTCATAATCGTATGGTGGTTTTGGTACGTTAAACCCCGCATATCAATGAATAACGCAACAGGTACACTCATCTTGTCATTAAAATGTCAGGGCATGTGCATAGACATATTCAAATGATATCTGTTCTGTTTCCAACAATTGCTTACTCACTTTCTTGGCTAATAAAAGAAGCCCGCGAAATGCGAAAACTGACACGTGACTAAATACTGCGTGCATCGGTAAGCAGTGCCGTCAAACAGGATCACTGTGAGCTAGCATGTCAAAACTTTTCTCCCACCTTTTGCGGGTGGGGGCGTATTCTAGCGTTATAATTCTTATATGGCGTGTTTTCGTTATCAGCCGGGAAAAAAATGAGTACGTAATTAGTTCACTGGGGAAACAGCGCAGTTACATGTCATTTGAGGATGCCTCATTGGCATTCTAAGGATTAGTCGTATATGGGTTGAGTTAGAAACGTAATTAGCACTAATTAACTAAACCTATATAATGAAAAAATAGCGGTGGCCGCGACAGTATACTATTCACTAAGTGTATTTGGCGTAGCGACGTTCCTCTTTTTACGAATAGTTCTGCGTGATATTTGGGACACCCTGTATATGCAACCATGTATTGTTATCAAACACTGTTTTATAAATGCCTTTATCTCTACCACCTACCGTATTCCGTCTGTGATTACACTGTAGAACAAACCACTTGGACGATGCGGTTGATGACGATGCTTTGTTTGTGGTAGCACCCCTTTGATCACCGCGCAGCCTGCTCCAATGGCCCGGCTGTGGGACGCGTCTGCCGCACTCCCCTCGCTGCTCAAATGCAGTCGCCGACAAGTGCGCACCAGTGGAGCTTCCTCGGGCTTCTGCGAATTACGCGAGTGCTTTGAACTTTCCAATGTCGAGGCGCGCGCGGTAGCTTCAGAAGTCGGCGATCATTTCCACTCACTCCCTCAACCAAAGCGAGCACTCCATCCCCTCCTCTCTCTTTTTTTTAAACGTACTTTCCACTCATTCTTCCAAGCACATGCCAGATGCGCACGAGTGCACTGCAAATCATTTCACACCCTTGAGGGTGAATTTTTCAATAAATCACCCATCTTACACCTATTATTTCTGCCAAACTTATCCGCACGGGTGTAATTTCTGCAATTCCACCTTTTGTACACCCATTTGTCATTTTTAGGTGTACTATAGGTGTATGTTCGCAAATTACACCCAAGGGTGTTTCCTTGAATGTTACACCTATCATATATGCATATAGTTTAGAGCATCAATACATATCACATCTCAACGGATGCAATCAACCCGCATGCCAAAGTTCTGGTGAAAATATCAATGTTTCGGCCTTTGTTTTCATTTCCCGTATCATTAGCCAAAGTATATCGTGGTATGTACTATATTTATTACACCACCCCCTAATTACATCATTCAGAACATTTCTCACATGTTCAACGACTTAATACAAGGGTTACGTTTTTGGGATTCTTACTAAAAATATTTTGCTGCCGCTCATGTCCATTCTTCCCTAATTCTCACAGAGACATCGGTAAAAGAGATTATGATGCGCTTTAACATAACATGAAACAATTACACATGGTTTTCGACAGGCTATCGTGGGCGCTTTCTCATTTGAAATCACACTAAGTTTTTTTTTTGTACCAGAGCTCCTGGTTTATTAAGAACGATGGTCTTTCTTGGGGACTTTCGACGCAAAAATTTTGGTCTGTCTGTCTGTCCGCCTGCACATTTATCTTGTTTGTCCACTCCATACGGCATCTGGTACTTGAAACGGCCGACCCCATCCGCATCGCCCACCAATGTTGCTCAAGACTGAGCGTTCATGCTTGTGCAATCGTCAATTAAAAAGCAATTATTGCGCATGTTTGAGGCACCATAACAACATGTATATATTCTGCACGTGCGTATTTTACTGCAAAAGCATACATGAGTAATTTTAAAGACCGTAGCGCTTATCACGCTGCGCTGACCATGCCATGATTGCACGGAACGGGGAGTGTTTCCAACGCTTTGCTAAGACGAGACGGTGGTGGCACCTACCGTCGCCTTGCGTTCTACACCTTATCACCTCTGAGATGGGCGCGCACACCCGTCTCAGAGCCATGCGCTTTGTTTTTTTTTCAGAAAACTGCCAGATGGCGCTCATGTCTTATGTGTGATAAAAGTCCCTTAATGTGTGAGGTGATTGATGCGCTCGTTCGCCTCTGCTGCACGCTCGAGGGACTCAAACGCAGTGCCTCCAGAATACCACTCACCGATTTTCTTGCACAGAACACCAAATAAATGTCCTGTTCACTCTTTCCACGCGCAAGACTGTCGTCTTTCGATGACATTTGCAGAAACATGCAGATACGGGGCCAATTTTTTTAATGGGGGTCCACATATTTCCTCACACTGAAGTATTTCGCTATAATACACACGTCCCTGATTTATTCAGTGAGCTATATTTAGATCTATGAACATGGATGAGTTCAAATTGAATGTTTGCACCATTCGGATTGCCGTGGAACTAGGCATGTTTACAAATAACAGGCTAAGCTTACTCTAATGCAGCTGCTGTGCACGCATGCCTCGCTGCAGGACAAGCTTAGCGTATATCCGCTAAGCCCGGGTGAACTCGTACAATGGTATGCACCACTCTGTGGGCACTTACTGTTCTTTTTTATATCCTTAATCTGAACGCTTGCGCGTCGCTTAATATACACGTGAACGATCGTAGACAACACTAGCCCAACGTACCCGTGCCACAAGAATGGAGAATAGTTGACTAGTTGCAGCATTGTAATTGATAGTTGTTACTGTGACGTTACAATGCACTGATAATCGCACATTGCTATGCTCACACACAAGTTAGGACTTTCATTCATACTTTGTTGGTAAAAAAAGCATAGTCCCCAGGTTCTTTTTGAATGGCAGAGTGTTATTTAAAGGAAGCTAATAGCACAGCGGGGGTGTTGCTAGGATTTATGCATTCAGGGGGACAGAAAGAGGAAAAAAAAGGGGGGCCTGACCCATTTACATGTACATTTTTGCCTGTGGTTGCATACTTGAGAAACCAAATCGGGAGCTTTCATTTTTTTCTTTGTGCGAAATGGGCCAAATTCTGAACCGAAAGTAGCTCCAATGACACTCAATTGGCTCATACATACGTTCACCTTTCCTCTAAAACAGTAATATTAAAACATTATTTATAATTATCACTGTTCTAGAAAAACGTTGATAGCATGTATATGCCAATGCAGCTCCGTTGAGCTTTTTTCGGTGCTAGATTTGCCCCATTTTGAATAAAAAGGCTCCTCAAACGAACATAAGAAAGAGGTGGAGATGTGTCAAATATAGAACAACCTCCCCGCCGCCCTTCCCTAACTTTTTATTTATATCTATGTTGCACAAGTAACAAATTTTGACTCCAAAATTTCGAAACAACACCACAACCACGCCTCACTCGGCAAAAAAAAAAAAAACTACTTTGAAGCTCTGCTAGCAAATAAATATGTTGTCAAGCATAAAACTTGCACTATATCTTGGAGGCTTGACATAGCTTGGAAATTATATCATAAAACGGTGCTGCTATGAATTTCGGTTTCGGTTTTGAGGTCTCGGGGCAACTGCCCATCGCCATCGTCAACAGGCAGACTTTGAATTGGGTAGTAACATGTCGTACGCGTGTTTGCTGCAGGCTGACGGTGGTTTATTATTTTACTATTCACTTGCTTTGCTTGGGATGTGTACTTATACGGCTTGCACGGTTCAACTCCAGCTTACAGTAGATGCAGTACGAGTCACTGCAAGCTGTGGCGCGTCGGCAAGTACAGAACAACTTCGGTGCGGCGGAGTGTGTGTCCTCTGTCAACGGCTTTCGTTGAAGCTTGTGCACGCCGCAAGGAGAATGTTTCCGATCAAGCAATCAACGGAGTGTGCGCTGGGAGCTACATGGAGAACGCTTTTGGATTTCGTGCTATTGCTGAAAAGGTAAGCTTTCGTGCATGCGAACAACGACGTGCAGAAGTGCGTGCCGGCCTGCCGACGCCCGATTTGCCCGCGATACTCGTAATTGCAGGAAGCAACCGTCTCTTGGCGCCGCTAGCTTCGTGACCTTCGCTCGCTCTGTGCTTATCAGCTGGGATGTCTCAACAGTCGCAGTGTTCGTGAACCTCGCTGTAGCGCAGGGTTAAAGAAAACGGGGGGATGTGCCGCGCGCAGATGGACCTTAGGGCATGCGGCAGCGGGTGAGAAAAAAAAGGCGGGGGGTGGGGGTGAGCGAGCCGAGGTGGGCGAAAGAAATGGCATAATAATAATAATAACAATAAACGAAGCAGATCAACGGTAAATGAGGCGCCAGTTGTCAGTTAGTGGGACTGCAGTGGACAAATGGGGCGCGTTTATTACGCGGGAGAAAAAAATCCAGAGTTCAATGACTGAAGATAGGGGTGCGTTTTTAATGCGAGTAAATACGCTATTTAAAGTAACAATTCCAAAATACTTAAAATTTGTATCAGTACCCCTTTGATGCCTGCGCTTTGCAGCGGCGTGACATGTGTTTTGTTAACGATTGTGCAGCTAACCAAAAAATTTGGATGTACCTTGTTTGGTTAGTGATTTGCGCTTTTTATGCCTTGTTAGGTTTGTTTATATTTATTCTAGTATTTCGTAGATAATCAGGATATGGAAATATTGATGTGCTTTAATAAGGAATTGAACAGCCACACTCAATTGCACACATCTTTTTGCATTTTTGCACCGTTGTTGTGCGGCACATAGAATATTGTAGAATAGAATATTTCTGTATATTTTGGTGTAGGGTTTTGGCGCTGTGGTTACATTGAAAGCTTAGCCAAAGTGTACCAACAAACACCCACACAATACCTTCAGTTAAGCTGATACAGCACAGATGATAATGGTGTAGGCATACTTAGCCACTAAAGAACACGCTCGCGAAAAACAAAATGAGGATGGCGACACAGGTGGCTGTAAATGAAAGCAGGCAGACCTAACAGTTATTGTCTGTTTCATGCATTTTGTCTGTGCAGGTTTCATCCTTAGGAATGCAAACACACTGATCCAACTAATAAGCCCTCCATGCATATATTCCTGTTAGCTACTTCTCTAATAAGTCGTGCATTTTTTTTAAATTTTACATTTAAAGTCCGGCAGTTCAGAGCTTATTGAGCATATACTTAACTTACTTGTGATACATTATCTGTTGTATGGCTGTTTTTATGAATTAAAAAAATTCAACTGCGAATGAGCTACTTCTGCATGCACTGGAAGAATAAGATTAGCACGTCTTATTTATTTTTGAGATTTGTCAGTTTTACTCAAAGCCTAAAGTAATCATTTTGTTGACCAATAAGCAACCTGTAAAAGACACATTATAAAATTATCCAGTACCCCACATTTATGTAACTGGAGAAGAAATTTAGAAGTGAGCTTCCACAAATACACAGTGCTGTGTTTTCAGCAGCAGTTGTCCTTTAATAAGTGCTGTTGATCCTTTCAGATTGGGGCTTGCTCGATGTTTTACACTAGTGTCACACAGTAGATTGTACATCTGTGATGTGTACATGTCTACAAAACTATCCTTCAAAGTAAATGATAAATATTGCTACTTTTCTGTCTGAATGGGTTTATATAATTTTTTGTATCACCCATTGTAGTGGCCTATTGGTTAGAGTATTCTAGCTAAGCAATAAAACTTGGTAAAAACGCTGAAATTTGAGCATCCCAGTATATTTCAAACTTCTTGGTAGGTGCATGATTCAAGAGAGAAGTACTTTTTCACCACCACCATGGTGTAGACTCAAACATGGCACTTCCATTCGTACACTTATATGCACAGATGCTTGTAAATGTAAAAGTGAATAGTGGTAAAGCTGAAAGTGGGGAAGCTGGAGCTTTTTATTATATGACACATCATAATGAGATTCTGATTGTTCCCAGTATTTTTTAAATGCTTAGTTGAATGTTGTGCATCTCTTACATGCAGAAGGTTGAAAGGAAAGCAGACTACGTCTTCTACGACGGACTGGGTGCTGACGATGCAGTGCACTCATCACAACATGAAAGCAGCTGTTCCGGGCTCAGGACCTCACTCAAAGGGTTGCAGCAGTGGTGGACGCTACTCATTGGGTGCACCAAATATCTTGTACATTTCAGGAACATTCCTCTGATGGGAAGGCTTCATCTCAAGCTATGTGTCCCAAATACCTATTTATTTTTCCAATATGAGTATCAGTTTGCCATCAGATCAACAGCAGTGCGTGTAGAAAACTGTATACAATGCATAATGTTAGAGTTGTATGATCAACTGGAGATGGCCTAGATGTCTTCAACTTAAAAGGTGGATTCACGAATGGGTCATTCCACCCCAAACATCCCAGCTATTTTAGCGACCATCTGAAATCTATTAAAAAAATTGTGATGATTCACTGCATTGAAAACAGTGAAACAGTAAAATATTTCTGAAAGAAAAAAATTTTGGTCACGTAGTTGCCTTATAAACTAAACGGAATGTCAATTTAATCTTCTTTGTGCAAAAGTTTATTTTAAAAGTACTGCTCCTTGCTTCTATACCAAAATTTGTCTACATGTTAAGTACAAGTTCATGTGTAAAGTGTTTGAAGCACAGTAATATTAGTGCAATTTCACTGGCACATACGACTCCAAGACTAACAAAGTGCTTGATACGGCTGGTTGGTGCTGTATGGTAGACAAAGAAAGTGCTTAACAGTGCAAACGACAAGAAGGGAAAGAAGAGACGAGGTGACCCCTGAACAAGCAACCAAGGTTTATTGCAAACCAACTGCAATATATAGAAAACAGAATCTGCGCATAACCACGCACCATAAGCGAATCGCACATACGTGCACCATACAGCCTACCTTATCAACAACCAGTCATATAAGTGGACCCCAGATAACTAACTTCACAGCAGTTAAGAAAAATTGAAGGTACGCTAACTTAGTAAGCACAAGTTGTTGAATGTAGAAGGCTTCACTAATCTCGTGATCGCGCCGATTTTTATATCCCCCCATGATCAAACACTTTTCAAGAATTGGCTGACAACAAGACTTATTACAATGGTCTGCCAAGTGGCTAGAAAGAGAACCTTTTAGAGAGTTAGCGTGCTCCCTCAACCGATCATTCATGCATCGCCCTAATTGGCCAATGTAACCGTGCCCAAAAGTAAAAAATATAGCTTGTAGAGAATCGCTAATACACAATCAACATGGCACGTAGCGTGTTTCTTAGTGCATGCTTCTTACTTAGGTCCTTCGCTGTTGACCCTGCGACATAGCCCAGCGAATTTATCGCGTGCGCAGAACACAACTCTTACACCTATTTTGTCAGTGGCCTTCTTTAGCCTTTGGGAAACTTCGTGTACGTATAACGAATAACAGTCCTGCTAGAATGTGGCTTGTTGAGTTAGCTGTTGCTTTGTCTCTTATCAGGCACTCTTAGTGACGTTAGGAGAGTCTCGGCAATGGAAGTTAGCTCGGGATTAGAGAAGCCTGCTTGTTGAAGGCCGTGAACTTGCAGCGAGAAACTGCACTCTATCTGGCGGTGACAAGAGCCAGTTAGAATTGCCTTTAGGCAGAAAAAAGCGATGCTTTATTTGACTAGCTTAGAATGGGTGGACGTAAAAAGTAGGTTCTTTCTTGAGCATAGCTCGTACCGCCTATATACATGATCAACAAAAAAAAGCTTTTATAATTGTAGACAACGTAGGTTATCGTCAGATATAAACTCCGACGTTATTTCTAGTTTCTTCATTTCACGCTCGAAAATGTCAAATATCTCATTGGTGGTTCGCCGAGGGTCAGATTGATCGATGCGGTAAAACACTAAAAAGTCGTCAACGTAGCCGAACACTTTAACTGTACTCGTGTGATCAAAGTTAGCCATGGGACTTCTTTCATACCGCGCGAGTAAAAGGTCATAAAGCACTGGTGCTAAACATGAGCCAATGCACACATCTGCACTGGTGAGATATTTGACATTTTGTGGCGTGAAATGAAGCAACTGGAATTAAAGTCGGAGTTTGATTCATGACGACAAGTTACGATGTCTACACTTGGAAATGCTTTTTTTGGTTGACCATGTATATTGGCGGTACGAACCTTGCTCAAGGAAAAGCTTTCTTCTTTTTACGTCCACCCATTTTAAGCTAGTCAAGTGAAGCACCACTTTTTCCTGCCTAAAGGCAATTCTAACTGGCTCTTGTCACCGCCAAATAGAGTGCAGTTTCTCGTTCTTAGTTCACCGCCTCCAACAAGCAGGCTTTTCTAATCCCCTGCTAACTTCTATTGCCGAGGCTCTCCTAACGTCACTAAGATTGCCTGATAAGACACAAAGCAACAGCTAACTCAACAAGCCTCATTCTAGCAAGGCTGTTATTCCCTACGTATACAAAGTTTCCCATAGGCTAAAGAAGGTCACTGGAAAAATGGGTGTAAGAGTTGCGTTCTGCGCACGCGACAAGCTCGCTGGCCTATGTCGCATAGTGAACAGCGCAGGACCTAAGAACGAAGCATGCACTAAGAAACACACTATTTGCCATGTTGAATGTGTTTTAGCGATTCTCTACAAGATATTATTTACTTGTGAACATTAGCCAAACAGGGCGATGCATGAACGATCGGTTGAGGCAGCACGCTAACTCTCTAGAAGGTTTCCTTCCCCGCCACTTGGCAGACCATTGTAATAAGTCTTGTTGTCAGCCAATTCTTGACAAGTGTTTGATCACGGGGGATATAAAAATCGGCGCGAGCACGAGATAAGTGAAGCCTTCTTTATTCAACAACTTAGTGCTTCCTGTGTTAGCCTACCCTCAATTTTTCTTAACTGCTGTGAAGTTAGTTATCTGGGGTCCACTTATATGACCGGTTGTTGATAAGGTAGGCCGTATGGTGCATGTATGTGCAATTCTGCTTATGGTGCGTGGTTATGCGCAGATTCTGTTTTCCATATATTGCAGTTGGTTTGCAATAAACTTTGGTTGTTTGTTCAGGGCTTTGTTCTCGCCTCTTCTTTCCCTTCTTGTCGTTTGCACTGTTAAGCACTTTCTTCGTCTACCACGCCTTCAAGAACTTAGCCAAAATGTGTTATATTTGCATTTTTTCTATTGTAATACTGCACTTTCTATGAATGTCTGAGTAATGAATACTAACTACACAAAAGGTATATTTTGAGGAAATAATATTATGAGACCTCTTAAGCTGCTGAAACATTACGAGAAAAAATTACAAATTTTGCAGAATCGTCATTTTCGTCTATATTGAGACGTGATTTGAACTGTCGAGTGGTCCAAATAAATATGACCTTCAAACCTAAATCGAAAAAAAAAGAAAAGGCATTTTCATACGCCAATTGTTATCATTACATATTTTTGTTTTAAGGAAGAAAATAAGTTTTGAACTTTCCCATTGATGAAAATAGGGAAATTCAAGGCGGCAGCTGTCGTATGACCAAATGGGAAGATAGGCGCCAATGGGAATGCTAAAAAATTATTTTCTTCCTCAAAACAAAAATTGTAATGATGGTATATGAAAAGAACTGTTTATTGGCTTTCAATTTATGTATACAGGTAATTTTTAGTTGAGCCTCCACATGGCGTAAATTGCATCTCAATATGGACAAAAATTACGATTTTGTAGTATTAATGATTTTTTCTCATAAAGTTTACCAGCTTGAGAGGTCTTCAATATTTTTTTCTCAAAATATACCTTGCGTGGAGTTAGTATTCACTATTTCAGATATTCATACAAACTGCAGTATTGCAATAAAAAAATTGCAAACATAACACATTTTGGTTAAATTCTTAGAAGCATATGTGCCAGTATAAATGCAATATTATTACTGAGCTTCAAACACCTTACACAAGAACCTTTACTCAACATGTAGACCAAGTTTGGTATAGAACGTACTTTTAAAGTAAATTTTTTCACAAACAACACCCAAACGACATTCCCGAAGTTCCGAAGGCAACCACGTGACCGAACATTTTTTCTCTCCAAAATATCCTACCGTTTCACTGCTTTCAATACAAATAATCAGCACAATAATTTTCAAATGCATTTGAGATGGTTGCCAAAATGGCTGGGCGTTTGGCATGAAATCACTCTAACAGCGTGTCATGAACACAGAAAAAAGTCCTATGCTTATTAAGCCATTTATTTTCCAAGAAGTATATTGAAAGTGCCTCCTCTGAGGCACTGTATAACGCTGCTTTTTTGACAGTTCTAAGGCGGCTGCACGTGCTATTGTTGTTTACATGTGCAGCAGCGGCATTCATGTATAGTAGAACTCGCTGTTGGGATAGTTGGTGCATGTTGCATTAAACATTAGTCAATTTTGCGCTAAAATGACGACCACACAAACAAATAGAACACATAAACGAGATGGGCACTCATTTGCAATTGTTTATTTCTTGAGGAAACAGGCTGATATAAGCCCACTTTTCGTCAACGCATGAGCAACCTACTCGGGCCGTCCCTTACCTAATGATGCTATAGGACACATGATCGCTAGATACCGTGCTTCCAGCTCATACATGATGAGCGAAGTTTTGCTAACGCAATTGATACCCCATTTCTTTTGTGAAAGTCCTTCGAAATTGCTCTTGGTGTGAATCCACGTGAAGTGACATGCGCTCTTGAACGGGCACCGTCGTTATTCTTTGCCGTAAGGGCGTGTTCACTCACTCGATCATTGACGCAGCGCCTCGTCGTCTGGCCAACATGTCTCTTTCTGCACAATAGGGGTATTTTGTAAACCGCTTCACTGACAGACTTCGTGAATGGCCGCGCATACTTCTTTTTACAGCCTTTCAGCTGCTCAGCATGATTTTCAGCGATGCACCAGCGCAACTTTGATAGTTTGTTAGGGGCACGAACTCCATCAGTATTTCATGCCGACTCGCCACCTTTTTAAGGTTGTGTGTATGAATATATGGTACAATATAAATATATGGTACAAACAGCCGCTAGTGAGCAGCGGTTCTGTCCATGTGTTTTCTTTGTGCGGTCGTGGTTTCGTCGCGAAATTGACTATTCAATTCAGGCATTCATGTCTATTGACAGCACATGTTTAATGTCTATGGCACAATATTACATGCTATTTTCATATCCATATTTGCATGTTCAAGAGAACAGCAGCCACGTCAATTGTGTCAATCGGATACAATTTCCTAATTTAGCACAAAATCATTATGAAATACACAACCAGCCTCAATTATTTCTCAGTATTGTTAATTTTATCATGAAACATAACATTCATTATTCAACGTAAGTTTGCACATCACCATCCAATTGATTGATAGGTGCAGTTTAATGTCCTAAAGCCATCATTTGATTATGAGACGCTTAGGGGAGGGCTCCAGAAATTTCGGCCGCCTGGGGTTCTTCTCCACCGAAATCTAAGCAAATGGGCCTACAGCGTTTTCGCCTGCATGAAAAATGCAACTGAGTACCTACCTTGGCTACTAAACCATCGAGGCGGGGTCATCATCATCCAATCTAATATAGATGCGCCAACCGTAATTATAACTTTTAATTGACCTAATTCTATCCTCACAGCAAAAGAAAAGAGTAGAACGGTTTAAAAGAAAGTTCTCCCCGCCCCTTTCTATAACGTCCATAATGCTTTATAAGTCGCTTTTGCCAGAGTACGCTTTCGCTCTGCAGAAAAGTGCTTTATGATTTGGAAGTGGCTACTAATACTCGCTGTCACAGGACACAAAATATTTTTTCCCTATATTACTCTGCCATGCAGATGCCATTCAATAACAAGTACTAGTATGAGTGCTGGCTGTCTTTCAGAGTGATTTATGAGGTTTTTGCAGCCTGAAGTGACAATAAAAAAATCCTATGCCACTTTTTTGTTTTCGCCACCCTCTTGAGCTTTTCCTTTACGAATATATGGAATTTCTGGGTCGCCTGTCAAACAGTTTGGCAAGCTGGGCAAATACTACTGTGAGTTTTTAGCCCCTTATTTTAGAACGTCCCTTGACTAAATGCTTCACCTTGACTTGAGAAAATTCATTCCAGCGCAGTCTCTAGGCAGAGCAAGTCACCCAATATCAGGGATAATCTGCAGCGATTCTCGAGAAAAGCGTCATTTTTAGACAAGCGGTGGCACTGTGCTCAGCTAGTTCAGGTGAAGGACGAGATTCGAGTCGAGGAGCGTTCGTAAATAGGGAGGTTAGCATTGTTTGCACTGTGGGACAGTTCAAGAGTGCTTTTATTGAAATAGCTCGGCTCTCGTATATTTTGAATGAATTAGCGGATGTCAATTAATTTCTACATATATTTTTCCTTTTGTGTGATTCAGTCTAATTTGTTGTACTACTGTAAATTTGGAGCCCCACCGCGGTGGTCTAGGGGCTATGGTACTCGGCTGCTGATCCCCAGGTCGCGGCATCGAATCAGGGCTGCGGTGCCTGCACTTCCAATGGAGGCAGAAATGCTGTAGGCCCGTGTGCTCAGATTCGGGTGCACGTTAAAGAACCCCAGGTGGTCAAAATTTCCGGAGCCCTCCACTACGACGTTTATCATAACCATATGGTGGTTTTGGGACGCTAAACTGCACATATCTATCAATGCTGTAAATTGGAATTTCAGGCTCAAAAATGTTGCGTTTGTTTTTCCTGAAACCTGCTCCAAATTAAAATTTTCTCCCTGGAAAAGCAAGATATGATGCTCCAAAATATTGCTCCAGATGATAGCGTGGCTGCTCCGCCTCTGCTAGCTGTAAGTGGTTACTCTTTCACCCTGCTTTTGTGTTCATTTTATGTTCTTTGATGTTGCATTGTTTCAGGGGGACATATTATGTGATGCGCTTGATATTTTTCATCTTTAAATCAATTATTCTGCATGGTTAGTATCTAGTGACACTGTTAAGCTATTGTAATTTTGCCTATTGTTTTTACTCGTGTATTATTGTTTTTCCAGTATTCTGAATGTCTGAACACACAAGGGTTATTGTGAAATGAAAATGCCATTTTAAGACTGTTTTGTCATTACATTCATTAGAATACTACTAGCATTGCATAATATGCACAGGGAATGCCACAACACATGCAAACTGTGGCGTATCAATGAGGCAATTATAGTGTGCATTGATATATTATTTCAGTATATTGGAGAAATAAGGCATGCTGCATTGCACTACTCTTCCTGCTGTTTGTATGCTTCACTGCACTGTGCTTTTGTGCTGCATTGAAGCGTGTTAAAATTAATCCTTCATTTCTAAGTGCAGATAAAGGCTCTTCTCTTGTACTTTGATATGCATGCATCAGTCGTTAGAGCTCCATGCCGTACCATTGACGTCTGATTTTCGGTCTTCTTTTGTAGCAGATGGCATTCTGCTCTGCACAATTGAAAAAGGCTTTTGATTAAGGTACAATTTGTCTCTGAAGCCTGTATGTGCTCTGTGTCTAATAAAATAAAGCTTGATTTCATTTTGCACTATGGCATGTCTTTGTGAACGTTCTGTTATGTATGACAACTCATTTTGAGTGATGCCTTCGCACGCAGCTAGGATTACATGTTATATGTGAGAACCTTATATGCCGTGCTTAATATATGCACCATAAAAGCTGTGCTAGAGCCAGGATTACCACACTGTGGCAGGAGCCACTACAATAGGACATCTGCACATGAAAGTTCTAGCTAAAGGGTAAGCTTTCACGTGCTTTTACAGGGGCCTACTGGAAAGGGGTAACACTCAAATTATGGTACTTTTCGCATGGGTGTTGGGGCATTATTCAGCATGAACACCCCCACACCCTTTTTGCTAATTGGGCGAATTACACCCTTACACTACTTTTGTTTTTTAAGGGTGTTAGGGTGTCATAGCAATATTACACCCTTACGCCCTTAAGATTACTTGGGTGTACATTCGCTTTTACACCCTCACTCCCTTAAGGCCACGTGGGTGTACATTTGCTTTTACACCCCCAAAAATGTTTGTGCCATAGGGTGTAAGTTCGGAAATCCGCCCCACGGTATAGGTGTAGTGCTGCTTGATACACCCATTTCGTGGGGTGTAGGGGTGTGAGTTATAGACACTATAAAACACCTATATGGGTGTAATTTGGTTTACAGTGTGTGGGCTCAATTCGGCACCGCTATAAATATACAGACGTCAATCGATTGACTTCATCGCCGTATGAAGTTGCAACTCACTTAAGCTGCGCCGCTGTGGCCGTAATACAATTTGGCTCGCGGCTGCTTCCAATGCCTCTCGCATCACGAATAGTTTTGAAACATAATCGATGTGTAATGCGCGCTAGAGAACACGGGTGACGAGCAGGTGGGCACAAGCGCAGACTATCAACTGCAGGTTTAACTTTCGCACGCTACACTCCACCATCAAAGCCTTATCACATATCCCGCAACATTGATAATCAGCTAAGTTTTGTTCGTCAGTTCGGCCGAACCCAAACCCTTAACGCATCTGCGCTAACACGTGTCATAAGTCAGTGGATGACCTCCCTGATGATGTAGTGTGCAACATAATCACTCGGTGTTTAGAAGTGACAATTTATGACTGTGTTAGCTCTAAATCAATCTCTTGAAATCGTGTTTTACAGTACATAATGGCACATTGACCTGTTCAAGTGTGTATAGCACACGATAAATGTCTTCTTGATGCAGTGCTACGCCTTTGTTAGCTTTCTCATTTTGTCGTCGTATAATACTTGGTTTTAGTTTCTTTTGTTGTTTTTATGTTTCAAGTAAAAGGTATTGTTAAGTCCCCCTCACATGTTAATACTGCGTGGAGTCTCAAACGTATCTATAAATAATTAAGAATAAACGTACGACTGAAGCAAGTAAGAGAGAATTTGGCGTTTAGAAAGCAACAAAAGAAAAGATTTGTGTACGTGATGCACGAGACAAGAGCAGACTGGTTAGCTTCAAGAACCTTTTACCACGCGCGCTCCGATCGCCGACCTGCTCCCAATTTCCAACGGCGGTGTTGTTTGAGCTGAGCATTGGCCCGCACCCGAAGGTCGCGGGTTCGATCTTCGTCGTGGTGGTCACATTTCGGGGGATGTCAGAGGCCCGTATGCTGTGCAGTGTCAGCGCACGTTGAAACAACGGAACGTCGAAATTTCTGGAGCCCTCCACTATGGCGTCCCTCGTTTGGAAAGGTTTTTCGTTGCGCGAAGCGAAGCACGGACAGAGGAAGGCACATATGTACACCACACAGCGCTACTTGTCTATTTTCAAAACGAGGCCACTTTTAAACGTAATTACCAGGCAGACAGATCAACACGTGGGATCACTCAGATCACACAGTTTAAAAGCAGTCTCGTTTTGAAATAAACACGTTGTTAGCAAAGCGCTGAGTGGTGTCCATATGTGCCTTCTCGTGTCCGTGCTATGCTTCGCGCTACGTCAAATATTTTCACATACACCACCAACAAGCCCACATGGCTACTCTCATCGACTACATTCCTCATAACCGTATCGTGATTTCGGGACGCAAAGCCCTCACAGATATTTTGTTAAAGCCGAGCATTGGTCCGTGAGGGGTCAATAGAAATGATTATGATAATGTTTAGAGGATTGGCCCCACCCATTCAGAGGGATCGGCGAAAGCTCGGAGGGATCACACAGTCTGAATTTTAAAGTTCTGGAAGAGCTTGCACTTACTATTATGAAGCGTTAATTACACTATTATACCTAACACTTTAGACAATACATGATTAACCACGAAACCTCGCATTTTTATTTTAGTTTCCTGGATATAGTCAGCTTTTAACCAGGACATGCTTTAGGACGTTATTATATAATAATATATAATAATATTGTATAATAATATAATAAATTATATAATAAATGTTATTATGTACTAAATGCAAATCTTAACTTACACTGTGTTACGTAACTTCTAAATTATCAAAGTTCATTTAACCAGTGAAAATATTCGTGATTCATGCAAGCAATAAATATATTGCACGAACGCGCGAGTCCACTCTTCGTCCTCTTCTTCACATAAGCTTTGGTGGCACAAATTCATGGCTTATGCGCGCTGCTAGGAACTAAATGAAGTGACCACACACACACACACACACACACACACACACACACACACACACACACACACACACACACACACACACACACACACACACACACACACACACACACACACACACGCACACGCACGCACGCACGCACGCACGCACACACACACACACACACACACACACACACACACACACACAACACACACACACACACACACACACACACACACACACACACACACACACACACACACAAGAAAAGACAAACACAGGGTGATTTGGGTGCTAACAACTGCTTATTTTTGTGCCACAAGCATCCTTTTCATATGACATCCTCTCGTATTGGTGAAAATTTAAGGGCTCATTTTCGTTGCTGCACTCGTTATTAATGAGAAATAACAGACAGGGAAAGTACAGGGCATGTTGTTAGTAGCGATAGTATTGTAAATGCGAAGAAAAAAAAGTGGAAAGAACGATAACTTGCCGAGGGCAAGTACTGAACCGGCGACCATCGAATAATATGTCCGATGCCGAGAGCATTGGACGCGCTTTTTTTTTTGCATGTGCCAGTACTAAGAGCTTAGGGTTCTTTTGGGCCAAGTTGATTGATGAATCGATTGATTGATTGATTGATTAATAAAATTATCATACCTCTTTGGCTGCTTAATGGGAGTTCACTAAGTTGGTGATTTTATTACAACATGCTAGACGACATTCAGTGGCTGAAAATAATTGAGTAAAAGTTACATTACATCGTCCTGTCAAAAGTTCCCAGAACCCTGTCCCCTGTATTCCTAAGGCAGCGTTGCTTAAGAGTTTTTGACGGACCCTATACTTCGTAAAGAAGTGCTTTGTAGTTACCCTCTGCGCGCCAGCTATTTTTAAGCGCAGGCATGTAAAAGAGTCAAATTGTATCGCAGCGCCCGGAAAAAAAAAGGGGGGGGGGGGGCAACAAAAAGAAGTAAAAGTGCGTGCGCTGGCTGCCAACTTAAGATGACTGCCAAATATTTTTTTCTGTCCTCCAGACATTCTGGGCCCTGCGACAAGCCCACCACGTTTGTTTAGTGGTTAAGGCACTCAGTTGCTGAACCGCAGGTCGTGGGATCGAATCCGGCTTGCGGTGGCCGCATTGGTCGATGGAGGAAAAATTCCTTGAGCCCCGTGTGCTTCGATTTAGGTGCAAGTTAAATCCAGGAGGTGGAAATTCCCGGAGCCTTCCACTACGCGCCTCTCATAATAATATGGTGGTCTTCGGATGTTGAATGCAAGAATTATTATTATTATTATTATTGTTATTATTATTATTATTATTATTATTATTATTATTATTATTATTATTATTATTATTATTATTATTATTATTATTATTATTATTATTATTTTACGGTGGCTTGGACGACCAGGCTCGGAAAATCTAAAAACGAGAGATGACATACACATTGTAAAGCTTAAACGTAATTTTTACTGCATTTTCAAGCAGACTCGTGGTGAACTGGTAGAACACCAGTTCGTCATGCAAAGGACCTAGGATCCACCCTCACTCGGAGCCGGATTTTTTAAATGCGAATGCATTTATTAGTCGGGCGTCCATCGGGATCCGTCCACCGCCCTCTCCCATAGCAACAGCGGTGGGCGCGTGTGTCCCTAGCAACTGGAGCCCCCACCATGCCACGCTTTGGCGTCGGCAACTGTCAGCAATTAACAGATGCGGGGGGGGGGGGCACCTTTTAACCGGGCGCGCTAGCTTCTATAGAGCTGGAAACGCATACAGCGTTTCTAGCGACAGAAAATGCCACTTGGGGTGAACGGCTCTATTAGCTGTATGGTTTAAGAAAAAGAAAAGAAAACATTATTCTTCTAATGCTTGGCTCTCGTGCGAACGCCGTTATGGATGCTACGCAATACATTCTCATTTCATCATGATTCCTTTCGAATATAGGGGGGGGGGGGGGCACTTTTTATTATATATTTTTTGGTCACGCATAATATGATGATGTTTTGCTCGTAATGAACGATGCCGGAATTTTCGACTCACCATGCCTCCGGGGCGGGGGGGGGGGCATGCAGTACAATTTGATACATAATAAACTGTATGTGTTCGCATGTTCGCAATTTCCAAACAATGCCGTTAAAAATAATAATGAAAAATAAATTAACAGATAGCTAACTACGAACGAAAAGAAGTTGCGCAGCATAACAGCAAATATTGCCTATGAGGAGTATAATATAATTGCAGCCACAACTACATAATTTAATACAGCCACAATATAGCTGCGTCGTGATACTTTATGTAATCGAGAGACAAGCGTGTGGCAGTGCTATATGAAGACAAGCGCACTTGGATTGAAAGGCACCTATGCACAAGATTATAACAAGAAAAGAAATAAAATAAACTAAGGGTAGTGTGTGGAGAAATGTTTGTTCAACTGGAAGCAAAACGCATCGTAGTCTATAAGCGAAGCAAGATGCTGTCCGGTGGGTGGCTTGAGAGACGGATAGCGCGAAATAGCGGTGAAAAGTATAATGTTGCACCGCACCATACAGGTGAGTGGAGCTCAGAGTGTTGTGCAATTTTCGTGATGTGTAGACTTGATTTGGTTGATATGTGGGGTTTAGCGTCTCAAATCCACCATATGAATATGAGAGACGCTGTAGTGGAGGGCTCTGAAAATTTCGACCACCTGGGGTTCTTTAACGTGCACGCGATGTGTAGCCTATAGTGACAATTCTTTAGAGGGAATAACCTTACGAAACAATGACAGCAATGTAGTATCATGGCGAATACTTAACGACTGAAATGATATAGTTAAGTTGCCATCTGCGTGATAGTGGACTGGGCACTGTGAAGCGGCTCACCATACTCTGAATGAATTGTAATGCTTCAATTGGGTACTTCTGGTGAAGTGTACAAATAGGAGATGGACAATCAAGATTCGGTCGTACGAAAGTTAAATATGAAAATTGGTACACGGCGCATGTTCCGGTGCGAAAATTCTAAGGATTTGGATGTATTTGCGCATATGCAGAATAAGCGCTATAATCAAGATAGTAATGATAACTAACAGACAGTGATGCCAAGGAAAGTATGTGTTATGCCAAGGAAATTATCTGTTATTAGCAGTAGATGTATTGTAAACGTGAAGGAGGAAAAGTGGATGAAAAGATAACTTGCCACCGGCAGGGATCAGCACAGCATCGGATGTGTTATTCGAAGGTCGCTGGTTCGGTTCCAGGCGGCGGCAAGTTGTCTTTTCGTCCGCATTTTTTTTACATTACGTTTATTGCTACTGATGTCACCTATGCTTTCCTTGGCACCATTGTTTATTAACAAAGAAGAACGGCCCCTTATATTTACCCTTCTTTCCTGACCACGATAGGTCATGTGGTATGTGCGCGCCTAGCACTCATATTGTATATTTATCTTACAGTACCAGCGGCCACCTCTTGGAGGCATCGCCTGAACTGAACTATCGGATAGTTTTGAGGTGCCGTAAAGAGAGAGAGAGAGAGAGAGAGAGAGAGAGAGAGAGTTGCGTTTCGTTCTCGTTTCTCTGCAGTTGCCGTGGAACGCCGAGGTGATCGTCGAATAAGGTTTGGAATAAGTGGATCAATTGAGGTCGAGGAGTTGAATCGAGTGCAATCCCACGCCTCTCGTGTGAAACGAGCGCCAATTGGTTTCAATTACGGCGCAGTGACGCCAGCCGAGAGGATGTTTTGACGGCCCCGTACCCTAACCGGGCTCGTATACTTTGTGGGGCGCCACAGCCGACGCTGCAGCAGCTTTCGACTAGTGAATTGAGCCTATATTCTACATCTGACTTTGAAGGGGCAGCTGACGTGCGTGCATTTCAACGAACGCTTCTTTGGTGAATTTTACTATGAGATTTAAAAAGGTATGGGATAGAGCTTGTCAGCATGTCTTCATCGGTGCGAAACAGTGCGAAAAAAAAATGAATACACGAAGAGAAATGGACCAGACCAAGCGCTCAACTGCCAAACATGCGCTTATTTGCGCGAACACGAATAAATACGCTTTTGACGCGAATGGAGGCGTAGTTGCATTGAAAAAAAAAAAGCCCGTGCACCGTATTCCCTGCGTTTTACATAACTTCCAAGTGAACTAGAGCCAACAGTTCTAGTTTACTCCTAGAAGACTGCGCCTGCAGCGCTAAAGAAAAAAAGGCCATGACCTCGTGACGATAATACACTCCCCCCCCCCCAATCGCAAGACCCCTATCTTTCCAGGAAATTCAAGTTATTTGTTGGAGTGATTGACAGATGTTTCACTGACGCGCTTATCTGGCACATGCCTAATAGCCCCGGGAACGAACACAGGTGGAGCGGCAGTCGGGGCGAAGTGACGTCAAGGCAAGGACTCGCTTGCTTCGCGGCTGAGTATTGCCTCTTTCTTCGCCCGCTGTGTGCCCGCTCTTATGCAATACGGTGGTAATAGCTGCTTATTGCTGCGATTCAAATCTATCGAGGTAGAAGGTGGATGTTAACACTGCTAGCGAAAGTTGAGTGAGCTGCAGAAAGTTGCGATAATCTGATGGGCAAACTCCCGTCTGAACGGGAGACTCACAATAGAAATTGTTTCACATTACAGCAAGTCATTTGTTGTTTTCACCGTTTACGCCAAGAAATCAGTGCTGAAAATCTTTACGCTGATTATTCTAACGTCATCACAACTCGACGTACACTCCGGCATTAGATCATGTGTCACGAAGAAGTACAAATAAAATTAGAATGTTTTCGAATTCACCAACTACATCGCAGTTGTTTATGCAGATTATTTGGGTCATTTGACAAAGTTGCGCTTTTCGCTAAAAAAGACGATACATAAATCTCCCATAAAATGTTTTAATACATGTTTTAGTTTATCCAGAATGTTCAACAAAATTATACGGCCACACAAAACGTCGAGGGAAATGCCGAGATGTTTGTGTAAGTAAATATTTCTTCTCAACAGCTAGTCACCCGGAATTATGTGGCTGTATATTCCAATCTGTATGAACTACTGCTCCGACCAAACATTGTACCATTTGCAAAGCAAGCAATTGAAATTCTAAATGAGCGTTGTGATCGGTTTTGAGGCCCTCAGTGGCGTGGTCAACGCGGCAATTAAAACGCCTTCGCCTCATTGAGTCAGTGTCTGGTATTGTACTTCATACCCACATACAAGTTCGGGTGTAATTTATTGATTGATTTGTGAGGTTTAACGTCCTAAAAGCACGATATGATTATGAGAGAGGCCGTAGTGGAGGGCTCCGGAAATTTCGACCGCCTGGGGATCTTTAACGTGCACCCAAATTTGAGCACACGGGCCTACAACATTTCCGCCTCCATCTGAAATGCAGCCGCCGCAGCCGGGATTCGATCCCGCGGCCTGTGGGCCAGCAGCCGAGTACCTTAGCCACTAGACCACCGCGGCGGGGCAGTTCGGGGTAATCAAATGCAAGAAAAATCAGTTTACGTGGACTATGTAAACCGGTATGTTTGCGAGTGCAACAGCGCCGTTGCTACGATGCTGCATTCGAAGTACTGGCTTCGGCAATTAACCTCAACTCGTTCTTTATTGAGGTGAGGCACCAAAATTACTTCGAGGAAAGCCTGAAACTACATGATGAGTACGCGAGTACATAATGAAACAAACACAACAGCTGTGGAGGCATTCTCAGCCAAGCGCATTAGAGATACTTTGTTAGTCTCGACACCACCAAGGTTTTTGAAACTGTGCGTAGAGCTCGGTACACAGGCAAATAAAGTGAGTGAAACAACTTTATTGATGATCCGGCATAAAGCGGGAAGGGGTAGGGGGATTAAAGCGAGACACTAGCGTGCTCGGACGTCCCGGAGCAGCAACCTACTCGCGTCAAACCCGTGGGTGCGCCGCTTTCGGCCGCTGGCGTTCCAGGATGCTAAGCACGTGCTGGACCACGTCTCTTTGATTGCCTGGCTCTCGGCTGATAATTTTGCTGCTTATGGCAGTTGGCACTACTTCTTGGTTACCCGGCGGTGGTGCACAGTCCCAGAGGAGGTGTCTCTGGGTGGCTCGCGCCTTCTTGCAGTGTTGGCATACATCAGTGGTGTAAACCTCCGGGCAAACGTGCTTTGCCCAGACGGGGGTCCATATTGCTTGTACTTGCAGCTGCCGTAGTGTGACTGCTTCTCTGCGTTGTAGGTCTCGGTGAGGCGGTGGGTAGAGGCGTCTGCTCGTTCTGTACCACTGCAGAACGTCGGCGTAGGTTGTGATAAAATACTCTCCGTCTTCGGCATCGGGTCATTGCGGCTCCGAGGAATGCGTTGACAGAGACCCGCGGCTAGTTAGCGCGTGTGCCTCCGTATCTGCCTCCTCGTTGCGGTTCGGGCCCACGTCCAGCTCCCCGGCGTGCGCAGGGAACCACTTGACGGTAATGTTGGTTTCCGGTCTTGCTATAGTTGAACATACTCTTGCAGTGGTTCCATGGACGTTGTTTGTAGCAAAGTTGGCTATTGCCGTCTTCGAGTCGCTGAAGACCGTGCGACAATCCGGGATCGCTAGCGCTAGTGCAATTGAAAACTCCTCGGCTTGCGTGGGCGACTTGCACCGTATGCTTCCCGACGTTGTGAGTACTCCAGTGTCTGCTGCGATGACTGCTGCTGCGTACGTGTTTGGTCGGTGGGGATACTTCGCCACGTCCACGTAGTACGCGCGCGGATCGTTGGCGTGACCTTTTGTGAGGGCCGTGGCTCTCGTCGTTCTTCTTTCTTGGTGTACTTGTGGATGCATGTGCTTCGGTAAGGGTGGAACCCTCAGTCTTTGGAGAACGTCCCGGGGTAGCTGCTTTGCTACCTCCGGAGTCGTCGCTGGCGCGTTGATTCCGATGCGCTGTAGTATCGTTCTTCCCGTCCTGGTCTGGGACAGGCGGTGATACTGCGCCGTTCGCTGGGCTTCTGCGATTTCTTCCAGCGTGTTGTGAACGCCCAACGTGAGCATGCGTTCCGTGTTGGTGTTGGGGTATAAGCCCAGGGCCGTCTTGTACGCCTTTCTGATCATCGCGTCAATCTTGTTCTTCTCCGCCGCTTTCCAATTGTGGAACGACGCTACGTAAGAGATGTGGCTGACTGCAAACGACTGGGTGAGTCGTAGTAGACTGTCTTCTCGCATGCCCTGGTACCGCGTGGCCACCTTCTTGAGTAGGCGGGTGGCCAGCGAGAGCTTTGCGTGGAACTTCTGTACCGTCACGTTGTTGCGGTTCAAGTCCTGGAGGTGCAGCCCCAAAACTCTGAGCGTCTGCACGTGCGGTATCGGCGTTCCGTCTTGGGTTACCGCGTTGATGTTCTGCGTTGTCGGGCGTCGCGCACTTCGCGGTGAGATCACTAGCAGTTCCGACTTGGTTGGTGAACATTTGAGTCCGGTGGGTCGTAGGTGTTCTACGGCGGCGACGGCTTCTTGGAGGGCTGTCTAGATCTGGCTGTCGCTTCCTCCCGTTGACCACAGCGTGATGTCGTCCGCGTAGATCGTGTACTTGATGTTTCTAACGCGTTCCAATCTTCTTGCAATGCCTATCATGACAAGGTTGAACAACAGAGGGGAGATCACCGAGCCCTGTGGTGTCCCCGTGCTCCCCAGCTGCTTGAGCGGTAGTTGTAGTTCTCCTGCCACAAGCCGCGTGGTGCGGTTGGTCAGGAAATCTTTGATGTAAGCGAACGTCCTCTCCCCCATGTTGAAGTGGGACACCTGCCGAAGGACGGCCGAGTGGTGTACGTTGTAAGACGTGGCGCCTGCTACGCCACTTGCTCAACGATCAGACAACCAAGGGAGCTCAGCATTACATGCTGAACAAGACAATTCACAAAGCCGTCAAAGAAATGGGAGAGGCTGAGGTGCAACGACGCCTGGACGCCAAGTATCTCCCCGTAACGCCAACGGACCCACTCCCCAGCTACGAAGGGGCAACCAACGAGAGACTAGACGCCGACATCGAAGAATGGGAAGTGCGAGCGGTTCTACAAACAATCAACTGTAAATCGGCATCCTGACCGGACCACTTCACCAACAAGACATTGAGGAACTTGAACGACACGGCAATCGAAGCCCTCACCAAGTACTACAACCAGTGCTGGTGGACGGGCAAGCTACCGCAACAATGGAAGACCGCGAAAATGGTCCTGATCCCCAAACCGGGCAAACCACCCAGCATAGACAACCTGAGACCCATCTCTCTAACGTCGTGCGTGGGCAAGGTGCTTGAACACGTCCTACTCAACAGATGGCAACGTTATTTGGAAGAATCCAACATATATCCACATACAATGCTGGGGTTCCGGGCCAAACTGTGTACCCAGGACGCCATGCTGTTGCTCAAGAACGAAATCGTGGACAGACACTTTCCCACGTTGGATAACAGAGCGGTGCTCGGACTGGATCTCCAGGGAGCATTCGACACAGGCAAATAAAAAAAAGAACAATACTGTCCGTGGCCAGACAGGCGCATGTGTTGGATACAAAAACTTTTGGAAGTGAAAACAACTTATCTCTGAAAGGAATTGCTCGTGAAGACAGCAACCTATAATGTAAATATGCTATCTTATGTGCAGATACCATGACTTGAATATGGAACATGCTGTAGAATAACTTTGTATCTAAGCACAAACACATTCTTGCTCTTTACTTACGTCGGAATGCGGCAGTCACGACCGAGAATCGAAGCCATCCTCGAGTTTAGCAGCGTGACAATACAAACCTCATCAAAGTGGGTACGGTGGAGCGCGGTAACTGTTGGCGATTGTACTGAACTAAAGTTTTTCATTGTTTTAATAGGAGGATTATCAATGCTGTCCTTGGCATGCATCTGAAGCTCGAGTCAAGCGAAAAGCGATCGCAGGCAGCGGAACAGCGCACGATGCGAGCGCACGTTATCTATAGGCGCGCCACGGCAGATGTCGAAGCATCCTTGCCGTGACGTCATCCACGCATCCCACCAGGCGGCACCCCTACAACTTTTCGGTGGTACGAGGCTTCGATGGTTTCACGTGACCTTTGGTCTTGTGCTCGCTCTACACATTTCTGCTACTAAATATAGGCTTCCATTTTTCGGCACATGTCATACAATGAACTAGCAGGTGATTCCCATTGTCATATTCTTGTGAGTTACAGTGTTCTATTGAACGACTGACTATTAATGCATCTTCCAGATTGTTCCGGCTGTGGCGGCTGCATTCTCGATGGAGGCGAAAATGCTGCGGCCTGTGTGCTCAGATTTGGGTGCACGTTAAAGAACCCCAGGTGGTCAAAATTCTCGGAGCCCTTCACTACGGTGTCTCTGATATTTATATGGTGATTTTGGGGCGTTAAACCCCACATATCTGTCAAATACATCTTCCAGGTTGCCCCACATAGGCCATACCAGAGGTCGGAAGAAATTAATAAATCACTTCCGTTCGACAAGGTACGTACGCGCGTGTTTGTTTCACGCCACATCCATTCTTCTTTTCTCCCGTGCTAGAATCGAATCTTCCCGCCACCTTCTTTAAGCCCCGCTACAAGCTCGTGGACATATGATATTACTTCAAGTTTTCGCCTCTCCTTCTTTTGTTTCTTTTCCGACAGTGGTGTTGTTACGGTGGCATACGACCTTCAATAGTTACTCTGCTATAGCCTGGAGTTATGCTTGTGGGGGAAACCTGCATTTCGAAGATGGTTCACCTGAAAGCAGAAATCATCTTTGACGTTTTGATGACAAGACTTGGCAGAAAAAGACTCAAGCATGACACCGCAATGTCCATAATTCCTCACAAGATTTGAGGGACAGGAATCGAAAAGCAACTGCTGTAAAAAATGCATTGTGGTCTCTTGCTTGAGGTATTTTTATAGTATATATAACTTTATGGTAACTACCCAATACCTGCAGTGGTAACTAAGCGGTTGTGGCATTGTGCTGCAAAGCCTGAAGGTGCGGGCTCGATATGCGGCCATGCCAGTCGCATTTCGATGGGGTGAAATGGAAATGAAAAAAATGCATGCCATCAAACACAACCCGTAGTCCACCCTTACAAGCCCTGCCGCGGTGGTCTAGTGGCTAAGGTACTCGGCTGCTGACCCGCAGGTTGCGGGATCGAATCCCGGCTGCGGCGGCTGAATTTCCAATGGAGGTGGAAATGTTGCATGCCCGTGTGCTCTGATTTGGGTGCACGTTAAAGAACCCCAGGTGGTCTAAATTTCCGTAGCCCTCCACTATGGCGTCTCTCATAATCATATAGTGGTTTCGGGACGTTAAACCCCACATATCAATCGATTAGTCCTCCCCTACAACGTCAATTGGGTATCAACTTGAGCTCGTTTCCTATGATGACACCCCTACAACGTTTTTCGAAATCATATAGTAATGCCAGGGCTTGAAACTCTCCATGGACAGAGACGCATACCTGTACAGTCGCAACGAAAAAAAAAATATTACTACAAGTGAACAGTAGCTGGAGCTAAAGTCCCTGAATATTTTTCGGAAAGTACCGTAGTTCTTTTAACCGAGCCGCCGCGACCTCCTCTCCAGCCTCTCGGGACGTCGTTCGAAAAATGTCGCGAACACCGCACGTTATCAGCGTGGCATGGCATTCTTGATATGAAAGTGGCGAGATCCCGTGGCTGTTCGGGAGAGGATATTACCTGTTGGGAGACGAGGCTTGGCCTGTTGAGTGAGGATATAGGAGCAAGCACCAGAGTAGAGGAGTGTCGCCGCTACTTTCTGTATTAAGGGGCTTTAGCCAGAGCCGCAAGATTGCGACATGCGTCGGTGTTTGTCACAAGCACGCCGATAGCTAGAACGGCAAGCACATTCCATTTTCCAAAGCAGGGGTGTACTGCAGATCGGGGGAAAGCAGCCCACCTAGCTGTTGGCCCTTTCGAAAGCATATCTTAAAGAAACGCTGGTTCATTGCTTATCCACTGATTTGGCTTCGCACACGATTTCTGTTTTTCAGCAACCGTAAATTTATCGCAGTTGCCTCGAAAAACCTTCTTGTCTCATTTCTTTTCACCGGCCACCCCTGCTTTCAAAAATGAAATGTGCTTGTGATTCTCAATATTGGCGCGTTCGGGAGAAACAGTGCCGCGTGCGGCTATCTTGCTGCTGCATTAATTGGTCACTTGTGCCAATCTTTTTTTTTTCTTTTTGAGACTGTACCATACTGTACTTCGTACGGTCGCAGACGTGCATGTATGTATGTACGCCATTACCTGCGTGTTTACAACTGGCGCCTTTTTTTTCGATCATTTTGCTTGTTTAGCATGTGCAGCACTTTGCAAGAATAGATGGAATTCTTATTTGGCGCCTATCTCTCTCCGTTGTTTTTTGTTTGTTGTTATTATGCTTTACTACAGTGGTGTGTCGGCAAGCTTCGGTTTCGTCCTTCGGCATGATTCCACTTATTGCGCCCGCAAAACTGGTGGCTGTCTGGTTTAGAATCTTTCAAAAGATGACCAATTTGTTACTATATCGTTCATTGCTCCCATGTACGTGATTACACCGCTTCCTTGCAGGCGCTGACTGACACTCGATGCTGATGTGGTTGCGTTCCCTGTTTCGGGGACTCGCAGCAACCGTTTCCGTCTCTTTGGTAGCAAGAAGAATAATTATTGAGGTTACGGACTTGTTTTTACTTTCTGTGGGTGCTCTCACAACTACGCACGCAGGTATCTCTACTCCAATCGCCGCTTGATCAGGCCCCGGAACCTCAGCGCTAGTTTCGGTTTCAAAGAACATGAATGCTCGTAGCGGTTGATGGGCATCCAAAAAATCCGGTTGAACGCACTAAGGTTGTTGTGAATGTTCGCAAATATTGGTTTGCACAAGTTTTTACAAAACAAATAGATGCCCATAAAGAATTTTTATTTTATTCATGGGTTTTCGTATTCCTTATTTCGTGAATTTTAAATCAGGCGACGCGCGAGAAGCGATTGACTTGCGTTCGTAGCGCTTGCCTCCGCTCCTTATCGTCCCTCGCTAAGTGATATTAGAAGTTGGATCGCGCTCAGTTCAACTACGGGAAAGATCAAAACAAGAAGTTGAGTCGGGAAGAGAACGGAAGCCGCATTGAGCTACGTCGAACGAGTCAACCATGCATTCGTCGAAGATAGCCTAATCGGGCAACACGTGTTTTCCGCGGTTCTGCTGTGCTAACCCGGGGATTTCTTGTTCCGCGAATATGCTTCAGTGTTTCGTAAAGGCAACGGGTGAGCACAAGAACTTGGACCTATTATTTGATCAGGTGTAGATTTTGCACGAGTACGAATGAGTAAATTTCCCACTTATCTGCAAGCCTGACTGGACTGACTGAAGTGCAGTGTCGTTTGACTAATTGGTAAAGACGGCAGCCAAGCTCCTGTCGGGAAAATTCGTTTATTGAACGGCTTGAATTCGGCTCGGCTCGGTTACAAAGTTTTAGTTTCTTTTATTTTCGACGTGTAGTTCAGATGATTTCAAGTAATTACAGAATGCTTCCTGCTCATGAAAGTCTTCTAGCAGGTTTGAAAATTTGTGAGTCTTTACTTCTAATAGTGTAACTAAAGGACACGTGATGGACTAAATGCTCCTAAAATTATTACAGAGAATGTAGATGAACCCAGCTTTTTGACACGTGAACGTTTCTTTGTTGAAGCAACGCTGTTGCCCTGACGAAGACAAGTCCACTTGCCGAAACACTGCTTCCAGCGACGTTCTTTATCGAAAAACTTCCGATGGCTTCAAGGCTCTCCGTGCCTCTGAACTTCAGTCCCGTTTGGTACTCAAGTTCTGTAAGAAAACTATGCGCGCTAATATAACATACGTGATTGAGTCCAATGCGACGTGCCCTACTCGCGATTATTGATAGTTTTCGCATTGGTTCGGCTATTGTGGGTTCAACGTTTGCTAATTATGTCCGTTTGTCAGTTGTAAGTTACAGCTGCTTTTATGAATTGACACTTTCGCACTACGTGTATGTCTGTTTTTTTTATACAAAACGTGCCATAAAAAAGTTCATTTTGTTTGTGCGGATTGAGTTTCGTTTTACTGAGAAATCAGTCAGCTTAACTTTCGCCTTTTAAGGAAACATGAACAAAATTTACAGAAGAAAGATTAAGAAAATTTTATGAATGGCCGCATTGCTGAAGCGGCCAGCGGACCTGGTGGTAGTGGTGGTTAGGAGAGGAAAAGGCACCTAGTTTCTGCAGCCCGGTGGGGAGCACGGGAAAGCACGCACGCACGAGCGCATACGCTTGCATGCGAAGTGGTAAAGGAGGGCTTCTGAGGCAGCCCTCCTCTTCTCGATCTTACCTCTATTTGTAGACCTCACCAGTGACGTCAGAAAAAAAAATTCTGTCCGTGATATATTTCTAGTAGAATGCCCGGCAGCCGCCAGTGGTAAAAGCGGCGCTGCCAAGAGTGAATACATAGGGCGGTTAGGAAGTATCCGCCACCTGTCTTGACTGCTCGTGAGAATCTGATTCAGTAAATGTCGGACCGTCATACGAGGGCCTACTCGAGAGCTAGGTCTGGGATGTTGATGAGCGAGCGACATCTCAAGATGCTGCGTGGCAAAACTATGCTGACTGGAATAAAACTGGCTTCTCCCTCCGCATTTGCACTTGACGCCTCTTCGTGCTCTTGTTTGTGTACCATCTGTCCGTCTATGAAGCACACATCATCACAACGAATAATTTTCGCAACGTACACGATGAATTCATCACAGAAAACTATCATCTTAACAGGTATGTACACGCGAAATTGGGTAAATCCCGCTAATCATCACTAATCCACTGAAATTGAAGAAGGCAGCAGTCAGTTCAACAAATGGCTGCGAAGCGATGTCAGTGAGCCGAAGACCCCCCGAGTACGCACAACGAGAGAATGCTAAGCGGTACGTAGAGGGAAACACAACGGTGGTTTCGAGAATACCCCGAAGCGATGGCATGTCTATATACGCCAACAGTGACATGACCATAGGTCTACGAGAACTGGCAGCGCTAGGCTTCATCGTGAGTTCGTCTCTGGAGTTTGGAAGTCCGTGTCGTGTCTGTGACTGTCTCTGGTTTAACTCGAACTTGCCGACGCAGAAGGTCAACGTAGTAACAACCTCGCATCGCCTATAGATAAGGCCTTGCATTAGCCTAGAAGCCACCTATAAAACCGGCATCACCTAGCTAAGGCCAGGACACAACCTGGAATGGTGGCATATCCAGAAGGTGGAAAAACGGGCCGCCTCCCTCCCTCTTCGGTATTTGTTTCCCCATGGTATACAGAGCAAAATTGACCACTTTAAATCCCCCCCCCCTCCCGAAATCAACGAGGTGCTCTTCAGAAAAAAATTTCTACCTACTTCCCTGTCTTATAAGCCACCAAATTAGTCTTCATAATCGTTCAGTATGACCGTTTCAAACCTTGCGTGGTTTAATGGACGCTTCTGCAACTTTTTATACAACAGGGATTGGTTATATTGTTATTTAGAATTTATCTTGCACTCATCAATAAATTACGTCTACATGGCAACACAAATAACTTTGTCGTCAATTTTATGGTCCCCATAGGAAAAATTACGACACCACTTTTCTGAAGTATATTGGAATAAACAATTTGAATGAGCAACAAAAAAATTGCCTCTGGTGATCGTATTTGACGAAAAATTTTACCCTCAAAAGTTGTTTGTTTTAAGCCAGTGCATTTATTTTAACGATATCTTGCCTCAACACACTAAACATTAGCGACACATGGCTCTGGTGATTACGAGACTAAAATCGAAATGTAATTTATAAGGGTACTTGATTGCGCCAGCTGGTATCAGTTCATTGGTAGGTTATTGCGCACCGCTTAGAAGACCAAGACTGAAGCATATGAGCGCAAGCTCACACTTTCAACTCAATTGATTAGACGGACACATGATGCTTTTATACAATCGTGTTTCAGAATTACGTAAGAACGAAACCCAATATATTCTCGTTCACACAAAATTATTTCAAAAAACTAAACATTGCAATACCGATAACCACTCATGCCAAGAAAAAAATAAATTCAATTGACAGTTTCCGTCTGTGTACGGGTGGTTCAGTCTTCGCTCTCTAAGTCATGCGTAATAACATAACAATTAAAAATCTAAAGCGTTAAACTTGCAAGAAACGAAAGCAAAACATGCGTAGAGCGCTCGCGAAGGGCGCGCAACCGCACAGCTTCGCACGACGCCTGCTGCGCCGCGTTGGGATCGTTTTCGGCATTCAGAGCTGTTCTCCACTTAAAGCCACGCGCACTCGCTGCTACTGCTTGCTTGTGCAAATGTTGCGGCTGCCGCGGTGAACACTAGAGTAGCGAACACGTGAAGCCAGCGCCTGCTCTATTTTTAAATGAGGAATAGAAGAGGCACTGGTGAAACATGCAAAAACGAAACGGAAAACGTGTGCTCAGTGTCGCTTCCGAAGAGCGCGCCACTACGCGGTCTCTTACGGCGGTTCTTTCGCCGCGTTTTGGCGCGTTTCGCACTGTTCCTTGTTTGAAGCCACACACGTTCGCTGCGCTAGCTGCCTGCTACTGCTTGCTGATGCTGCTGTTGGTGCGGCCCGGCGGCGCGGTGTATCGAACCTCTCCTCCCACGTAGAAACGCACATGACTTCGCTTCCCCGCGAGCGCGGAGTGCGCGAAATTCGTCCGTTGGATTTCGCCCGTCTCGGAGCACGGCGCGCGTGTACGAGTGGCGTCGCCGCGGGCCCGTCGGACCCGCCAAAGGGTCTTTACTCCGCACGGCGGTGACTGACGCGCTGCCTTGCACTATGGATTACGGTATTCCTGCTGTGTTGCGTGCATCGTAGACCCTCTCGTTTGGCCGTTTTCAGTTAGCTTTGCATGGATGTGAGCTCTAGGGCCCCGGTGGTGGTGCCCGCGTCTTCGGGTGGCCATCTACGAGGTGATACGACGACGTGATTGTGTGTGCTTGTGTGTTGTGGTGGTGTGTGTCGTGGAGTATACGTAGTCGTCCCGTTCACTTCTGTGGCCGACTGCTCTCTCGAAGCGATGTCTGCGAGCTCGCCCAAGATGCACCGAGCCCAGCGCGGTCCCCGTCCGGTGCCCACTAGACTACCCCTCAAAGGACGTCGGCACACCCTGGCAAACGTCTTACGGTGAGTTCGCGAACAGGTGATTGATCACATGGGCAGGCATCTAACTCTCTCGGACGCCCCCCACAATACAAGGCGGACATACGGAGGCTGTATCGCGTTGGATGGAGTGGCATCGTCATGTGCATAATACTCATGTTCGCAACGTTTACCGTTTGTCGCCTCTGTGAATGCGTCAGACGCTATCCTTCAACGGGCCCCCGTTAAGTGACAGACACAGCGGGTGATTGTAACGTACGCGGTCTTCGCGTACGCTAAACTGAAACTGCCTGTTGCTTTGGGTTGACCGAACACCAGCAAGTTCTTCTGTGCGTCATTTTTAAAGAGTAATTCAACGTATGCAACCTTTAATATGACGTCCGCATGTGAAAAGGTTGCTTCGCAGAAGATGTGGCTGGTAATGCGCGAATTCTTGAAATGAACATCACGAGTGCGTCAGTTTCGCGATCCCGTCCATTGGCTACCATGTGTAGATGTAGCGTATAGATGGTTAAGACCAGTGCGCCATATAATCCGACCATAAAATAAAGACCTAATTTACAGAAGGGAAACTGTAGCCTAGAGTTACTGTGTAACTCTACTGTAGCCTTGACAAGAGTGCAAAAAATAAGCAGCGGTAGCGAATGAAACTACCGAGGGCACCCAAGAGATGGCGCTAAATTAACAGGAAGCGGGAAACAAAATTTATCGTTTTGTTTTCTTTTAGGTAGAAAAATAAAGCAAATGGCCGCCCTTTTTATTCCGTACCGGAGGCGTATGCATCTACGCGGTTACCAAGGCTGTTTTTTTCGTCTATGGCTAGAGTAATACGGCTATCCTTTTTAACAGAAGTAAATGAAAGAGACCGGGACTCGTGCAAGGATACCGGTGTCGCTTACGAAAGCGCCCTTCGGAACACAATACCTGTGCGTACAAAAGTTACATGGAAACGACAGGCATTTATTGGCAGCTGGCACCAGTAAAAACAATTCACGAGTGAGTTCGGGGAACAACATTGTTTATTGACAGCAAACCAGCAGTCATGTTTCAATGCAGAAAAAAAGAAAACTATCGTGTTAGAATGACTATCGAGAGTTCGCAAACGTCTTCGTTTTCAGAGGGAAAATGAACTGTAAAGCATATCTCGTTCGTAGGAACTATCATTACAAAACAGTCGAAAAAATCAGCATGAGGTGCTTCAGTGATAGCTTCGAATTACAGCTCCTGCTTTAGCCGAGCATGGCTTAACGCCCCCCCCCCCCCCCTTTTTATTGTATTACGACATAGTGCGGGCAAGCTGAAGACACACAAAAACAAAATGCTAGAAAGAAAACGGAATATTGAGGACCACGCCAACTATCGGATGAAAACTAACTGCGCACATGCGCGTCAGCTGCGCATGTTTTCCGCTTTGTCACCGTCACCGATAAGAGAATCCATCGTAGAACTCGCGTGACACGGCCATCGCTAAACAAATTTAGTGCTCAGAAGTACCACGCACAACGCAAAATTCAAATGTCACCCTTCAATTGTGTAAAAAAGAGCACTTTTTGCGGAAATGGTGGCTCTTATCGCTTTAAATTTTGAGCTTACAATGGTGCCTCTGTCGGACTTTCTGGCGTCCCGGAGGGCAGATTTGAACGGAGCCACCATGGTTCTTATTTAGCTTTTCTAGCCCTCTTGGGTGACGGGTGGAACTTGAGCCTTTCCGAGACCTGGAGGGACGCTCGCAGGATATCGCAATCATCATGTCAGTGCACGGAACGAACGTCGGAAGTGCCGTAAAGTTTCGTCGCGTATGGATGATTTTCGCAGTTGCTCTTAAGCGCGATTCATCAAAAACGCTTGTCATTTACCGTTCCCGTGTGGCTTATCTCGTTGATAAGGCAGGTGGAGCGTTGATCTAACTCCCCATCGAAGCTCGCAATAAAACTAAACATTGAAGAAAAAAAAAAGCATAGCTGGAAACTATCTCGGAATGAGTATCTTGAAGGGCCAGTTGGTACATGATATTGAGAACAGCGCAAAAAACGGGACCGCGAAAGAATGAACACACGACACAAGCGCTGACGAATAACTGTGTGTAAATTTATTAAACCTGGAAACATATAGCTGAAAACGAAAAAAAAGAATAAATCATCACGTTCACATAAGGATGAAAATCCAAGTGAATCCTTTTCCAAGAGGGTGACTAAAGGCTCACTGCCGCACATGTTCTCTTTCGTCTTGATATGAAAAGCCTTCTTAATTTCGCGCTCTGTCTTGTTGCGACATCTTGAGAGTATCTTGCATCCATGAAAGAGCGGGGTGCAGCCGCATAAGGGGCAATTGTCTGCCAAGATGCTGCTTGTTGAAGTCCTGAGAAACTTTGCGTGCTCTCTCAGGCGGTCGTTCGAACAGCGGCCGGTGTGTCCAGTATAGGACAGGACAACGGAACGTCGTGTATACGCTACGTTGATCACGCACGTAGTCTCCTCTAGGAAAAAGAGAGTTTTTTTTTTTTGAGTGATTAACTTGGACATTTCGACTCGTGGAAGGTTCGTTTTGATTTGTATCCTTTTGTGCACGTGATGGTTTAATTTATTTCGTTTTCATCTATATGTTTCCAGGTGTAATAAAGTTACACACAGTTGTTCGTCAGCGCTTGTGCCGTGTGTTTATTCTTTCTCGGTCCTGTTTTTCGCGCTGTTCCCCTCAGTATCTCGGAGCCCCGCCGCGGTGGTTTAGTGGCTAAGGTACTCGGCTGCTGACCCGCAGGGCGCGGGTTCGAATCCCGGCTGCGGCGGCTGCATTTCCGATGGAGGCGGAAATGTTGTAGGCCCGTGTGCTCAGATTTGGGTGCACGTGAAAGAACCCCAGGTGGTCTAAATTTCCGGAGCCCTCCACTACGGCGTCTCTCATAATCATATAGTGGTTTTGGGACGTTAAACCCCACATATCAATCAATCAGTATCTCGGAATACTCCGCGAGTAGAAGGACATCTTCGCCACCCCACAATCAAAGGACGAAGGTGTGCTTCCCTCCTCGCCTTTGCAACCCTTCCTGATATCGCCGCTTATTTTTTGAAGGCACGCGCGCGATGCCACGCGTTGAAGCCTGCGAAGATTTCGCGTTTGTGGGCGACACGCTGTTATTTTCTCTTGCGCAGTCGGAAACCCAGGAAATAAAGTGAAATCAATTTATCGCGCATGATTGTCATGCGTGACAAGAAAGAACGGATGGGTGGCTTCACGCAAAAACAGCTCCGGAGACAATTGGCTCGTGAAATTTCGCCTATATGATAATCAATCGAAAGCATGTGACTTTACAGACGTAACGGGAATCACTGTTCATGCGTCACGAAGTGCATGCGCCAGAAAGACTATATAAAAGCGCCACGAAAGAATACGCTTGTCCTTCCATCCTTTTAAAAATGATTTTCAGAGGCTTGTGAGGGGCTCCATTCAATAAAGAACCAATTTAGAGCAGGTGAACTGTACGTCCTTGACACCTGTTCGAAAGATAAGCAGCGGTAACGTATACGGAACTACGCAGGGCACCCAAGAAGTGACACTCCGCTCACAGGAATAATAAACCAACCCTATTGTTTTGTATTTAGTTTGTTTAGGTAAGAAAAAGCAAATGGCGCCCATTTTTATTCTATACCAGGCGTGTATGCGCACACGGGAGCGCCTCGGCTGGTTATTTATTTTATAGTTATTCGTTTTCAACAGATGTGCACGAAAGGGGCCCGTACTCGCGTAGAGCTTCGAGGGCCTCGTTATCTTCTGCCGACCTTTGTTTCAAGCGTGTCGACACGCCCAGCAGCACGTGCACCAAAGCTCCCTTCGGAACGCAGTACCTGTGCGTGCGCAGGTTACATGGAACCGAAAGGCATTCATTGGGAACTGGCACCAGTAGAAACAATTTACGAGTGAGCACGGAGAACAATATTATTTATTGACAGCAAACCAGAAATCATGTTTTATTGCAAAAAAAATCTATCGTGTCAGAACCATTATCGAGAGTCCTGAGAGGCACAACAAACAGAAAAGCGTCTCTCGCTTGTAGTGACTATCACTACAAAACAGTGGTAAAAATCAGGAGGTGCTTCAGTGAAAGCTTTAAGTTTCAGCTCTTGCCTTCGCCGAGCATGGCTTAACACCCCCATTTTTTATTGCATTATGACATACTGCATGCATGCGGTCAAGCTGAGGACACAAGGAGGTGGGGTCTTTCGCAAGGAAATCGCGGTAAAGCGAAAGTCGAGAGAAGTGCATGCATTCGAACACGTGAAGAATCAGTGCAAATGAACGTAGTGCACAAATACACAACACTGACAGCGGTAACGAGGTCTGAGAGTGAAATCACCGACAAGAAATAAGTATGCGCGAATCGGCAAAAAGAATCTACCTGCCGCCGTAGTAGAACTGGCAGAAATTGATGCGTTCGCCGGTAAGACAGTTCCTGTGGCACCATACAGCAGTACAGCGACTACACCTGCAGCAATCGCAGTGAATTACAGAAGCGAACAAAAAATGGTAGAAAGAAAACGGAGCTAACTGCGCATAATCGTGTCTTCGCCGAAGAAAGGTGGTGCACGTTTTTTTTTTCGCTTCGTCGCTGCCACCGATAAGAAAATCCATAGTGGAAGTCACATGAGACCGCAATCGATAAACACATTTAGTGCTCAGAGAGGTTCTACGCACAGCGCTTAATTTATATAAATGAGCACTTTTCTCTGTTTTTTTTGCGAAAACGGTGGCTCTCTTCGCTTTAAAATTTGAGCTTACTATGGTGCCTCAAGCGGATATTATGGCGTCCACGTGGGCCATAGAGTTTCATACAATAATACCTCGAGAAGAATCTGGTGCTGCGATTGTGTACCCTCATGAGATTTATGGGAAGTACAGGCTTAGGATTGGATCGCGTTAGCCAGTGAACTGTCTACGTATCTTTTTCTACAGTTTCAGTTCTGTTCTTCGCGTAGAGTGGCTAGTGGGGTGGGTGTAAAGGACTGAAGCTGCGCCTTTGTGTTTCAGATAAGGTGAAAACGGCTAGGCCTCTCAATTTACCGCAACGATGGAGCTGTATAAGTCGTGTTTGACAGTTTAAGCTATAGCGTCGTCCATTCGCCGCTGCGCATAGATGTAGCGTCCCATGCCAGTGCAGGATGTTACACCGAGATCACAGTTGTTGTTAGTGCGTCTTGCCAAAACTCGTTGAAGTCAACTGCAAAACGCCGGCGACGCGAAGTAGACGCACCGCCACGCTCTTCTGACTCGACTTCACAACAAAACGAGAGGTGCGTTGGCAGCAGACCACTTGAACAGACGCACATGGCATCGCAGCAGACGAAACGTGTTCCTCATTTAATACTGTGCTGTTATTTCCATAAATAGATATTGCGTACTTTCGAGGGCAAAACAAGAATGTTTGTTTTGAAATGTTGTAAAGAATAGTTAATTACATCTTGATGCGAAATCTTAAACGTAATGGCAGAGCAATGCAAACCCTGGTGGTTAAATTTGTCCAATTTTCACTTCTACCGCCTAGACACAAAAACCTTTTGCAACGAAGTTTACGTACAAAAAATGAAGCAAGTTTTAATTACACATAACTTCGTATCACTTTGTTTTACACTCAGCGAGCAAGCATCGCAAATCTCAAGAACGTGATCATCCGAAGCAGATCCGAAGCTCTTACTTCCCACGATTCCCATGGCGGTACAAGCGCCGCTGAAGGAGCCTGCGTAGACACTAGCGCCAGATTCCCCTCTAAGTATTATTGTATGAAATTTCATGCCGTGGGCAGATTTGAAAGGAGCCACCATGGTTCTTCATTAGCTGTCGATTTTTTCGCTCTCATTCGGCAATGGGTGGATCTTGAAACTTTCTGAGGCCTTTTAAAAGAGGCATAGACTTGCTTGCACCGTGTAGTGTAGAAGTAAACCTGATTCGGACAGAGGGCACAACACGTGGTATCCTCGCACGTAAGATGTCGCGTGTTTCTAAGGAACGTACGCGTGACGTCCTCCGGAAAGCCTCATTTTGCGTAACTACGTCGTGAAGGGGTTCTGTATAGCGTTGTCGGTGTAGCTTTTCGTGGCACTCGTATGCACGAACGACGGCGTGTGTTGTTTGCGAACCGTGTCTTTACATATACGTCCCCTTCAGGCGAAAATTGTGATTCACTGTGTACGAATGTTCGATTCGTCTAATGAGTAATGTCTCTTCTTCTTCCTTGGGCACAAGTGGACACTACTAGCGTAAGCAAGTTGCATACACAGACGTAGCCACCGCCACTGAAGGGGATGGCGGCGAGTGTGCTACGTGGCGCCATACAGGCTCATAAAAAGAGTGTGCCACACTTGCCGCCGTGGCTACAGGTGGCGTTGACTGACACTCCCACGTTTAAATTCACATATAAATCCAATAAAGTGGCTGGGGGAATAGCCGCCGTGATAACTCAGTGGTAGAGCATCGAACGCGTTATTTGAATGTCGTAGGTTCGATTCCTGCTCACGGCGAGGTATTTTTTCACCCAAATTTCTCTCTTCTTATTTACATTACATTGGTTCTAATAACTTCCCCTATACAATCCTTGGCATTATTGTCTGTTAGATCTCATTATATATATATATTGGGTTTTCAGGTAACTTTAGCCAGAGTTTAAAAATATGCTGGTACACGCAATTACGAAGCGACCAAATGCATGTTGCTCACCGTTCACTGGAGTTAGACCATTTTTTTTGTTCTCAATTATTGTTTAATAAGATATGTTTAATTAATTAACTTCTGATGGAACGAAGATGGATAAAAAAAAATCTCAATGAGAAGTTGTAGGTCGGTTTGCAAAACGTCCAAATAGATAGGTTTGGACTTTACGTCTGTTCAGTATTTGTTTTTTTTTTGCTAATTACAAATGCCTGCGAAAATATAAAAAAATGCCACGTGACTAACCCGCTCGCGTGTCAGTGCGCACGATGATTCTAGTGCTCGCTAACGTTCCGCGTACGAACGACACGCTTCCCTCGCACCAGTTCATGACAGCGATAAGCAGTCGCAGTGGTTATCATTTTTTGTGGCCGATAGCAAAACGTGTTCATCGTGAAGCCACCACCATCGTTGCGGCCCTGTCGAGACAGCACAATGGGGAAAATGCTACGGTCGCGTTCGTACGCGGAATGTTAGGGAGCACTAGAATCATTGCGCGCTCTAGCGCACGAGTGGGTTTTGTCACGTGGTATTTTTGTATTTCGTGGGCATTAGTAATTAGCAGAAAAACACTACCTAAGAGATATAAAGTTCAAAACTGTCTAATCGGATGTCTTGCAAACTGATGTATAACTTTCTCAATAAAATTTTTTATCTATCTTCGTTTATTGAAAAGTTAGCTAATTAAGCTTATCTAATTAAACAATATTTAAAAACAAAACAATAGTTCAACTACAAGCAACGGGTGAGCAACATGTGTTTGGTGGCGTCGTAATTACGTGTTCCGGCATATTTTTAAACTCTGGCTAAAGTTACGTGGGACACCCTGTATATATGCAGTCGAAAACACGCAGCAGCCATTGTAGCGGAGTATACGTATACTTGTCAGCCGTACAACAAGCGAAGCGCGTCTGAACTTTTCCTAACCGTACGTCTTCGCAATCTCTGCTTTTATTTTGTTTTACGAAACCTCAAGGTGACGCATGGTGTATGCGCGTATGTTAGCAGAAAACGTCAACATTCATTTTATTTTTTTTTTGTGCTTCACGATTTCTCTTTTTGATTGTGTCGTTTTTTTCGTTTGTTTTGTTGTATACTCCCGCATTTCGCAGTCACGCACGGCAAAGCGAAGCCATTTACGCCTTTTAAAACTATAGCGGTTTACGTGGCCGCGCATGTGTTTGGCGCCACGCGTGGATCGTTTTTGAAGCAGTACTGACACGTATTTTAAATATTTTCAGATTGTTGCTCTAAATGAGAATACGGGTGTCGAGAACGCTACAGGAGGTATTGTGACCGGCGTTCTTTTTCTTTTTGTTTTAATGGTACGCGGGCTCAAGAAACCGCTCGTGTGTATCGGCTTGCTCTTGCCGTTTAAATAAAAAAAGAAAAGGACGGGTTAGCACCGACGCGTTACACGTGTTTCAATAGTAACACTTCCGCTGTCACATGTGTGGTCGGCTTGGAATGTTTACGCTCGAAAATGCGCGCTAGCAGCGCGTCATCACTTTTCCTTGGTTTGACGGATGCGAGCTGCGTCCGCTCTTATTGTTTTGCTTTCGAGCTCCGGCCTTCGCGATAAGGCTCCTTCCGCGTGGTTCAACGTATACGCAGCCGGCGCTGATATCCCACTTCGCTTCTACGGCTCACGTTCGCTAGTGCACCTGTGCACGGATTAAAGCGCGGTCTTGTCAATGTCCCCGTGTTCTTTGTCAGTTTTGTGTCCTCCTGGGTCTGTCATACGTGACGATTTCCAATCCCAATAGGAGAAAACATGGCAAAAATATCAATAAACAGGAAGCATGTTATTTTTTCTCCAAAGTTTTCAGTCAAGGAGAGTATGCCTTGCACCAAGAACGCACGCACACGCAAACATGCACACACACACGCACGAACCTGTTAGGTAAAACCAGAATCATTGGTGTAAAACCTTAAAGCTAAATGACAGTAATTACTCAGTAATTTTTACAACTTGGCTGCCGCTTTAAACAGCGGCTGAAGTATAGTGTACTCAAGTTGGACTGCTGAGCTAGAGGGCGCAGGTTTGATTTACGACAACGGATGCTGCATTTAGAAGAGAGGTTAAGTGCGAAAAAAAAAAAGAAAAATGCCGCTGACCTTTCGTTTATTTGCGCGCTAAATAACTCTATGTAAGCATTTTTCCTTGAAAGAAAGGCGCTAATATACAATATGAAGAGAAGACGGTTTCCCCGCGGATGCTGCGAGGACATTGTTTTTGTAGCAGGTGTGCGGTTGATATAAAAAAAAAAGTGGCTACTACAGTCTTACACACTCTGGGAACTACTGCTTTAAGCGATAAAGCAGCATGAATGGGTAGGTGGGGGCTTGGGACGAAAAAAAAAAAATGCCCGCAAACAGGGGTGGGTTGTTTACTCGAGCCGATGTTTCGATAAGCGGTAACCAAAAGAGTAAAAAAGGAGCGTGAACCAGACCTTCGTGCTATCACAAATCTAGTATCCAAGATAGAGCAATAAATCTGCCCCAGTGGTCCAGGGGCCAAGACACTCGGCTGCTAACCTGTAGGTCGCCGTATCGAATCCCGATCGCGGCGGCTGCATTTTCGATGTAGCCGAGAATGCGTGAGGTTCGTGTGCTTAGATTTATAAGCGCGTCTTAAGAACCCCAGGTGGTCGAAATTTCCAGAGTCCTCCCCTACGGCGTCTCTCATAACCACACCGCAATTTGGGCAGGTTAAACGTATATTATTATTATTATTATTATTATTATTATTATTATTATTATTATTATTATTATTATTATTATTATTATTATTAAAGCAATAATAATTATAACTAATAAACAATGATGCGAAAGAAAGTATAAGACATGCTGTTAGTAGTAAATGTGAAGAAAAAAAAAGGACGAAGAGAACTTAATTAGACAGTTATAGTTTAGCGGATAGCGTTTACGTGGTTTACGTGCCCCAGCTGGGATGGGGACGCCACCTATCGGAGTGCTGAGAAGTAAGGGCAGTGAAAATGAAAAGAAAAGGAGAATGTCTACCTGTGTCACCGCGCGAAACATTGTTACAAGTTTATTTTGGTTATAATAAGAGTAAATAAATATGAACTACGCCCCAAACATGAAAACATTTATGTTGCCGATTTGTTTACATTGATCTTGTAGTTAGGCCTAAACACGTTCGAAATGGGAAGCTATCTCAAAAATTGCGCCAACTTGTCTGTAATACTCGGTGGTCGAAGATAACTGAAAGCAAGCGAAGCCATTTTAAACAGGCATTTGCTACGAACAAAGTGAACCTTTAAACAACTACGCCCAAATCACTTCGAAGCGGGCGTCCGAGAGCGCCGCCATGTTTTACGTACACTACGTAGACCTACGATAGAGTGTACAAGAAGTGTTACCTACGCTAACACGGTAACGATAAATACGGTAAGTGGTACGAGTAATGTACGCATCTACGCATGCGTATTCCGATCCCGCTGTCACGGTATGCCCGGTATCCCGCTTGGCCCGGTATACTATAACCGTCTATTGCCGCTAGCATTGACTGAACCTGCGACCTTCGAATAATGCGTCGGATGCTCTACCGCTGAACTACAGCGGTAATCATCCCGCCGTCCAGTTTATGGGGCATATATCTGCGTTTACACTTGGGAGTGTTGGTAAGAGCTGTTAGTAGCCGTGACGACGCGTATGGAACAAACTTTTTTCTTGTTGGCGTCATGCAGATCGTGATCTTTTTACGAGCTGGCATCTGACTAGTAATACTAACAACATGTTCTGTTCTTACTACCGAGGACTACTAATACAGCTTATTAGTAATAACACCTCGTATACGTTCTTTGGTATCATTTTCTATATGCCACACCGTTTCTATTGACATGCAATGCAATTGGCTATTACGACGACTATATGACCACACGGCACACGAACGACCGTGTATGGGGCTTCGCCCCCTAGAGAAAAAGGCGAAACGTGTCGTTACGTGGGTCGTGTTATACTTCCGCCAGCTATGCGCAAAACTGCAGCGCTATCTTTAATACGGAACAACACCCCCCTCCCCCCACTGATATGTTGCGGAAACTAAAGGGTGTGCGAGACGGTCTTGCCGGTGAACGAAATCATTTTCGCCGACCTGCAGCCTTCCCATACTGTTGCTAGGGCGTACTTCAGACACTTAGCGTACGAAATCTTTAACTTGCTATGACATAAAGGGTGCACTATAGCATGGGTGCCTTTTGTAGTTGATGACCGACTTTAAATCACGAAGTCATCATTATAATCACATGTTCTGACGCCCGACGGCAATGTACGCCTGCACTACGCCTTTTTGCGGCAATATTTCTTGTCGTATTGCGAAGAATGCATTCAGGACGCGTGTGGCTGTAAAGCATGAAAAACACTTTCACTGCATTTACAAGCAGAGGAAGTTATTTTCACTGTATTCACAAGCAGAGGCATGACTCTGTGGTAGAACGCCCGCTTGCCACGAAAAATACCCGGGTTTGGTCCCCTCTCAGACACAGAATTTTTATTATTTGTTTTATTTGAATATTTCTCAATTTTTTGGTCACGCAAAGATGATTTTTCGCTCACAACCAACGAAGCGGCTTCATGTGTTGCACCGCTTTATGTGTAGCATACTGAGTGCGCGATCGCGCCGCAAGTAGTCTACTTCGTTTTCTTGCTCGAGCACCTTCGTTATGGTCACCTATCATCAGCAAAAAAAAAAAAAAATGAATACAAGGAACAGTTTGTGTGCTTTGCGTAACGCAGGCGCAAACCACGTATAAAAATATAGAAGAAAGAATCAAGCGCGAAATAGCAAATCGACAAAGAGGCGAGAAATGAATATAAATAAAGTCAAGGAAAAAATATAAAAAAAAATTAATGAGAAAGAAAGAGAATAGGAAAGAAAAAGAAGGCACAATTTATTTAAGACGGCTGCCCAGCCCGCACATCGTTCATGTTTACACCACTGACGTGAAGCTGGCTAAATTACAACAATTCGCTGTTTATCAATAGGTCCCATGACCAAATGTTAAAATTTTACACTGAGAGAATTCTTCCTTCCATCGAACACCTTTTTCTTGGCGGGAAGGGGAGGGGGGTGGTGTGGCGAAAGAGCCGTGGCAGGAATCGAAAGTGCGATCGATGGGGGTCCCGCCGCAGCCGAGCCCACGCTACTACGTCTCTGCTATACCTGTCCCATGCCGCTGTGTCAATACAGCAATGGTAGCGCTTTTCTATAACACGCCGGCCGTGGACGGCAGCTCCGAAAAATACGCTCGTCTTTCGGGCCCGACTTTTCAAGAAAAATGGAAAGCCCACGATTCATTTCACAACGGCATTTTTTAAAAATTGACATTCATTGAATAATACGTGCTCACGTCTCATCACTGCACACTTTGAAGCGCACACGCGAACGCCTAGTTTGTCTGCATGCGCGATATCGTCCACACGCCATCCGAGGAGTGATTGTCGATGGTCCACCTAGTAGATCATCCACTTCAAGTAGCACGTCTAGTTACTTGAAAAAAATGGTGATTCGTGATGTCATGGTTCTCTTGACGACATCGACGTGCCGAATCGGTCAGCACATTTTCTGAATAAAGGGCAAGAAAGTGAATGAAACGTACTGTAACCGGCCTAAACAAATTTGACAAGCCAGAGCTTGCGTGTAAACGTGTCCAGAACGGCGCAGAGTATGCATGCCGACCTTCCTGGTGCTTCGGGTGGGCGGCTTCGTTGAAACCAATTCAAGAGCTAAGGGGAGTCTCTGCGTGACCTTCAAGACGCGGATCTCTGGGGGGGGGGGGGGGGGGGGGCAGAATTCGTTGTGGTGAAACGCATTCGTCCTTCCTCATTTGGCTCGAGAGTTGTGAAGGCTTCGCGACGTCAAGAGGGCGTTGCGGAAGAAACCCATGGAAAACAGCGTGCAGCTCGCGTAGCTCCAGCCAATCTCTGAAGACAGAACTGGATAACTCTACAAGGTGGACTCGTCGATAATGGTGGCCGTGGACACTGCGCCCCAACTTTCACTGAAAAGTGTGGCACGTGTGCGTTTTTGTATCTCGCGTATACTTCCAGAGGCGGCGGCCTGCCCGCGCTCGCGTCCGTAACACGCCGCCAAATATGTATCGAGTGTTATCTTCAAGGCGAGAAGCACCTCGGGGGTTTAGGCTTGTCGGCCTCTCTGGTCGTCAGTGTGTCTTGTAGTCACGGTCCGTCGTAAAAACGGGTACGTGCCACAATGGCTGAACACCACTACTCGTCACCGGTCCACTAAACATGAAGAAAGCAGCTCCAGCAATTCGCCAGCGACGATAGTGGAGCACAGACACCCTTCCTTATACATGCTCTTGGAGAACGGAAACCGGGCATTTGGGGAAGAAGAATAAATATCAGAAGAAGAAGAAAAGCTGCATACCGACAAAAGTCTCACTAAATTATATAATCAATTCTTGGCCGATCCTCCTGAGTGGGTATGAGCCATGTTTGACGCATCATCATCATCGTCATCATCAGCAGCATTTCGACGGCAAGAACACCATTTTCTGCATACCCGGTTTCAGGCTTTGCATCACTAGTGACTCACCGAAGAGGGATCTCTCAAAGCACTGCATGCTTCGCCTTGCCATGTGTTTTTGTATTACTCCTACTTCCACCCGCGGAGGCCCCACGTGCTCGCGGCCGTGGCTGTAAAATACCGCCACATGTGTGTGTGTTTTATGTTTTTGAAGCCTCGTAAACATCGTAAGCCATTGCGCAGCCGCATATGTATGAAAGTGCTGCGCAGCCAGCGGTCGCAGTCACCCACTGTCTTCTGAATTTACGGGTGTTTTTGTGGCGCTGGGGACGTTGTTTATGGGCAGTCAAGGAAAGAACCAAATCGTGATGGAAAAAAAAAAGACCAAAGTAAGTTGGAGAGAAGCGTGTCGAAATAAGGAGAGAAAGATATGCAATTATAAGGCGAAAATCTTTAAGTGGCAGAGATGACAAATTTGATGAGCCCGAAAAGGTAAAGAATGTAAAAAAAATCTGGAAGAGGGAACGAAGTGCCGAAAGGTAACGTGAGATGACAAAAGAAAAGGGGGAAAACGAAATGAAGGATAACGAATAAAAAGAAACGAGCAGTTTTCCACTGAGGGGGCCATGCTTGAAGGAAGTGCTGAGCTGGACAGCCTTCATTGTTTTTCTCTTCATTTCTCACTTTCTTTCCTCCTCTCTTTATTTCCTTCTCCCCTTTTTATTTTTCTTTTTTCTCTGTTAATTACTATTTATTCCTTCTTCTTTTTTACCTATTTCTTTCTTTTTCTTGCTCTTTCTATTTTTCCTCTTTCTGTCTCTATTTAGCGCTTGCTTCCTCTTATCATCATCAAGGTGCATGATGAACTGGAGGAAAAAAAAAAGAAAAAAAAGTATTTCCTTTGGCGCGTTTGTGCGCCCAGTATGCTACATGTGGAGCATTACACCAGGTGACGGCGACAGCATATGACGTCATATATGGCAGAATACGTGAGTGTGGACCCTTCAAGTGCAGATTCGTATTCATTAGAGCATGTTCGTAACGATTGAATTCTGAGCAGTGCCTTGAGGGTTTTTTTTTTTTGAAAGAAGAGTCTACAGGACGTCACATTGCTCTTGTCACATTGTCCGAGAAAAAAAAATTCAAGGACACGGTGGAGCTTGAACACGGGTCAGCTGAGTGCCAGCCCAGTATACTACCACTTAGCCATGCCGATGCTTGGGACTTGTTCTCAAACTTACCTTAGGCAGGCTTGATGTCGGGAAAGGAATTGCTTTAAAATGAGTAATAAAGCATTTTGGAACAGCAAATGAACAACCAGGCGTCACACACTGCGAATAGTGTAACGAGTGGTCGTCCAATGCTCCAACCCATTACAAATACTGTTATTGATCAACTATAAACTGTGGCGCATACCCACTTCAGGCATAATTTTTCATCGTCGTCAGCCACTCGATGAACATTTGGCACATAATTATTTGCAAGCGTTTAGCGGATACAACGCTTCTCAGAAGAATGATGAAAAATAGCATAGCGAATGTTGGTCTGCTGCCCAGAAATTATGAATGCCGTAGTGGGTACCCAGTAATTGTTCTTGCAGCAGTTACCCAATAAGTGTTTAGAAAAGCTCTGAAATGCCGCTCTTCTAACGTTCGCTGTGACTGTGCTGCGCCATCCGCGCAGGACTGGCGTTTCTCTAAGGAGCTTTTAGGTAATCGCTACACTTGCTGCGTACCCACGACGCCATGAGAATCGTAATGATTGTTTTGTAGGCCGGCATCCACAATGCTACCCTTCTTAATGCTTTGAAAAAGCGTGGTATCCGCGTCACACTTGCATGGAGTTTTGTGCCACTTTTTCATGCAGTGGTTGACGATGACAAATAATTATGCCTGAAGTATGTAGGCGCCACAGTTAATAGGTGATGAACAAATTTTCTAATGGGTTCGAACATCGGATGACTCGCTCGTTACACAATACGCATTGTGTGACGCCTGTTTGTGTTTTTTTTTCTGTTCAAAAACGCTATATTACTCGTATTAACGCGACTCTTTCCCGACATCAGGCTTGCCTAAAGTGAGTTTGCCAGCGAGTTCCAAGCATGGGCGTGAGTGGCATAATACTGGGCTGGCACGCAGGGGACCCAGGTTCGAATCTCATTGTGTCCATGGCGTTTTTATTTGCTGAGTTTTTTTTTTATTTCGCGTGATAGTGATGATTACTAACACCGGGGGGGGGGGGGCGCTGGTGGCGCTGCTTGTGACCCGTGTTGTGATCTCACAACAGCTTTGTATATGAAGCATATGATGTTTGATAACTTCGAAGTGCGTTTGTTTCTGTTTCTTAAGCGCGGAGCATGTATACTTTAGGGAGCCGAGCTGTCGTCGTTGCTTGGCGTAACGCTCTATGCGTAACACATTGACCGCGTGCTCGCGGCAAGAATTCTTCTTCTTCTTGTTCTTCGAGTTCCTTGATGATGATCAGTTTTCATCAAAAGCGTAAAATGACCCTTGCGTTTGGCGTGACGTAGCCATAACCACCTAAAAAAAGAAAAAAAAAGAGAGGAAGCAAGGACGAATTCGAAAAACAGAGAAAAAGAAAAATAGGAGGAAAAATAGAGTGCAATAAATAAATAAATAAATGAAGAGCAAGAAATAAATAGAAGTAAACAGAAAAAAGGCCAAACACTGGAAAATAAGGAGAAGAAAGAAAGAGGACGAAAGAAAGAGAAAATCTGACAAACAAAGGGTATACTCCGCACTTCACGCATGAGCCAAGCTGTGTTACTTTTTTCTCCCTCTCTCCCGTGACTCTTTTAAAAATGAAATCACTGCTTGCCAAGAAAGCCACGCAACAATGTCTCCGCTAAAACAGCGTGGGGCATAACTTCTCTCTCCGGCGGCGTCCCGACAACGCGCACTGCGCCGGAGTGCGTATATTGCAGCCCAGAAGAAGGCAAAGCCACCCGGACCCTATGCAAACACACGTTTCGCATGTGCGCGTTCGGGGAGGAGGAGCGGTGAAGTGTGCATACTGAAACGGGTGACGGGGTGAAGAAAAACACAGTAACAAAATGGGCTGGCTACGACACTCGTCAAGACAATGTATATGTACAGCAGGTGAGGCAAAGAGGGCAGGTGGGGGGCAGGGGTACGTCGACGGTGGAGACAACCTCTCCGGAGGACAAGGGGGTCACCGGGGCTTGAACGCGCAAGAAGACAAAATAAAGGAGGAATTAAGGGTAGGGAATTATGGAGGTGGTTCCGTCCTTGTCCGGGATCAATACAGCGCTCTTTCTGGGTGCCTCCTTACGGTGCGGCGAAACGAGGGCACCTGCTCCTACCGTGTTTGCTCGATCGTATGCAGCCGCCCGAAATATTGAAGCAGATGATTCGTATATTCCTGCCGATTTTTTTTTTTTTTTTTGCCGATAGGTCTACTATGACCCACTTATCACGGCTGGAAACCCCTTTGAGTGAGTGCGTGATCCACGCTACATAAGCCCATGATGTTTCGTAAAGGTTGTGTATGTCTCCACATAAATGTATCTCACTCATTGACTCGTCTTCAAAATTTTGTGTCAGTGCGCCCTTGGAAGCTGCAGCGAAACTCCTCGTTCTCAAACAGACACAAAGACAACAATGCGCTGTCCACTGCAATACGAAGTGTGCAGTGAATCAGCGGAATGAAACAGAGCAACTGAATATAAAGCGTAAATGCAAGTATAGAGAAAAAAAAGTTCAGAAGGCTTCGCCCTAGTGGCGCCAACCCTGAGGAAAGTGTGGGGTAGGGCTGCCTTCCTTGTTGAGTTCTCTTTCTTTCATTTGCTATTTCTTTCTTTCTTTCTTTCTTTCTTTCTTTCTTTCTTTCTTTCTTTCTTTCTTTCTTTCTTTCTTTCTTTCTTTCTTTCTTTCTTTCTTTCTTTCTTTCTCTCTTTCTTTCTTTCTTTCTTTCTTTCTTTCTTTCTTTCTTTCTTTCTTTCTTTCTTTCTTTCTTTCTTTCTTTCTTTCTTTCTAACTATATCTTCTCACATATTTCTTTTTCGCTCTTTCAAATGTTCTATGCCGCTTGACAGCTGACCTGAAGGTCGGGGGATTGAATCCTGGCCTTGGCATTTTCGATGCAGTCGCAAATGCTTGAGCTTCGTGTATACAGGGTGTCCCACGTAACTTTAGCCAGAGTTTAAGAATATGCCAGAGCACGTAATTACGACGCGACCAAATGCATGTTACTCACCGTCGCCTGGGGTTAGTCTTTGTTTTTTATTTCTGCCAGTATGCTCTACGGCATCAGTTAAATAAGCCTGGAGTTAGACTATTTTTTGTGTTCTCAGATATTAATTATTTGTGTTGAAATAACTAACATTTCAAAAAACAAAGATACATAAAAAATTCAATGATAAAGTTGTAGATCGGTTTGCAAAACGTCCGATTGGACAGTTCTGAACTTTATATATGTTAGGTATTAGTGTTTTTCTGCTAATTGCGAATGCCCGCAAAATACAAAAAATACCACGTGACAAACCCGCTCGCGCGTCAGTTCGCACGATGATTCTAGTGCCTTCTAGCGTTCCGCGTACGAACAACACGCTTCCCTCGCAGCGGTTCATGACAGCGATAAGCAGTCACAGCAGTTATCGCTTTTGTGGCCGATAGCGAAACGTGTTAATCGAAAAGCCACCAGCATCGTTGCGGCCCTGCCGATACAGCACAATGGGTTCAAATGCTATGGTCGTTCGTACGCGGAACGTTAGGGGGCACTAGAATCATTGTGCGCACTGGCGCACAAGCGGGTTTGTCACGTGGTATTTTTTTGTATTTCGCGGGTATTTGTAATGAGCACAAAAACACTAATACCTAACAGATATAAAGTTCAAAACTTTCTAATCGACGTTTTGCAAACCGATCGACAACTTTCTCATTTAAATTTTTATCTATCTTCGTTTCTTGAAAAGTTAGTTAATTAAACATATTCAATTAAACAATAATTGAGAAAAATAGTCTGGTTAACTCCAGGCAACGGTGACCACCATGCATTTGGTCGCGTCGTGATTACGTGTTCCGGCATATTTTTAAACTCTGGCTAAAGTTACGCGGGATACCCTGTATATACTTAGATTTAGGGGCATGTTAATTAAAGAGCCCCGGCTGGTCGAGATTTCCGGAGCTCTTCACTGCGGCATCCCTGATAATCATATCGTGGTTTCGGGACGTTAAACCGCGAGAAGCAAGATGGAAATCTCCGTCGCAATAAGTGGTTGGACGCTTTCGCCGCTGTATGACGTGTGCGTGCGCCGAGTCAGCGGTCTAGGCTTTCGCGCTGTGTTTGCAGAGTTGAGTTGCCAGATTCTAGCTAGCCAAGAAGCAAATGATCACAAAAAGCCCCCGCACCCCCCCCCCCCAAAAAAAAAAAAAAAAGAGGCGCGACGTCTGCCAGGAAGCCCAAAAGAATTGGAAATTTAATTTTTCTTTTCTTGAAGATATCTTTATATAATAAAAAAGTGTCATTAAGGTAGTAAGGGGGATTGAAAAATTCGCTTCAATTATTTTTTGTAGTGAAAATATGCCTGATGGTGAACGAATGTTTATAGCCACTTTTTAACCTTATCTCCAGGGTAGTAGCCTCCTGTCGGTTGAATGCAGGTTTGCCAGTACAAGAATAATGTTACCTGTAGATTACCCAACGTATGCTTGTTTGACTTCAACACTCAACTTACTCAAAAGTCGTCAACAAACGCGCTACTGGCGAACTACAAATGCTCTATCGGTGAACGGGGCGATCACATAAATAATATATTTGCTAGCGAAATGTCAGTGACCTCCCTCAACACCCCACCCCACCTCCCACCCCCACGCATCGAGGAAAAAAAACCTGACAGGTGACTGGAAAATTCTACAAGTGACTCTGCGAGAAAATAAGCACAAATCCGCCTACTCTAAGTGGAACTGGCAACTTTGTCAGGTCGGAGTCCGTGCATTACGTGCACACAAGCGAAACGCGAACGGTGGCGTAACTTCGTACGCGGTCGAAGACGCTGAGTTTTCATGGACGAGATGTAAACAAGGGAAGTGTTCGATTGCTCAGCTGTGTCGGCGTTTGTCTCACTCCATCGCGTACACCCGTCTGTGCACTTAACGGGCGTCTGTGGAAACGACTTTCGAGGAGTGATGTTCTAGCTGCTTCGCACCTATGGCGGCCGTGCCGTTTTGTGCTGTCTTCTTCGGAAAGCGTAATGCTCCATGTGCAGCACACTGAGTGTGCGCTCGCGCCATGGAGAAGTATCTCTGTTGTTCCTCTTGCGCGTCGATGATGAACACTGATCATCGTCAGAAAGAAGGAAAGAAAACTAGAGCGCTCGGCGTAACGCACGCAAAGCCACGCATAAAATTGAAAAAGAAAAGGAGGAAGCCAGCACGAAATTGAGATAAATGGAGAAAATTGGGACGAAAGACGAACAGTGAAAAAAAATAAACAAATAAATAGTGATAAAGAGGAAAAAAAGGTAGGAAAACATGAGGAAGAAGGAAAAAGAAAAAAAAAGAAAACGGGAAGAAGCAATCAAGGCTGCCGAGCTTTCAACTTCCTTCAGGCTTGGCACGTCTAATGCGAAGCTGCCTAAAGTTAGTGTATGTGCTGAATAGTGTATGTGCTGGTCATAAAGGCCTATGATGGCAAGAATGGAAAAAATGGTGACAGATTTAATGCGAAGCTGCCTAAAGTTAGTGTATGTGCTGAATAGTGTATGTGCTGGTCATAAAGGCCTATGATGGCAAGAATGGAAAAAATGGTGACAGATTGAGGTGGTGAGCCAATGATGGTGACAGTGGGAAATGCTGGCCGATCGTGGCGACGCAAAACATGTTTTTGTGGATGGCTTGGTGAACAAGCTGGATGACGCTGGCATGAATGAAGTATGGTGGCATGATGAAAGCGCACATGCTAGTACGTGAAATCGCCATCATTTTTAAAGTTTGCCTCTCGAATCAAAAGTAACAAGCGCCGATCATCACGCTATCTACAACTTTTTTTTTTTCATACTGCGACGGCCTCAACTTTTTTAAAGCAGAGCAGCTGGGAATGTTTACATTTTGTGTGTTTGACGTTTGCGATCAATTGCTGTATTGGGGACAATTACGGCTAAGTATTCTTAGCCCTAAATTGTCTCGCTTCAATCCGTGCGTACTGTACATACGTTCAGAATATAATAATAATTGTTAGATTTTAATGTCTCAAAACAACGAGATAATTATGAGAGACGCTGTAGTGGACGACTCCAAAAATTTCGACCACCTGGGTTTATATAGCGTGCATTTGAATCTAAGCACACGTGCCTCAAGCATTTTCGCCTCCATCGAAAATACGGCTGCCGCAGCCGGGATTTGATCACGTGACCTGCGGGGTAGCAGACGAGTGCCTTGGCCGCTAGACCACCGTTGCGGGTCGTATACGTCTAGAAGAATCCAATAGCTGTGGTCGGGAGCTGAAGCACTAGTTGTTGCGGTCGAAGGTAATACACCTGTTGTAGTTGCCGATCATAGTGTGCAAGAGTGAGTCTATAGCTCTCGTCTTGTCGCCGGCATTGAAACAAACGCGGAGTGTTTCTTGCGCAACTGGCTAGATATCGACCTTGGCTCGACTGAATATTGGTTCCGCCCCGTTGTCTGACGCCGACACGCATGGTCTGCAAAGCTCCTCAGCTGTGCTTATATGCTGGCGTATGCCAGCCAACCGAGGGGCTCTTCTTGTAACTTCCTTAAGCACACTGGGCACCCCATCAGTGGTGGTGGCTACGTTTCTGAACGCAACTTGTTTATCGTATACTCGGCGACACCTCATCTTGACATTAGAGCGAAGGCTGCGGAGCCGGGGATTCGGCACATTCTTGTTCCTTCGCAAGTAGTACGGCAGCTACCGACTGATTTTTATCGCGTTTAGAAAATTATATACACAAAAATGTTAATGGGAGAAGCATTTCGATTGTTCAACGTACCCTTTGGTGCAATATAACGAGCACTGACCCCGTAACAATATTTTGCTTAGAGAACTTAAACAGCGAGTTTGCGGCTGCACACTGACCTACAATGTTATGGACGCCATCTTTACTTTAGAAAACGGGCGTGTTGTAAAGCTGGTGCTGTCTAAGAAATAGAAAGAAATGGAAAGGCATTCTTGCAAAGTGAACAATGACTGTATTTTACAAACGACTATTTGCATCATGATAAATAAAGCACGGCTTGTTTCAGAAAGACAGAATGAGAAAATTATCAGTAAACTTAAGTACTATTTCTTTATATGGTTGCATGGCATGTACTTCGGTTCTGTAGCTTCCACAGTGTTGCCTAGAAAAGTTGTCTCCTGGTATAGATGCGTCAACTTGTGGCCGAAAGAGAGCAAGACACGTTGTTCATTAGACGAATTCCGCGGAGTCAGCATGTCTCCACTTAACCTAAGACTGCTGCCTGTAACTGTTGCTGGACGCACTATGATGTTGGATGTTGGACGGGTTGTTCGACGTGCCGCTTTTCATAACCAATGTTAAAATTATTGCTTTTCTATTCTCGTAATGAATGTGACCCGATACCGCACACGTTTGGAGTATGAACTTGTTGCCTTTATGCCAAAATGAAACATGACTGACTGCAATAAAATGGTTATTTACATGCTAATTCCAACTAAGTACTGAAACTGACACAATACACCATATTGCTTAATTTTCTTTTTTGAAGTGTGTGTGCGTGTGTGTGTGTGTGCGTGTGTGTGTGTGTGTGTGTGTGTGTGTGTGCGTGCGTGTGTGTCATTCCCACAGCTATCATTTCTTTCAAATGATAGCTTCGTTGAACACAACTGCACGCTTTTAGGGCCGATGTGACTTGGCATAGCGGAAAAGCGATCCTACATCCCGCCAAGCCTCTTTCATGGGGAGGCATCTTTCCGGACCACAAGGGATTGCAAGTTTGAAAATTGTCCTGTCGCTTCCTCCGCTCAGCTAAGCACCATCGCGGTGACCGTGTTAGCGATTCTCGGCCCCGCCTGCCCGGCACAGCATGCCGTGGTTGGCGCCAAACTCGACACGGTTGAGCGCACTGTTGACAAACAAGTCGGCCGCCGTCTCGCTTGACGGACAGACAACGGAGGAGACATTGAGAGCTCTCCCTGTCCAGCTCGCAAGCGAAGAGTGCTCGACCGAACAGTGCGTGAGAATAAGGACGTAACGACGCTACGGCCACCGACAAACGTTGACGAATTGGCAGCTCGTAGCTTTGCCGAGCTGTGATACCTAAAAGAACTTCGAGGACACTCGAGCTTCGCCTTCAAGAGTAGGATGTGACAGTGTGGTCGGGCTTCAACCGTTCCGTGAGGAAAAGAACATTCGGCTGCGAAGCGTTGGTCGTTTCAAACTATCCTTGAATGTCTACCGAATAAGTGCGCACTACATCATAATCTTTACGTTTGCTCATCGAAGATGTAAGAACCACTACTTACACATTCGCAGCTGTACACTTTGTAAAGGGTGGACAGCTTTAAGCAACCCACTCGCTGCGCAGTTATCATGTTTTGACGTCTGGTGTTCTAGAATTCCGCCACGCAATATTAGATACGCTAAGAAGACTTCTTTCGCCAAATGACTTGCATATGACGTCTTTTTGTTGTTCGTTTTTCCTTTTTAGAGTACATTTCAAGCAGGGACGTGGCTCTGTGGTAGAATGCCAGTTTGCCACGCAGGCGATTTGGGTTTGACTGAACCGAAATTGCGTCTTTTTTTATTTTTTTATTTTTTTAACGTGGCTGTATCTTTATACCAGTTGAGTATGCTTGGAATATTGTCAGTTAAATTTGAAGCTCGCATCGAGGCCTCGCATTTTCTCTCCTTCATTCGGCACCGTTTTCGTAGTTGATCGTCGCCGCTACCTTCCAGCGTATACGCCAGGAATCGCATCTGACACGCACTGAACGCTCTCTAAAGCGAGCGTGCTGCCCTTTCTCCGGTTTTTCAATCGAATTCTGCGCAAACGCTGTTGTCCGTTTGAAGGCTCTCTGCAGCTGTAATATCTTTAGCGCGGCCTTTTCTTCGAAGCAATAGTTCTTGGCGTCCCTTTCTGATATCCATTCGGTATACATGGCATAATATCGAGCAAAAATTGTTGCTGCAGCAGCTTTAACCTTCTGTTATTGTTGAACACTGAATGTGGTTTGAATCCCCTGCTCCTTCGCGACCTTTGAATAAGCAGCTGAGCACCATAACCGCTTCTTCACAACAGCGTACAAAAACAAACAAACAAACAAACAAAAATCAGTAAAAAGAAGTAAAAAAGTAAAAAGAAATAATATCAAGAGCCGTTACGCATTGCACTTGAAAAGCTTGTTGGTGCGTTTCTAAACTTGATGGCATTGATAGCTTTGGGTTCACCGTTACAGTTGCAGGGTTGACGTCTTGTGGTTTCATTAATTCTGGAGCTTTACATTAAAAATATACGACACAAAGGTGAACATATTTCACGGAGATCTGTTTGGTTGTGTAAAAAATTTATATGAATACACACTCCCCATTCACGATTAGTATAATGCTTAATATATTACAATAAAAAACTGGCCCTATATGTTTCGGTACCCGTTTGCTCTGTTCTTGAGGGTGACTGCCTGGCCGGCTCCGAAGAGGAAAAGTCGGTAGCTTCGGAGCCGGCCAGACACCCACCCTCTTAAGAAAAGACCGAATTGGCCTTGAAACGTAGGGCCAGTTTTTTTTCCATTAAAATATTTTACCAAATCGGGCAGGAGAGTAGTTTTTTTTTTCGCATAAAGCTACGACATAACTACGTTGCATGCAGTAATGAGTGCGCGGACTAATTTTTACCATCAAAGTGAACAAGTATTTATTTTTGAGCACCTCAACTACACAGTAATTAATAGACGATTACTGATGCACACTAACAACCGATTTCATTGAAGGCAGGTCAACAGGTTCATATCTCAACCAGCTGCGAAGTCGCACCGTCACAGCGATCAAGGTAGATTGAAAGAAAAAGAAAAACAAGGCTCGAAAGAAGCTGAATTTCGGCATAATACGGCGCAATGTAGGTATCGCTATCACATTCCCTCACCTGTTTTTTTTTTTCGATAAAGCTTGCTTCTAGCGTTTCACGAGCAGTTTTTTGCATACTTCTGCCGAAGAAGTCACCGGCAACAGCAACAGGAGAGGAAAGTTTTATTCGTTTGACGCATTCGTATTTCGCATAAAATATATTGAGTTGTATTCTTAGCTGTAACTAAGTAAGTATACAGCAACAGTTCACAGATTATAGAATATATATATATATATATATATATATATATATATATATATATATATATATATATATATATATATATATATATATATATATATATATAGTACAGAAACGGTTGTCTTCTAATTAATAGTGTGATTAAATTAAAAAAGAACATGCCCTCACATCTGCACTTCTTCCATTGCTACTAAGCCAAATCAAACACGTCGCCCCATTGTTTTTTGTGCGTTGCCACTACGAGGGTCCGTGCAAGTGGGAAAGGGGGGGGGGGGGGGGGTTCGACGCTGCTGCAACCGAGCCTTCAAGGCGCATTCGAGTTGTGAGCTTGCGATTCTGGGGGCGGATCGAACGGGTCAGCTTTTAACGTCCTCGTGTTGTGCTATATTTCTCCCGTCGGCCTCTGTGTTTGGCCATTACCCGTTCACGAAGTATTTTGCAACAACCACCCGCTATCTTACGCAAGGAGCTTCGAAGTGGCGATCGATTGTCGCGGCGCCAGAATAAGAGAAGGAATGAAACGATTCTGTCTGCATTTCATTATTGCGATAGCAATTATATGGGCACTCTCGGTGGTTTTCTGCCTTCACTGTCATGTCCCAGATATGTATATGTATGCTTATACATGAGAAAGTATAAAGGAAATAAATTGTGAGAAAACATTCCGCAGAACCTTGCCGCAGATTATAACCAGTGACCCATTGTTAGTTAATGCTTCGTTTGTGTATACCTGTGCGTCTTTTTCGAGCGTCCCTCTTTGTGCTTCAGCGGTGCGCAGCAAGTGACGAGATGCTTGCAGTGCTTCGTGTGATATTGCTCTTCTATCGCGTTCACTGCATCGCCCCAGCGGCCAAACTGTGTTGTATTTATTTATTTATTTTTAAGTTGGAGCACTTTACGAGGACAGGCTATCGTATACTGTCGTCGTCGCTTGGCGTAACGAAGGCAGAACTGCATAGAGCATAGGCAGCTGTAAGCAAATTGAGCGCGCGCTCGTGCTGGAGAGAAGCCTTATTTCTCTTGTTGTTCGAGTGCATTGATGATGAATTTAACGCGTCTTCTTTCACTTGTTCTTCCAGCGCCTTGATGTTTCAGAGTGCGGACACATGGCTAGGGAAACACATCACAAACAACGCGTAAAAATTGAAATAACATTTAAGTGAGAAATATGGAGAGGAATAAAGGGAGTAATAGGAAAAATATATAAATAGCAAGGATAGGGGATACTAGGAAGAAAAATAAATGGAGCGGAAAAGACAGAATAAACTGGAAACGAGAACAGAAAAAGACAGGATGAAATGACGAGTAAGTCCTAGAAAACCGAAGCAGGCTGCCCAGTTCTGCACTTTCTACAGGCTTTTCTCTCCTAATGCAAAGCTGCCTGAAGTGTTTCTTTTCTAACTATCTCTCTCTCTCTCTCTCTCTCTCTCTCGCACCCGTATTATTCCAGTACGACAGTCGGCGACTCGGAAGAATCTCGACATCGCCTGCCGCCTTTTCGAATGCAGTTTTAATTGGATGGGAGGCTGATTACGAAGCTCTCGGTGAACGCATTTGTTTCAGCCTGTCTAGCGGGGCGCAGCGCGACCTCGGAGGGCACGACGGGACACCCCTGCTGGGGGAGAGGGTGTCACCCAACATTCGGAGCTGCCGCGAGCCACGTGTCTTGTCTTGAAACGAAATGTGGGTCGTGTATAGGGTCTGGCCGAGGGAGCGCATGTGATCGCGGGTTTCTTTCTTTTCTTATTTCTCTCTGTAATGGTTTATTTAGAACACTAATGAAATTGTCCTAGGGGACACGTCTAAAGACAAACATCAGATTCTTATACAAACACTTATCTGGTCTACGTAGCGAATAATATTGAGTGACTGACATTCACTGACTGACAGTAAATGAGTGAGCGAGTGAGTGAGTGGGTGAAGTATCAAATACTATTTAGGCGAAGGCATATAAGCATTATTACGGTCCACCTCGATGGCAGTCCAGCCACCGCATCTAACATAGTCGTACCTTTTACCTTGTGCTCAGCACTGGAATACCCTGGAACATGAACCACCATAATTGTCGCGTAAATTAAGTAGTCGTCCAACTGCTTGTCTTTCGCTCGGTAAAAAGAATCTGGTTTGATCGCAGCGTGTATGGATGGCATATTGCAAAAGCCTTCACAACCTTCTCTGCAGTGCTACGAAAGAACTATGTTAACAGAGATTACCGAAGATTGACTGATCGAATAGTCACGCAGCTTCTTTTCCTTGCGAGGCCATGTACCGAGGGTAATACGTGAATTGTCTTTGTGTCACAATGTAGGTTTAGCACAACGGCGTGTCTCTTAGCGTCCATCTTGCCCTGAAACAGCCCTGAAACAATAAATAAATAAATAAATAAATAAATAAATAAATAAATAAATAAATCACTTTATTGTCCTGTCGTCGCGGTGTGTCACGTTTTCTCGGTCCATCATAGAAACGGCTACGTGCCGCACTATAGGTGAATCCCAGCACTCGCCACCTGTCCTCCAAAAGTGAAACATGCGACTGTTAACCCAACACATGGCCGACGACGTTAGTGGAACAGAACATTCCACAGGGAACTGAGACCGAGCATGCACAAAAGAAGAAGCACCACCTTAAGCTGCATTCCGACGCAGTTTTTCGATGACGTTAGTAGAGTGGAAACACCCTTCCCTTCATGCCTGGCTTCAGACTTGGCACTACCATAGTGGCCCATAGAAGAAATTTTCCCCCAAACACCGCATGCGTCGCCTCTCCCCAACTTCGACGTAAGCGTACCCTTCACTACATGCTACGCCCCTTCCCAGCTGTTTGATCGACGGGCTTGTTGGTGTGGTGTTTTTATAAATGTATTTTTTGACGTCCTTAAGGGAAGCTACGTTTCGCAGCGATTAAGCCAACCACGTTGACGCACACATTGGCTGCGTCAAAGTGGTTCCTCGGATGGTGCTGTCGTGGACATTTCTCCTCGAAGCAGCGGCCGAATGGGCCGGCGCACGTCCCTGGGATGTCCTTGGCAGGCGTCGCTAAATGCGGGCCCGTATTTAGAGGCGCGCTCTAGAATTCATTCGCCGCCGATCGACAAGAAAGACGGCGAAGAAGGCTGGCGTCACGCCGCCGTATCAGCCTAATTGGGGCGCCCACCGCGCGCGTAGCGGTGGCAATTAGCGACCGCTTAGATGGGAAGCGGGCGAGTCCATGTGAGGTCGCTGATGACGCTCCGAGACAATGTTCCTGCTTGTTTCGATCGCCGCGGCTCGAATTAAAGACACGTTCCGCAAGAAAGGGTGCGTGGGCATACCTGTGGTGTTAGCGTGCGTCATCGGCGATTCAGCGCGGCGCTCCGTGACGTATGCGGTCGGAAAATTTGCATGCTAAGAGCTGTCCTTTCCATACTGTCTGCTCTTATGTCAGGCCCAACAAGTAGCTAACGATAACGTCATGCTTCAATAACGTACTATTTTCCTACACATTACCTCCCTCTGACTTCATTTCATAAGATAGACATTAATTTACAAATAACTTCAGCACGAACACTACGCGAGCATTTCTTCAAACCATGCTCACGTAGTAAGCGAGAGTAATGTCTTTCATTCTTAATTTTGGTGTTAATTTGACAACTTTTTTTATGAGAGTGTAATAATTGTTTTTCTGGCATTTTGTGTTCTGAATATTTGTCTTCCGTGTGATTTTTTTTTCTGAACATGTGGGCTATCGTTACCTGCGTTATATATGTAGAGGTGGCCGCGGGCCTCTGTTTACTCGCAGTCTCCTTCATCGTTGATAGAAAGAAAACGTTGTATTATTATTATTATTATTATTATTATTATTATTATTATTATTATTATTATTATTATTATTATTATTATTACACCTATTGCTGTATTGTTAGGCCCAACAATTTGGTTTACAATAACATTATGCTTCAATGATGTACTATTAAATTTCGATGTTCTACATGGTAAAAGAACGATGTCGTTACGAGCCATACCGTAGTGACGGGCCCCGATTTTTTTTTTTTTACCATGTGAAGTCCTGCAACGCGCACCTGAATCTAAGTACACATACGTTTTCTTGCACTTCAGTACCATAAAGATGCCGTCACAGCGGCCGAGAATTGAACCTATGCAGTCGCACTTATAACAGCGCAATTCAGCCGTGGAACCATAACGGTGGGTGCCAGTAATTTTGCGGCGGGCTTGCGCCGACTGGCCGAGGGCAATTCGAAGTAAAGAGCGGAGTAATTGCCCTGCGTTTTCTGCCACAGCGCCACGATCAGTGTTGCTCGGCTGCTGACCCGAAGGTCACGGGTTCGATCCTAGCTAGCCGCGGCATTTCGGAGGAGGCGAAATAGCAGAGGCCCGTGCACTGTGCGAAGTAAGCGTGTGTTAAGAAGGACGAGGAGGTCGAAATTTCCGGAGTCTTCCACTACGGCGTCTCTTATAATCATATCGTGCTTTTGAGACGTGAAACCCTATAGATGTATCATTTGCAGTGGCGGTTGGTATACGTTTGGGTACGCAACTTGTATATGCTGCAATTGTGTCCACATGTGGCCAAAGAAGAGCAATATTTATCGCTCATTAGATAAAGAGAACCTTCCTCATTGTCAGTGTGTTCTGACTGGTTGATAGTGGGGTTTGTATGACCGTAGCTGATTTCTTTGGTGAAGGCACTACAATGTTAGACTGGTAGTTTGACTTGGCGCGTTTCAGACCCACCTCAAAAGGGACGCTTTTCTTCTTTTCGGAATGAATGCAACCAAAAGCTAATGGCGCTTACATTTGAAGCCTATGATTTCATTCTATCAATGTAAAAATAGAACCTGACTGACTGCAGAATGATGAGGTATTTAATTACATCCTAATTACGATTGCGTGCTTCAACTTACACAAAAACAACAAATTGCTATATTTCTTTTCTTGGAATATTGGGTGACTTGGAAACATGCTCTGTGAACTTGACACTTTCGTAGACAGTGTGTCATAATTCGCGCCTATTGGAAGTATCTGGGCACTAAGGCCCTGTGCCCCGATACTTCCCGCTGTGACAGCGGCGCCAGAACGCGTAGCCTGCTCAGTGACAAAATAGGGCAAGCGTGATGCACAACAGTCGTGGCATTTAACTTTTAATAAAGAGGACAAAAAAAAAAAAAACTCCGTAATCTGAAAGCGTCCAAATACGTGTGCACAGCTGTACATTTGTACTTTTTTTGAGTCTCTTGGAGAGTTCACGGTGCAGCCACCGACCCGAATGAGGCAGTAGACTTGCTTGCGGAACTATTTTTCATAACTCGGCGATAACTCACCTTGACATTGGAGCGAGAACCACGGAGGCGGAGCTTCCGCATATTCGTATGGCTCCGCAAAAGTACGGCGCCTCGCGGCTGATTTCGGTTTTACCAGCTCGCATAGTTGGCGCATTTAGAAAATTATATACGTAGCAAATGTGAATGGCTGAAAGATTTTGAGAGTTCAGTGAACATTGTAGTGTCCTATTACTAGTACATTTCTCCTGGAGAACTAAACAGCGCATTTTTGGACGCACACTGACGTCATGGACGGCATGTTTACTTAGAAAGTGGGCCTGCTGAAAAGTGAGTGCTATCATAGAAGGAAAGATAAGGAAGGCATTCTTGCGAATTGAAGAACAATTGTATTTTACCTGCAACATCACCCTACAAGGCAGCACTTATTTTAGCGAGGCAAATGAGAAAATTATCCGTAGACAGAAATTTTCAGCGTGATAGTAGGCATGTACTTTGAGCCTGTAGACTCCACAATGCTGTTAATAAAAGTTGTTGACGCGTTATAGCGAAAAAATGTGCTCGTTGTAGCGCTTCAAGATTGTGTCGCCTCGCTCCCTATACACCGCTGTATACACCAGTCAGGCTCCCGAAGCAGTCGGTAGACGGTGTAGCGCTGTCATTCAGACAGACAGCTTGTGCAACCAAGCTTGGGAAAGAGCCAAAGGCGATCAATTGTGGCGTCTCAGCCGTCCACCGGCGTTTGGCAAAACGTCTCGTGTTCGCCAGAATAGGCGTGTGTGAATGTTCGAGAACTTCGAATAACAGATCGAATGGCGTTTTATTGGATTGGATGCTTGAATCGAATGCTGCATATGCGAAATACCGAATATCTTCCGAATACTTTTCGAATAATCGGCACCAACAGTAATAAACAAAAAAAGCGTAGGTCGGCGATCTTATTCATGAGCCAACTCACCTGGACTTACTCGGACTCAGCCCCGCCGCAGTGGCCTAGTGGCTAAGGTACTCGGCAGCTGACCAGCAGGTCGCGGAATTGAATCCCGGCTGCATTTTCGATGGAGACGAAAATGCTGTAGGCCAGTGAGCTCAGATTTGGGTGCACGTAAAAGAACCCTAGTTGGTCGAAATTGCTAAAGCGTGCACTACGGCGTCTCTCATAAGCATATGGTGGTTTTGGGGCGTTAAACCCCACATATCAATCACTCGGACTCGCTCACACACATATCGGGCCATAATTTTGAGTCCGAGTCCGGGCGAGTAATTATCTTAAGTGTTTGGGTCCGAGTAAGTACGACTGAGAAAAACTTTGGTTAGCCATAGTCTCGGTGAGTCTGATCGAGTACTAAAGGCAAAGTATGTTTCATCAGTGAGTCTGAATGATTTCCGCATTTGTTTGCCTACCTACGCAAAAAAAAAAAAAGTTTTTGTCTTTTGTAGTTTTGAATATTGAATTGCTACCGAAGCTACCGAATTGCTATTGAATTGCTACCGAAATGTTACCGAAGCTTAAAATTATAGTGTCTGGAAATGAATGTCTAATCCACTATCATAATCATATATTTATGATTCAGCGCTATTACAGCCGTCTTCAACTTGGCATTGAAAAGTGAATGATTTGCGGTGGCTGAAACTTAAGTGGAAGACAATGGCCCCACTCCGCGAAACGAATTACGTCAATAAAATATTTGAAAGAAATTCTTCCGTATATCTAGGGCTTTTCTGGAAAATGGTTGTTTTACCATTCGTATATTATTCGAAATGATATTCGATTCGTGTTCGTACTGGATTCGGTGTCACACTATTTGAGTCGGTCCTAAAATTTACTATTCGTATACCCCTATACTAATACTGTTTTCTTTTTTTTTCTCTTTTTCTTCATAGCTGAGTGACTTTGGGCTTTGTCAATGCCATCCACAGTGGCTTTAATTACGTGAGTAGGTCGTTAGGTGCCGCAACTTGAAGATAGGAACAGTCGCACGCCTTTGTAAACGTGACTGACTTTGAACAATGTTGAAAAAGCACAGAAGAATGAATGATCAGTGGGGAAACTTTATTTCAGCATCAACAGTAAAAAATACAACACATGTGAAGCCACTGGGTTCTAGCAAAGAGCCTCTAACGGCTTCACAAGGGCCATCATCCCGCTACAATATATACAAAGCAAAATAGCAGTGGACAATAAATAAATGAAAATAAAAAAACACGTGAAAATAACAATGGCTTATTGGCTTAATTTATCAGTTATTGTTTATATGACATGGTGGGGGAAGAAGTTGCACTTGTAGATTATAACTTCTGTAGTTATACTTTTTAATTGCTTAGTTTAACGTAGTAGCGGAAGAGCTAAGAGCCTGTGGCATCAAGTACGTCAGGATTTGGCGGCCATAGTTTGTACCAGTACAGGAAACGTTCCACGTGTGATTGCTTCGCGCAGCGTATGTTTTTCTGAGTGGAGTTATGGTGGTGAAGTTTCTATAAAGTAGTCGTTATTATGCGGTATGCATGATATCGTATCATCAGAAGTGTACAGAAGAGGTTCGGCAATGATGTTATTCCAATATCTTCATACATATATGCTTTGTACGGGCATCTTGTAATTCATTGGAGAAGATTCTCATGTTCTTTTTCTGAAGGCGATAGATTTTGGAGCTTAAACTTCGCCTTCTGCCGCCGACATTTCAATCCCATTTGAAGAAAGGATTGTTTTCTAAACACGAGTGCATTTTCGAATCGTATACAAAGCCTATAGCACGAATCACTCCCCTTCTACTCTACATTAAGAATTTATCCCGCACAATTTAAGGTAACTTGATTGAATACCATGCCGTTATTTTTAACAGCGAAACAGTTAATGAAATTGTACCTTGTTCACCCCGTCACCCCAAAAATGCCATCATCATAAATGAGTATGCGCCACGAAAATTGAGGAAGTCCTGCTATACAATAAGAAAGAAAAAGGCAACAGTTAGCTGAAGAAACGGCTGTGATTCGAAGGCTCCGAGTACGTACAACGGGAGAATGCTCGGAAAATGCAATGGCGGCTCCAAGAAAAGACGTCGAAGCGATGGAAGGCCTTCGCCAACGACGAAGTTGCCCGTGGCGTGTCTATGGCTGTCTGTGGTTTCACTCGAACCATTCTGCGTGGAGAATCGATGTAGACACAACGTAGCATCACTTAGCTAAAGCCATACAGCAACCTAGAAGGAACCTAGGACCTGCATCACCTAGCTAAGGCCTCGAAACAACCTGGAGTCCAGCCGAGACAATCAGGATGATATAGTAAGAGGACGTAATAGCCCAGAGGAATCTGACATGCCACCAATAACAGCAGGGGAAGTAAAGAAATCCCTATAGAGGCAATGCAAAGAGGCAAAGCCACTGGTGAGAATAAGGTAACATCACACCTGTTGTAAGATGGTCGTGAGATTGTCTTAGAAGAACTGGCCACCCTGTATACGAAGTATCTCTTGATGGGGAGGGTGCCAGAATCTCTGAAGGATGCCATCATCATCATAATCTATAAGAAAGGGGACGTCAAGGAGTTGTAAAATTACAGGCCGATTTGTGTACTATCCGTTGTGTACGAGCTATTTACCCTAATAATAGCTAATAGAATTTAAAGAACATTAAAGTTCAATAAACCTTTACATATTCTTCATAGATTGCGAGACGGCATTTGATTCGGTCGAGATATCAGCAGATATGCAGGCACTGCGGGATCAGGGCATCGACGAAGCCTATACAAGCGTACTGGAAGAAATACACAGCAGATTTACAGCGACCAGTCCTCCAATTCGAAGAGGTTTCTTTACTTCGAAATTTTACCAATTTCGAAAAATGAATTGCGTTGTATTATAAAGACTGCAACTTTCAGAATGAGAAAAACTGCTTGGTTTGACCAAAGTACAAAGAGCTGTGATTTATATCACATCGATCAATTTGTTGAATTCGAAATTACGCTGACATTATATAGAAGTATGGAAACTCTAATTCACCGATTGAGGCTAGGCACCGCATACACAAAACATTTTTTGCACAGAATTGGCAGAGCTGAAACTCCCGAATGCGAATGTGGAATTATAGATGAAGACGTATGTCACCTTTTCATAGACTGTCCACATCATGATACGCCGAGACGCTGTCTTAAACCAGAACTGTTGGCATTAGACTGCAAAACGTTTAGCATGGAGAAACTTCTGGGCCCATGGCCAACTGGAGTTTTACTGGTGCAAGCTTTAGAAGCATTAACACGTTTTTTACAAGACAGCAGAATTGCTGACAAGCACTAAGAAATAACGAACTTTCATTTCTATAACACATGTACTTACTATGCGCAGTATCACGTGACACCCATTATATGTGTGCACTGAAGGGAATGACGTGTCGACTGTTATGTAGACACGAGTGGATACATCTTCATAAGGACCAGACGTGTGCTCTGCTGTTTTTTGCTGATTGGATCGAATATTAACGAGGGAGACTATCAGAAACTTCATTCGTTGACTTTCGAACAATTCGTTATAGTTTTGTTGTGATATATTCGTATAAGTGTGTCATTGCATATCTGTGCCCGAGTGTTCTATTTTCCATGCACTACTTTGTATGTTTTACTTTAAGATACGCGTTCAAGTTTCACTCAAGGGCTAAGGAGTAACCGGCGCCATAATTGTGCGCCAACATCTCCATATCTATCGTATCAATAAAAAAAAAAAAACTTCGCCTATCGCGTAAAAAAACACTGATAACTTGAAGTTGACTTCACCGCTTTACAATAAAATTAAAAATGGTAATAAAAAGCAGGAAGTGGGCTACACAGTGAACGACGGTAGAGATATCTGGAAAGTATCGCATTCGCTTCTGGAAAGTATGATGTGTTTTGGAATATAGACAAGGTGGTCATTCAATCTTTATTAAGTATTGTTTCTTTAAATTTAGAATAGGAAAGAAGTGAAAAAGATGTAGATGAATGAGAAACGCAAACAAAGGGCAGAGCGAACCCTCATATTAATTGTGGATTTCGTGTCTCGTGCTTCAACAGGAGGGTGGCGGTCGCGATATGGCTCAATTAGTTGAACACCCGGCTGCGTAAGGCAGATGTAGTTTCGGCTTTCATCGGTGATGCGGTCTCTTTGAGTTCCTTTCTGTTCGTTATTTATGTTCTTGTTACTGATACATTCGAAACGAGCCGGAAATAATTGTAGTTATTACTGATTCAGTAACCAAGTAAGATGTTGTGAAAGTCGTAGCAATCTGTGCTTTCGTTATGTTAAAAGCCTTCGTACGATCTCGTCGCTTGGCGTAGCGCAGGCCAAACTGTATGCATCCAGTTGGGGAATATTGAGCGTGCGCTCGCGCCGAAGTCAAGTTTTTTTTCCTCGTGTTCTTCGAGCGCCTCGGTAATGCTATTAACGTAGGTGAAAGAACACACAGCAAAGCCAACGGTAGCATGTTGAGCGCGTGGTCGCTCCAGTGAGAACTCCTTTTCTTCTGGTTCTTCGAGCAACTAGGTGATGATATTAAGTGCGGACGTTAGTATTGTGGCTAGGGAAACACGACAGCACAGAACAAATGAGAGAACTGAAAGAGTAAGCTAACGAGAAATAGAAGTAGAGAGAAAAAAGGACGAAAAAGGAAGAAAAACAGAAGTGAGTAGAAATATAGAGAATAAAGACAGAAAATGAAAACGGAAACAGAAAAATAAAAAAAGAGGAAGAAAGAAAAACTGAAGAGGACAAAAAAAAAAAAAAAGGCTGCCCAGCTTCGCACCTCCTGTATGTTTGGTACCAATAGGTCGAATCTGTCTCATTTTTTTTCTTTTTTGCTAGTTACGTTCAAGCTTACAGCGGGTTTGAAGCAGCAACCGCACGTACTTGTTCTTGCTCCATTTTCGGCGACCTGAAATAGTCCTGCAGCGCCGTATATACATACGCGTTTGCAGTCTTTACAGTATCGCTGACCGTGTGCATACAGCAGCTCGCGAAGAAGGACAAAATGGCTGCCGCTTAATTACCCCAAGCGCACCTTGCTGCATTAATTGACAAAAAGTAAACTATCGGTGTCACCATCTCATTAGCTTAATTGGAATCGGTGTGTCCGTGAGAATGCGTGTGTGTGTTGCGTTTTTGTGCTGTAAAACTAATGCCGCCTGAACAAGAACTGTACTTAATTTAAATGATTTTTTTAACAGAAACCACTCATTCGGTCTTCCGTTGTCTATTTCGTGTGGCACTTCCCAGGTCATTATTCATTATAATTAGGGTTCCGTGTTGTCACAGTTTTGTTTATTTTTCCATGGGAACTATACACTAAAATAAATGCCCTAAAATGTGAGCGTAAACGAAACGAATCTGCACGGTTTCTTTTCAACTCATATTTCAGAAGCCTGAATAATGACGGCGAAACGAAAAATGCAACTTAATCGACTGATATTCTTTTTTTTCCACATATTTGTTTGAGCCTACAGGGTTAACCCAATGGAATAGATCTCACTACAAAAACTTACCACATCCAGAATAAGACATTCAAAACAATCTCACTCACTTAGCCACAGAATAAGTTTATGCAAGTATTTTTTCTTGGTTCAGAGCATTGACGACTGGAATCAGTTGCCTCAATACATAGTCGAATGTTGCGATTTGCAAAGTTTCAAAAAAGCTTGGTCAGAATATTTGTTATGAAACTGCACTGCTTCTGTGCATGTTTGTCCTTCGATTCTCGTGTCGTAGGCTGCTTGTTGGTTGAATATGTTTAATGTACTACATCACTTTGAATACGGTTTTTATCTTTTCTTTTTCTGGTGAAGTGTACGGGATGAATTCGAGCACGTTATTTTTCTTTTCTATTTACTGGTGACCTGTGTGGGATGTAATATATTTATATTTATTTCTTGTTTTAAAATTTTTGTTATTTTCATACTTCATGACTTCTTGAGCGTACGTGTGAGTTTTGTTTCAACACATATGCTACGTTTGTTCATAACAGCTATGTTAACCCGACTCCTGCCTTGGCTCTTGTGCTTACAGTATTAATGAAATAAAATAATAATATAAAATAATGTGTCAACGGGCGTACCAGTCGCGTGGCGTTTTCGCAACGCTGCACGTGAAAGCGCGCGCAGTGCACGCCATCAGTCCACATATCGACTTGCGACACGTCTTTCAGAAAGAAAATAGATGGTGGAGAAGGTCATTCACGAACGCAGTCCATCGCCCGTCCGCGGCTGAGTGCGCCGACAGTTTTTTCTGAAAGGATGAGACGACGATAAGTGCCAGCGTTGCAGCAACCTGCCTCCTTTGTATTGCTCTGGTATTACGTATTAATAAAATCGAAAGGCTTCGTGGTTCTGTACAAAAGAGAGCCCTTACCGCCGAACCGAGCGCGATGTTAGAGCAAGCAGACGGGATTTATTATAGGCATTGGCATGCGCTTATCAACTTCTTTTTATTCAAATGAAAGGGAAGAGGCCCTTTTCATACTCAAGCCTTCTTTTCTCGATGCTATTGACTGCTTTGAACAACGCCTTTTTACGGTGTGCTGTAAAAAGCGGCTTTCGGTAACGGTTTTCGTCCATACGTTGAGGAGTTCTAGTTCTCGCATTTTGTTCGCGGAAGTTGCGTCTTAACGAGGGACCATCGAGAAAAACTCTTGTACCGTAAGCATACGGCTGGCATGTTTCAAATCTTTACGTGCTTGAAGGGCAGTGAGATCCTCTATGACGATGTATTTGTAGTCTCTTCTTCGCAAGTATTTGGGACGTTAAGCCATTGATTTGGCTTAGAGAGTATAAATAAATAAATAAATAAATAAATAAATAAATAAATAAATAAATAAATAAATAAATAAATAAACCGAGAACTATGGCAGTATAAATATCCTTCAGACGCTGGTGTCGCGAAATGTATGTAAGACGACAAGAAACGTCTCACGTACGTTCTTATCTCATCATCGTTTCTGCCCTTTCCTCCATGACCTCACTCCGTTGTGCAAAAGGCTTCGTTAGGGCAGGGTTGGCCATTACCATCATGAAGGAATGAACGATACTAAATAACACCACATTTTAATAACTTCCTTGCTGTGCGTGACACTTTTCCGAGACAGAGGTGACCTCTGAAACGCCTCTACTTCAATTGCGCATACTATCTGAGCCCGCGCACTGCAGCCGAATGCAATTAAGCGCATTTAACAATACACTCGCACTGTGTAGCGGCCTCGTTTTAAGAAACCCGGCCGCCCCCGCGAGTTGACTTATCTGCGCAACACACTTCGGGGAGGGCCTAACGTAGCGGGAAGATGTTGCACGAGGATAACGTGGACTGTCTAGGCGGTTATTTCGAGGACTCGCTTGGTGGCCGGGTCCCCTCTTCTTCTCTTCGAAACTCCGCTCTTTCTTGTTCGCCGCCCACCCACGGACGCGCGCGCGGCACGCCTTTTTCCTCGACATTGTACAGCGCGGTGTAAGTGTGTTCCGTTGTATGTTGTGTCGCTGATAGGACCTTCCGTCCTACTTGTATCGCCACGCCGACCGACCGTATACAGTACATGAGCGGCTGCACGGTCGGTCTTATCTCGCGGAGACAGGTGCGTGCACTCTCGGTCTTTTTTTCGTCTCGCCGTCGTCTCCGTCACCTACGGCCTCGCTCTCACTTTCTCCATCTCGTACCGTCCGGCCGGCCGTAATTGACTACTGCTTTTACGCGGAGCCCCTTTCTCATCGCATAGCTATGACGAATTCAGTGTTAAGCCTGGAACACTTTGGGGGCCCAGGTTGTCGTATGCTGTTGTGTTTGCTTGGCGCAGCGTAGGCAAAACCACGTGTAAAATAGCCACTTGTAGCATATTGAGCGCGCGTTCACGCCGAAGAGAGGGCGCCTTGGGGATGGCCATGCTGAAGTAATAAATTCGGACACAACCTCCAGTGCTAAGAAAAAACGGCAACACAAACGAGATATGAAAATTGAAAGAGCAACCAAAAACAAGGAGTAGAAAGAGTGAAAAGGAAAAAAAGGAAGAAAAATACAAATAAATAGAAATAAAAGAAGAAAAACAGAAAAAAAGGAAAAGAGAAAAATACGGGAACAGAGATGTCTTCGCACCTTAATTATCTGGATTATTCAGGTGCCAAGCCAACGTATTAAGGTAACTTATTAAGCTTGAATAATCTGGCTTTTTTTTTTTCATTTTACTGGATATTACATGTCGCCTTGTGCTCTGTGGAGTGCAGTATCGAATAAGAATTACGTCAGGAGAGCTACTTATTCAGAGCATGCGTGAAACTGCATGTAAGATGGCGTCCGTGTTGTATAGTCGTGTCGAATGGCGTTACGTGACAGAATTATCTCATAAAGAGAAAAGCTATAAACTTGGGAGCTCGTTTTCTTTGTTAGACCCAATAATAATGAGAACTAACAGGTGCTGGTGTCCCACGTAAGCGTACCCGCCGCGGTGGTTTAGGAACCAAAGCGTTGCACTGCTAATGTTGGGATCGCGGGTTCAGTTCTCTGTCCTGGTGACTGATGATTGCGTAATACCTCTTTCTTAGCGACCATTGACACACGGACAGGGAGAAAGGAACGGCACTAGCGCTGACGATTGAAATACTCTGCTACACTTACAGGGGTAAAACAAGTCACGGTAAAACCGTGACGCGACATTACACACACACACACACACACACACACACACACACACACACACACACACACACACACACACACACACACACACACACACACACACACACACACACACACACACACACACACACATCACACATCACACACACGCGCCCACACACATGCGCGCACACACACACACGCGCACACACACACACACACACACACACACACACACACACACACACACACACACACACACACACACACACACACACACACACGCACACTCTCTCTCTCTCTCTCTCTCCTTTTCTCGGGTTGGAAGGGTTCAGGGTTCTTGTGAAAAACACCCAAGAAAAAGCTGCAGCTATTTCTTCATGTGCATGGGTTATGAATAGACTGATGGATAGAAGAGCTTAATTTAGGCCCTATAGGTCGTGCTAGGTTCCTAGCTTTAGATGAATCGACGGATGTATATTTTTTTTACGCACTCATGCTTTTTTCTGGACCCGATGCACTTTTTTTATTTTCATCGCTGTTTAGTTCCGAACTATTGTTCGGATGTTAGCGCACCTCTTCATAAAGACTATGTTCCCAGTCTTGTGATTCCTTCCTACGGAAGGATATTATACGCCCTCTCTCTTTTCTTTTTCCTAGCGTCACGCGAGGGAATGTGGCCTCTTGCTTGATGACTAGCCGTGTTCCATTGATGGGAGCCGAGCACGAAGATCTCTTGTTAGGCCGCTTGCACTCCTAAGTACACCGTGTGTGTGCGTGTATACACTTTTAGAGCACCGGCACTGCTCGAAACCGGCCGTGATTAATGGAACCTATCGACTGGCGCAGCCTGGCATCCCGATTGTGCAGCGTTTCGTATAAGTTAAATATTTTTTTTTGTATCCCTGTCTTGCTTCCTTCTCTCACTCTTTCCTCCACGTTCACTCTCTTTCCCATCTTGGACAGATGCGAGTGACAAGGTGCTTAGTTTCCCGTTCCGTGCCGTTCAGATGAGTCGTAACCACTCGAACGTGTCTTTTTCCGTCGTAGATTACAACTCCAGAGTTAGGGTATTCCTTTTTCGTTGTTGTGAGCCCCATGTAGTGGCAAATCCAGATGGGGTGGGATGGGCAGGCGGAGAGAAAAAAAACACTGATCAATCGAGTTCCGTATGGCAGAGTCTGATGCAGTCATTCGCAGTCCAGTTCAGTTTTGTGAGGTCTTACGTAACAAACTTCGCAGCTTGATTGGCCTTCATACACGTGTGGGGCGTGGTGTCTTATTATGAAGCCGAGAAGCTCGGTAATATATTGCCACGTTACGTCTGGTCACTGCAGACGCGCTATCATTTGTTGCATCTGTTTGGTTTCCTTGCACGCATTATGCTACTGCCTGTTTTTTTTTCTGTATTACGCTTTGTGTGACGTATCGATAAGAAGGGTCGCGTTGTTCATGTTTTCTTTGAGAAGATCGCGCATCACGTAGCGGTGGTATTCCTGTTACGTCCACCAACAGTAACTCTTGTCGACGTCACCACCGGGGATTTCGGGCGCCTGTCCGACAAAATAATGTGGCTGCCTCCCGGAACGACTTCTGGCTTCTGGTTCTGGTTTCTGGTTCTGGTTTCCGGCTGCGGCGGCTGCATTTCCGATGGAGGCGGAAATATTGTAGGCCCGTGTGCTCAGATTTGGGTGCACGTAAAGAACCCCAGGTGGTAGAAATCTCCGGAGCCCTCCACTACGGCGTCTTTCATTATCATATATATGGTGGTTTTGGGACGTTAAACCCTACATATAAAGTAATCATTTGCTCTGTATGTATTCTGCATTATGTGGGCATTATCTTGAGAAGTGTTCAGATTTCGATTTTCTGTATGATGTACAGTCGTTTATTTCTAGTATTTGATACCATTTTGCTTGTTTTGAATGATGCGATTTCAGAGCCTCCCCTATACGTGATGTCCAAGGGGCTTGTAAAAGTACTTTAAGTGCAAAATTTATTGAAATAAATGAAATAACAATACGAGACAGACGCTCAGCGGTTGCTTCAACCCGATGAACTGGCTTCGCGCATTGCAAGAGAGAATTTTATTTTCGGAGTGAAAATTCAATGCGCCTTATCGTTGCCAGTGCGACAGAGGCTACCTAATTCAATTTACATCAATTTTCGATGCGGGCTTTCCCGCGTAACCTTGTTACCTTTGCCCTCGTCCTCGTCTTTTGTGTTAGTTGTCGAAAGTATTTGCGCTGAGAAGTTTAATAATGCATTACCAACTAGCGCAATCCCACACTTTACCTAGTGGTGCCAACCCTGAAGGAAATGCGGCGCTTGAAGCCTTCCTTGTTTCGCTTCGGTTTCTCTTCTACATCGAATGCTGTTATGAGATCACAAGAAGGGTCGCTTGCACCGTATTTGACCGCCGCTGCCGCCGTTGTCCGTAACTACTATCGCACGGTATAAGAAATGCAAAACTTCAGTAAATACCAAGGACACGATGAGCTTCGAACCCGGGTCCCTTGCGTGCCAGCCCAGTATTATACCACAGAAGCAGGCCGCTGCTTGAAAGTCCTTTGCAAACTGGCCTTACGCAGGTTTGATGTCGGGAGAGGAATCGTGCTAATATGAGTAAATAGAGCGTTTTAGCACAGCAAAGGAACAACTGGGCGGCGCACAATTTGAATTGCGTAACTAGTGCGCCGTCGAACGCCCCAACCCACTACAAAAGCTTCAACCATAATTCTTCGTCTTTGGGTGTTTGAAAAAGGCTCTCGCTTTCACATCGAAAAGTCACAGCTTTCGCTGTGGCTGTGTACTCTCTTTCTATCTATTTATCTTTCGTCCGCCGCTGCAGTGCCCCTTCGTGCGGCAGCAGCACAGAAAGATCGCCTAGATGGTTAATAAGCTTGGCTGATTAACCATTCGTAAGGAGTGCTCGGGCGTCTTTTTTTTTGAAGTCCTTAGTGTTTCTCGGGATACTTCGACGCAAAAATATTCGTTGGTCGGTCTTTCTGTTGCTCGTCCAGTTGCACAATTCAGCCACGCGGCGAAAGTTGAGGAACCTTCTCGTGCCCAGCCATCTTAATTTACTTGCTGCGTTCACACTTGTGAACATTGTCAAGCAAAAAGCAACTATTACGCAAAATTTAGGAAAACATAAATGCGTAACTATTATGTAGCGTGTTTCTTTATTGATAAATTCATAGATACGTAAATCGAAAGACCGCAGCGCTGATTACACTGCGCTGACGACGCAACGCCATGAAAAAAAAAAAGCGGGTGTTTCTTACGCTTCCACAAAACTAAACTGAAACGACATGGCGCTGCTACCTACCAAAAGCTCTGCGTTCTAGAAATCATGATCTCCGAGATTGCGGGCGCGCGGCGGGTTTTAATCTGGCACTAATTTCATTTTTTTGAAATTACTGCCAGAAGGCGTCCATATCTCACGCAGCGCCTACTCACCGATTTTCTCGCGCAGAACGTCAAGTAAATGTTTTATGGTCTCTCTTCAGACAGATGAATACCGTCTTTTTTTCATGCTCCTTAGTTACCTTTGTTTAAGTGTCGATCAGACGAAGGGGCGACGCACCTTAGTGTCTCAACCTGTCATCGTTTGATGTCATCATGATGGTCCATTATAAACTTAGTGTATGCGCCACGAAAATTGGGTAAATTTCACTACTAGCCACCGGTGCGCACTGTGCACATCATGAATTAAAGGTTAGACGTTATTATTGCCCGAAACACTCCATTTCACTTAGCAGTGGTGATAGAATCGCCGAAGAAATATACCAAGACGCTCAAGCTTCTTATCCAGAACTAGAGACACAAGCGTGCATCTCTACGTCAAAATCATCTGCTTGAAACTCTACTGCCTGAAACACATCTGTAAAGTAATAATGTGTTAGTAGACCTGTAGCGAGTCAAGCACATTTTCCTGCGGAAATACCCAGCTAGAGCTGAAACAGATTTCCCTACATGTCCTGCCATCACAATATTTCATTACGTTTCTACCTTGTTACCTCTTTTTGTCCAGATTTCTTCATTCCCTAAATCTACTCTCTTCCCAAAAAGTAGGCGGACATCGTGCCCTTCTGTGTGTCAGCCTGCTCCTCCATATTTCCATAGATATATATATAGGAAAAGGTAGAGATGGGGATAGAGCGAGATGGAAGCATGGAAGAAGATAGAAAGAGATAGAAAGAAATAGAAAGAGGGACAGAGAGAGAGACTCGGAGAGCTGGTACAGTGTCCCTTCCTTGACAGGGCTGCACGGTGTGCCTCGCCACACTTTTTTCGGTAACATGCGGTCATTTCTTGACGACACGGTGCCTCCGCCCTCGATTGCGATCTGAAGCCATCGCAATCGGGCACCGCTGAAGGCAGCACTACGTGCCCCGAATACCGCCACGATCGTCGCTCGGCTTGTGACGCCATGGCGACGAGGCCAGGCGATGTGTGATTGCGTGTAGCCCATGACATGTCGCGATTAGCAGCCAGTCGGCCGTGGAGACCTGTGGCTGTAGACAGCAGAGTGTGCGCGACGCACTCATCGAACGGTGGCGCTCTCGTCTGATTCGTCGGATGTGCGCTGTCTAGTCACGCGGGCGGCCGAGCTTACTACGTTGTCGAACACACGAAGTTTGGGCTTATGTTGCTGTTGCAGGTTTAAAGCCGGGCCTGTTGAACCGTACTGTGGAATAAAGTAGTCTTCGCCCGTAGTGTGGAATAGAAAAAAAAGTTGAATGACCCAACAACCCGAAAACACGTCCATGTGAGGCGTATACGTTCCATGCGGAACACCATGCACAAGCTCACCTCTCGGACCCACGCTTAGTTGTTCGGCCTGTGCCATAAGCTCAGTTGGTAGAGCTCAGGACGCGTCATTCGAAGGTCTTAGGTTTGGTTCCTGCCGGAGGCAAGTTATCCTTTCACCCACTTTCCCTTTCGTCACGCTTCTATTACAGTTGCTGGTAATAAATAATATGCCCTATTCCTTCCTTTGACTCATTGTTTGTGACTAGCCCCGAAATCGCCACTTCTTTCCTCCTTTATTTCACCCTGTATGCGTGTGTCATTTTTCCACGAAACCGAAACAGTTCGCGCTAGCGTTCTGTACTACCTGTGATTTTTAATGTGTCTTCGTGTTGAAACAGCGTGTCGCGAGTGTCAAATATACACAACCAACTAGAATTACTCTGGTTCTTTATGCGAAGAAGGCCCGAAGAGGTGTCAACTTAACAAATTTTTTCCGTTTCTGAAAATCTTTAAATTATAATAAAAATATGTGATTCAAGTACGAAGGGGAGTTCAACAAATACTTTAATACTCTTGTACAGCAAAAATATGCGCAGCTGTGAACAAAACTATATAGATTTTTTACTTTTAACATTGTCGCGAGGGTAGTCTTCATTCGGTTTCCAGGATGCACGTTTGCCAGTGCATGATTAACGTTACTTGTTCATTCGCCCAACTTTGACACGCGACTACTTATAGTCATTGACAATTGGGCTATTGGTGAATGGGATAATAACTGAAATAACTCTGTCCGGGAAAATTAACTTGAGCCCCTCACTTCACCCTGACTCGGCAAAAAAAAAAAAGAAAAAAGAAAGGAAGCCCAAATCCGCTTATCATAAGCGGAACTGGCAACTCTGGTGCTAAGGTGCAGCCACTTCAGTGCTACAGGCGCTCACAAAGGGTGCATTAATTGAACGAAAAGCATGCGCTGGTGTTACTACTCGGTTCACGTTTATCTCCACTCTGTGGGTATATACCTGCTATCGTTCGGCGAACGCATCCGTCAAGTCGTGCATTCTTTTTGAGCTAGCAAAGGCGTAACGAGAGATAAAATTAAGAAATACCTACCAACCTGTCATCTATATCCGTCAGACTGGCTTACTTTTGTTTGCGCACTTACTAGCTGTGTTTTACACAAATCAGTTCTGTTGCCTCTGGCTATTCTTCGTATCTACATACGCGGTCCCGTACGTGATTATGCTTGTGACTAACGCCTGGGCCGTTTTCGTGCAGTCTTTTTTCAGTCCGTGGCTTTTGCTTGTCACCCTTTTTTTTCTGATGACTGACCTGTTGCACGGTTTCTTCAACCTTTTCTAACTCTGCTCCTCCGGCCCCATAATAAGTTGTCCAATAATGCGCAGCGTTGAAACCTGAGGAATCGCGATGCCTCCCACCTTCCGTGTCTGCGGCGGTTGTCGGCCTCTCGGGCGTTTTATTAGCACTAATACTTCAGGCTTTTCTAGGTCGCACGTCAGTCTACGTGCTCCCAGATATCTTTCTGTTCGATCGACCACTTCTTGCAGATCGTCTTGCTGTTGGCCTGTGGATCCCCCCGTGATGGAGAGGTCGTCAGCATATATTGTATGGTCAATTCGTGCTATTTGTTGATTTGTTGGAGTTCCTTTGATAACGAGCTCATCGCCAGATTGAAGAGGGTTGGAGAACGGAGCCTTTGGGCGTACCCTTCGGTGGTATTGATTGATATGTGGGGTTTAACGTCCCAAAATCACCATTTGATTATGAGAGACGCCGTAGTGGAGGGCTCCGGAAATTTAGACCACCTGGGGTTCTTTAACGTGCACCCAAATCTGAGCACACGGGCCTACAACATTTCCGCCTCCATCGGAAATGCAGCCGCCGCAGCCGGGATTCGATTCCGTGACCTGCGGGTCAGCAGCCGAGTACCTTAGCTACTAGACCACCGCGGCGGGGCCCTTCGGTGCTATTGCATGCTTCTCAGAGCGCAAGTCGCCTATTCCCACTGTAGCTGTCCTTTCTATCAGAAAAAAAAAAACGTAGGTATACACTTTTTGTTTTTCCAGTTATGGATGTTAAGGTGCTGCAGTATGGTTTCGTGCGACACGTTGTCAAAAGCAAGAAAATGTGCATGAATAACATGCAGGTGGTGACGCTGCCTCAAGATTTCTACATCACTTCTCCGTCACGTTATAGATTTTCATTGCGTCTGCTTGGGCTTACGTAATCGTTAGTCGCGAAGAATGATTTACCCGGTGTTCGAAGCAGCACAAAGTCATAGCATAGTAAGTTTCAGATAATTTTATTGACCCAACATGGCCAAAATGTGTTACAAGAGATTGGAATCCATGAGGTCACGCTGACATTCACGTATATACTGAACTTTCTGTGCGAAATTCAACGTTAGAGCTTTATTTTTCATTTCTAATTTCATCTGTGACGGTGAAATTTATGACAACCTATAATTCTTGAAGAGTAATTTGTCAGTCTAAAATGATTTAAAATTTCTGCTTAGTAACCCCTTTAAATTATGTAAACGTGCGAAAATTTTAATCATGTAAACGTGCGAAATATGCTGAATTTTACGTACGTAAGCATACTTCATATTTAATATGCAAGCGTATGAAGTACGTTTACATTTAAGTAAAAAATTAGAAAAATACAACCTTGCGATATTCGTTAGCGCAAATGCGCATATTCAGTGTTTTTTCTTGGTACCCCATTCATGGTCATGCTGTATACCTTGCAAGCCGATGCGAATCCCGGTCAAGTGAAGTATTTCACTTTTTGTTCAAGCCTCCTCCATTTTTGCGTGTGTCAGGCAAAATTGAATAATATTGAATTGAATTGAATAGAAACTTACACAAGGATGAGAGAAAAAGCTTTTGATTGGGTGACTCCTCTGCCAAAAGTTTTATTGCGCTATTCTTGGCATGATCCATGGGCCTTATGAGAGAGTAATGGATCTAGCTTGGTCGATATGTCACAAAAGTGTGGCTGCGATACTTGCCCTGATATATTGAAAGAACGAAGTTTTGACATTTCGTACACCTTGAAACACGTCTGTTCGCTTTTTATAAGCAGGTAAATTGACGGGCTGGCTGACAAGGTATATGTTAAGATTTCCCGGCTAAGCGAATATTGATCTCACGTCTGCGGGTGACGTGACTTATCGATTCGACCTCCGTTTAGAGCAGTCCGATGCTTTCCATTATTTCACTGTGCGTTGGCGGTGAACGCTTAACTATTTGAATTGATGCAGGATCCGTGAAGGCGATCGTGACCAGGATTTGGAGACATATACACGTAGTGCCATTTCTCGTTGGAGTCATCGGCGGCCTGCGGTTACTAGTTACCAAGAAAAAAATAGTTGTTTTGATACTTGCCTTTTTTATTTATATTGGACAGACTATGGGAAGGTAGGTTACGTTAGAGCCGGCTATCACAACACCATGAAATTATTGAAGATAAACACAGGTGTGAAGAAGAAACTTCACAGAGAAGAAAAATTAAGAATAAAAGAAGAAAAAACTAATCAGAGACACTATGTACATTCGTCAGCACCCTTAACACGAATGATCCGTCGCGTGTCCTGCAGCAGTTTGATTGACGCTGGCGCCACGTACGTTTGGGTTCTGTTGCCAGGATGCTAACCATACAAGCCGAGATACTATCCAAGCCTACCGAAGTATTATCTCGGCAAAAGCTATCCCGGCTGCGGTGGCTGCATTTCCGATGGAGGCGGAAATGTTGTAGGCCCGTGTGCTCAGATTTGGGTGCACGTTAAAGAACCCCAGGTAGTCGAAATTTCTGGAGCCCTCCACTACGGCGTCTCTCATAATCATATAGTGGTTTTGGGACGTTAAACCCCACATATCAATCAATCAATCTCGGCAAAAGCTCCCAGCACTTTGTGGCTGGCATCATTCAAACTAGCCATGGCCACGCATCGAAGTGTTCGTGCTAAAGGTGCTGACGGCTGTACACAATATATACATTAAATGGCTTAAATGCACGAATAAGCACAGTATGTATGGTCATAGCCCAGTTCATGTATCTGGATCACATTGCGGATAGACTCCGTACAAATTGTGGCAAGGCATAATATGAGCTAAAGACACTTCATTAGATTTGTGTCCATTAAAAAAAATCATGGAGGGCGCTCACTGCGCGCCTTTGATTATCGAAATGTGGCCAAGGTCCAATTATTTTTCGAATTCTGGGAATGATGTATCGTTCTCGTCAGTTATTGCATCCGTTTAATTAGCCCATGTGACGGACCTCCATCTTTACGCATGAAATGTGACAGATAAGGGAGATGGCCCGGCGTTGTAACATAGATATTATTGATATGCGTTTTGTTCAGCTGGCCATATGAGCCTCGAGTCCACGGGAAGTTGAACACGAAGTCGCAGAGGCGGAACCAACAGTGGTTTTTAACGCGCAGCTCTAAGGTGTCCGCGCCTGTGTTGAGTGGCGTTGCCGTCAGGGGCGTCAGCCATAAACATGGGAACGTAACCGATAGGCATGAGAAAAAAAAGTTACACAATGTCCCGCGAAAGAGAACCATGTGTTGATGCGAGGCAGCTGGCGCTCATCGCGGCGTTGCGCAGGAGAGGAACCTGGGCAGGCGCGAAGCACGCAGTGATGGACCGGTGTTTCCTACTGGAGCATACCAATCGCTGCTAATTGGCAATGAGAGACAGAAGGCTGATTGGATACAGAGACCCACAGTCCGCTTTTAGATAACGCGCGCACGTAGCGAATTTTCATTTTTCAACCATGCGCAGGTGAAATCCGTCACTGGCACTATCTTGCAGGTAAGCTGTCGAAATAAAGCACGGTGAATAATATTGCTACATAAAAAGCTGTCAGCTAGGCGACAAAAAGGATGCCGCCCTGTAGCTGTTCTATGGTATTTTCGCGTGCCACCTCATCAGTAATGAAGAAAAAAAAAACCGTTATCACCAGCTGTGTGAGATTATACATACACAGTGAAACCGATTATCAAGAACTTGAGAAGCTTTTTGTTTATTTATTCATTATCTTTTCCAGAGCAAATGTTCAACGCCCACACTTCGTGAGATAGCTTCTGATTAAGTTTAAAGTGTCACGAGAGGTTCACAACAGAGCGATACTTGTAATGAGCGAGAACGTTCAAAGAAAATTACAGCAAGTGAGCCGTTGGTCTAAATTAAGACCGGCGCAACCTGTTGTCAGGAAGCGCAGTACGAAGTCTTGCGTAGGGGACGGCGCGCAGTTAATTTACTGTGCATTCCCCCTTTTTTATAGCAGGGCGGTAAAAATATGGTAATTAGGTTTTTTATAATAAAATTTCTTACAAGGGCATTATTCGTTCTTCATGAATTGATTTTGTTCCTCTTCACAGTCATCTTCTCTCTTTTTCTTTTTTGCAACTTTCAGCTAGGATCTAATTACTGGCGTGCAAGGTTTTTCTATAACGAAAAATCGGCTTCCATGGGCTGCAGCTTGAGTGTTTGCAATGTTAGTTTTCTTTGGATTGCAAAGTTTTTTTGAGCGTTCAATCTCTGCTTGCTCACCGAATTGTTATCGAGCCGTAAAGGGTATTAGTGTTCGCTGGGGCTCAGAGGCTGTCTTTACTGGCAGGTGTTCTGGAGTTAAGCCCTTAATTTCTCGTTTTCTATCGGTTCTCATTACGTTATTTTGTGAGATCGACAAGCACTTTACCGTACAATAGAAGACGCAGTGAAATTAAGTTCACTTTACTGCCCGTTGGTGTGAGGATCCATAAATGTGTAGTTCTGAAAAACAAAAAAAAAAAAAACACCTTTTCGCCTCAGCGGGGAGCAATTAAGTCACTGTGAAGGCCGTAGTGACGTATTCTGTCCTCTAACATTCCTGATTAATGAATAGAAAGCTCTTACTACACACGCCAGTGTCAAGTCAATTTTGTAGTCTCTCTTGTCTCCAAATTGTTTTATAGCTTTTTCTTTTTTTACAGCTAAGTTGTGAGATCACAACGGCAATTTTGGCACCGTGGTTGTTCGTTACCGCTAGCTCGCGAAAAAAAAACAAACAAAATAAATCAAGTATACTTAAATTAGAAGGGGTTTAGCTCCCGAGTCCTCTTATTGGCAGCTCACAGTTTTCCCACAAAGCCATGGTTGTGTTTTGAGCTCCGTTACAAACTAACCCTACCTACGTGGGGCCCATGTTGCGTAAGGTATTACGTTAACGCGTGTAATGGAGCGTTTTAGAGCAGTAGAGTAGCAACCAGGCGTTAAACAATGCGAATATCTTGAGGGGGTTGTTGAATTCTTCCAACCGATTACAATAGTTCTCGATTCTCATCATCCACACCGCAGTATCAAAATAGTGCACATACCTTGCAGGTATGCTATAGCGCGTACCATGCTTTTCAGAAAAAAAAAAGGCGAATAATGACACAGTGGACGATTTCATAAAATTTATGGTTTACAGCGTTGTGAGTAACATGCATGCGTGCTTGTGGTAGTTGCTCCAAGAGCATTTTTTAACCACTTATGAAAATAGCGGCCCTGCTTGGGTAGAACAGCCTGGCTATAGCAACGGCGCTCTTCCAGCTTTCGCTGTGCTGCGCTTTCCGCGCTGGCTTGGTGTTTTTTATTTATATTTTTTATAGAGCATACTACAAGGTTACTTTTTTCGAAGCGTTTCTTGTTCCTGTTTTCATTGTGTGGCGTAGTGAGCCAGTGTAAGGACCTTTCATATCTTTCCGATTTCCCCCTCTCTCTTTCTCTCTTTCTCTCTCTCTCTCTCTCTCTTTGTGTGTGTGTGTGTGTGTGTGTGTGTGTGTGCTAGTGTTTTTTATGCTGAAGGTTTTACCTTACGTTATCTGTTCGCGCTCATGTGCATATTATATATATGGGTATGCCACGAAATACATGAAGACATACAGAGGGAATAAAAAACAGAAAATACGGGAATGCAGAAAGAAAATAAAACAGAGGAGGAAAAAAAAAGAGAAGGCTGAATAGAAACAAAGAAGGCTGCTCAGCTCTGCACTACCTTCAGGCTTGGCACCCCAAGTGCTAAGCCGCCGTAATTTTTTTCTCACCGTGATTCACGAACTCGCCCAATAGAAGCACAGAAAGGTGCCGGTGCGGCAGCGGATACCAGCTGCCCGATTTTTTGGCTACGTTCTTCTTGCAACCTGTTTCCGACGACAGGGGAACCATGAATCTCGGCAGCTCTCGCGGGAGGAGATGACGCTCGGGAAAACAACGCACGGCTGCCATTACACGGGCGGTGAAAGCGAATGATGTCGGAGAGAAGAAAAAAAAAATCGCAGCTTACGGGACACGCTATACTACGAATCCACGCTATTCGTACGGAGCCCCGGTAATGGGCTCCATACAGCGCGTGATGGTGTGTGTGTGTGCGTGTGTACGTGTTACGTCGACGAGGAAGTCACGCCTGCCAGAGTGGGCCGCTTTCAAGGACCCGTCCCTCGTGGCTGGCCGCGGAGACGGCGATGTTGTCCTCCTCCCGTTACGTGCTTTTACGCCGCATGGAGCCACGCTATGGCTCCTCTAAATGCGCGCAACGTTGGGGAAGCCGATAGCATAGAGTTTCCTAAAATATTTATGAAAGGGAACTTTCAGCCACCATGTGAGTGATGGGCAGTACATGGATTTGCGTAGTCCTCGTGCTCGCCACGTCGAATTCCCTAATGGCTTTGTTTATTGTTGCGTTTTGGCGTTTTTTTCGGATAAACAATGCATCGCTGTGAACTTCGTTACCAGGTTTAAATTGGTGAGCCTAAAATGGTTAAGGCTGTGAGGGGGAGCTGCTGAACATGTGCTGATCGAACTTCATCTTGTGACGAAGTGGATGCATGAACACGGAGCCAAATGGAGCCAAAACAGCGAAGTTTAGTCAAATCCGTGCGTTTCCATGCTGGCTGAAACACCATGCGTTATAGCCCATAGATATTAGCGCCAGTGTTCCCTCTTGGGCATTAAGAAACTTTTGGGGCTAGAGGACGTCACCTATAGGGGACGTTGACTTTATGAAACTTTTTAAACCTGCGGTCAAGTGGTGCAGGTTTTGTCCACTATCGTGCACCGAGTATTTTTGTAAAGAGACCGCGATTAATCCCTCATAAAACGGAAAAATTCATCGTTGGCGGTAACCGTTCCGTGGCGTCGGGGACGAGGGATGCAAGAATTCATTATCTCGTGATGACACGACGTCATCATGAAGTCTCAGATTGCAAAGAATTGTGACGTCAACATGACGTCACAAGTTGTATCGTGACGTCGTGTGACGCAACGCCACATGATGCCGTTGTAGCGCCCTCCTCTGGGTGGCGGACGAAACCGGAGAGCGTGCTACTTCATCTGAAGAAAATGTGCACGGCGCTTGGTTATACAGGGAAGCCATGGCTCTTGTTCCCTGCTCCTTTGTAAAGTAGATCTGTGACTGAGAAGAAGACGAGTTTCGTTTTGGAGTCGTCTAATAGGTAAATGCACGAAGGACTGTGCGAGGTTTTTCTCACCTTAATCATTTCGTTACTCCAGGTCTATTCAAATTGATCACCGGCTAACAACGCTTTCAATCGTTGGTTTTCGCATGTTAAATTTCTTCCTTCTGTACCCAGCACTTCCTAGTAGTTAGTCAAGCCACTGAACTTTATTAATAAGTTTGAATTTGCTAGTTTTTGCTACAGCAGTTTTTACGGGTGTGTTGTTGGGAAAATGCGCTTGGCTGACAAACTTGGCACAAGTGCGTGCTGTTCGTCGTTGTGCTACTATAACATCGAACTTATCAAAATAATCTTTACCCTTCAAATATCAAGTTGAGATGTCAGCTTCACAATCTGGCCAAGTTGAGCGGTAATGATTGTCTGAAATTTGTCGCAGTTATTCACTGCTCGGGCTTTTAGTGTGAGAAACGTTATTGTACGGAAAGTTATTTCCGAAGGTCCGCCGCATGCATAAAGTGTGGAGGTGGCCTTTTCCGCCAGTTTTCGGCAACTTCGGTTTCACTTGTATCGTTACATCAGACACGGGGCCACATACAGTGTCACTAGTCGCTTCTATGGCGGCGTCGTTGCGCGCGCATGGGGGCGCACCATGCGCCGCTCGAAACTATCTTGCGACCGCACCTCATTTGAGTGGCGACGAGTTTTGAGTCCGAAAATGACAGAACCTTAGCTTCAAGCTCTCATGGCGACGATGTAATGCGTTGTAATGAAACAAGGGCACCATACTGGTGGGTTTCGTAGCGACGGAACATAATTATTCGTCACTTGTAACATCGACTCCATTACTTAACACGTGATTGTTATGAGATTGCAAATGCGTTTTGTAACCTTGTGTTGGAAATTTCCGCGCTCCATTATTCTAGCTATGTAGGATCGAGAATGGGAAAAAGTTAATCTAAATAAATGTCTCGGTTGGCAGATGGTACGAAAGTAGAGCCATCTTGCGGCCGCGTAGATGTTGTAGCTCTTTGTTTTAAGGAATCTACGCGAGGTATTCTTGCGTTATTTTTGTCTTATTCAGTGGTTTGAATTTAAACAGAAATGCGTATATTCGGACCGTATATACCGGCCAATTCTCGTCAGAAAGTGCTCGACAGAAGTAACAAGAACGTCGCACATTTTTCTACTGTTCGAACGCTGCAAGAGGCAGCTATATAGAAGCGTGTGGACGAATGTGCTTCGCTGGCACACTTGGTCCTTCGCCTCTTCTGGACGCGTTTCGACAAGATACCGACTTGTCACTTCCGTGGTTGAAACTCGCAGGAATATTTCGCGCATTCACCTTAGACGACTCGAAGGCATCTTCTTCTTCTATGTCGATGTATTCGGTTATTCCGGTGACGCAGGCAGCGCCAAGCAGCTTTCCTCCGAACCTGGCACACGGTGATAAGTCTACGACGCAGTTCGGTCTCGCGGTATTCATTAATGCTGATTCGTTTTCATTCAAACATCTATTCGTCTCTTTAGCGAAATAAAGTGTGGTCTGCTGCGAAGCTAGGGTTCCTGACGAGCTTTGCGGCCTGAGACGCGCACCTCACCGCCGTCTTGTCCGCCATTTTTTTTTTTGAGGTCGCGCGCTCTCTGGTTTTGTTCGCCGCCAAATGGTGGGTGCTACAACGCCATCTTTTGTGATCTGGATAGCGGCTGGATAGTTTTTGTGAAAAAACTATTCAGCCACGTGAAGTATTTAGGCATACTCATTGATTGATATGTGGGGCTTAACGTCCCAAAACCACCATATGCTTTTGAGAGACGCCGTAGTGGAGGGCTCCGGAAATTTAGACCACCTGGGGTTCTTTAACGAGCACCCAAGTCTGAGCACACGGGCCTACAGCATTTTCGCCTCGATTGATAATGCAGCCGCCGAAGCTGGGATTCGCTCCCGCGACCTGCGGGTCAGCAGCCGAGTACCTTAGCCACTAGACCACCGCTGCGGGGCCTTTGGAGTTCGTCCTAAAGGCATTTAAAATGAAGTACACCATTTAATGGTAGGGCAGAGTGCACGTCTTGTCTGCAAGAATGAAAAAATCTATATATCTAAAACATAAAAAAATTGTGATGAATTAGAAACACATTGTAGTGCCTGGTCAACAAGTTATAAAAATTAAAATAAAATCGGTTTTACACTGTACCTGATGCAAATGCCTTTTTTTTGCAGATATATGCTAACTTCAAAAAAAAAAAAACCGCTTCACCGCTTTCTTTAATGCACAGCCTAACTACAGCAAAGGATGTAGGATGTCGAACTGAATAAAAAAAAGTCATTTACACGAACACAAATGAGATAACTTGTGTTATTTTTACGGCGAAAAAACTTGAAAACTTCATCGAATTTCTCATCAGAAAGGGGCCGTTGACAGCCCCGCCGCGGTGGTCTAGTGGCTAAGGTACTCGGCTGCTGACCCGCAGGGCGCGGGTTCGAATCCCGGCTGCGGCGGCTGCATTTCCGATGGAGGCGGAAATGTTGTAGGCCCGTGTGCTCAGATTTGGGTGCACGTTAAAGAACCCCAGGTGGTCAAAATTTCCGGAGCCCTCCACTACGGCGTCTCTCATAATCATATCGTGGTTTTGGGACGTTAAACCCCACAAATCAATCAAGGGGCCGTTGACAACAAGCCACTTGAGTGACTTTAACAGAAAACTACTAACATGTCGTTGCTTCAGGGAGCATGACTGATGATGCGAATCTTCCTGCGCATGTCAGGTCATGCTCGTGTGTGCTACGGTTTGAGGAAGCTAGGATTATCGAAAAAAGTCGAGATCAAACAGCTAAGAAACTATATACCAGAGGCTTACTATATTATTATAAGTAATGGGTAGGCTTGTGTCAGTCACACATCTATTGCACTAGTATCAATCTGACTTGTCCTTCTTGAATGAACTGCTCACGTGATACGATGTCTGTGGCTACTCTTTCACGCCACTGCGCATGTGTTGAAGCTTGCCTGTTTTTTCAGCCTGCACCGACAATAAACATTTGGTGGAGCCCGTATGTTTGTTTCCTTTCATCTTTTTCATGTTCCTATATTGTGCCAGCTACGAAATCTTCGGTCAACCGCTGCAGTCTCTCGTGCAGTGTTGGGGCTAAGCCGAATAGACAAAATAAAAAGCGACATTGTGAATGAGAGATCCATGCCCGAAAATGTCGGAGCAGGTGGCGCTCGTCTCATACGGTTATGTTGAGCAGAATGAGTGCGAAGCCCCGGATCGCATCGAAAGCAGTTGTTCTGGAAGAAAGGCATCCGAAGGGGCCTCGATGGAAGGGAACGAGATCACGACAAAAGAAACCCACTTCGTCCAGTGGCTCGGCGCACCCTTTCGGGCGTTCGCGCATGCGCATCTGGCACCGTTGCCGCAGGCAGTCCTTTAGTGCCGTGGCTCACTCCGAAGCTACCTATTTTTTGCCGTGTTTTCGGAAGGCAAGGCACGTTCTCAGCCCGAGGCCCTTCCATGCAACGCAAGCTGCCGACAGGGTCTGCGCTGCTCTGCCATCTGTGACGTCTCATTCGCAGTGGCGGGCTAGATAAGGCTAGGTAATTCGGTCGTCATTTATAAAGGCTACGCACAAAAACTTGCGAGTGTGTGCGTGTGTCTGTGTGAGTTCTTGAAAGACGTGGTCCAAGCTTGAAAACTCGTTCTTGGTTTCTAAGTTTACACCAAGCCTTTCAAGTAACGATGCACCAACTGGCCCAACACAGCGTATTGTTGTGTGTGTGCGCGCGTGTGTTTGTGTTTGTGTGTGTGTGTGGCCTGTAGCCATGAAGTTTATACTACCTTTCAAATAGACTCTAATGTTCGTGAAACATCACGTGCGGTTGCAGCACGGGCTGTCCGGTTTTTTAAACATTGCATATGTACTCTTATGATATATATGCAATGCGTCGGGTGAACGTCAATTGTGGTTAAGTGCCATCCACTGAGGTTGAATTGTGTAGCAGTGCAGGGTTACCATGCTCGCGAGCACCTGCGCTTCGTATACCAGCTTAGTGCTTCTGGTGTCATTAATATGCATGTTGCGTTTGGCATCGTTACGCAGTTGTAAACAACTGACTATATTAAAGCACATGCGGCTGTTTAACGTATGTCTGTGCGTGCGTTTGTACATATATTTAGCGCCACCTCGTAACTTCTCACTCAATAAAAAATGAGAAGGCATTCACCTTCCCAACGCATGCTTCGAATAAAATTTGATTTCCTAGGTACGTGGGAACGGCCGCATTTTTTTTCAGGGGTAAATTGAAGCGGCACTTACTGGAGGCCTTGACTATTTGAGAAAAGAAACACGTATTTTCATTTTTTCTGTCAAACACTCCCGTCAATGATGAAGGAAGAAAGTCTGAAGCCCTTCGCTGACCAACTCACTCACTCACTCACTCACTCACTCACTCACTCACTCACTCACTCACTCACTCACTCACTCACTCACACACACACACACACACACACACACTCTCTCTCTCTCTCACACACACACGCACGCACGCACGCACACACACACGCACACACACACGCACACACACACACACACACACACACACACACACACACACACACACACACACACACACACACACACACACACACACGCACACAAACGCGCGCTTGTGTGAAAGTACTTGTGCTTCGCATTTTCTATCTTCATCAATTATCATCTCGACCATAAAAACTCATTTGAAGTTCACGTCCTTCCATGAAAAATTCATGCGATGGAAAGGGGGGCTTCGGGCATCCTCTCTGGCTACGGACCTGGCGTGCGTTTGTGCGGAAGTGTGTGTGTGGGCAAACTCCTCCGGTCCGCTGCCGCGCTGACCACATTATCGACTCCTACATGCGTGGGCAAATGCCTGTGCATGTCATACCGTGCAAAGAAGCCTCCAGGTAACTTTCGACAGTGAATTAGTGCTGCCCCTCCGCTTAAGCGCTCATGCAAAGCTGAATGTCCATAAACGGTACTATAATTTCGTCTCTAGCCCCTTCGTTTTGTTTTGTAGCTATTGTTATTTTGACCACCCTGTTCTCTTCCCTCAAGGCAGCGCGTATGATGCGCGTCTCGCTTTATTCCGCGTCGCCAGGCATTGACGTCACCGAGAAGCACTCGGCCACAACACATCCCTGTGGGAAGTTTCCTCTCTCAGAAGCGGGAGATCGTTAGCTTGCGTGTCTGTTGCGCTTGAATGGCGGCGCGCGTTGTTAGACTGTGAGCGCAGACTTCACCGCTCTGGTGTGCTCGAATTGGCCTCTTAAGATTCATCGAGAGATACAAAACAAAGGTATTCAAAACAATGCTGTGTTCAGTATTAGAAAAGAATGACTGCGTTGGTCGCTTGCAACTCGCCAAATGAACTGCTGCGTCCCGCTTAAGCCGCCAGAGGCTTCTGGGTGCACGTGTAAGGGCGAATGCTTTTCTCAAAAGGCTTTTTCGTATTAGTTACATGAGTACACTGCAGGTCCTGACTTCATGAAGGATTTGATATCGCTGTCGTCGCACACCGTACTTGAAATCAAGTTTAAAGCAGCTTCGAACTGGGCGTGTCAAGCCTGAAGGAAGTGCGGAGCTGAGCAGCCTTCTTTGTTTCTCTTCATTTAGCTTTTTCTCTTCTCGTGTCTCTTCTCTTATTTACTTATTTCCTCTGTTTTGTATTTTCTCTATTTCTATTTATTTACGCGATAGCGTTAGCTCGTGTCGCAGAAAACCCGCCGCCGGCGTCGGCCCCGTTGGTTGTGAACGAAAAATCGTTTGTGCGTCTGTAACAGAAAAATCAAGTTACCGAGATAGCCGCGGGCGGCCGCTACTTGTCCGCGCGTGCGTGCGCGATCACACTAAAAAAGCTGCGCGATCGGAGAGAAAAAAAGTGCTCAAGGTCACGAGGCGCGGTAGTATCTTTGCCTTGCCACCCTTCCCTGCTCAGCTTCCAGCGCTTTCGTCGGGACGAGAGAAGAGATAATGCAAATGCAGCATGCGATGCGACAAACCATTGTAAGTACACTCGTACTGGATAGATTCTTAAAAATTTTTGTGGCGTTTAACTCGTGAGTCAATAAGCTCTTTTAGCGCATTCATTCCATGGTTGCTTGAAAAAGTGTTTCAGGGCCCCTTTAACGCATTTTGTACGACAGGTGTCACGATGAAAACGAGCCCATTCGGCGATAATAGCGCGCGCTGGTCCGATCTACTGTGTGCGTGTTTGTGTGCGTGCGTGTGTATGTAACAAAATATATTAATAAGTATGCACTTAGCGGTTGAAGGGTGCACTAAGAACCGGATTTCGCTATCTCGTTCAACTCTTGAAGGAAGGGTCCCGCAATTTCTTCTTCCTCTCACTTCATGCATGCTTCAGACGGGAACATACCCTAGTCTCGTAACCTATAGCCATTATTACTCCGATATTTCAGAACTTTGTCTGGACTGCCAGAATCGCAGTGATTCCCCCATGCTCTGGGGGTGCCCCTCTTTACAAAGAAAAAACGAAGAATTTTCTGTGAACTCCTTTCATGTATTGCTCTCGAGTCCGGTTCTCATACAACTCAAGGCTGTCCAGAAGGTCCTCGATGCGGCGGTGAGGCTAGGCCTCCCCGTCCCAACGTGGGAGCGGCCCGCGATCCTACCCCTATAAAACGGGGGTGGAATCCTTCAAGACCCTAATAAAAGTTTTTCATCCATCCATCCATCTCACTTTGTCTAGTTCTTTCTTGCTTTTTATTTTCTGCATATGCTGCACGTGAAGCATTACGCCAAGCCACAATGACAGCGTAAGACAGCTTGGCTCTCTAAGGTACTCCGAAAAAAAAAAAAAAAAAAAAAAAAAAAAACTCGCTTGTGGGTTGTTGCTATTTTGAACCGAACATTCCAATAACAAAACGAACTGTCATTTGACTAGTGAAGTACGTATTCGTGGGAAGTAATAATGTTATGCATAAGATTAGTAAGGCAAGGTAAGTAATAATCCATTATGTGCCCACATAAGATGACGTATATAACAACGATACAAAATTATTGGGTAATTACTTTACTCTTGTGCGTCCTTTTGTGGTTGCTTAAATGCCATGTTTTCTGGCACAAAAATCATTCTCATCATAGCGGTACACTACGAAGCCGTGTTTAAGAGACGCCATGCTTATTGGTAGATCAGACCTGAGTTGGTTTTCAGGCGTTCATAACGTGCTTTAAATACCCTTACGCTCACACAAGGAAACACATCACCAACAATCACTAGTGGCTTTTTTTGAAGTGGCCCGGTTTTTCCTTGTTTTCAACAATTATATATGCTTACACCATATAGGGGCGCTCAATGCGATTTACAGCGCGGGAGAGTGTTGCCTCACTAGTTCAAAGGCTGCGCATGGCTTCAACTTGTTTTTATTTCAACTAATTTTATTTTCTTATTTGGGATCATACCCAAGTAAGAGAAGCGCGTTGTGTAATGGAAAAAGTTACACATCATCTGCCCCTAGGGACAAATGTTCGTGGACGATTGTTACTAATCCGGTAAAAAGTCAGTATATTAGAACAAAAGTCATTCCGTACATAGCACAAACTGTAGATAAGAACGGTATGTGTTCCCAGATGCATTCCGAGTGAGAGGTACATGAGACACGACTGGGTGGTCTATAATACAAACATAGGCCCACGCGAAGAGCTAGTGATAAACAGAGTACGTTGAAGTAGCCGGCTTTGTTTGGAAATCATTATCATTGTGAGCGTATTCCTTCTGTATGTATTACGGAACGGCACGATAGTCTCTTCCCCGAGTCATTTCGTTTCGTATGCGTTGGTCGCACTATTACAAATACTGCCGCGCCACCGTACTGTGGAGGTGTTTTTTATGACTGACCTTGTATACGTTTCTAAGCGGTGCATCTATACTTCATTTCACCACTACCGTTTGAAGTGTGGTAGTGTATGCATGAGGTGTATGAGTGGGCGAAGCCCCGAGGGATCATCCGGATATAACTGTGAATTCCCCCCCCCCCCCTTACGCGAACATGCAAATGAGTGACGACACGTGTGTACAGCATATACTATGTTGTTTTATTGGTCGTATATGGCATTGAGGTGCGGACTTCGTTTTCTCTTCATTACGACTGCCTTATGTTCAGTGAAAAATGAAATCAGTGACATGAAGGGTCAAGAAAGTTTGCAAAGACGAGGTCTACACACGTTTTGCCGGTTGTTTCTGGTTGTTTATAGTCACATGAAATACATCTCAGAACATATGGCGATGTCATGCTGCACAAGCCAGTTGTAGTTTATGATATCCACATTAATGTCACCAGCCAGTATGAATGGGCCGTTCTTGTATTTTCTATCATAGTCTCCCATTGCTCCATTGCTCCATCGATGGATATTGCTAGGCTGGCTCGGGGAATATGCAGGGCGAGGTGCATTGACATTAAAACGGTTTCATTTCATAGTTTTATTGCAACAAGTTTGCCGCCATGACTCTGACTGCTCATTGGTAGCTTGAGATCCAGGGCGGTGTGTGGCGGTTTAGCGTGAGTCCCAACAGCGCCCACCGGACGCTCTGCTTATTCTGTGCATGACTGGAAGGAATTCATTGGTGAACTTTTTTCTCGCGTTCCACGACGTCTGCTTTCGTCAGTGTGGAATCTCGCTTGATATCGTCTGTGGGGGCATTGAGAGAGCGAGCGTTGAGCAAGACCAGGGTAAACTCTGTTGCGGGGTCGACGTCTTCTTGAAATGCTCAGAGGTACCTCTACGTCACTGTCGGCAATCTGGGTTGCTTGAGGCGTTCGAACTCGTCCATCATGCTCTTGTACACGCTGCTGTCTTTGTCAGCAGAGAGATATAGAGAGATATATGGTATCAAGAAAGACGTCATAATTGTGACGTACCTTGCATGTGTTGTGCCGTGATGGCAGAAAGAGATTGTGTGGTCTGGAATGCGCTTGTTCTTCATCGTTACTAGTGTCATCGTCATCGAGGGACGACGGCGAATAAGGCTTGACCCTAAGGAGATTCGCCCCTGATACCAGTCTTTATTACGCGCTTGTTCTCATCTTTGCGCGGGATTCAGGATACGCTGTCTCCTGGTGCATGTTAGAAACTGAAGCTACTAGAACGGTTAGATCATGATCATTGGCGTTACTCGCTGCGATGGAAATGTGTCACTAGGCGTCAACCTGTGTGCAACCACGTCGAAAGGTGCTATAGCTGCCAAACAATAATACACGTTGTACAAACTCTGACAATTCTACAAAATAAGCATTACTTCTGTGAAGACTATTTTCATGTTTGTGCTCTACCAATTCGTCTACCTAAGACGATGGGAACAGCCACGGTTTTTTGTTTTTGTTGTTATTGCGGTTGGTGCCGTGATGTGGCTTCGGGGTTGACGTCGCTACAAGGATGTGAAACCCTGCTCGTGTGTACATTCGTGCGTCGTTAAACCATAAAGATAGGTGGGCGTAATGTGACGTGCGTATACCACTTGCGAAAATACCATATATAAAATGCAGTCGAGCCTTGATGATACAATCAAAGTTCATACAAAGTTCGTGGTGATATGAACTTTTCTGTAGTCCTGGCCAAGGCCCATTAGCTTGCAATGTAATGGTGTACGGTTCTTGCCAACCGTTTTAAAGGTGCACGAAGTATATTTTAGTAGCACGATGTCATGCTTCGGCGTCGGCGCCGTCCACACCGCTGCGTCTTGTCCCGCCCCAGGAAGACACCCGAAAACCGTCGATTCACTCCCCCTCTCTCGCCTCGCAACGCCGATGCAGTCAGCTTCCACTAGAAAAAAAAAAATATGACTGGTTGCGCTGCACAACCATTTAATGGCCACCCCACATATGTAGGCCCTTGATCGCGCGTTCGGAATTGAGTTAACTTGGCTTTCGCTCGACGTTGCAGGCAACACCTCTCCTTCATTCAATAAATAAGAGTATTAAAGACGAAATAGCAATGAAGCATTCCTGTACTATACCAAATCGCGCAACGTTCACGTGGTACCCCAACCACTCTGCGATGCATTTACTCGAGTTTCTCCGGTTGGAAGATGTGGGCGAAAATTTTTCACCCCCCCCCCCCCCCCCGACGTTTGATAAGAACGTACGCTAACACGCAGGTTCGAACAGGTACTGCCCACGCTGCCGCAGAAGACAATGCGAAATTGTGCGCGCGAATCTTGGAGGCCATAATGCTCCAACGCGCGTCTTAGTGGTTAGATTACAGATAAAGTTGGCGTTGCCATCGTGTTTCTACCCGACGAATGCTGCTGTTTTCGAGGCTGCGATGTTGTAATGGGTTTGCACGTGCCTTCCGCGTCGATGCAAACCTTGTGCATCCAATAAGGGGCGCTATAGAAGGTAGATGGGGACCGAAAGAGGAACTTCTCGGCTTAAGAAGCTACGGCTCGCCACGTTAACATGCACGATTTTTGGGGACGCACACATTGGCCAACTCTTCGATTTTCACGTGAAAAAAACGAGTCTTCAGCAAACCTGCCGAGTAAGCCTCCCGTTAGTGAACCTCCCGCGATAAGAAAATAACAACAAAAGACAGTAGTTCTCAAATTTTCTGCCCTTCATCCATCGTGTGCAAAGCACTTTATAGGTTGCTTTTTCCGCGGTACCCTGGTGTCATGCGAAAAAGCGTATTAAGATTACGGAGGGGCTATTAGCGATCAAGGATTGTTATCGCATGTAGTTCCGCGCACGCACCGCATATTTACGACGGCAGGTATCACCGGTGAAATTTCGATGATAGTCATTCAGAGCTGTAATCATTGAGCGTGATGTTGTTGAGGCAATGATAAGCAATAAATGAAACCGTTAGACAGCTTTCATTTTCATATATTGATTTTTCATGTTTTCTGCTGATATAGATTTAGGATGATACAATTAGTATCACCGAGGTTTTACTTTATAAGTAAATTCCAATATATTGCTATAACAGGATTTGGGATAATCAGGGTTATATGTGGAAGTGCCTCAGACAGGCTGGCCGACGTTTTGATAGGAGGAACTATCTTTCTCAAAGGCGCCGTGTCATTCTTGGCGTGTTAGTTTTAAGGTGGTCAGTAGTGACGTCATCTCCTGGTGGTGGCGCGTGTCTCATATGGTGGTTTTGGGACGTTAAACCCCACATGTCATTAAAGATTTACTGTTACGCTGTTTCCATCTGTCCGGTCCCATCTTGATTTTGGATTTCTATAACAGGATTCGGGAATATAAGGCAGTATATGAATGCTTGCCTTATATGTGCTATGCATGACCTGATATTCCATATTCTTGCTTTAACCATATATGAATGGGGCCCATATATATAATTGCAAGCCACACACGTCTACATATCGATACTTCTACATATTGCCATGTATAGATGATTGCTATATATGAATTCAGTTTGTAGCAGCCATTGTAGCAGTATAGTTTATTGTAAAAATATTGCTGCCTGATATAATGATGTTTTTTAATAGTTCGCAGTCACCCTCGTGCTTTCAACTCGAAGTTGACTTCTGTGAGTGGAGGCGTTCAGCTCTCAGCGTCTCTGCGCTACCGAATTCGCAGTGCCGTTGAACTGAGCGCAGCAGATGACGGCCCTTGCGGATAGGCGCACTCGCGCTTTATAAGTGTAGATTACTATAGGCGCCTGTGTCGGACGCGTGCTCTCATTGTATGCTGCTGTGGCTGGGCGTAACGCAGCCGGAACCACAATTGGCATAACCATTTATAGCGTATTGACCGCGCGTTTGCGGAAACAAGTCTTCTTTCTCCTGTTCTTCGAGTGCTTTTATGAAAGTTTGGAGCATTTTAGGTGGCTGGGGCTCTCGTATGTTGTTGTCTTTTGGTGTAATGCAAGCGAAAACGACGTAAAAAAGAAGAGGAAAGTGGAAAGAAGCGACAAAGAGGAAGCGGGAAAATAAAAAAAAAACAAGATAAAAATAGAAAGACCAAGAAAGAGAAAAAATTATTGAAGAGAGGGGAAGTAAACAGAAATGTGAAAGAAAGCATTGAAAACAACGTAAAAAGGAGAAATCAAGAAAACGCCAGGCCTGCGCGGAAGGCGCAGCACACTCACAGCGAAAGCTATAAGAGCGGTCTTTCGGAGTCTTTATTTAAACACTTGTTGGGTAACTGCTGCAAGAAAACTTGCTTGATATCCACTATGGCATTATTAATAAAAATTTTAGGGTAGTAGGCCGAAATTCGCTTTATTATTTCTAGTCATTTTTTTGAGAAGCGTGGTCATTATTCGGACGATTATGGACATTATTCCGACGAGTTTAGACAAAAGATACATATTGAGCTTTGCATGAGCTTAGCCTTCTGCGTAATAAAGTTTTTCTTCATTAAAATTCATTTTGCTGCGTACTGTTGCATTTAATCACTTTGCCGAAAGTACGTCCACTTTACAAGAGTTGTTCGACGTGCCCCTTCGTGCGAGCCATGTGATAATTTTTTTTTTCGCACAAGATTCACATTACCAAAAGTGAATTTTCACTGCATTTGTACATTTAGATTTCATTTTATTTATGCACAGAATGTCAGAGACTTCAGGATGAATAGATACTTATTTGCAACCTAACTACGATTTGTTTTTATAGCAGGCATAATTAGCATATGTCATTATTTTTGTTACGATAGCCTATTGAGTGCATTGAAATAATGTACTGATATGGCGCATTTACAGACCAAGGTGGTGTTCGAAGGGGCTAAAGTGACTAAGCGTTTAATACTCTTTCCTTGTTCTCTTTTTCATTCCAGGTGAGTGTCTTTCTGCTTCGTCAGGGCCGTCCACAGTGGATTTAATTACGTAAGTAGTTCGTTAAGTGACGCAACTTGGTGGTGGCAATGGCAATAATGTCTTTGTAAACGTCACTGACTTAACTACCGTATCTCGGTCCGGCGCACTGGAGAGATTTTGAAAGCATTGCCGCTCGCTTCTCATGAATAATGATGAATAGTGCGAGGCCCGCCTGTTTCGCGCTTCAGCTGTGACCTTAAGCACAACGATAAATACTTTGTGGCGGCTGCTCGGCTCTTGACAATGCACGTTGTGGAGTTGGTGGTGCATATTTTTTTTTTACTTTGAAAGGATTCAGCGCTAAAATTTAAACACCGGCACCCAGAAAGAAGTGGTGGGACAGGTGCTGTGCTCCAAATGATTCATTGAAAGAGAAGTATGCTGCGCACGAAGTGAAAGATCCTGGGCGCATGCGCCTTCAAGGTAGAAGGTTTAAAAACCGCTCTGCTTATAATTGCCTATCTAGTAATAATTTGTATTTGCTCGTGCGCAAGAAAACAGAGGAGACACGTATCACCCCTTTGCTTGATAAAAGCTTACTGTATACCCTCACAAAACCATTCGCCCATGCTTGCTCCTGCAAGGTTAACGACAGAATTTGCCACCCAAGACTTCAGAGGATAAATATTATACCTAAAAGTAAGGACATACTAGATCGAGAGTTTTGGGAAACCTTTCTTTATCAACAATGTGACTGTAACATCGTGTGACAAATATAGCTATGACGCGATGTCATTATGACCCATACAACCACACAAATAAATGCGGCCGCCGTCGATGGGTAGCAAATCTGCAACCTCGAACTTCGTCGCTAAGCTATTATATAGCGAATGACTCGGGGTCGCACGACACTGTGGTAATCGGAAGTCACGGCGGAGTCATTCGCCTTTCCAGCGTTTTGATCGTGGTGCTGTTTGAATTTATATGAGTCTATATTTGAGACAAACCCGTAGCTGGTTAGGGCGGAGGGGGGTGCTATAGCCGCACCTCTACCGGTATTCTAGTGGAGGGGGTGTTTTAACGAAAATAAGTTTTGAAAATTGCTGTTTTCATATAATAGTCCAGGTCTTCGAAAGGAGCCCGACAAAAAAAAAAAGAAGTCACGATTACGGGTTAACGTGAGTGCCATTGAAGACGCGTAATTCTATGACTATCGCCATGCAACCACGTGCATAGCATTTAGGTGTGTCTAAGAGCCAAGGTGTGTATGGCGCAGGTCCAATTCACGCTCACGGTGACAGAGCTTCAAAAGGTGCACCACCGTTGTGTATGTGCGTGTGCGTGCGTGCGTTGCGGAAGAGTAACTCGCTACTATGTACGCAGAGTTCTTCTAGGGAGGTGAAGGTTCGTCGAAGTGCTGCCCTCCCAATTATGTCAATCTGTGAGGCTGACATTGCGCATCCCTCTTTGGTGACTATAGGCGGGGATTGTGCCCACGCCTATGAATAGTATATAGGGCAATATTAATGAGAACTAACAGACAGTGATGCTAAGGAATGCATGGGGGATGTTATTAGAAGCAATTCTCATGCCAATGTGAAGACAGAAAAGTGGATGAAAAGATACTTTGCCGCCGGCAGGGACCCAAACTGCGTTTTTCTGAATAACGCATCCGATGCTTTTCCAACTACTCAGGCCGTCATACCTCCGTACATTTTAGGGGGTATATATGAGTCTAACGAAGAAAAACGAGCTCTTGAATTTCCACTTCTTTCCTCACTGGACAGAAATTGTGTTTTCCTCTAGTGTGCCTTTAAAAGGAGTTGCAACCGCGTCGCTCTTCATTCCAATTTTTACAATTGGTGTCCAGCTTTACCCGAGGCACTCTACACTTCGATCTTTCTTTGCGTGTTCGCTTCTTACAAGCGTAGTCGATAAATCCTATTTTGAGCAACCACCTACTTTGCGCGCGCTATATCTGATCAGCTTTAGAAGCACCGAAACGTGCTGTTATTGTGTTTTTCTTTCACGTTCTTTCTCGGGGCAAGTGTATCGTTTCTTTAGGGTGTCGAAGGATTACGCCTTGTTTTTTTGGCAACAAGGAACAGCGGCATCTTACGAGTCGATAAGCTCATGACCCTTTCACGCCAAGCGTAGCTGTAGATGTTCGCGCGGCTCTAAGTCGGCTCAGAAGAGTTGTTTGTCTTTGAGAAAGCCGCGGCTTGGGCCTCTCAATTTTGTGGCGAAAGCTTACGTCCACGTCCACGATCGCGCGGAATGGTAGAATCGTTATATATATATATATATATATATATATATATATATATATATATATATATATATATATATATGTTATGCCGGGGCCACCAAGACTTTGGTGGCGTACTTCTTCCGTCACAAAAATAAGTCGTAGAAATGCGTGCAGTCCCAAGACAAAATAAATCTTTATAGAAAAAAAAAAAGATTCCGTCAGGCGGAGTCCAGCTCACGACCTCTCGGCTCACAAGATGCTGGGCAGGCTATTAGAGGCCTCTGACCAGCCGAAAAACCCGTGCCCCTTTCATGCCATGCGTCGTTATAAATGTTATCTATAGGAAGTTCCAAGTCATCTTGGAGGCTTTGTTTGTACTTGAGATTCGGTGCTTCTAACCATGGCTAGGGCATTCTAGTTGGGAGCCAGTTTACGTCGACGATCACACGAAACTGTGCCGTATTACCGCTGCCGTATTACCGCCGGAGTATATTTTAAAGCACAGCTCTGGGGCGCCCACTCTTGCGATGAGCGTTGCGTCGCCGTCGCCGTAGTTGTCGCCGTCAATGGCTTAACCGATATAAAGCAAGAATTAGCCCATCGGCATGAAAAATTAAATAAGAAACAAAAAATACCCAGGATTGAAAAGTATTTGAACCTGCAGGCCCCCTGCGTGACAGTTTTACTATAGAGCCAAGCTGATCCCTGAGATGGGATTGGAAAAATACCCTATACAGGCGTCATGTCAGGCAAGGAATCGCGCCAACCTACGTAATATACCGTGGCAAAAGAGGAAAATAACAACTAGTCATCCCACAATGATAGTTACGCAACGAGTGTGTGGTTTAATGCGGCCCACCCCGTGCAATGTGCTCAGTCATAATTCGTCGTTATCAGCCACAGGCAGCATCAAGAAAGTGCACATAATTCGATACAGATGTGTGGCGGCTGCCTCGCTTACCAGCAGATAGACGAGTAATGGTGCATTGGGTGCTGTTTTCCTTAACAAAGATTGTTACTTACGACGTAGTAGACACCTCGCGGAAAGACAAAACTTCAAACGCACTTGGCCTTGCTTCAGCACGAAGCTGCACTCAGAATTCGCATTAGGAGGTATCGTGATATTCATTGAATTTCTTGGTTTTTTTTTCTTATCCAGGCTCATTTTTGTTTTCTTTAATAGCCAAATGTAGAGTGGTCTCTGTGTAATTATTGCAATATTTTTTTTCGAGACTTGTAGGTTAAGGAAATGGACTTGTGCGGACGTTAAAGGACGTCTTTCGGCATTTTTTGAGCCTTAACGTTCCACTTAGAAAAGGTCCTTGAAAGAGTAATTTATTCTGAGCTCTAAGGCTTAGGTAAACGAGAGGGAAGGCGTAATGGTGATGATCCATTGATAAGTAAAAAAAAAAAAAGACATGGTTGATGCCTGCGTCATAAGAATCGGTGAAAGTGAAACTTATCCTTACAGATGTAATTGATAGTTTGGCTTACATTGATGTGAGAAAGCTTACACAATGCTTGACAGCTAATGCATCGTTTGATGCTTTGACGCTTGGTGATACATCTCCATTGCGAGGACTAACGTCCATGATCAGTGGACGTTAGCCTTGTGGTCAGAGGTGCTTATGTAAGTAAGCCGTAGAGAGCGGAATCAAAGAAAGAGCCATGAGACCCGTCACTGAAAGGACGCCAAATATTGGGTATACGGTTGGCAACTCGAGGCAGGGTATCGAAGGCCACTGCTCTAGTTCACTATAGCCACTGCCTCACTATAGAGAAACGCAACGCGCGTCGTGTCTACACTGTTGGCCGGCAGTGATCTTTTGCGGCACACGACGGACGGGATCGCGGACAGATTAGTCACGGGGTATGTGACGTAATTTAGATTCCTCCGCAACCAGGTTTTACACGATAGGAGAGACTTCACACTACAAGCAAATATTTCGGCGTTCCTCCCCAAGGATCGCAACGGCGATTTCGGCTTTCGTCGTTTCACACATATATGTCCGCGCGGACCAAAACGGGGACGCGGGAACGGCTGACGTATGGTGACCTAGTACGCGACCCGCAGGTTCGAATCGTGATTTCGTGCGTCGTGTGAATGCAGCGGAAGATGGAGTTACAGTCAGGCAATGCAGAGCTATTTTTTATGGATTCTATATATGAGCGAGGCTGACGCTATTACGATGCTTGGGGTATCGCCTCCTGGCGTTGCGGTAATGTAGTGACATAGATGCACTTCTACTGAAAATGCGTCGAAGGCGATGGACACGCAGAAACGACGCGTTGAAGAAATCCCCGTGGATGTCGTGGACATCATGCATTAATTGGCCTTGCTAAGAGCGCTATCACAAAACACAGGTTTTATACTATATAAAAGGCGCCCTTGAAAGCTACCATTACCGTAACGGAAACACATCACTGAAGTCTTGTTGAACCGCAGCATAAAACACTTTAATAATTTAAAATAACAGCTATTAAATTTTAACTTCTTCCTCGGATGGACGAGCAAAAATATTCTGGGAACGCGCGCGGTTGCCGACCTGGGCTCCGTTGTTACTCTCATTTTTCGTGGATGAAGCGTTTTGATGTTTACTTCCATTTCTTGAAATCGCGCTGGTGGCCGCTAGCTGAAGTTCACGGTGGTCATGCGCTTCATCATTTATTGCGGACAAGACTATACCTAATATGTGATGACGTTATATGGGGACGTCATCACATGATGGCGATTTTCGGCATTATTTGTCGTACGGTTACCGCTGGAGGTCAAATTTTCCGTTTTGTGAAACATCTGAGGCTTTCACCACAATAAATTTGTACCAACTCGGTGAAATCAACGAGCACCGGACGGGGGGGGGGGGAGAGGGGGGGGGGGGGGTTGGAAGACCATCGGCACAGCGGCCTTCGTTCTGCAGGCGATATAAAACAGGCCGGAATCACAAAAAACACCAAGTTGTCATTCTCACCAATGGAAGCACGTAGCCGCTCCTGCCATGACGTGTCTTCTTTCTTCGCCTTGTTTGGGATGCGCGACCTAAGTTGAATCGAGCTAGTTCATGTTTAGCTTTGTTCTGTGTTGCTCTGTTTCCATTGACATTTTTGCACGCTTCCGTCTCCTTTGTGTCTGAGGGCATACTTGCTACGCTAGAACGTCAACGTCATTAGGGCCGGCTTCATATAGTAGCGGACCCTCTAACGGAGCCCACTTTTATGATATATATATATATATATATATATATATATATATATATATATATATATATATATATATATATATATATATATATATATATATATATATATATATATATATATATATAAGCTCTTCGCTGATGACGCAAGACCTATCTATAGTGGGAGCACCTTCAGACCACCGCCATTTTTTCAATAAGTCATCTTTAGAGGGAAAAGAAAAAGGGTGCTGAACTTAAACATTGCATAGAGAAGGCACCGAAGGAACACTCATTTGCATATTTTTGTGATTAAAACTGGCTCTAAAACGATGTAAAATATTGTAGAGTACCAAGCGAAAAAAAGAAAAGTAAGGTTTTTCGAGAGGCGCCCGCGAGGCACAAAAGCTTCCCGTCACCGCTAAATTACTCATGCGTGAATTATGAGATCTTTTTTTTCTCATTTTAACCTAGAGCATCTAACGTCTTGCTCGTGTAATAGACGTTTTTTTCAGTGCCCTCGGACCAGTATATGGCAGCACTCCCTCTCTCTCTCTCTTGCTCTCTTTTACACGCTTTGCCTACACTGCATGGATTATTGCGGCTAAACATTTTTGCACGAAAAAAAATTTCTAAGACCGTGGCGGCACAAAATTCGTTTGCTTTTGCCAAAGTGTGCACAGTAGAATAATGTATATAAAGAAGAACGGCTATTTGAACTAGTTGGTTGAATTCCAAACGCGAAATTGCTGGAAGAATTTTGTGCTTCGGAAGAAAAGCTCTTCCAGTACTTTGGTGTTTGCACTGCAACCCCTATTAACATGTATATAAAAAATCAATATTTGCGAAACTTCAGAACAGCGCTTGAGCTTGTAAAGAAGTTTTGTTTAGTTGTGCTATACTGAACCGTTCCAATTTTTTTTCGGCTATCTAGCAGCTGGACCTTCTAAAAAACCACAAAAATCTTCAAAGTTCGCCATTTTTTTTTAATGCTAACTGGAACTTCCTTTAAGCAATCCTAATATTGTTGTGGTTCTTAGGAAACCTGGCTTTTGTACAAAAATATGCAGGAGCGAAATATAATTTACATCTTCCCGAAAATAATTTCGAAATTGGCAAAAATATGCCATTTGTTCCATATTTGACCGTATTTTTTTTACTGATGCGCTTTAAGAAAAGTTATCATGAACCGGCGTTTGATGGACCACTCCATGGTTAAGTAAGAAAGAAGGTCTAACCAAATCATTTTTTTTTGTTTTAGGAAAGAAAATAAGTTTTGAAGTTGGCCCTCAGAACCCACCCTACATTTTTTTTTTTGTTTCAACTTCATCGCAAAGCACGTGGTTGCCCTTTCGGTTGGCACTCATGGCAGGAAGCGGCAAGGTGCGAGGGGTAAGCGCATTGAGAGTGGTCGAAAGTCTTGTTGCTTGGATGTCAAGGCCACGACTATTGAGTTCGCTTTACAACGTGAGCTTGCGTGGCGTGCCCATTGGGAAGTATGGAAGCAGTACAGAAGCTTGCAGCATTGTTGGCACATTGTGCTACAGGGCTGTCGTCACTAGTAGTACACAGAGACCGATACAAACACAGCACATTGTGTACACTTTCTCTTACGTACAGTACAGACGTGAGGCTACAGTGTAAGCTCTTGCTTTCCACGCAAAAGGGCTGGATCTGAACCTCACTCACACCCGGGAATATTTATTATTGATTCCATTTGCACATTTCTAGATTTTTCTGTCACGCGAAAGATGATGATCTTTCGCTCCTGAGCAACGATGCCGACACCTACGCCATAATTCCTGTGAAACGACCTCTTTAACGCTGTCGTGTGAAAAGATACAAATAGAAAGTATGGTTCCAGTGAATAGTCAGGGAAACTTCGCACCGCCGTGCACAGCGGCGTCGTGAAAAAAAAAAAAAAGATCCAGGATGCCTGAAAGCCGCATCCTCGCGTAGCCCTGTCTCTCCGATACGCGGCTTTGACGTCAGCGTCGAAAAGACAACGGTGGCCGTATAACTTGCGTTGCGGGTGGCGTGTTTTGTTTCGCCCCGACGACCTGGCGACGTCGGAATTCCTCGACTCTTTTTTTTTTCTCGTTTGTTTTCCTCGACGAAGACTGATGAGCCCCGAGAAAAAGAAAACACGCCATTCCAAGAGGGTTTCCGTTCTCCGCGCCATATGACTCGCTTCTTACGTTTTCTCGCCGTTCGCTTTGTGTCGCATTGTTCTTAAAGATCGGAGTTTCTTCGTGGCTCTCCACAGTCGTAGATACCTATTTGGTCTTCATTTTAACGCGATAGCGTCAAAAAGCTCGTTTAGCAGAAATTCCGGCGTTGGTGTCGGTGTGGGTGTCGGTGTCGTTAGTTGTGAGCGAAAAATCATCATCGTTGTGTGACCGAAAAATGGATGAAAATGCAAACAAAATAAATAAAAAAACTTGGTCAGAGTGGGGATCGAACTCGGATTGTTAGCATGGCAAGCGGGCGTTCTCACAGACATCCACGCCGCTGTTTGCGAATAGAGGAAAAGTAACGCCCTCTGCTTGAAAATGCAGTGAAGGTAACTTTCATGCTCTAAACACACGTCTATATACATTCTTCGCAATACAACATCACATATTTGCGTAATAATGCGTGCTACAAGTTTACCTTGCCATCTGGCGTCAGAGCGTGGTATTATCGAGGACAACGCAGTGATCAATGGAAAGGAAAATGGTAGATGTAAAATTAGGAGACTGGAAGAGGGCGCAGTGGGTCAGGGAACAAACGGGTGTTAAGGATATCGCAGTTGAAACCAAGAAGAAATATACTTGCACGGGTCACATAGGGCGTAGACAGGATAACCGCTGGTCATTAAGTATAACTGACTGGATTCCCAATGAAGGCAAACGCACGAAGGAGACACAAAGTTAGATGGGCTGTTGAGATCAAAAAGTTCGCATGTATAACGTGGCAGCAGCAAGTGCAGCACTGGGCTGATTGGAGGTACTTAGGAGAGGCCTATGTGTCCTTCAGTAAATTTATAATTAGCCTGATGATAATGATAACAATGACAATATAGAGTATACTGCGTTACCTTGTCACGTCGTGTGGCACATGTCCCTGTCAGGCTGAAATTATGACAGATTGTTGACGAATGCGCCGTAAATGCAATATTTTAATATGAGCTGGGCACTTTGAGGCAGGAAAGCTTCGGTGACTATGATGTCACCCCATAAACATGTCTTGATGAAGCACGGTAATTTTATGTAACTAAATAATTGTTGACGGCGCAGTTTATTGTGCTGCGCCGATGCGTAAAAAATAGGTCAAGCAGTCGAAATACATGAGAGTTATTTATTGGTTGAAACCATTGCAAGAGAAAACCATTTTTTTCTTGAATTCCTGTCGTTAGTGAAGTCTGCAACATACCGTAAAACACGAAGTGGCCCAACCATAGAGGTCATCACTGATAATACGCTCTACATTACGAATGAATGCCAAATAAGCATTCTGAAGATCAAATTTCGTTAGGTATTATTCCGCGCAATTCTTTTTCTTTGCCAGCTGTACCCCAACTGGCGAAAAGGAGGTGCGCTCCCAACTGTGTATCCTCTGCATGCCAAAACTTAAAAGGCCCATCATCGTCTTTGGATTACAAGTATTTACTGCACTGTTCATTGACAGTCACCAAACTTGGTAGGTGAGCTTCTGTAGGTTGTGCTCGGGTGATTAGTAAACTTTTGATATTCCCAGTATGCCATAATTTGTACTAGTCGTGAAGCTACAGAATAATAGCCGAAGAATTGGCGGATTGGCTCTCTGAATGTTTTTTTTTAAAACTCTGTATGCTGCTTCTGCGACCGTATGGTTAACGCTCATGATTAGCACGAACAACGTCCAATAATGGTCAGTGCCTGCTTCGTATAGGGCATGTGTTTGCTGCCTTTCGGGTGATATTATTGTCCGGTCTTTTCTTTGTTAGGAAGTTTTGTTTCTCCATTTTTTTTTGTTCAGAACTGGTTGGACTATATAGAATGGGGCTGTAGAGGTTGGCGTCGAAAAGAAGTGAATACTTACAAGGAGAGGCTGGACTGTATGGCTGTAGAGGTAGGTGTCGGAAGGAAGTGAATACTTACATGTCGGCAAACGCTCGCACTTGAGCTCCTTTCAGACAAGCACAATGGCCCTCTGGGACATCGAGGAGAATTTCCTGTGAGTTTTCCTAACTACGAACGACTTGGAACATCCGAAAGCAGTAAAAAAGAAAAGCGTGTGTACGGCTATATATGAACCTGCAAACAGTCACTAGAAAAAAAAAACAGAAAGAAATCACTCACACTGTGGGGCGACGTTGTTTGGCGCCGTTCTCTTCGTTCGTTGCTGTTGTTACACATTCTCTCCTCTCGGCTATGTGCTCTTGTCACGCGCAGTCTGCTTTCCGGGCGAAAATACGATGGCCTTTTTTCCGGTGAGGAGGTGAAATACCTCTATCTTCCGTAGAAATTGTTGGGCCAGTTGGTGTATGTCATAAGACAAAAAAAAAAAATCTGACGCAAACCGGAAAAAAAAGGTAGGTGAACAGAAAAAACATCACTCGCAACTAACTTTATTCTGGTTAGGACCGTCTAAATATACCGCGCCACATATGCTCAACAACTGACTACCCGTCACAGCGCAACAAATGGTGACTCTCAAAGTCTCAATGCAGGTGCAAATCTTAAAAAGAAACTTTTTTTTTAATTTCAAACCCGGCTAATCGCGGCGCAACACTTATCACTAGTACCGATAATCTCCATACTACATACGAAGAACAAAATAAGAAAAAGATATTCGTATTACCCACGCGTCGTTGTGCCGAATTATAATGTTCAGAAAAGGTTTTCTTGACTTGCACTTGCATATAGAGTGCCCGATTAATGCGATGTGATGCGTAGTGTGGTGTTGTGTACACACCGTCCTCATGTGTGCACCGTGCAATATTGCGACGGCCTTTCAAAATCAATTACGAGTGACGCTATTTCCTTTCGCATTACGCACCCTTCTTGCAGCCAGGTGTGGACTCAAAATTTCTTACACTTTCCTTGCTCGACCGGACCTCAGCTGAGTAACTTCCGGAAATGTTGAATTGCCAGGGACTTGCTTTAGCCGCTGAATGTGGTTGTGCAGTGGAAAACTAGCTTGACTTGTGTGCTAATAAAATACATTGTCGGATTCGTTGGTTCATTCTGGAGATATGAGCGCGAAAGGAGGAGCCACAAAGAGGAGATGAATATATAAGTGTTCAGTACAAAGAGGTTTATCAAAAATAACAATAATATAAAGTTGGGTACACTACAGGCGCGCTTAGCACGCACAAAGTGAGACAGATAACAGATGCTTATCATAAACTGCACTTAACTCCAACTCACGAACGCGCGAACATACCGATGTTTGGCAAACGCAGTCTGTGCTTTTCTTCTTTTTATGTAAGAAGCATCCAAAAGGTCGTGTGCTACGGTGTCCGTTCTGCGGCCCAGGGCCTTCAGTTCTGAGAAGAGTGGCACACAGTCGCACTCCACACCTGTGGCGTGTTCTGAGGTTTAAAGTGTGATGTTTTTTATTGCGATAGCAATTATATGGGCAGTATAGACGGGCTTTCGCCGTCGCCGTCATGCCATGTATATTGTTGTAGTTAATTAGATACGGCAGTGCATGGTCCGTTCTATTTGCGGGTAATAGCTTCCAAGTGGGGGTGACGGATTTGGCAGAAGCAGATGTCAAATAAACCTGCCCACCTCCGTCGCAGTGCATGCGATAAAATCCCGCTGCCTGTTAGATCATTCGTGGAGTGTTCAAGCACAGAGTGATACCAACATGCATGAAAAAATGCGAGGAGAAGGGGGTTCTCGAATAGAAGAGTGTGAACCTTGATTTTACGGGTGCGGTTGCCATGCCTCGCACGCGCGCTTTCTCGCTATCTCAGCAGCCACAAGTGGGTGGCCTTTATAGTCATCCACGGGCTGTGCTCTTAAAGCGAGAAACTGTCCGAATAGTTTCTCTGGAACGGCCGTATTCTCTTAGAGCAGCGTTTGCAGAGTTGCGTGAGATCGGATCCAGAAAAAGCCAGCTGCCAGCATCACTTCGTATAACATTCGAATTTGTTGATATCGCATTTGTTGTTTCACCCTTGTTGTGAAACTGTGACCCCCCGCCCCCTTTTTTTTCGAATAAAGCCAGTTGATAGTGAGTTATGTTGTCATAGTCTTCTCGTCTTGTGTCTCGCCCGTTTCCCTTCAAATCTATACCAGTCATTATTTATTCTGCTCACTACTGAATAAACTTTCCATTGTTGCGCGCCCTGTGCACGTGTGGTTCCTCATCGTGTTGTTACTTGTCTTGCCCGGAGATGTTTTGTTGAACGAAGACGCATATTTCTCGGGCATGCTGTCACTCAGGGGTACTGCACTTAGGCAGCGTGGGAAAGAGTGAAGGAATTGGCTTCATGCTTCAAGGAAACAGCGAGAAAGAACAAAGAGTGCCGATTTACTACCCGAGCTTGGTTCCATAGGAAAGTAGTGCATACACGGATTGCGAACGGATGTGAGGGAGAACACTGACATATCACACTAGCACACTAACATATCACACTAGCATTGGCTGCTTATCACACCGTCATATGTCACTGCTTATCATATGCCAGTGTGGCATATCACTCTGACATATCACACTGGCCTTGGCTGCTTGCTGAGGCTAGATTCGTGACGTTATAATTTCTCCCAGTTTATTTCCTTCACCCACGTGCTGCTTCGACACGGCCTTGAATCGTGATGACGATTGTGCCTGCAGGTAGATGTGCTCACGTGGAAGGCTTGCTGACATTTACGTTCGCGAAAAGCGTCAAGTATAGTCTCGCGGTGGCATGAGCCTGATTTGTGGACTCCCAAACGAGAATAGCTTCTCCGTGACGCGAGACTCGACTCGACTTGCCGTGTGTGTAGCAGCCAACTTTCTAACTCCCCCCCGGCTTGCTCCCTTTTGGAACTACCCTTCTCCTTCCAGTCAACAAGAGCACGCTTCCGCGGCGGACTTCCGAAGGATATATATTTTGAGGGCTCCCAGAGAGATGAGTGGGAGTTCAACACGACAGCAGATGATATATACCTTGGCCCCAGGGTATGAGGCCAACGGAGTTTTGTTTACCAGTTCTGCGAGCACCCGCGCATTACCTCCGCACCAGAGTTGCCCGTCCCTTTGGTTGATATGAGTCGCACTTTCGATGGATGTGAAAAGGCTCTTAAGTCGTGCATTTAGACTTAGCTGCACGTTAAAGGGGCCCTAAAACACTTTTTTCAAATAACCATAGAATGAATTCACCTAACGAATTCAACGCCGCAAAAATTTTAAGAATCCGTCCAGTGTGAGTGGAGTTACAAAGTTTTGTCGCATGCTGCAATTGCATTCTCTCTTCTCTCGTTCCGACGAAAGCGCTGGACGCTAAACAGAGAGGGACGGCAGGGCTACGGAAAAACGTCACGCGTGCCTCGTGACCTTGAGCACTTTTTTTTTAAATTTTTCTTCGAATGCGCGGCTTTTTTAGTGTGATCGCCCGCGCACGCGTGGACAAGTAGCGGGCTCCCGCGGCGATCTCTTTAATGAGCGAGCGCGCCAAGTTCATATCAGCCAATGGCTGATAGATGGGCTTGCTACGTGTGATTTTTTGGTATATTCCGTGATTTATCGAAAGAAGAGAACGCGATTTTTAGCGGACTTCGATAATTTCTTGTGAACTCCAGGCCGCGTGCTGCGTTATAATATTTGGCTCACGTGTTGTCGGGAGCTTCTACTATTGATCGGCAGCGTTTTCTGACCATGGTCGAAAAGTGTGGCAGGGCCTTTTTAAAGAAAGCCCGGTGGTCGAAATTGCCGGACCCTCCACTACGGCGTTTCTCATCATGATACGCTGGTTTCAGAATGCTCAACCCCAACAATTAATATTATTTAAAAAGTCGGCAGATCCCACGCACCATAGGAATCGATGTCGTGCGAAGCATGCGGAAAGAACGTGACTTTGGTATAATCTTTTTTTTGAGCGAAATGTTACGAAGTGACGCTGAGAATATGTTCAGATGTTATACGCACTCACATGTATGTTAAACAGTCGCATATGTTTGATATAAGCAGTTCTTTACGTTGCGTAATGATGCCAAGAGCAACATATATTACTAACACCACCAGTGGTAAACTTGGTGTTGCAGATTGGTAGCCCTGAATAGTGCTACGTAGACAAACCGCAGCAAAGTGTGCCTAAATACGATTGACGCTAACCTGACTTGACGCCTGTATCATAGCAGTACATATGCAAAAGTATTGACACTGTATAGTAGTGTAAGTAAACTGTGTGCTATTATGTGTATGTGTGTTTTACTGATTGTTCATGCATTTAGGGTACCCTTCATTGCTTCATTTTTGGCTGCAGAACTTATAGATGTGGAGTACCCGACGTAATACGGACGGCAACCCCTCCGCAGTAAAACAGTTATAACAGAACCGAACGGTATTGATACATATCTAAGGTTTATAAGTTTAGATGGGCAGCACTGCAACCACCATTGACGTTTCACCAACATTACGCCTCTGTAAAGTGTTTTTCTGTGTTTTTTAAAGGAGTTGTGAGGCTTGGCGTGGCTCTGTGCTTGATACTCGATTGCCACGCAGAATTTTTGTGTTAGACTCCAGCTGGGGGAGCGACATTTATTTTTTGCATTTGTCAGGTGAACACTGCCGTTGCCGGTTTTCCTAACGCTCTTCCGTTAAAATTACCAGTGTTAGTTCTCGCCGTTCCTGGGTATATATAAACTGTCTAACACTTGTGGCACATACTCGCCTGAGGTATACGAGTATGTGTCACACAGGTAGATTAGATTTCCTGCAGTACGCGAAGAAATGCTTCGCATTTAAAATGAACGCCACGGAAGCTATTCGAACTTATGGTATTTTAAAACAATTGCATGCAATTGAAAGCGCACCAGTAATAAAGCGAACAATTGAATAAGATAACTATAATATCATACCACATACATATTAGTAACCAAGGCACTTCCCCTTATAATAAGCGGATATAGTTTTTTTTTTCGTCGTCGAGTCACTTCTAGAAGTCGCTTGCACCCTTTTTGTTTTTTAGGAGGGGGGGGGGTGCTTGTTTGCATTTTCGATTTCGAGAAAGTATAATTGTTCCAGTGATCATCACGTTTTCCAACAGCGCGTTTTTCGATGACTTTGAGCAGTTTAGTGTTGAAGTCTAGGATTCATTTACGGAATGATGAAGTAACGTCAGTCATGCACCGGCGAATGTGCATTAGACGAATGGCGACTACTCTAATGACAATATTAAAATAATACAATCTTTCTTTCGTAGTCCAGAGGGCCCGCGATGTGGCGGTCAGGCTTGTCTAACTGTGCCAACGTGGGAGCGACGTTGAGTCGTGTTGAGTCGTGTGCCTCAAGACTCACAGTAATGTTTCGCATCCAATCGATTATTCCTTCCATTCCCCTTCGTACTTCAGTGTTATTTTTTCAATTGTAACTAAAATATTTTCGAAAATTGAAAAATTTATGGCATTTCTGCTTTTTTTACTTCTTCGGGGAAGTTGAGGCGCTCTTTGGGGCTTTTTTTGTGGTGATTCTTTTCTTGTTAGCCTTGTAGCATCTGACAACACTCCATCACAGTCGGCCATAGCGTTCGGGGATAGCTCCATGTTTTGCTTAATTATTTGCACGTGTTCTGGGTAGTCTAGTTGTGGATAGTAATGAATCGGGTAATGGGCCGTAGTTGGTAAGAGCCCGTGGTTGTTCACACCAATAAAAATTCCTGTTGGGCGAGTTGGTGGTGCATACAAGGGACAAGTTTTCAGCGCAATAGAAAAGGAAGGAACTCGGATGAGAGCAGGAACACACAAGAAGAAACGACCATATCGTTTAAAACCGTTTCTTGGCAATGTGACGCATATCTCAGCTGTAACCTATTCTTATAAGAAAAAGAGAGCAATTTATTTTTTTTAAGTTTTTGACAGGTCTTGGCGACCTTGTAGGTGCTTTCTATTTAAAGCTTTCTCGCCGGGTGAGGCGGGGACGTTCAACCAACCTCGAGGGGCCGTGACTGCGGGACCGTCTCCCCGTTTGGAGCGGCGTACAGTAACGAACACCAGTGCATGGGGTTGCAAAACGTGGGCACAACTGTAACTAGAGGACGCGTACGAGAGGCATGCAGTGCCAAGATGGCGCAAGAGCGAATGACAGCCGGGCTGAGCTGTCGAATGGCTCTCCGCCGGCCTCGTGATTTTACGTTTTTCACGCATGCATAAGTGCAGACAGACAGACAGACAGACAGACAGACAGACAGACAGACAGACAGACAGACAGACAGACAGACAGACAGACAGACAGACAGACAGACAGACAGACAGACAGACAGACAGACAGACAGACAGACAGACAGACAGACAGATAGATAGATAGATAGATAGATAGATAGATAGATAGATAGATAGATAGATAGATAGATAGATAGATAGATAGATAGATAGATAGATAGATAGATAGATAGATAGATAGATAGATAGATAGATGGACGGACGGACGGAGAGACAGACAGATAGATAGATAGATAGATAGATAGATAGATAGATTTTGCGTACTGCAAGCCAAAAGCTTTCGTGATTCCATGAACAGCAGGAGTCTTTATTGTTCTTTTTCTTTCCTCTGAGCAAGAATTTGGCGGCTTCGCTTTCGTCGCCACTGGTGCGTGACGAAGGACTGGGTCCGAAAATAAAAACTCTCCTCGGTGCCGAAATGAAGAGCGTCCAGTGTGCTCGCTCCATCTTACGCTTTTTACTTGCCCTTTGAGCCACAGAGCAGGGCGTTATATATATATATATATATATATATATATATATTGCATCCCTTCATAGTGCTGCGCTTAAGGATAGCTGTTGGTAGGTGAAGACTCAGTGCCTGTTGACAAATAAGCAAAGACGCGAACACAGTGCATAGCCCGACAGACATGCTATATCCCAGTGAAGCGCTTTGTTTAGATAGACATATATTTTATTTGGGCGTAGCACATAACAGGATTTTCGCGCCAGACGACGACGACGACAACAACAACAACAACAACAACAACAACAACAACAACAACAACAACAACAACAACAACAACAACAACAACAACAACAACAACAACAACAACAACAACAACAACAACAACAACAACAACAACCGTGGTGCCCGCATTTACGTTGGAGTCGAGAATGCTTGAGGCGCGTGTACCTAGACTTAGGTGCACGTTAAAGAAGCCCAAGTGGTCGAAATTTCTCAGAGCCCCTCATTACGTCGTCTCTCATTATTATATACTGGTCTTGAGATAATAAACCTCATCAGTCAATATTACAGGCAAAAGGAGGACCTAAGCATCCTGACTATGGGCGTACCTCTCTGTTGTGGCAGCAGAAGTGATGAATTTGAAAGTTTAGAGTCAACTTTGAACGTAATCAATAACGCAGAAGATTGTTGCTGTTTACAGTAATAATACAGCACTGAACATAATCAGAGTGATGACGTAATCGCAGTAGGAACATTATCACAAGTGTAGCAGGAACACGAAAACATAGTAACTGATGTAGTAACTACTGATACTTAGTAACAGTAGCACTTTATAATATTTTATAATGGTCACTTATATCCTTACAGTTATTGAAGTCACACTCAGATCAATATTTTACAACACATTTGAATCTGAAGCGGTAAACATGTGAGAATAAACAATTGGGAGTCTCGGTATTGTGAAGAGACCGACGCAAGACAAAAAAGGCACCCTGCGTAGTTGAGCGTGTTCATTTTCGTCCATCGTCTCTTTTGCGGCGTCTATTTAGAATCAAGCACCGTTTCCATTAGTACTTCTTTTCTTTTTTCAATTCTTGAGCTGCTTTACAAATTCTGGCTGCCTGAACAATGGTAGGATGCTTATTGCATAAACACGTAGTTTTATACTTCGTAGTTTTATACTTAGCTTTATACTTACTTTCCTTTAAGAATCACTTCTGAAAAAAAAAAAAGAAATATTTCGTATTGAATACATCCATGACCGCCTACAGTAGAGGACCTTAACTCTTTCAGATGCAACCTATTGGCAACTTTCTCTAAACTTTTTAAACCGATAGAACGTTACGTAAACTCATTCGGCAGTCTATTGCAACAACAATAATCAAAAGTGTCAATACAGGCCTGTTGTAACTAACCCCAGTTGGGCTATATAAATAGTAATTTATTCTGATGTGTATGATGCAGTGTTTTCGCAATAATAGGATAAAATCTCGTGCTATAAAATTGTAGCGCTAGTTCATTTCTATTCGTGTTCATCTTGAACATCGAAAAATTGCTTTCCACATGGCTCGCAGCAAGCGGCACTTCAAACGATTCATCGTGAACGTTAAAGTTTCTTCATCAGTGTGATGTTATGTAACAACGCACTACAAGATGAAGTTCACTGTAATGAAATTTATTGCGAAGGAGGTTCAGTTTATCCAAACTTCGAAATGTCTGGCTTTTCCTTAGCCTCTCGTTGAAACAAATAGAAACAGCAAGTGGCATACACAATTGTGTGCATATTGTGTCAGTGGTTTATATTGGGCTGGTTGCTGCTTTTGTTTATTAGTTCTTCAATTAGGTGCATAACGGGGTTTTTGATTGTGTTGAAGTACTGCGTTGGCGGGAATACTTTTCTAGTCCTTTGATACATGGACAAATATTGAGGAAGCACTGAGCATCCTAAAAACAGCGCGAATAGCGCCATGCACTCTCACATAATGCAACATGTCACTGATGCAACACCAACATAGAAGGCAAACATTTTATTTATTTAGACAGATTTATCAGTGCAATAAGACGAAACTCTTAGAGATAAAACACACACGCAGTGCTGTGCGTGTGTTTTTTTTGAAACGTTCTGTATGTTTGCGCTGATAAATCTGTCTAAATAATCATGAAACAACTCGCCCATGCAGCAGTTTTAGCAAACATTTTAATCCTTAAGGTTAACGCTGACAACTAGCATAAAAATAATTTTTAGGATTCACAATGGTTGTCTTCTGACTTGGCAGGGAGGCTTGGCCAAGTTGGTTCATGCTGTGTCCCATCAGAATTTTGCACTATTTCTTTCCCCCCTTGTCTTCCGACGCCGTGTGCGAAGCGGTGCGCTCACCACATTCAGTTTCAGCTCTACAATGCACCGCGTTCTTGTAACGACATTTTTTGCCATTCCACAGCCTCCCATACTGGTTCTGAGTGCCTGGGTTCACCCTGCACAAAAAGCCAGTGTTAAGATGAGCCTACTTAGTGGAGTCATACTGAGCGATACTTTAACTTTTGTACGGTGTGATCATTCGAGTGGGTCTAACCTTTACGCTGTTACGAGTACAGTTTACCATTGGCATGTGTTTAATCTGTGCCACCTCTCAGGAACACTGAGCGCCTGACGTAGAAAAACCGATTTAGAAAAAAAAGGCTGATGTAAGAAAGAGTGCTTCAGCTCCACCAACGTGAAACCTGGGCAGGGGTGAAGCATGTGGTGTGTGCTGGTGTTTTTTACAGCAATATCTTTGTTCTATACTTCTTTACTCGCCGCCGGTCCATTAACGCACCTTCACATCTGATGTGTTTCAAGAAGTGAAGTTTCAAATAGATGACTCTACGTGGAGATGCACGTTTGTGTGTCTGGTTTTAGGTAAGAAACTTGAGCGCCCTGGTTAATTTCGTTGGGTATTCTAACACCGGTGCTAAGCCAAACATTTTTTTAGGTGGTAACGATGAACCTTTAACACGTGATATTTGTAGTACGGACCGGTGGCGCGCAATAAGATGTATTCAATGTCTGTGGCGCATGCCCACTTATTATCAACCATGGTGACGACAAGAAACGATGGCAGGCTGAGAGCCCTTTGCTCCTACGGACGGACGGATGGACAGACAATGAACATTAATAAGGTTCCGAGGGGCGACTAGCCCCCCCCCCCTCCTCCTCCTTGTGGGGAAAAGCCGCCGCGTGCAGCTCCTATGTCAAAACGGGCAGACACCGCCCGAAAAAAAAGAAGTGCTCCTTGGTAATATTCATGAGATGAAAATAAGATTTCCTTTTCCTCCCACTGTCAGGCGCACGCTTTCTCAATACACGCGTAGTGGTTGCCGAATTGTTTTCCTCTTTTTCTTTATTCCACAGATCTGAAATTCCTCACCGCATTAGACAGTGGTAAGGCTCCTCGAGCATTGCGAAAACCCATTTCGCCGAGCAACGGCACCTGCTCGTCTTTTTCGGTTTCTTTTATTCGCAGCGCCCAATGAACGGTCGGGTTTTGCTTCCAGTCATCCCTCTAAGGGTGCGCCGATGCCGGCGTAAATGGCAGCGATTTGTTCAAACTGTGCTGAAGGAAAAAATTTCGGGTGACCAGCTTTTTTTTTTTCGTCGCGGAGTGGGTTGTTCGGGGCAGTTGGAAGTACGTAGTTGTTTGTTTAACGCTCTATAATGTTGCCTTGCTTTTGAGTACGGAGCACTATAAATGGACGGGCTGCCCTATGCTGTCGTGTGCTGTCATTGTCACTTGGCATAACGCGGGTGACCTGTGCGAGTCGGGTGTGGGTCCTAAAATTTGTCATATACAGTGTGATTACTTTAATGATGGCTTGGAGCAGGTTGTGCATGCGTTGGAGAAAAGTGTTTTTATATTAGGCCGTATTGCTCAAGGAATAAGCATTTGTGAGTGAGCGCCGGTCCTGTCTAAGTGTATCTTCGTGTTTTGGTGGGGCCGTAAATTTGGTGCAGAGTCAACTATTGAATAAAGACGTGCAACAAAGAACGCCGGAGCGAGTACTGCTCTGCAAAGCCACGTAAAGCATAGCCCGATGTAGCACACTGAGCGCGCGCTGGCGCAAACAAAAGTCTTCATCGTCTTGTTGTTCGAGCATTTTGATGATACCAAATGCGGATATTACTACTTTGCCGAGGGAATCACGAGAACAGAAACCACGAGTAAAAATTGAACGGTGAAGTAAGCGAAAAGTAGAGAGAGAAAGTAACGGAGAAAATGGGAAGAAAATAGAAATAAAGAGAAATATAAAAAACGGAAAGAAAGAACGGAACGAGAGAAAAAGAGAAAAAAGGAGGGAAAAAACAGAAAACAGAAGCGAAACAAACAAGGCTTGCCAGGTCCGCACTTTCTGCAGGTTTTTGCTTTTTTAAAAATTTATTTGGATCAACGAGTGACCAGGTTTCGGTCCCCCCTTCTCTAATACAGGGTGCGCCGGTGTCCGCTTAAATGACATAGATTTGTCTCAAACGTGCCGATGGAAAAAAATTCGGGTTAGCATCGCTTTTGTGGCGTACTGGGCTGCCAGTGGCAAGTGCAAATCGCGATTTTTATCACGCTTCTCAATTTTTTTGGAACGTATGTCTTCCCCTCCTCTGCAATTTTCCTCCTTCCGAAGAAGTTACCATTTATATTGCATCGAGCAAATTTTTTTTCTGCACAGGCTCATCTTAACTTGTTTCTATATTTTTGTTTTTCTATTTCCTTGAGTTTATGGCGGAGTGTATGTATGCAGACTGGAAAAATAAAACACATTGGGGGGTTAGTCATTGATGTCGTATGTGTGCTTTCTTCGTCCCGTATTTTATTGAAATTCTACATTTCTGCCCCGCATTATCAATAACGACATAACTTTCTCTAGCTTTCCCTGGTGTGACAACGTAAGAAAACTTCATGAAATCGCGCACACTGTAAAAACAGGCTGTAAAAGTAATTTATTGCAGCTTACGGGTCGTAGCATTCGAAGGGTGTGGCAAGAAACAGTGCTAAAAGAAGACCGAGTAGCAAAGCTGGAAGCGTGCGTAACAACTCTTCGATTGCGATTAACTAGGATAACTGAAAGGCTCGCCTTGTCATTATTATCATCATCATCATCATCATCATCGTCATCATCGTCATCATCGTTATTATTATTATTTATTTGTAGACAGACACATATGGAAGGCAGGCAACGAACCTGCGGGTAATTACCCGCCATTTTTACGACCTAAGAATGTCATAAATGAATCTTAAAATTGGCAAAGCTTCCAATAAGCCCGTAAGCCTTGATGTCGCGAAACTTGGCAATTCCGAACACTACTTTGGTTGCCACCAGGCTGTTTCGAAGCCTTAACCCTACAAGGATCGATGCACGTCGTTTCTTGGTTGCTTCTTAGTCGGGGCTAGACTAGGTGATGGGATAATCAGGGTTAACAGTGGAAGTGCCTCAGACTTGCTGGCCGACGTTTCGATAGGAGGACCTATCTTTTTCAAAGGTACCGCGTCATCCTTGGCGTGTTAGTTTTGAAGGGGTTAGTGGTGATGTCATCTCCTGAGAAATGACGTCACTACTAACCCCTTTAAAACTAACACGCCAAGGATGACACGGCACCTTTGAAAAAGATAGGTCCTCCTATCGAAACGTCTGCCAGCCAGTCTGAGGCACTTTCACTGTTAACCCTTATTATCCCACTACGTTGTTTCCATCTGTCGGCTCCCGTATAGATTATAGAGTAGGTGATGCAAGTTTTTTCTACGTTGATTCTCAGCGCAGAGAGGTTCGAGTTAACGCAGGCAGTTACAGACACGACACGGATGTCCAAACTCCGGATAGAGTTATAATTGGTGCCGAAGTCAAGCGCTCGCGCCTGTCATAAATCCACATGCACGTCATCGTTGGCCTATGCCTTCCAACGCTTCGAAGTCTTCCCACAGCCGCCGTAGCCTTTTCCGTTTTCCAGTATTCTCTCGTTGTACGTACTCGGGGTCTTCGGCTCGCGGCCGTCGCTTCGCAGTCATTTGTTGGACTGACTGTTGCCTTGTTTATTCTTGGTGGACTGGTACTTACTCAATTTATGTGACCCATTTCCGCTTATGATGATGATATTTTTTTGTTACGGGATGAACAAGGAACGGTTTCTTGAACAGCTTCGTTGCTAAGAGGAAAATAATGAAATTTTCTGAAAAAACATTCGACACAGATTGGAAGAGGGGGGGTGCGGTTCACAAATATTTCGCATCTCTTGCTGCACGAAGATGAACGATTGAGCTGCCACGATGGCTGTCCCGATTTCCACTTCGTTGCGCGCACTTGTGCGGGTTTAGCAAGTGTATCCCGATAATATGCTCGCCACAGGCACTAACGGTCGCAGCTGGAGGGACGAGAAATGGCGGAAACACTTGCTCGCTAAGTAGTTACGTTGTGGACGTTACCGAATGAAAACTGATTTACGCGTTAGTCGCACTTAAAAAAAAGGGGGAGCCAGCTACGGTCCTAAAGTGCCTGTAATTTGAAGTGATGCGTTACTGTTATTTGTGACAAATATTTTCATCACTCAAATGTTATTCTTACTAAAATATTGTCTTCTCTTTCGTGCTCTATACTTCCTGTTACAAAAATAGGTTTCCTTATAAATGTTTGATCAGTTGTTCTCTATTTCAACTCTGTAAACCCCCCCCCCCCCCCGCCATCTTTATGTGATGGCCTATTTAAGGTACTTAGAAGTCAACAAATAATAATTATGATGGTGAAAAAGAAATTAAGTGAATGGACAATTGGCCAGAACGTTTTATTAGATTTTGGTAGAAATGACAGGACCGTAAAATGCAGTGACAGATCTCGGCGTCATTTTGGCATTGTCAGCAGGATTCGTATTTTTAAATTGTAATAATAATAATAATAATAATAATAATAATAATAATAATAATAATAATAATAATAATAATAATAATAATAATAATAATAATAATAATAATAATAATAATAATAATAATAATAATAATAAGCTGACGTACTGCATATGCTACCATTATGTCCTCGCTTCAAAAAGCTTATCGGAGTGGATGCGTGACTCACTCCATCGGGGAGCCGCGGAAGGATCGTATTTTTTTCTTTCATGCCGTCTAGCTTTCCATCTGCCAAGGCTGTCTCCTTCTTCCGGCTTCTAATTGCGAACCCGTGGGAGTCTATATATACGTGACCAATACCTTCTCCCTCGCGAGTCTTCTTCGGCGGGGCCGAATCCTCGCCGGCTGACTGCGCTGCCGAATGGCATCGGTTCTGTATTAGACGAGGGATCCGGTGCGAGATCGATTCGTGGGGCGGAACTGGTTTCTTCCCGTAAGCTGCAATCCGCTTCTCGGCTCCTCGTCAGCTACTGTATATCTGGAAGAATTTGGCACGCTTTTCGTTCATCCGTAATTGTTTTTTTTTTCTAAACGAGAGAGCAAGAGGGTAGGCTTTATCAGTGGTCGTCCTCGGCATAATTTGTTGCCCTCACTGTTGCTAACATGATTTTGATCCTCGCCAGCAACTCCATGAACGGAAGTGAAGAGCGCAGTTTGTGGCACTTAATAACTGCTGAAGGAAATGAGTTTAAATTATTTTATTCTTTTGTAGCGTGGGTCTCGTTCTGGCAGACTTGATGCATTCAGGTCGTATGCGAGGGATGACTGGTCAGCAGCCATTTCATATTAACATCACGTGCTACGTGATGCCAGGAGGCAGAAAAAGAGTGTTCCACATTCGCCGTCATGGCTACTAGTGGCGCTAACACTGCCAGGTTCAAATTCTCGACGGAGGGATGACCGCCACCGTAGTTCAGTGGTGAAGCATCAGGCGTGGGTTCGGTCTTTGCTAGCAGCAGGTTTTATTCTATGCCGGGGTCCACCACCACTACACTGACGTATTTCCGTCACGGATATGACGTAGTAAAATATACACTAAAAATGACCAAGAAAAATACACCAGAACGTAAAATTCAAGTGCTGCAGGAGTCGAATTTATACTGCCTTCCTTGCTCCTGCAGTGTCGTGTTGCAAAATGAATTGGCCACAAAAGACATGTTCTCCAGCGTACTAACAGCGAGATACTTATATCCAGCATTTGCCGTTGCCGGTGCTCGAAGCTCGTTGGTTTCAGCTTGATTTTGTGATCATTAGCGAGATGGCGCGACCGGCTCAAAGAACGCGCTTTAAACACCGCCGCCCTGCGCGATGCTCGAGCACGCGTGCTTATCTCACAATGGTGGCTATTGATACGTCTTGTGCTCTCTCCGCAAGTTAGGGAGATTCATTGATATGTGGGGTTTAACGTCCCAAAACCACTATATGATTATGAGAGATGCCGTAGTGGAGGGCTCCGGAAATTTCGACCACCTGGGGTTCTTTACGTGCACCCAAATCTAAGCACATGGGACTACAACATTTCCGCCTCCATCGGAAATGCAGCCGCCGCAGCCGGGATTTGAACCCGCGCCCTGCGGGTCAACAGCCCAGTACCTTAGCCACTATACCACCGCGGCGGGGCAAGTTAGAGAGAGCTCAAAAGTAATTTCGCTAACGGCACCGTCCGCTTTTCGAAAGGCGTGCGCCCCTCACACAAAGAAGTTACAACTGTACCAGTTCGCGCTCGTCCTTTGTGTATATTTGTACGTTAAGCAGAGCGCTTGAAGTGTCCACCTATGACAATTGTCAGTTCGCGCTTGTTCTGTGCATATTCTTTCCGTGCGTTCTCTCCTATTGAGCATAGCGTTGCATGCTTGGAGGTAGTTTGCGTTCTTTGCGTGACAGCGCTGTTTGTTGCCAAATCTGTAATTCCTTCGCCCTTGGTGCAACGTACAATAACGACCGAGGCAAGCGGGCGAGTACAATAAACGCTCAGCTATTTGTACAATAAACGCTCAGCTATATGTTTGAAAGCACACGTTTCACGTTCGCCCCGCCACGGTGGTCTAGTGGCTAAGGTACTCGGCTGCTGACCCGCAGGCCGCGGGTTCAAATCCCGGCTGTGGCGGCTGCATTTCTGATGGAGGCGGAAATGTTGTAGGCCCGTGTGCTCAGATTTGGGTGCACGTTAAAGAACCCCAGGTGGTCGAAATTTCCGGAGCCCTCCACTACGGCCTCCCTCATAATCATATGGTGGTTTTGGGACGTTAAACCCCACAAATAAATCAACGTTTCACGTTCGTTTTATACCGACACCCCTGACAGAGGTTGGTTGGTTGGTTGGTTAATTGGTTGGTTGGTTGGTTGGTTGGACCCAATATGAATGGCTCAACTCACCACCGGGGGGTTCTGCAATAAATCGCGCGGCACTGGGATTTTTTTTCAGCCACTTTTCTTTCTTCAGATTTACGTTACAATTACCATTAATGACATCCGATATACTTTTCTTGACATAATTTGTCTGTTACTTTTCAATATTATAATAACTGCTTACACCACGACGTCTCAGGTGGGCAGATTTTTAATTGCCCTAAGTACGCGGCAGCGAACAAACACTGCGCACCCAGACAATGATGATGATGAGGCAGGGTGAAGATGATGATACTTAGCGCAACGTAAGATGACAATGTTAATATACAGATGAGAAAGACGTGTGTAGGGTAGGGTGGGATAAAATGTGACAAAAGCTTGTAAATTGTGGATAATGATTTTCATTTCACTTCTTACAATTAAAAATCAATACAGAAACTTTCATTTGGGGGAAAAGGTATGTGCTACATAAATATTGTCACGTTGCCACCATTTAAAACACTATTTTAAAGATAAATAAAAAAAAGCTCCAATTGTCCTATTTTGCCCAACCTAAGGGGCAAACGAGACGCTCCGTGAGGCAAAACAAGACAGCCTTTAAAAATTTATTGCTTTAGTTTTTTCGCAGCAGAAAGACTTGAAATTCACTTTCCGAGCCATTACGCATTCTTAAAAAGTCCACTTCTTGGACTTCACGCGTTGAATCTATAGACAAAGCGCGCTGTTGTGTGGCTTTGAAACTCATTGCAAATAAAACACCTCCAGTCTTTCTTTGTGCTAATGTTGTTTCTTGTTGAACGCTTGCATCTCATTGAATTATTCAATACTTGGATGCTAGAGATGCTTCGACGTATCTTCTTCACCTTTTTTTTTTGCCACTTTGATGCAGAATTGCTCAGGCGTTTTATATCTTTCAACCTCCTCCGCCGGGCTTTGCGAGGCAATGAATTTAAAACTGTGCTAGATTCAGGTTTTTTAGGGCTTGTTTTTATTTCATTTAGTGTATTAGATGAATGTTGTTGAAATTTAATCTCAATACATGTTTGTGAGGGACCTGACTTGGAGATTCCGTCATTTTTTATGCGTCTTTTGATAGCATCTTTGGGAGCAGTGCGAATGAAAGGAGTCTTGTGGCAATCAGTGAATGGCAATCAGTGATTTTTCAGGTCGTTTGCGTCCCAGAAAGTTCTATATAATGTTCTCTTGTATGTCTATATCCTTCTAAACAGTGAAATATAACATATAGTTAGTGTAAGTTAATGGTTCAAATAATAAGACTTCTCTTTAGGGCAAGTGGATGCTTTTTTTTTGGGGGGGGGGGTGGGGGGGTGGGGAGGAGGGGTTTTGTGTCGTTCACATGTCAGATTTCAAAAAGAATTCAGCTTTGTTGACGACCACCAAACGAACTACACTGTTGGTTTTATGTAGAACCTAGTCTAAAGTAACATAATAAATATTTACATTTCTGTACTCACGCAGGAGTAGCTTCATGGAGGGATGCGAAAATTTGGCCGAGCAGAATTAAGTCCCTTTTTGACGGGTCAGGAACGTACTGACATCAGCCACGTATTTTTTCCCGAATGAGCGCTGTAAACAATTATCAACATTTACACATGAAAGGTGAACAAGGACCAGTACTTATCGCAATAAAAGAGAAAGAAACAAAAGCAGTTTTTGTGTTAGCTACAAAAACCGGCAAAGTCAAAATGTCGTGTTTCGCCCGTGTCTCATTTTACTCCACCGTGCCCTAATAAGCGGCCGCGCCGCGGTAGTTGCAGAGAATGTCTGAGGGTCCCATCCGCTTTATCTCACTAGTTCTAGTAGACAATTGCATTCGACGCCCCCTCGATGGTATCTAATTGCCGCTGTGAGCTCCTTTCCCGACTATAGCTCAGAACTGATGCTTTTATTTTCTTCACGTCCTTGTACTTAATCTCTGTCGGTAAATTTTGTGTCAATTCGGCCCCGTTTTCGAGAAACTTACAAATAATTAATGCTAGGCTACCTGTCAACCTATTTTTCATGTATAATACATGGGGGCTCTGTGAGACGTCTCTGTCAATTATTACCGAGGAACTTGTACGATCGGAGGTAAGGTTCCCCGTTTATTGTTACGCTGTAGCTCTCTGTTGGTTTGCCCGTAAATGCCACAAGCGAACATATCTCGGAGGAAATTTACAGACTCAGTTTACGAAGGTAGATAACAGCTTGATCCGCTGCTCTCTGAATCTGTGCTTGCGGCTGTAGACGTGTTACTACAGACGTCCAAACGCAATTGTCTTCCGCGTACATTGACAATCTGACTGTGCTTTGCAAGTGTTCACGGAGATCGATTAGCGTCAGGTTGAACAGCATGTATTTTTCTATAGGTGTTAACGATGCGAGAGAGCCAAAGTGAAATCAGGCTCAACCGGCTTTACTACTTGAGAAGCAACTCACAAACCTCCGCCTCCGCAGCCCGACGGCGAAGATAAGTTGTCGCCGATTATAGGCCTTGCAACTACTGCTGCGCCGTCTGCGCACTCTGCAGCTTTAAAACTGCCAACCAATTTTTCGAGCAGTCCGCCATTTCGACCTTTTATGCATCCGCTGCAACTACGGGCATCGCATAAAACGTTTCCTCTGTTTCCCATCATACTATAGACGCTCCTCCACGGTAGCGAGGAAGAAGAGAGGCGATGCCGAAACTTCCGCATGGTCATAAACGTATATCGTGGCGTCAGCATGTCGCTCATCGGCTAAATTGACCAACACGCAACCCTTGTAGAGACGACAGTGTAGTTTCAAGACCAGCATTGTCCCATCGGTGCGGCGTCATAAACTGGAACGCTGGGAATCAGCACTAAGATGTTATGCCATTGCTGCGTAGCGGCTCCGCTTGCTAAGCGTATGTCGTTCGAGGATCAGGATGGTAGCAACATAAATGTATGGTGTCTCGCCATTTTTCGACGTTGTATCGGAACAGTGGCATAACTGAAAGAAAGATTAGGCTGCGGCTGGTTCGTTTCTGGAAAGACTTTCCGGCACATAAACGCATTACATTTTGGACCGGCCTTACTGCCTGACCGTGTGCCCTATCTCTGTTTAGTCGTGGAAGAGAAGCGCTATAGGGAGAGGCAGTTTCACGTTTTTTTTTAATTTTTTTGTAAAGGGGGGCAAATTTACTCTTATCTGTGTTATATGAATTAATGTGTTGGTGTTCGCGTGGCGTAGTTTCAGCGCATTTCTTTGGTCGAGAACTTTATTTGTAAGGAGCATTTTTCCAATAAGAAAGTAGCTCTTCTGTACTGATTGCGATAGAGTTTTCTTGCGTAGTTTTTCAACTGCTTTCCTATTGCGCATTTCTTTAACAACCATAAAAAATTGATGTGTTCTTCTAAAGCACACCTGTTCAGCAAGGCTTTGAAGATTTCATGCGTTGATTATTTAGCGTTGATTACCTGTTTGGTGGTGGAATATGGAAATGAGGAATAAGCCTTTGTCATCCGCCATTTTTTTCCGTGATGTGGACAGGCAGGAATCGCTAGGCTGTCTTGAGAACACAATATTATTTAAAACTGATCTTTTCGTCGTGGTCTAATGCGCTTAAGCTTTTCCATAACAAGATAGATGATTTTTTTTTACTTTACGCTCTATGTGGCCGTTTTTTGACAAAATGTACCATATAGCACAGGCACAGTTTTTCTTGTGGGGCATTTAAAGGCCATTTGCACCTTTTTAACAACAATAGTTTTTCTTCAAAAGAGGGTTGGAAGATAGAGTTGCAAGGTTATACTGAACTAATCAGCAAATAATCATCACAACAGAAGCCAGAAAAAAAGAAACGAGAATTCAGTGCGTTTTTACATTCTTAAAAATTTTTTAGTTATAACAGAAAAACGTCATTCATGAAGGGGAGTTTGGGAAGTCACCTTAATTATTTTTTTGCAGCATAAATATCTCCATATATGAACGAAATCACACATTTACTGATTCAAAATTCCCCCAATTCGGTTGAATACAGGTTCGACACTTCATGATTAACGTTACCTGCTTATTCCCCCAACGCATGCTTGACAAACACTCAACTACTCAACGTCATCTACACGCGTGATGATCACTAAAATAACCGTATTAACAGCATAATGTGTGTAGGCCGAAAAAACAAACAGACGCGACAAGTGACTGGAAGCTTCTGCAAGTGACTCGACGAAAAAAGAAACTCAAGTCCGCTTATTATAAGCGGAACTGGCAATTCAGGAAGAAGACTTATATCAAGTGTGCTACTCGGTAATCTATAGTCAGTAGAGCTTCATGAAGAATTAAGCTTCTTTATGCAGAAGCTTATAGCATAGTTAGCGTCAGACCTATCCTATAATGCATTAAGGATGCCGTTAAGCATTGCATTCGCAATAATTTAATGCTAGACCTTTAACTTACCGCTCTTTTTTGTATAGTTTCTGGATATTGAAATGCGTAATGCACAGAAGTAAATTTATTGCGCGTGTTAAAATTTGGTAGCTACCATCATCAACGCGTCATCTTTTTAGGGGTGAAGCTCCTTATAGCGGCACCCGTTTGTCCCTCGTAGCCGTCGTAGTATGTAACAAGTATAACATTTTGACCTCCAAGGTGGTGCTGGTGAGAGATTTCTTCTGTGCGTTGTTGAACAATAAAAAATAGTGCTCAATGTACATGTTAATGGGGAATGAGAAACAGGACCATTCGGCTTTTAGTTAATGCGCACGCTGCGATCCCCCTTAGCAGCAATTGACATGTACATTGAGCACTATCTGACAAGAAAGGGTTGCTTCGTTATACTCGATGGGTGTAACCTCCCTGGTTTTAGAAAGGTTTAGCGAGCGTTGGGCCGCAGTTCCATGAATACAGTGAACTAGTATATACCATGAACTCGAGTTGGTTAAAGGTGGGAAGTAGACCCGAAGCGCAAGCCGTAAAAAAGTGTACGTGTGCCACCTCTCGTTTAGTCCTTGGAATGTCCGCTGGATGGCGATGCTTCTATATAGGGAATATATAATGAAAAGATGCGAGATGGTGGTACTTGGAGTGTTGAATAGATGGGCGAACGGACACACAGCCAGATGCATGGATGGACGCACGAACGGACGGAGGGGCGGATGCATGGACGAACGCAGGGACGGACGCACGAGCAGACGTACGCACGGACGGGTGGTCGACACATGGACGGTTCAACAGACGTACGCAGGAACGGACGGAAGCAAGAACGAATGGACGGACGAATGCTTCGCCCCACTCTCCATCATTCACTCCGTGGATATGCTGTCAATTTTTTTCCGTAATTTAGCAACGTAACCTTTAACATTTATGGTAACGTTAGTTGTCACGTTACTTGTTATTTGTTTATTTATGTATTTATTTATCTATTTACTTACTTACTTATTTATCTATTTATACCGTCAGCATATTTTACCGGCTCTTAGGAGTCAACTTACATCATTGTAAACAGAACTGTGCATAAGCGAAACATTAGAAACCTTCTCTACTGGAATGCATACAATATGACAGCACATATAAAAATACATATATCAAATCTATCATATTTGAAAGGCATGTAGTTTTAGCAGAGAAATTCGTCAGAGAAACATTAGAGAAGGCATCACTGCTGAAACACATATCATAATAGAGCACATATCGAGCGCGCAATAAGTATCCTAACCTAATTACAAAGCACGCAATTTTTACATGGCATAACAATCTGAGCCCATGGTGTCAAGGCGCACTATAAAATAATTTTTATTTCAATTATCCCGGCAGTCTTACGCAAAGCTCCTTCGTATCGTAGGTGCCACGTTCTTAGAGCTACCTTTATGTCAGCGGAGGACTGCTATCCGGCTTCCAGATGTTCAAAATTAGAGTGTCCCCTAATGCGTCCGTCGAGAGCCACTTTCCGTAGCAGCAGACGTATTCACTAAGCGAGGCTTACTTCAATAAAACTTGTTTCTGAGCTAGTTGGTGCATAGCTATAACAAATGAAAAAGGCCCCATGAGGAACAATAAGGTGGGCCAGAGAACAAGTGCAAGTGCTCACTTCCACTTGGTCTACTGGTTTATTTTCGAAAGAACACTCAATGTATGTAACAGCTAGTACGCACATGTGCTGAGGGCCCACATTAAAACTGATATAAAATTTTTTTCTAGTGCTTATAAGTTCGGATATATATATATATATATATATATATATATATATATATATATATATTGGGGGGGGGGGGTAATTTCTGAACGAGTGATGCTGGCCTTGAGTGCCTTTGCAAAACAGTTGCAAATTTTGCCGCAGCTATGTGGATTAAAAAAAAATGAAACTCCTGTAAGCTTTAAAAGCGAAGTTCTTAAAGCTCGAGATAAGGCATCAGGTGTCTGCGAAAAACCTTCCGCGCTATTGCTTATTGGCCGCGCCCACTGACGGAAACCGTTGTGCATGGGAGCGACGATTGCAAAAGGATTGTCGGCTACGTCGACCGCGGACCCAACACAACGAAGGTTGAACTTACGGCGACATTGCGGAACAAGTAAGGGTGTTCGATTTGGCAAGTAAGAGTGTTCAATAGCTAATTAGCCCGCCGCACGTGATAGGGCTCTAGCGGACAGTGGATACGACAAAAAAGGCGCGCACCGGCCGAGCAGCGTGCTGTAGTATGTACAGGCTGACCACGATGATTAACACGTGGCGGCCTTATGTTTAACTGCGGTCGCGATGTTGTGAGGCGCTCGGCCGGAACGAATCTCGGAGGCCGCCTTGTTGATTGTTCTAAAGCAGAGTTGGTGCAGGCATTATACAAGCGTCAAAATGAATTTAAACAGCTCGTGCCTTAAAAAAAAAAAAAAAAAAAAAACATCCGGAAAAAGCTTCTACCACTTTTATGCACGGGTGCACTTTAGCACTCAGTTGAACGACAAACTAGTAAAAAAAAGATGCCCCTGGTTTTATAACACCGCCCAACTATGTCGACCGTCTTTGACGTGATGCCGCGTTCCAACATAACCAATCAAGCGCAGTGCTCTGAGGGGTGAATTTCACTTTTTTGCACTGTTGGCTCTTTCAAAAGGGGGTTTCGCCAGAGCTCGGAGAGACTCCGAGAGTTTCGCCAAGCTCCTGCGATCCTGCGTAGTACCCCTGGCTTCTTGTTTCTGTTGGCGCTGTTTTATTGCGATTGCTGTTGACGCTCCTTATTGCTTGCGGTACGTACAAGGCTTCGCTACATTCCATTTGTGGCTTGTATACTGGGTGGACTTCAATTTAAGAACGTTAATACTGGTACTCGCCTTGTCATCGCAGAATATCCAAATGAATTTATTGAACTCTCATGATGGGATCCAGGCCTCAAAGCTCAGGGAAACCGGCTTTTATGGGCACGGGAGATGCTGAACGCCGCGGCTACCGATAATAAGGAGGCCGCCTACCATGGTTTGCACAGTTCGCTTGCTCAAAATAAGTCTATTTTCTCTCTCTCACCCTCGTACCTAACGAAAATATTTCATTACGCAGTGAATTTCACTGCACAAAGTCAAGATAGCTGGTGTGAATTGCAGAAATTCAAGCATCTACAAAGCAACAATTGTGCTTCCAGTCGCTCGCATATTCTACAAGAGAGTGCTTTTGATTCTCTCAACATTACATGAATCGTGGGGCGCCTGTTTTTTGCAAAGTACTTTAAGTAGCTTCGTATATCATTGAGCCACAAGCCGGAGCTTTCTATCTTGTTAAGCTGCGTCTCTGCTAACCGACTTTTCCCAATTCGTTTTTTTTTTCCTGTTGTTTTGAATGTAGTCCTCTGTGCGTGGCTTTCGCCTAAGCGAATTATGGTGGCTTTGCGTGGCTGCAGTTCCGATGCCTCTCAATGAAGTTGTTCTTTTTTTTATCCTTTCGCACAGCCTCATCCGCTTCACTCTCAGAGAAAAATCTCGTTTCCTAAATTGAACAGGGTCTTTGGCGTCATGTTCATTGTTACCGTATTAGATATCCGCACCTAACCTCGCATTACGGTGCAAGAGCGCTAACCTCAGTATGCTCCTCATTCGGGTGAAAGCTTTACACGCGTCGTCAAACGGGAAATTCGACCGTCGGCGACGACCGTATTGAGGCGTTGGGGAGCAATCACGCGAAAAAATCACAATCGCGTGATGATGACAGCATATGATGTCACCATGACGTCACAAACCGCAGATTTTGGTGACGTCGTGGTCATGAATTCTGGCGCCACGTTATGTAACGTAAGACCACACAATGCCGTTGTGGCACCTCCCTTTTTGACGGCGAACACAACCGGAGAGTGCGGGACCTCAAGAGAAGAAAATGAAAGCAGCGCTTCGCAGCTTCCCTGCTCCTTCATGCATCGACAGAGAGCGAGGGAAAAAGATGATGTCTCTCGCCTTCGAGTCGTGTATTGGTAAATGCGCATGGGACACTGAGTTTTTGATTGATTGATTTGTGGGGTTTAACGTCCCAAAACCGCCATATGATTATGAGAGACGCCGTAATGGAGGGCTCCGGAAATTTCGACCACCTGGGGTTCTTTAACGCGCACCCAAATATAAGCACACGGGCCTACAGCATTTTCGCCTCCATCGAAAATGCAGCCGCCACAGCCGGGATTTGATCCCGCGACCTGCGGGTCAGCAGCCGAGCACTTTAGCCACTCACTATAGCACCGTAGCGGGGGACATTGAGTTTTTTTTTTTTTTGTGATTGTCCTAGCACATGCCTGACAACGACCATTATTACGCAGCTTATTGGCACTACATCACGAACCCTTCGATCTGAGGAACATTCTGCTTCCACGGCCATGGCAACGTTGGAAAAGTATTCATTGATATTAACCGAAAGATCTCTAGATGTGAGCAATACATTTGTAAACTATTGAAAGAAATACTTTTCATTAGAGCTTACGCTCTGTAGGTACTTTTCTTCTGGTTTAGAAAAACAGTCTGGCACCAAGTAGGAAAACGAAAAATTGGGGATGGGGGCATTTTCAAGCTTCGCGTTTGACAGATGAATGAGATAATGATATCATGTCACTGGTGCGTACTTCATTCACCTAGCGCAATATCCTTATATTATGTTACTCGATAAGTTTAAGTTGTAGATTTCTACACTATAATCGATAAAGTTGAGAATGGCTTGTGTCAGTGATTTTTTTCTATATGGCTGCAAATTCTGTATAATAAAGGTCATGCTTTAAACCATGACCAATCATGCGCGCGAAACCTTTTCGAACTGTGCATTCACGCACCCACTATGCTCTCTTAAAGGAATACGCGAAGTATACGTGTGTGCCTTTTGTAATGGGTGCTCGGCTTTAAATCATGAAGTCGTTATGATAAAAGCATGTTCTGACACCCGATGGCAATGCACGCTTGTATCACGCAATATTACTGTGATATTACATGTATTGTGAGGCTGTATGCTGCAGGACGCCTATGTTTGTAAAGCATGAGACTTACTTTCAATGCATTTCCTGAATCCCATGCTATGTGTAGTGCTCTGTTATTGTCTTAAGATTTTTTTTCCGTTGCTATCACTTGTGTAAATTGTTTTGCGAAGCAAGCGCTTTGCACTGTACGTTTTTCTTGTTGCATTGTTAGTCTTTTTGGGAATGCCTTGTCATTGTATTATTGTATTTGCCCCTCCTGCATGGACCATCATATTGGCCTGCAGTATCGATAATTAAAAATAAATAAATAAATAAAATGAATTTCAAAGCAGAGGAGGTTATTTTTATTGTATTTACAAGCAGTCTAAAAGAATATCTAGCTAAATTAATCTTCTTTCAAATATCTCATCAGTAATAATTCGTGCTGAAATTCGCTATATTATTTAGTTCTGACTTATATTATTAGTATACCAAAAAAAGTTAAGAAAACATTCACCTATTACTTGGTAAATCTCCTGCATTGGCTATGAGCCGATCTCCCTAAGTGGGTGTGAGCTATATATGCATTGAGGTCATCATCATTATCATCATCATCATCATTATCATCATCATCATCATCATCACTGCGTGGTAGATCACCTGCTTGCCATGCAAACGGCTTGTGCTCGCTCTTCACTCGGACCCTGAAATTTATATTATTCATTTTATTTGCATTTGGTCGGAGACAAGATGATGTTTCGCTCACAACTAATGACGCCCGTGCCGACACCGACAGCAACGCTAGAATTTCTGAGATACGAGCTCGCTTATGCTATGGCGTTAACGCAGCACGAATTTATAGCTGCGTAATCTTTTTTTTTTTTTTTTTAGGGGCGAAGCTTCTTAGTGTACATATATACTCCGATGTACGTAGTAGTAGTAGGTAGCCACTGGAGGCAGTAGTAGGTGCCACAGGGGATGCGAAATGAGAGATGGCGGTGCTTGGAGTGTTCACTAGATGGACGCATGGACGGATGAACAGACGGATAAACGGTCTCACGGATGGACGCATGGACCGACGGACGGATGCATGGATGGACGCACGGATGGTCGCGCAGACGGACGGAAGCAAGAACGAACGGACGGACGGAAGCACGGATGGGCTGACGAACGCTTCGCCCCACTCATCATCATTCACTCCATGGATATACTGTGATTTTTTATTAATCCGTAATCTGCACATCAATTTGAAAAGTCCTCTGAAGCACCAAGTTATTTTTGTAGCAGCTTTGAAACCCAGTTCTTGTCGGAAATGTCTCTCTATGTACTGGTTGCTATAATTCACTTTCTGAGTGGAATATGTGTTCTGCGTTCTCGATTTTCCATTTCCTTTCATTTTGGTTCAATCGACTTCGTCTCAAAGCCGTTTTCTATCCCTATCGACAGAACGGGTCTTTCGCCTGTTTTGCGCTCATTCTCTGGCTATTTCCACGTCTTGACCGCCAGACTTGCCTAACTAATCCCGTGCGGCTCCCTCTCGTGCTTTCGTTTCATCCCTCCGCCGTTCTGTGACAGAACGCTTACAATAGAGCCTCCACTACCCCCCCCCCCCCCGGGCTTCAGAAGCCTTTCTGAACATTGTGCTGCATCTTAGTGTAAAAAAAGAAACAGAAATGAGCAGACAAAGTTAACAAATCCTTCCAAAGATGGCGCACCAAGCAAGCATCCGTTGCAAAGGGGCACGCCACCACTACATCATCAAGCATAGAATACATTGACTTCAGCATAGAAGGGGCGCGAATCGCAGCGAGAGAAACAGCGAAATTTAAACTCCCAGCAAGCGACAGCGGACCACTATGGCCGCGTTGCGTTGTCGAGCCCTGCGCGACAACGGTCCACGGAGGGTTGATACGCAAGTGTTTGTTTGACGACGGTATTGCACTAGGCCTGTCTTATAACTCCGGCATTTGCTCATTTTTTTTCTTCCCTAACATCGGTCGGTGTAATTCTGGCCTTGCAAAGACGAAGCCGAGTTTGCGTTCTCGCAGTCGTAATGACCACCGTTACGTTTCTGATGATCGTTTTTCCCTCACTCCTCGGCGTGTGCTGCTCGTTGGGGCTTCTGTATTCTCGGCCCGTGCATAACGCGCGCGCACTTGGGTCGTTTACGACGCGCGAATTCTGGCGCTCGTTGGGACGGCGACACCTGGACTGGACAGACCGGCGTTTCGGCAACGGTGCCCTTTTTTACGGAGACGCCGTGATTTTCTTGCTATGTGATTGCGCACCGTCGCCTTCTAGGAGCGAAGGTTTACTTAGCAGGTGTTATTACCGGTGTACCTGGTCTTGATGAGGACGCATTTCGTGGGCTTGACTTTCTTATACTCAATGTCGCCACCACCATTCAGTAATACCAAGGCCACAAGGTGTAAGCTAGCCGCACAACAAAACGCAGCAATATCAGCTGAGATGGGGCGGTCGTTTCTTTATGGTGGTGCCGTCTGTTCGCTTTGCCCATCTTACGCGCGTGAGCAGATGCCAAGGTGACGCCAAGAAAATTACGGGATGCGGATGGAGACGTGTTGAGAAGCCAATGTTGGGCCAATGTTGGAGACATGTTGAGAAGCCTTTCCTATCGGCTTAGGGGCCTTGTAGCCTTCACAGGGCTGAAAAGAACTTCTGAGATAGAGTGTAGAAGCGAAGGGTCACTTAGCAAGGGTTCCTAAAAGTGTACGGTACCTGGCCTTAATGAGCAGGTATTTTGCGAGCACGACTTTCTTAGGTGTTGTTTGTCGCTTCGTGTTGTTTGTTTACTTCAAATTAATAGTTGTTATTATTAGATCTTTATTGTCTGTTTTATGTTCTCCGTGAAAACCTTCTGGTGGGCTAGATGACTTGTTGCTGTTAGACGTTCTTAAACTGTGCGAAATGGCCAGCACATTAGCAAGAAAACGCACACAACAACACGAGTTAATCTGCATTCGTGTTTTTCTGTGTGTTTTGTTAATCGTGACTTGGTAATTGCACACCCTTTAAGAACGACTAACTGCAATATTTCATGTCCTCATGCACAGAAGGTTGGAGAGACGTCGCTCGCGTTTATGGCACTGATTACGTTCTGCGAATGTAAACGGGCTGCGTGTGAGGACAGGAAAGCAGTGTTAAACATGAAGTAGCCGCACGTGTAGTGCTCTTTCGTAGAATGGTTTCAAACCATAAATCTAGAGCACCATTGTCACTAGTCACCATTGTCACCTCTCATTAAGTACATTATTGAACTTCAATCGCGTGTATTCTCGCATCACTCAGATTTTCTCGTAATGAAACTTGGATGTTAGCGAAGTACTGAAAGGTTGTTTCAGGTGGTGACGATCACGTTTCGGAAGTGCTGCAAATATGCAATAAAAAAGAAGAAGAAATACCTGCCGCGTGCAATTGGCTTCACTGTTTACCCTTCACTGCTAAATTGCTTCGGTGAAACCGAAAGAAAGACGAGCAGAATGAATGTACTGCTCGAGAGTTTGTAAAACTGCCCATCCGAGGCAAGCACAGATGTCGGTATAGCAGTGCGGGGCTTGTGTTTTCGGCGGGGCATACTTAAGCACCTAACGGCTTCCGTGCTGCCGCTGAGAAATGGCCTTCCAACGGCGGCTTCCAAGAGGGCTTCTGTTTGTGATCTCCCGAGGAGGTCCTGAGGAGGTCCTTGGGAGGAGCAAGTCGGGAGGAAAATGAGAGAAGGCCTTTAAGAAACAAAAACAGGGGGTGGGGGGGGGGGGGTGAGTTGCATTAGGTGCGAACGCGATAACGCGTTCTCTTTCAGGTGCTGAAAGGAACCGGTAACGTCGTTTGTTTGCGCGGCAGGCGGAGCCGCTCGGCGATGCTCAGGGCTAACGACCACCCACTCGCCGGTGCCGTTGAAAGCGGGGCACACGTTGAACGAAGCGTTCGAGCCTCCTCGGGCATTCATGGCTGTGCGAAGTGTGTAAGCATCTCTGAGTTCGGCGCGAGGTTATTTTGGAACGGCACGTTTTAGATGAATGAGCGGGCGGCAGCCGCTGATCGCGCTAATTAAAGAAAAGAAGGAAAGGAGTGTAAATTTAAGGGCTCGTTTTATTTCTTAGACACAATAATAATGATAACTAACTGACAAGCAAGGATGGAAGGAACAGGAGAGAGCGCAAAGGCAGAGATGTTAACCAGTCCAGGAGGAACAGTATGCTACCCTTCACTGGGGAAAGGGATGAGAGAGACTGAAAGAGAGAATTGCTGCCCGCATCTTCCCGCGGGGGCAACTCGACTAAAAGGGCTGTAGGGGTGTCGCGTGAATGTTGCGTAATTAGGCATGGTTTGGGAAGGCTAAAGTGTTATCTCTTTATTATTCTTATTTATTGAATGAAGAAAAGTTTTGCCTTCAACGTCAAGCGAAAGCCTAGTAAAGACGCCCTTGACTAAATTCCGAACGCGTGATCCAGTGCCTACATATGTAGACTGGCCAGTGAATGGTTGTACAGCCCGAGCAGCCGTTATTTTTTTTCTTAGCAGTTACATGACATTTACCACTGATAACTTCTCATATACTTTCATTGGCATCATTGGCGAATCTACTTTGCTCTCCGCTTTCCTTTTAATTTTTCTTCCCCATTCCCCTCTCTTTGCGCAGTAGCAAGCTGCATGCTACAATCCTGATTGATTTTCTTGCCTTTGTCTCAATTTATTCTCTCTCTCCATTTTCTGTTAGTTCTCATTAAAATTCAAGAAAAGGTAATTTAAGCTTGAAACTGGAATGAGTGAATGTGTGTGGCGGGCACGCCTTGACGAGAGGCATCAAGCCTCTCATTCGATTGTACTTTCGCGGAATACAAGGAGAGGCGAGATGTTTGCGTACCCAAACGCATCGGGAATGTTGTGCGTTTTATCTATTAAACACACACACAAACACGAGAAAAAAATGGCCCCGTATCTGCATGTTAATGTGCAAATGTCGTCGAAAGACGATAGAGAGAGAGTTAACAAAACATTTATTTGATGTTCTGCGCAAGAAATTGGTGATAGCTATTCTGGAGGCGCTGCGTTAAAGTGAGTGCCTCGAGCATGCAGCGGAGGCGAAAGAGCGCATCAACTCGCGTCAGACGTGAGACATGAGCGCTATCTGGCAGTTTTCTTGGAAAAGCGAAGCGAGTGGCTCTGAGACGGGTGTGCGCGCCCGTCTCAGAGGTGATAAGGTGTAGAACGCAAGGCGACGGGTAGGTGCCACCACCGTGTCGTCTTAGCAAAACGTTAGAAACACTCGCCTTTTCGTGCAAGCGTTGCATCGTCAGCGCAGCGTGATAAGCGCTACGGTGCTTAGAATTATTTATGCATGCCTTTTCTAGTAAAAGTCACGCACACAAAATATCTACGTGTTGTTATGGTGCCTCAGGTATGCGCAATAATATCTTGTTAATTGACAATCGTACAAGTACGAACGCTAAATCTTGAGCAACATTAGTGGGCGCTTCGGATGGGGTTGGCCGTTTGGAGTATCGGCTGGTCCGTTCAAAGTACCTAGTACCGTTAAGCATGAATAAACAGACAAATTTACAGTCAAACAGACTAAAATTTTTACGTCGAAGGTCCCCGAGAAAGACTATCGTCTTTTAAAACATCCATCTGTCGTTCTTTGCCATGCATTCACATCGCACAGCACGCTGGCCTCTGCCACTTTGCCTCCATGTGAATGCGACCACCGTGGCGGGGATCGAACCTGCGACTTTGGGCCAGCAGCCGAGCACGGTAGCCACTGTTTCACCGACCAGGGTCGTAGACAGTATACGGCTTTAGAACACATGAGTCCTCCGGGTAACGGAGCGAGTGCAAAGAACGTCTGCGTGACTTCTTGCGATCTTACATCGCCAAGAGAAAGTTAATTAGAGCATAGAAAATGCTTACAATTCAAAATATTTGTCACGTGTAACCTGCGGTACATTCACCCTTGCTTACGTCAAAGGCATAAGGAAACGTTACTATGTCTTTCTGCGAGCTGACTACTTAACTGAAGCCAACATTCACCAAATTGTTTACGCAGGAAATTCAGCCTGAATCGCTTTTTGCGTTGCATGATGCTGTCTTTTGATGCTCCCAAGACTAGCAGTTTGGGTGAGCTGGTATCCCACGTGAAAGAGAGAGAGTGAGAATTTATTTGAAGACAGAGAGGTTGGTTTTAATTAACGCGTTCTAGCCCGCTACTTTACAGAGAGGATAAGGAAAAAGGGGGGAAACGATGGTTTTCGTGTGATTACGGGGACCGAAATAAATGGTGCGTATGTACAATAGCCAATAATACAGTGATTATCCCACACTTTCGAACCAGTTTAATGCTTTTGAGAACACCTAGAGTAGCCCTTGCAGCTGTTTCTGACTCTTCTTGGTCGCACATCCTAAGCTTTTTTTGTGCACGTGTTCGTGCACAAAAAATCGCTACGGACGCCGTCTGCTTATCTACCCATGTACTCGTCTGTAATTACGATTGACAACAGGGCGTAGAAAATGGTTCCACTTTAAAATCTCTTTCGAACCTGTGAAAATATAGCCCCTGTTTACTTCAAAAGCATCAGAAATCATTACTATGTATTTCCGTGAGTCGTCTGAGACAGCAGACGACTTTACCGTCATCTGTTACAGCGGGTGACTTTACCGTCGTGGCCATTAACCATCTTGTTCAGACGGCAACTTTAGTCTGCATTGCTTTGCGTTAGATGATGCTCTCTTTGCAAAGCTCACAAAGGTAGCAGTTTGGGCGAGTTTCTATCCCTTGCGACGCTGTCTATTTTCCTTCCATCGATACAACTGAAATGAGAACGGCCGCCGTCCGCCTGTAGCTGTCTATCTACTAGTCTACGGGAGCATAGGGACACACCCAGTATATATAGAACGGGGTCCCCCTGGGTTTGCTGGAGATGTCAAGGACAGTGCTGAAACGTAGATGGACGAGCGATGGGGAAAAAGTGGGTCAGGCTGAGGCTCTGTTCTGAAGGGGATGTCCCGAATCGGAGACCACACCCAGTCGTTTCCTCTATCGCTATTATGCCGGATAGTTCTTGTCTTCATTTTTGTCAAGCTTTTGTTTTTCGAAACCTCACTTTTATTTTATGTGGGGGGAGGGGGGTTACTGAGATCTCGTGACACTGTAAGGACATCTGCATGGAATTTTTCTCGTTGTTTTTATTTATTTATGTGTAATAAACACGGAAATGCGTAGGCTGCGCTAGAACCCACTATCCGATCGTCATATGTTCATACAACCTCTGACGCCACGACTAACTAGAAATCGCCATGCTGAATTGATAGCACCATTTCAAACACGAATCAAAACATTTTGGCTCTCGTTTTGCCTCAGACCAATACAGACTGAAATGCTTTGCTGGTTGAATCACAGCAAAACATGCACCAACTCGATTCATTTACATCATAACGAGAAACACTGTCCTTTGTCGGCGCCAACACCCACTCACCCACTCAGCCATTTTGATGAGATGTAGTAAAACAACCTGAAAGGATGTATGCTTAGTCGGCAGGTCGTCATACATGTATTGCTCACCTTCAGTAAATTATTTCTTTAAGTAAATGGTTACGTATCAAAGCAACAAGCAACTGCGGGAATGAGCTGCTGCGTTTGAAATCGCAGCCGCCGCGCTGGTCGATTGGTTGTGGTGTTCGGCTGCTAACTCTCAGGTCGCGGGGTCGAATCCCGGTCGCCGCGGCCGCATTTTAAATGAAGTTTAAAATGTTCGAGGCGCGTGTACAGAGATTTAGGTGCACATTAAAGCACTCTAGGCGGTGATCGAAATTTCCGAAGCCACCTGCTGTGGCGTCTCTGTTAACCTGGTTGTGAGACTTTAAACCCTACCAAATTTACATTTTGAAATTTCTTTATGTTCAGGTGTAGGCGCATGCTATATCTCTGGCTCTTTCGAGTGCTTCATGACTTGCGCGATAGTTTGTTTTCTTTTCTTTTTTTCTGTTATGACGAGTTTCCCTTTGTACCGACTCTTTGCACGCGTTCAAGCAAACACGGCGGCGCGCGTGTTCCGCTTAGTCGGCCCGGCGTTCACGTGGGTGGCGATCGTGTCACACAGCCGCCGCCGCCGCATCGATTCCTGTGGCGGGGTCGAAGAGTTTCGACTGGCGTCACACGGAAAGCGGCAAGGGCGGGCCCCTCAGACCCCCTCCCCTCGTGACACAATATTGACCGTCTCGTGGCACGGATCCCGTCCTTTCTTTTTTGTTTCCTTCTTTCTTTGTCTCTTGTCTTCTTTCTCTCTGTTTCTTTGTTGTAGTCTCTCGAAACTGCTGTCTATCTGAATGTCTGCCTGTTCATATGGCTCCACAATGTGATCTCGTGTGATCTATGTTACCCAATATTATTCCCTACGTTATCTATGTTATCTCCTATTATATGTTACCTCCTATATTGCTATGCTACCGTCTGTTAGTTTTCTTAGTTACAGCTTTTCCCTTTAGGTTTTTTGTAAGCATTGTATGAATTTTTTAGTTAAGCATTATGCGGAAGCCAGCACCGGCATCAGTCAGCTGACTGCGTGAGTTTTTTTTTTATATATATAAGAGCACGTGAGTCGAGAATGAAGTTTTGTAAGCCCTATAATTTTGAAAGCGTGGTAGCGTTCGTTTAGTGGAGCCGAAGTTTGCGTGCTTCGTGCCCTTTTTTTGATTAGCGCAAAGTTGGACACTGTTTTAACAGAGTAGATGACCATTCTTAAGGAAAGTGCTTGAATAAAATCACCGGCGTTCTCGAAATGCTCATGTTTGAGAATCATTTGAATTAGAGTTTTTAGCACACAAAACTTACGCAGGTTTTGTTAAATGCTCCTGACGTTTACGGCATCTAGCTTTGTTTTCATTGAGTGTTGTTTTTTGTGAACATTGAGGATTAGACGTGTGTTCAGTTGAGCCTATATTATAGAAATATGGTGTTGATTAGATGTGTGTTAGTAAATCAATGCTCTATGGATGAGAGTATGATATTGAGCTAGGGCGCATAGCGGAGTCCTGTGTGCTCTTTAAAAACATGGGCTGGCATGAGGCTACATTGAGCAAATAAGCGTGTTAGTACACGAGCTGTATTCCCTATTGTTATTTGCTTATAGCGATTATGTGATCTATTGAGCTGAGCGGTACTCTTACCGAACGATGGAGTTAGAAATACGTTTTGAGGAGTTATAAGACGCAGTTCGATCTGTTGTGAGAGAGTTTTCGTTGGCGTCAGGGTGTCCTACAAGTAGGCACTCACGACTACGTTGTGAAAGTATGTTCATATAGAATGCAGAATGCGCCCAGATACCTTGTGCAGGTTCAGGCAGCATTCGTGTGAAACCGTGTAGTTGGTTGTGTTTGATTATAGTATAGTGATGAGTTAGCAGATGTGTTACAACATAGTAGGGCAGATGGTAGGAGGATAGTAGTTTTTAAAGACACTGTTTATGATTATTTGGGGCCAAATTGTATTTCCCTTTGTGTCCTTTTTTGGCACGGCAAATTGATCCATCTTCAGTAGACATCTCCGCCTCCATGAATTTTGTAACTTGGGCGGCACGAAATTGTGTCAAAATTTGAGAGTAGGGGGTTTTTCATTTATTTACTTTTCTTGAGAAGCCTGGAGGGCTTGACGCGATTCCATTGCACTTGACAGCTGCGTGGTAGTTTGTTGTGTGGTTCGTTTTGCTGTTGTCAATCATTGTGAGGTGGTTTGGGATTTGGTTGCGAGTTTGCAGCTGGAGGGTCCAAGCCAGTCCATCGTCCTCGTCACCAGCCATTCTCTTCGTGCCCAGCGGTTGAGAGCGCTGGCCAGCCGAGATTTTCCGGACGGCGCAGGAGCTGTTACGTTTGGCCCAGCAGCTCGTCTTAGCAGACGCCATTGTGCGTGAACCGGTTAGCGAGAAAGATTTCTCCTCGATATCGGCGCCCGGTCGGAAGCAATAAGCACGACGCTGTTCTGCAGGTGGGCCTGGCAGTTTGCTGTGGCCGGGTTATGAGGGACTCGACGGAAGCTTTTCGAACAACCTTTCGTTGAGTGGGGTCGAACAGCGTGAGACGGCGTCACTGTTGCAGTTCTCATGAAGTCAACCTCTCCACACAGCCATTGTCGCCTACGCGAGGTCGTGGACCAACAGTTCGGAAGCCTTGGAAAGCGTCGCAGTCGCAGTTCTCAGTGATCAAACATCTGGCCTGCCGAGTTCGAGAAACTTCTGGAAACACTGTATCATAACGCAGCCATGGACCGCTGCTGACGTTCGTGTCAGCGGCCATCTTCTCCCCGGAGGAGCTCGACTTTCTCTCTTCACCGTACTATACCTCCCTAGCCCTGCGAAGTCTTCAAGGCTTGGGCCGGGTGCGTCATTGTGTGGAGCGCTCGTGTTACCCATTGGACCTTTTCGCCCGTGTTCCTCATCATACGAGCGGTTCACTATATGCATCCATTCTGGTGGGTGGACCACTGAGACTTCACGTCACCTGATTCGCGCCAACAGTGGTCACCGCCTTCTTCGGACCTCCGTGTAAGGAGACGACGGGCTGTAAAAGCCGAATACATTTGTACACAACAGCTTAATCTCTGTACAGTTCCATCTTGATCATCATGTAAATAAACCTACGTTTTGTCTCTCTAAGAACGCGTCTCCTCGCTGATGAGCATCGGCTATGCGGACGACGGCGGGGAACCATCTACCGTAAAGATACCCGCCGTACCTGCCATCGACCTCATACCCTTCCAGTGCAGAGGGGTTCGAGTGAGAACACGGTCAGTCACAGACACAACAACGATGTCGAAACTCCAAGGAGAGAAACCTCTCATTAGTTTACGGGCTCGTTTTCGTTGGCCTAGGCCTTCCAGCATTTACGGATCTTCAGGCAGCTGACGTTGGATTTCCGATAAAAATAAAGAAATAATTGTGATTGCCGGCCATTTAGGAGCCATCAAGCAATACGAGAAAAGCAAATCGTTGCAGTTTCAAGTGGCCCTCGAGGACGGCGAGGCCGTTCGAATGGGCGCCAGTCTTCGCATCGTCATTAATCTCTCTTTGCGGCCGGTGAGGTAAAGGCAATAATTGGAATGCGGGGCCTAAAAGACCGGTGAATGAATGGACGCCCTTGATGATCCTCTAGTGGGACATCTGCCCTCGGCTACTTTCTCGGCCAAGAAGGTGTGCAATGAATCCCGTGTGGCGCAATATTTTCTCCCGTTCTCCTGAATCGTCGTTTCAGTTGTGCCTTCCCGTTTTCTAATTCTGTATCCCGATGGAGTCATCGTCTGCACTACTTTGTCTGATTGCTCCGCAGTGAATTGCAAAGCCCGTTTCGTGTACCGAACCAACACTAACCCTACGCGTGTGACCCAACAGAGTACCTGTTTACTGCCCTGTGAGGATTGAACTTGCCGGTGCTCTTCACAGTTCTCTCAATGTTCGTGTAGAATAAAAATTATTTGTTGGGCTTGTTGGTAATTCATAACTGTATGGCCGTGCATAATTAGCGTGTAGACTACCGCAAGCTCAACGCGGTCATGGTGAGAGATTCCTATCTTTTGCTTGCAATATCGAATATGCTCCTGGGGGGGATCTGCAAACCGAGGTGCACTTTAACGATGTTCTAAAAACGATATTCACACGCCATAGAAGCCTTTTTTTTTAGTTTCTGCACACGCCCTTCGCTTTTTTTCTTAGTCCTAAAGCAAGATAAAGACAAGAATACGATGGACACTTGTCGTTTGACGTCATACGCGAGAGGGCGCCAGTCCAAGAACTCGAGGCCAACAGTTTTCAGCTCCTAACTGCACTGCCTCTAAAATCAGAGGTGTTTCAAACTTTTTACCTGCGTGGTTTTGCTGCTCCTCCGGGACTGGCTCGTGTTTGACTAAACGATGATGTCATGTAATGTCGTAATCATGTCATAATCACACCACAAAATATGCCGACCAGAGATGCGATTTGGTGTTTTCCTCAGATTATGATTATTTGCATCACTTCGTGTGGATGCTAACGCCGCTCATTCTAAAATTTCGTGTTTCATGAGACATCAAAGTAAGCCGCAGACTGGTGCTAATTGGTTCGTGTGTAAGTCTGGGATATGCGCTGTTTTAAAACG